>CM075962.1:114962685-115562685 GCA_038048745.1 Coluber constrictor foxii | reverse complement strand
ACCAAACCTGATGAAATCTAAAATTGGGGGTGGGGGAAAGTGTGTGTGTGTGTGGGGGGGAAGATCTATCTCCAAAGGCACACAAGCAATGACTTTAATAGGGATCAGGTTTGCCTCCTCTAAAAGATGCAGATCAGGCTGGATTTAGTTATTTTCCTTTTTTAAAAAAAATTGCGGTCAATTTTCTTTTTGGGAAACCCCCCCCCCCCGCAGTTTTTGTGGTATGTTCATTGCATTGTACTGTACAGTATTTTACTTTAATTTTTATTTGATTGGTGTGTCCTGGGGTCATGTGATTCCCCCTTTTGCAACCTTCTGACAAGCAAAATCAGCGGGGAAGTCAGATTTGCTTAACAACTGTGTTACTAACTGATTAACAGGTTAACAAATTAACAGAGTTGGAAGGGACCTTGTAGGCCATCTAGTCCAACCCCCCCCCCACAACCAAGCAGGAGATCCTACGCCATTTCTGACAGAGAACAGTCCAATCTCTTCTTGAAAGCTTCAGCAATGAAGCTCCTACAACTTCTGAAGGCAACTTCGGTTCCATGGGTTGATCGTTCTCACAGTCAGAAAATTTCTCCTCATTCCTAGGTTGAATCTCTCTTTGATCAATTTCCATCCCTTATTCCTTGTCTGGCCTTCAGATGCTTTGGAAAATAGCCTTTCCTCTCTGTAGCAGCCCCTCAAATATTGGAACTCTGCTATCATGTCTCCCCTATCAAGGTCCTTCTCTTCACTGGACTAGCCATGCCCAGCTCCTGCAACTCCAAGACTCCAAGATCTGTCTTACAGTTCCTGGTGACTAAGAACACAGCTTCTGTTTGAGACTATTCACTATTCTGGTTGCTTGGGCCTAACAGATGCCTTCTCACTGTGGTCATTGGAGAAGAAAAAGAAAATCTGTCTCTGCTGCGAACGGTCAACTCCACGAGTTGTAGCAATTCCTTATCCAGCAAAGGCTGCCATTCTCATTGCTGCATACAGTAAAATGGCTCTGTAAGCTATCGATAATGTGTTTAACAATGCATCCAGGCATAAAAAAAGAGAGATCAACCAGGCATTTCTTTTTGTGACAGTTCCCACAGTACCCAGAGACTTAAAAAAAAATGTTTTAAAGAAAACATTACAACTCATGCAGCACAAGCTCCAATTTTTCTGTATCTCAGCTAATTGACATCTTAAAACTATAACGTACAGAAAAAGGCCTTGAAATCAGTTAGGCATTCTGTTAACCATCTTGCTTTTTTAAAAAATTATACTTTGTTTAAGGTCTGAGCAAACTAAAAAGCATTTATTAATGAAAGCGCGTAGATCTGGGCACGGGAGAAAAATAACCAATAGTAGTGGAAGAGAAACTGAGAAAAATAAGCCATTCCTCCAAGGAAATGGAAGTAGAGAAAGAGAAAGAAAAGAAAAAGAAAAGAGCAAGGAATATATTTGAAAGACGGATTCGAGAATGAACGGCAAGAGAGAAAAAGCAGGTAAGAAGAATTATAGCAGCGATCAATGTTCTGCTAAACTCTGTGGGACGTAGTTCTAGGAGGACGGGATGTTAAATTTAAATTTACCAACAAAGAAATAAACTTGTCGGCAAATTTAAATTGAATACAAAATAGTTTGTCGTGGCAACGACTGCCTGCAAAGGTTCCCGGATTGGGGCTGAAAGGTGAAAGCCAAAGCAGTATACTCCATCCCATATTTGGGTACACCAGGTTACCCTGATAAACCAGTCTCACTGGAAAAAACACTTAAGAGGACTGCGTGGTAATTTATTTATTTATTTATTTATTCAATTTATGGGCCCACCCATCTTGAGTGACTCTGGGCAGTGAGAATCACTCCACTGGTTTTTACGCTTACATCATCTGTTGCCAATTTATTGGAGGGTACCTGGAAATAGGATAAGATCAGTGGTGAAATTCAATTTTTTTTTACTACTGGTTCTGTGGGCATGGTTTGGTGGGCATGGTGGGCATGGTGGGCATGGCAAGGATACTGCAAAATCCCCATTCCCTCCCCACTTCTGGGGGAAGGATATTGCAAAATATCCGTTCTCACCCCACTCCGGGGCCAGCCAGAAGTGATATTTGCCGGTCCTCTGAACTATTCAAAATTTCCGCTACCGGTTCTCCAGAACCTGTCAGAACCTGCTGGATTTCACCCCTGGATAAGATGAGTTGGAACTATGGATGGGATACAGAACAAGTATAATCAATTACAAGCAGTGTGTTGGTGTAATTTGCTTATAAGGATCAGTTACTTTTCTTGAGGAGGCAGAAAGTTTTGTAACATTGCTAATTAATTCATTTTTGAGAGGTTACTCATTAATGGGTTTTTTTTTAAAAAAAAAACCCAAATCGCTAAAATTTTTACAATCAGTAATATTGAAGCAGAAGATGGAAATTATGGCTTTTCAAAGCAAAATGGGGGAAGAGAGAATGAACGCCGCAGCTTTTGGTGACTCCCTTATTAGCAGTGGCCATTGGAGGTACGTGTATAGTTTTCAGTGAAACCAAATAATTGCATTTAGGACTGTTCTAGCCCCTTTCAGGTAATTTATTTCTAACATGCCACTTGGTTGGAAAAAGAAAGAAAGGTTTTGATGTAGAATCAGAGAATATCTATCTCTCTTTTTTTTTTTTTTTTTGGTCAACCGTTCAGTTGTGGCTTTTTCTCAGAGACTGTCTGGGAAAGGCCCTTGAGTTTTCTTGGCAAGGTTTCTCAGAAGTGGTTTGCCATTGCCTGCTTCTAAGAGCTGACAGAGAGTGACTGGCCCAAGGTCACCCTGCTGGCCTTGTGCCTAAGGAGGGACTAGAACTCACGGACTCCCAATTTCTATCTAGCCTGATGCCTTAATTACAGTCAGTCCTGGACTTACGACCACAATTGAGCCCCAGATTTATGTTGTTAAGTGAAACTTGCATGGCAGTTGCTAAGTTAGTGACCCAATCGTTGAAAGAATCTGGCTTTCCAACCGACTTAGTTGGTCAGACCATTGCAAAAGGGGATCACATAACACCGCAATGGTCATAAAGACGAACCACTCGCCAAGGGTCTGAATTTTGATCACCTGATCATGCAAAGGTGACAAATGGTCATAAATCACTTTTTTTCTGCGCCGTTGTAACTTCAAACGTTCACCAAACGAGCTGTTGTTAACTCGAGGATTTACCTGTACTACACTAAACTGGCTCTCAGTCATCTTTGGTGAGCTCAAAATAATTATTCATTAATGTACTATCAGTGTATAAGAAATTATGAGCTGGGATAGCCATAACAACAGGTCAGCCAATGGGAACTGTTTGGTGACTATGAAAACAGGATCTGTTGTGAGGCATGGGAGAGGGCTCGGAGCCTGGGCATGGCTTAACTTGTGTGTGTGTGTGTGTGTGTGTGTGTGTGTGTATGATACTTCTGTGATTTCTGGTTCTGGCTTCTGCTTCTTGTCCTTGTACAAGCTACCACGTTGCAAGAGCTGCATGGGTATTGTATACATGCATCATGTTTCACCTTATTGTATATAAACAAGTTTCTTCTATAAACGAATCCTGCTGAATTATTTACTTGTGTGCTGGTTGGATTGCTGCAAACTCTGACATGTACACACAGTTGTATTTTCCGGGGTATCGCTAGAATAATTCTATGCTTTCGAGTCAAAAGAAAACAACAGTCACTTGCTTCTTTGTATAGGTGGAGTTAGAGCCATTCGTTTTAGCGAACATAGTTACAACAGCACTGGAAAAGCTGATTTACAAACAGTTCTTAACAGCTATTTCAGGGTCCCTGATCCAAATTTGGATGATTGGCAAGCACCATGTATTTCCCACAAGCTGCAACATCCCAGAGACATATGATTGCAATTTGAGAGCTCCAAGCTGGCTTCTGACAAGCAAAGTCAAAGGGGGGTGGGGGGATTTGCTTAATAACTGCATGATTTATTTAACAGTCATGGCATAGCAGCCAAAAAATTGGGTGCAACTCGGTTAACACACACACACACACACATACACACACAGACACACACACACACACACAATACAGGTAGTCTTCAATTTAAGTTGGGAATTCCCACTGCTAAAGTGTTAAGTGAGTAGCACCCCCCTTTTGGTTTTTTGCTGCCAGGGCTGTAGGGATATTATCTATCTATCTATCTATCTATCTATCTATCTATCTATCTATCTATCTATCTATCTATCTATCTATCTATCTATCTATCATCTATCTGTCTGTCTGTCTATCATCTATCTATCTATCTATCTATCTATCTATCTATCTATCTATCTATCTATCTATCTATCTATCTATCTATCATCTCTATCTCTATCTCTATCTCTATCTCATTTATCTATCATCTATTATCAATACATACATCCATTATCTATCTATATCATAACGATCTATATTATAACAACGTAACAACAAATCATATCCTCTGCATAACAACGGCAGCTACTGACTGGATCTCCAAACTCGACATTAAACTTTGAAATGTTATTTCTGTTTTTCTTTTAGGTTTTCTTACTGCTTTTTTATTGTTTTAATTGTTTTTAATCTGTAAAAATGAAGTGTTTCAATACTGTGTGTGACCAGCCATATGCTAAATAAATAAATAAATATATCATAGATCTATCATCTATTATCTGTCTGTCTGTCTGTCTATCATCTGTCTACCTACCTACCTACCTACCTACCTATCTGTCTGGCACTAAACACCAAGATAATAATCAAGGTCATGCATATCTATTCACAGCACCAACAACAACGTAATCTCAGCCACCCAATGTAGCATATAATTCATCAGTGTGATACCACAGTGAGCACTGCAATACAGTTGTACATCTCGGTCCTTCTCGAATGCTGGTCCCTGCAAACAATTTTCCATCCTTTAAAGTCTTTTGATAATTTCTTTGCTGCATGCAAATCTGGTTAGCACATACCTTTATTAAGACAGACAGTGATTTTAATGTGTGTGTGTGTGTGTGTGTGTTATGTATATATGTGTATGTATGTCAGGGGTGAAATCCAGCAGGTTCTGACAGGTTCTGGAGAACTGGTAGTGGAAATTTTGAGTAGTTCGGAGAACTGGCAAATACGATCTCTGTCTGGCCCCAGAGTGGTGTGGGAATTGAGATTTTATTTTTATTTTATTTTATTTTGTTAAAATTTGTATGCCGCCCTTCTCCCGTAAGACTTGGGGTGGCTAACATAATAAAAAACAGACAATGATAAAAGCTGAAAACAATCCAAATTTAAAATCCCCAATTTTAAAACCCCATAACCGGTCAGGGAATTTGATGGAACAGCCATGTCTTCAAGCCAGTACAGAAAGTACGGAGATCTGGAACCATTCGGAGCTCAGTGGGTAACCCATTCCAGAAGGTCGGTGTGGCCACAGAGAATGTCCTCATCCTGGGGGCCGCCAGCTGACATTGTCTGGCCAATGGCACCCAAAGGAGGGCAGCTCTATGAGACAGCACAGGGTGGTGGGAGGCCGGTAGAAGGTGGTCCTGCAAGTACCTTGGGCCCATACCATGAAGGGCTTTATAGGTAAGTACCAGCACCTTGAAGCGGATCCGGAAGGCCACCGGTAGCCAGTGTAGCTCGCGCAGGAGTGGTGTTGCCCGGGAGTAGCGGGAAGCTCCCGTAACAACCCACGCGGCCACATTCTGGGCTAGCTGGAGCCTCCAGGTGCACCCCAGGGGCAGCCCCATGTAGAGGGCATTGCAGTAATCCAACCGAGAAACAATGAGATCTTGAGTGACTGTGCGCATTCTTTTTGTGCATGCTTGAAGATGGCAAAATCCTCTCCCTAGAGTGTGGTGGGAATGGAGATTTTGCAATATCCTTCCCCTAGAGTGGGGTGGGAATGGCGATTTTGCAGTATCCTTCCCCTACCATGCGTACCACGCCATACCATGCCCACCAAGCCATGCCCACAGAACCGGTTCCCATCATTTTACACTAAATATAAATCAACAGCTTTAGCTGAAGTTTCCAAAACTGACGCACTGTTCATGCATGCCAAATCCATGTAACCGGACGACCGGGTTGGGATATTTCAATCACTAGGAAGGCTGCAAACGATTGTCCAAACTAAACTAAGCCAATAGTTTAAGAAAGCATGTGAGCAAGAGTCCTGGTGTGCATTTTTCAGGATGCAATGCACTTGACACACAATCCCCTGGCCTGATGCGTCACATGCTGGAAATGTTTGTCCTCAAATTCAACACAAATTCACAATGACAGGATTTCATTAGTTGAGGTTACCGGTGTCCCTAAATCTTCATACCACTCAATCCTATGTTTGTTTTCTTAGAAATTGATCCCATTGTATTTTAACAGGCACAATCTATAGCCATAAAGAATTCAATGACAGTGATTTGGAAGCAAGCCTTTCCGAGTCCAGGAGACTTATTTTTAATCAAAACTGCAAACGATCGTGAGCTGCCGGTTAAAACAACCGGAGCGACGGGTATTCCTCGACTTACAACCGTTTGCTTGGTGGCAATTTGAAGCTACAATGGCTCTGAAAAAAGTGACTTATGACTATTTACAACCATTGCAGCATCTGCATTGTCATGTAATCAGACTTTGTGTTCTAACCCAGCTCCTCAAACACGACAAACCCTCTGTAGTTGCAGCAATGATTTGTTTATTAGAAGCACCAGCAACCCTGGCAAAAAGTTTCTCTTTCACTGCAGATTAACCAGTCTGTCCAGCAGGGGAGATGAATAGTTGTCTGCCACATCTATTCATCTCTGCCCCCTGCCTTTTATCCCCAGAGCTAGGGTGGGGCTTCGCTAGCAGAGGTGCCTTTTCCATCCCAAGGATCGGCCCATAGATTTCCACTGCTCTCCTCTCCTCTGCCTTCTGTGCATCCACGCATCAGGCACTGGACCCAGCTGTTCCTCCTCTTCCTCATCAGCCACCTCCAGACCTGGGGGCTGTTGACTCTGTCTGAGGGCTGACAGACAGCCCCTCTCTCTGCCTCTCTCACTGCCAGCTCTATTCCCCCTCGCAGCTCTCAGGGAGTCCCCTGACTCCCACATCTCCCCCTCCTCGGATTCGGCTGCTGGAGGGACTGGTGGCCGACAAGACACAACACTTTGGCTATTTGGCAACTAATTCATATTTATGATGGTTGCCGTATCCCACAACCTTCTGACAAGCCACATCCACTTAACAACCATGTTACTAACTGAAAGATCATACAAAATTCACGTAACATCTGTCTTGCTTTGCAACAGAAATTCAGGGCTCAGCTGTGATCTTATGTCAAAACACTGCCTGTAACTTACAGTCAAGACGTGAACACCCAAAGCTATCACTTGGGAGTGCAGAATTCTGTATAATGATCCTTGTTAGATGATGGATCAAATGTGTTGAAATAAGGAGCAAGAGTTACTTTGTTTCACATTTCATCCATGGCAAAAATACGTTCCTCCTATTTTGATGGACGAAGTATTTGTGCATTGCTCTTTTGGGGTTCCTTTTTCCAAAGTGATTGAAAAAGGAAGAGAGCAATTGATGTTTCTGTGAAAGACATCAATGATTATCACATAAAAGCATCTGCTTCGTATAGATTACTATGGCATCAGGAAGCACTCTTGACAGAATTTGCATATAGATATATGTAGATATATATATTTTCCCAGCCTACAGAGAATTGGAACACAGAAGACATGGAACGTAAAAATGTAAAATCCATGGATTATATAGGAATCACTGCCAATTACTCCCAGATGGAAGAAACTTAAGTCCATCTTGGCGTATTAATATATTAACATTAATTAAACAGTACCATTTCTGTAAATGATGCTTTGAAGGGTTTTGCATTTAAAAAGGAAAAAAAACAACAACAAGTCCCTGATCTCGAGAAGCTCACAATATGGATATCACTCACAATGACAACATAAATTGTTTGTTTATTTGTTTCTTTAAATCGCTAAATGGCACAGATCCATGCCATGCAGTTCTTTGCATCCTTTTTTATTTTTTCAGCCCTTCCTCCAGAGGGGAGGGGAAAAAAAAAAAAACACCAGCTTAATTTCAGGTGCCTTGGAATGATGTACTTAAAAAGTTGCCAGATGTAAATGGGTCACTGTTTTCACATCTTAAACATCTGTTGTTTATACCCAAGAAGACACAACAGGCACGTGGGGAAGGAAATTAATTCCCCAATTGCTGTCAACTGAGTTAGGAAACAGCAATAAACAGCTTAGTGTAGAACTGCTAGCTGCAATAAAATGCTTGTCAATAAAACGTAGCTGATGCAGGGTTTGCGGGGTCAAAATAAAAAATGAAAACGAAAACCTGAAATGGTAACCAGAGGAGACCTCTTGATTTCTGAATCACAGGAACCCATTTCCACTGAGCTGGGGAATCTTATTTTCCCCGTGTCCAGAACAGAAACAGAAAACAGAATAACAGAGTTGGAAGGGACCTTGGAGGTCTTCTAGTCCAACCCCCTACTTAGGCAGGAAACCCTACACCACTTCTGACAGATGGCTATCCAATCTCTTCTTAAAAACTTCCAGTGTTGGAGCACTCACAACTTCTGGAGGCAAGTTGTTCCACTGATTAATTGTTCTAACTGTCAGGAAATTTCTCCTTAGTTCTAAGTTGCTTCTCTCCTTGATTAGGTTCCACCCATTGCTTCTTGTTCTACCCTCAGGTGCTTTGGAGAATAGCTTGACTCCCTCTTCTTTGTGGCAGCCCCTGAGATATTGGAAAACTGCTATCATGTTTCCCCTAGTCCTTCTTTTCATTGAACTAGACATACCCAGTTCCCGCACCTGTTCTTCATATATTTAGCCTCCAGTCCCCTAATCATCTTTGTTGCTCTTCTCCGCACCCTTTCTAGAGTCTCCACATCTTTTTTACATCGTGGTGACCAAAACTGGATGCAGTATTCCAAATGTGGCCAGAAGTGATACAATTTATGTAAATTGTATCACTTCATTTTTTTTTGTATCACATCATTTTTGTGTGATACGGTTTAAGAAAGTTTCATGTATCATGTACGCATCTGTGTTATACTCCCATACTCGCATGTATGCACGCAAATGTAGAAGCACCCTACCAAGTCTAATTTATGAGATGCGGATGAGAAAAGCATCTTGGGAGCTTTAACTGACTGGGGATTCTGCGTACATAAAAGGAAGAGAGGAAGCCTTATTTTTAGCTCAGTGTTTCTTGAGAATTGTATTATTGCTTAAGGTTATATTCTGATTTCTATTAGAAGCCCCTCTTTTCCCAGGCTTTTTCACTTCCCCATGTACCAGAACATCTTTTCAGCTGAAGGTTTTCCACGCTCGGCCTCCTTTCCAAGACGAATATCTTTAGACAGTTGAACAAAAGCTCCCCGTATATATATATTAATTCTTATATAAGGTAGCCAAAGATACCCTGTATTTTCAGTCTTTCCATTGCTAAGGGTCAGTGCGTCTATGAGTATCTATCATTTTATGTTCTGTGGGAACAGTACTCCTCATTGCACCCTGATCTTCCCCAACGGGCAAAACTCCAAATCAAAAGATTTCAACGAATTGCAAACTGCACTGTCCCTGTTCAGCTTCTTACACCACAGCTTCCCACAACTATTCCTGCAGCCAAGAAACCTACTTTTATGGGAGGTTTAACAGCTTTGGTATTGTCCTTTTTATCAGCTGTTATCATAAACGCAAACAAATAAATCACGGACAACAAGCCACTTGGGATAGAAGTTACTCCTTCTTAGTGGCGTTAACCACAACACTGCTTTTCCTGCTGCAATTTTATGAAACACTCGAGGGAACCCATCACATATATATATATTACAGTTCTCCGTGTTATTATTATTTAAAAGACTTCCGCGGCTGGATTTTACAGCAGATGATCTGTATTGGATGATTCTGTTGGTCCATGAAGTTTTTTTATTATTGGCTGTGCACCGCCCTGAGTCCCTTGGGAGAAGGGCGGTATAAAAGTTTGAAAAAATAAAATAAATACTAAATAAAAATTAGAAATGAATTAATACGTTTGGTAAGAATTCCAGCTCTTTGCTGGAAAACATCGACTCAAAACTGAAGGCAGTCTTACTGCATTGCCAGAAGTTCCAGGCGATGAGGTCCAACTTCAAGTAAACGGAAATCCTTCAAGACTTCAAGATTAAGATAGAAGGCTGCGCTGATGTTACTCTTGGTTCTAGAGGATTGACCACACTGGCTAAAAAAACCTGAAGAAAACTCAACCATATTTGTGGGATATGGTCATGGTAGCTCTTGCATAAACACTAAACATAACAGGCCCTGCTTCTAAAAATGCCTCATCTTTTTTTTTGCTATCTTGCAAGATTTTAAAAAGCTGTTTTCGTTTTTTTCTTTCTTTCTTTTTTTCTGTGAGTCAGATCTAATCCCAACCTAGCTGCTTTTTTCTCCCCCCTCTTTTCTTTCTATCTTGGCAACAGCGATCAAACCATAAAAGGTATTTCGTGCTGTTCGGAGAAGCTGAGCAATGCTTCCACTCCAGCTTTAATGTTTTCCTTGCAGACTGCCTCTCAAGGGAAAGATGCTGTCCTACATGCTGGCAAGTAGAAATAGCTTAATGTTCAACCAGATTCAATATAGGGTACTTTTTTTTCTGGCAACAGTCCATTATCCATCAGAATAATGCCGCATCTGGTACCCAATGGCCATGTCTGAACTTATAACAAAACCAATTCTTTTTCTATGAGACTGAGTCTCCAACTTCTATGTTTCTCCTTGTCTCTTTTCTGGTGGAGAGTCAAGACAATGGAGCATTTCACAGCTTCATCTTCAACAAATACAACTTGTTCATTTTATCTGAGAATACAATTTGAGTTCAGTTGGCTCCAACGAGCCAGCTTCGTAATGCGATTGGCAATCGGGGTTTGCTTATGTATGCTGATTAAAAGCTAAACCCACGTTTCCTAATTCAGACAAAAACCTGCCCATGATTCCATTCACCTCCTCGCAGTCACACTGGAAAACAAAAGAGGAACGCCGTTCAGAATATTAAGCTAGGTTTCCACGTTTTTGTCTGAACCAGGCCATTCTTTTTTTCAAAAAAATAAAATAAAAATAAGGAGTCTGATAGAATTGTGCTATCTAAGAAAATCACGCTGTCCTTCACTTCCTATTTTACTCAAAGCATCTGCCTTCTCACGCCTGCCAAAAGAATCATTTGCAATTTCCATTTTGGCATGTGGTATGGAATTGACACAGCTACCCAATCTGCAACATTTAGAAATGTTTTCAGGATTAGCGTTTAGGCTACCCTATTTCAGGCACTCAAATACAAACTTTCTTTCTTATCATTAATTCCTCTATCTCTGTATGACATTGCTTTGTATGTCATCCCTTTGCTAGTCTATCTGCAGCAGAATCCAAGATATTATTCTGGTGACTATTATATACACATAAAGAACCTACTTAGTGCAATATTACATAATTTATGTTCAGCTCTGGCAAATATTAGAATTAGAACAAGTCAATTGCCTCCAATTCCTTCAGCCCATGTCATCTTAGATTCTTGATCTTTGTTTAAGCGTCTTTTAACCTCAGAAACAATCTGGTGAATGACCAATAAGAGAAAAGAAAAAGAATATGTGTTGGTTGCTTAAAGGAGTGGGAGGGTGTTTTTAGAGAAAAAGAAAAAGAAAAAAAGAGAGAGAAAGAGTTTTCAACAGTACTATACATTCCATATTTATTTGGCTTAAAGGAGCCAAATAAAATTGTCTGATAAACTATACAGAATTTTTAAACTTTTTTAACAGATGGTTATGAAATCTAACCTACTGATTCTGTGGAAGTTCAATTATTTAAAAAAAAAAGCAAGTTACCTAAAGATTTCATGTGATATTAACCCACAATGCATAAGTAGTGTTGCCTTCTAAAAGTTACCACTCATTCAGGTGCCCGATTTAGCAAAGGAATGACCGAAATAGAACAATTCTCTGTGCCAATCCCCATGTATCCATCACTGTCCTCCAAATTATCAGTATCTATTTTTTATTTCTTGGGCTGGGAGTATTCCATTGGGTGCCCTCCTGCAGAAGCCCTATTGCTCTAAATATGAACAATGCCAGGTCACTTCCTTAGGAAAAGAAGATAGAATGTGCTATTACTCTATTTTCTGACTCTATCCTCAAGTCAGTTTTCTCACCAGTTTTTTTTTTACTTCTTCTTTTTTAAAGTCACTATTTTTACACTTTGGTGCTAAACACATTTACTTGCAAATAAGTTCTGTTGATGTCAACAGAATATAGTTCCAGGAATGAGTGTTTATTTAATCGCAAATGTCTTTTCACATGTGCGGGACTAAAAAGCATAACAATGAATCAGTTTCTCCCACACAGTCTGACATCAGTGGTGTCAGCAAGACATATCATCCGGGCAAACCCGAAAACTTCAGATGTCTCTTTTTCAAATCGAGCCTTGAAACAGGAAGCATAAATCCATTGTGAGCAACTGAATAGATTCCGCTTTCTGAATTTTGCAAAACCCTAACCCTAACTGGAGACGTCTTCCCCCTTGTTTTGCTGCAACTGGAGAAAAATATACAGAATTCTTATGGATCCCAGTTTTATTTGGAAACGGGCATGCAACAATTCTGTACTGTTTATTACAAAGCTTGCTATCCAGTTGAGAAATGGGAGGAGGGACAGGTCTCTGAGGAACCCCAACACATCAAAACACTGCTAAAAAATACTCCGTTTACGCTATAGAAATTCTAGACCTCCCTCTTGAAAAGCAGGAGTTCAGAAGTTATCCACAAAAACCTTGTTTCTCAAGATCTGGCCATCTCAAGATGCCAAGCCTCTTGAGTGCTGATACATACATGCTCTTCCAGGGAATTTGCTACAGATTTGTGATTTTAATCATGTATGGACATCTTTTAAAAAAATACACACATTAAAACCCAACCCTCTAACATGACCAGACAACAAACTGGGGGCCCGAACAATTTGTGGGTATCTGATAAACAACATAGAAGGAATCAGCGTGAGGAAACAATGATGCTCTGTTCTCAGGGTGGCTAGTTATGCAGATGTTGCCAGATGCACTTCCTTGCTATCTCAGCCCAGCCCTGTGTTAAAGTTTCCTAGACAAAATTATGCTATTAACTTTGATAACACTGTTATCAAGTCCATCATAGAAGGAGAGTGCGGAATTTCACCTCAAATCCCTTTTAACAAGCCCGCCAAGTAGCCTCAAGAGTCATTTCTTCAACAACACAACTTCTGCAGGGGTCTAAAAAAATATAGCACCTTGTTTGAGAATTCTGGTCCAAAATTCCAGACGCGTTTTGGAAAACGCTAGCGTGCAAACTTTTGGAAATGACTCAAGCTAGAAAATGGCCATTTTGCATCCGGGAGGGGAGGGGGCACCAAAGCCTCTTCTAATGGACCTTGCCTTATTCCGTGGACCCATCAGTCACAGCAAATCTGCACCATCACTTAAGAAAACAGAAAGTCAGCTGTGAGATAGGTTGGGCTAGCTAAAGCTTCAAACAAGTGATGCAATGAAATTTAAGTACTTGGGGGCCTCCAGAAAACATGCCAGCTTAACTCCTGGTCCCTTCAGCATGACTGTGATTAAATAAAGGATTTCTTTGGGTTTCTGTACCAGCCTGAACCATCCCGCCCCTCCCCCACCAACAAAATTCTGAACTACTGCACGATTGGCAGCCGGCCAGCTCAGCCAACGCAGTCCCGTAGCGCCATCTAGAGGCACATTCTTGCATTCTAATTTCGTAGTGAAAGACAAGCACCAATGAAATGAATTAAGACAGCACTGCATTTAAATCTTTATTAGCCAGGAATGATTTTTTTGACCTAGATCATCATTGTAAGAATAAGAATCCCCCCCAGTCCCCTAATACTGGATTTTGGATGAAATATGAAGTTCCTTGACCTATTTTTTTTTATTTTCAAATGGCAAGACTTCATAGCTTTAAAATGACTCATGAAAACTCCCTTATGGGCTAATAATAATGTCTTTGCAATGGAGTGAATCTTTTTTCCCCCTGCATAATTCATGGTGACTTTTCTTTTTTCTCAGTTATAAACAAATGCATTCCTCTTGAAGATGTACTTTGGCCATATAAAACAGGAAGGTGAACGAAACAAAAGCAAATAGACAAATAAAATGCGACTTTTCTTTCTTCCTTAACAGACACGTAGTTGTACAACTACACAACTGAAACCATTGTCATTCAGAACAGAGGAACACGTCCTCACAGCTTCGTTGTCTCCTAGCCAACCCAACATAGTGCAACACAATCTTTGAATCTTGGGGAAGACAAAATCCGCTCCTGAAAACGGTAACGTAACAAATGGTTCCAGATCAGCGGGGAAATAAACGGGGTGGGAGGAAGCCATCAAACCGGCCTCCTGTGAAAATACAACTTTTCTTCAATTGGAAATTAAGATATTTAACCCTGAAACATTTTGGTCCATCTAATATTCCACTCCCCGCCCCCGCCAGGTCTGAATCTGGCAGCATAAAGCCCCATTCTTAATCTTCCGTAATGCCCTGCCCTGGTATGTTTTTGACAATAAAACCATGACACCATCGCTTCTAAGCACTAGTCCTTGTACCTGTGTGTGTGTGCGTGCATCTCTGTTGGTGAACGGGTGTGAATGAGTGCGTGCGTGCCACTTGTCCTAAAAGCAAAGCCAAAAAAGTTGGTGACGTATCACTTTTTGGGATCACGTTTTTTTTTTTTCATTTATACCAATGCATAGTCCTGGGAGGTGAGAAACCTTTGTCACCCCCTTGCTCTCTCTCTCTCCTTAGTAAAAACTAAGCTAAAGTTATCCTGAAGGCCAAGAATTCCTCCTGGCACTTTAATACTGGTTGAGTGGGCACTTGTATGCAGTACTTATAGACCAGTAAAAGTGCTCGTTTACCTGTCTGGTGTGTAAGGGGCCTTTTGTCTTGAAGCCTCCTTGCGAACTGCACTCTGAGGCACTGAAGTGGTCTGAACTAGTGGAAGAGCGTTTGGAAAGCGTGTCACACCCTCCAACAAAGGTGTTGTCCAAGGGGAGCTCCTGAATCACGTGATGCTTTTTCACCGAGATGGGAGTGTCCGGCTTAAGGTGGAAAGCAGACTGCGGAGAGGCAGATTTATAATGCTTAGCGAGATCAGGGCTGTTAGGCTTAAAGGTGGTAGGTGGTGCAGTGCCCCAGTCAAATCTTCCTATACTCTGCTCCTCCAGCTCAGCTGGAAGGCTAATGGTCCCGTTGATAGGTTCGTGAACAGCATCCTCGGGCTTGGACTCCTCGATGGTCACAAAATTCAACAGGGAACTCTTAGGGGATTTCCTTTTCTTCCGCTTCTTCTTCTTGTTCTGCTTGTTCTCCTGGTTGGGGGACATCCACTCGGCCCCTTGCTTGCTCCTCTGGGCAGCTTTGAACCTGGAGGCATGGCGACAACGGACCAGCACGGTGACAAAAATGACCACGATGACCACCATGGCCCCTGCCACGATGGCGATCATGATGGTAAGGTAGTCCTCGTTTTGGTAGGGCTGGCTGCTGTCCCCAATATTCCTGTCCAAAGGGGTCTCCATAGTCCTGCGGATCAGGTCATAAATATAAGAGGCGTTTCCCGCAGTGTCATTGACATACAGAAACACAAGGACAAGGGTGTGCAACGATTTAGGATAGCCCAGATCACTAATGTTGACCACCAACCGATGCAAGCCTACATCGGTTGGAATCGGTTTCTCTTCCAGGGTGATGTTACCTGTCACAGGATCAATACGGAACAAGCCTTTGTTGTTTCCACTGACTATTGTGTATTTCAGTTCAGCATTCATTCCTGTGTCAATGTCAACAGCAAACACTTCCGCTACCACCGATCCCGGGATAGCTGAGAGGGGTACCAGCTTAAAAGACGTGTTGGAAGGGGGATAGATGACCACGGGACTGTTGTCATTAACATCCATCACATTGATGGTGACCTTAGCGGTTGAAGAGCAGGGTGGCTGTCCTCCATCAATAGCCTTGACATCAAAGGTGTAGGAACTTTGTTGCTCGCGATCGAAAGACACGTTAGACTTTATAACTCCAGAGTAAGGATCCAGAACAAAGTTCTCATTGTCATTCAAGATGGAGAGAGTCACAGCTTTATTCTCGCCCGCGTCTGCATCCGTCACTGTGATCACTCCTACAGTACTATACTTTGGTAAGTTCTCCGACACAAAAAACTGAAAATGGTTATGTGTGAATTTGGGACTGTTGTCATTCTCATCTAGCACCGTAACGATCACAGCCGCTTGGCTCTGCAAGGGAGGGGTCCCGTTGTCTCTGGCCGTGACTGTAAAAATGAACCTCTCTTGTTCTTCTCGGTCAAACACCCGGGAAGCTGTCAAAACCCCTGTCTTACGGTCCAGATCAAAAAAGGAGGCATTGGGGCCAAGCTGATACACAATGTCTGCATTCTTACCACTGTCCTCATCGGTGGCGCTAATAGTGGTTAAGTAGAGACCCCGCCGGTTGTTTTCAGAAACGGACAGCTCAATAACAGGCTGGTTAAAGATGGGAGGGTTGTCATTTTCATCCTCCAATTTGACTCTGACTAAGGCCGTCTGGTTCAAACTGGGTTTGCCCGAGTCAGAGGCCACTATTTTAAAGCTGAATTCTTTGGTGCCCTCATAGTCCAGCAAGGAAGAGGTCTCTAATAAGTACTGGTTGTCATAAACGGCCTTCAAGTGAAATGGCACCTCTCTTTCGATGAAACAGATGACTTTGCCATTCACATCAGTGTCCTTATCTGAGACGGTTATCAGCGCAATCTTGGTATTGACAGGGTCTTTCTCAGATAAGTACACCGTGCCGTTGATGGGGCTTATGATGTACCTGAGGTCTATGTTAGGAGGGTTATCATTAACATCAGTCACATTGATGGTAACGGTGGCCCGGGCAGGAGTTGAGCTACCATCACTGGCCAGGACTGTCACTTTGTGGATGGCAGTCTCTTCTCGATCTAAGGCCCTCTGAACTGTGATGAGCCCAGTAGTGTTGTTTAAAGCAAAGAGTCGTTTTGTTGCCGGAGCAACCTGGGCCCCAAAAATATATCTGATTTCTGCATTGCTTCCCACATCTGCATCTGTGGCATGGAGCTGGAGGACAGAGGTCCCTACCGGGGCATTCTCAGGTATATGGACTTCCACCTGGCTCTCTTTAAAAACTGGCCTGTTATCATTGACATCACTTACTGTGACCTGAAGGATGGCTGTGCTGGATTTCTGGGGTGTTCCTCCATCCTCCACCTTGATTTTCATCACATAGGTATCTTTCTGTTCCCGGTCCAGATTTTGCTGCACGATCAGCTGAGGCCACTTCTCCCCTTCCGGAGTTTCCACAATATCCAACCCAAAGACACTTTGCCCATTCAGAAGTTCATAATGCTGGACTCCATTGAAACCAGTGTCGGGATCCGTGGCAGAAGGGATGGGGAAGCGGCTGTTGATCAGCGTGTTTTCAGGGATGGAGATGTTGATGACAGGGGATGGGAACATGGGAGCATTGTCGTTGGTGTCCTTCACGATGATTTTGATTTTGATCAGCCTGAAAAAGTCATTGGGCAAGATCACCACCTCCAGTTCGAAGAAGCACTCGTTCTCTTCCGCATAAGCAGCCCCGGCACACAGTCTCTCCCGGTCGATGCGGTTGGAGGTGGTGAAGATCTCCCCTGTGGTGCTGGAGACTTTCACCAAAGGGGCATCTCCTGCTTTGGAGACCAGCCTGTAGACAAGACTAGAGCTGGTTCCGGTGGCAGCATTGATGTGAGAAATGTTCAGATCCTTTGGTATGTTCCCAATGGGCACGTTTTCAGGCAATTCCTCTCGGATGGTGTAAATAAGTTCTTGAGCGACAGCAGAATCTAGCCGCAAGCAGGCAATCAGAGCAGCCAACAGGTAAAAATCCCTCAGGTCCATGATAATCTGTTTATAGATCCTTCTTCAGGGTTTTAGGGTTCCAAGAGATCCACAAAGGAAGGCTGACTTCTTTGCCAAAGGAAACTGGTCCGGCTGCATCACATCCAAGCTCTGACTTCCCAACAGTCCCTGCCGACAAACACAAGGACAACAACATTTTGTAAAGAAGCGTTGATTTCAAAACGGTATCAGACACACACACACACACACAACAGAGAAACACTGCCACCTGCTTCCATTTCTTGCTTGTGTTATGTGTGCGTGCGTGAGAGTAATTCCCGCTTCATGAATGCACCAATATACCGCCACTAGCGCCGAGTGCACACTGAGAATGAAATTAACTAGTTACAAGATTGAGTCGAGGGGTAGGGGAGGGGGGAAAAAAGAGAGAGAGAGAGAGAGAGATGCAGATGCAATTCACACTGACACACACTCGCACACAGACACACAAAAAGGCAGGCACACTTGCTCTCATCAGCCCACAGACCCCGAGTAGCATTCCCTCCGCTTATTTCACCTCCCGCCCTTCGATTGGAGGCAAGTTAAAAAAAAAGAGGGGGGGGTGGGATGGAAAGGAAAGGAACCCAAGCTTCTTGGAAGCATGTGTCAGGCCCCCTACCTTCCCCCCCACCCCCCCACCCCTAATTAAATTACCTAGCCTGGTTATGTTGCCTTTGATAGTCTGATGCAAGGAGATGGTCTCAGCTGCAGAAGGAGCTTTCCAGACAGATCACGGTTTGCAAGCCGTTACAGTCTAGGCTTGTTTGCTGGCTACTTCCTAAACCCCCCACACACATCTTTTTATTTTAACCCAAAGGAGGGAAAGGCAAAGGACTTCTCTTGCTTTCCCACCCCAGACAAGACCAAACCTCACCTTTCTCCAGATGTGGCAGTCGAATAGTTGTGGGGGAGTGAAAAAAAGGCAGCTGAGCTTTCTCCATCCCTTACCCCCAGTCCTCAAACCTCCCCCCCCCATCCCCATGCAACTTCCAAATAAACAGAGAAGATGGGGCTAGGGAAGGGGGGGGGGTCTGGAAAGCCACTGGGCAGCAGCCCAACAGCTGTTTACAAAGGCAGAAGCAGAAATGGAGGAGGGGTGGGTGGGCTTTTCTGGCGTTGGGTGGCAGAGCCCCTCGGATGCCCTTCCGCCTGGGCTCTCAGCAAAGCCGCTGCGAGGCATAAATACCGCAGCTTTGAAAAGAGCGCTGGGTCAGAACCCAGAGCGGAGGGAGCGACTGGCGGCAGGCAGGGAGAGCTGGGGCGCCCCTCTAGATTGGGGAGCGGAGAAGGGGAGGGAAGAGTTTGACCAGAGCTCCCACCTGCATCTGCATTAAAAGCACCGCGGCGATGCCAGGGCGCTCTCCTAACCTTACCTTGACGCAGGCGAAACCTCAAATAAAAATAATAATAAAAATAAAAATAAAAAAAACAGGGGAGGGGGAGGATGGATGTTGGCACCTTCTCTTCATCTCCTCAAACCCCCTCCCCCCCACCAGTGCAATCCCCAGCCAGCCAAGAGGAGGAAAAAAATTCCTCCCTCTCCCTGCGATCCTGGCTCCCATTTGCAACCGCCCCCCCATCCCCTCCTCGCCGCCCCGTTCCCAGAGCTTGCAACTTTGCACTTACGTTGCCGCGGCTTTTCCAACTGCTGGAAGCCAAGCGGGGAGCCGGGCGGCCCTCCTTCTCCTCCTCCTCCTCTTTTCCTTCTCCTCCTTCTCCTTCTTCGGCTGCTTCTTCCCCAGCCCTCCGGCGGCGCATTCGGGGACGCCCCCCCCCCCAACCCCGAGTCGGCGAAGCGGAGAGAAAAATCAACGAGCGGCGACGGGGAAGAAGGCCGGCGAGGCTTCCCGGAGCCCGACGCTGGAGCCCGGCGGTGGCAAATCCGCAAGTCCCGAGAAGAAATTCCCCGCTCCGTCCGGCTTAGGCGTCGTCATCCTCCTTTTTTTTTTTTTTTAATTTCTTCCTTCCTTCCTTCCTTCTGGTCCTCGCCGTTGCCCGGGACCTTCTCGCTTGGCCGGCTGGAGAGATGCTCCGAGTGGAAGCCTTGGTCCCGTTTGCTGGGGGGCGGTTGGTCTCTGGCGGCCGGATCGGTTCAAGCCCCTCGAGGCAGCCAGCCCGCCAGCCAGCCAGCCCGGGGCGCTTCTCTGCCTCTCAGCTCCGGAGCTGGCCAGCACCGTCCGCGGCGCTTCCCCATGCCGCGCTCATCGGCGGGAGCGCCCGCAGAGCCTCTTCCGGGGGACGGAGCCCCAACTTCGCCCGGTTAAAGGTCCAGAAGGTCCAAAACGCTCCCTCCGCGCCTGGGCTGCCTTCTCTCGCCGCCTCGTCCCTCTCCTGCCGCCCGTCCAAGGTGCCTCCGGTTCGGTGGCTCGTTCGCTCGCTGGCTCCGCGCTCCGGCTCGGCTCCTCTGTCGCCTGCTTCTCTCCGAACTGGCTTTCTTGATATAACTCTCGCTAAGCCCAGAGGGAGGGCGGGGACGGGGAGAAGCCACGCCCCCGCCTGGCCGCGGATTGGCTGGACGGGTGGGGGGGCGGAGCGGCTGGGGTAGGAGGAGGAGGTTTTTTGTTTTTTTTTCAACCGGCCCGCTCGATACGACGAAGGGCGCGTCGGTCAGGGCCTGGAGGCGGCCGAGCGGCGAGCGCTTTCGCTTGCCGCGGTGCTGAATGGTTAAAAGGAGGCTGCTTGCTGCGGTAGCGACGGAGGAGGAAAAGGGGGGGAAGGAGGAGAGAGAGGGGGAGAGATGGAAGAGGAGGAGGAAAAGGGGAGGAGGGAGCAGGAGGAGAGATGGAAGAGGAAAAGGGGGGAAGGAGGGAGGGGAAAGGAGAGGAGGAGGGGGAGAGGGGGAAGAGGAGGAGTGGGAGGAAAAGGGGGAGAGGAGGAGGGGGAGAGATTTTGAAGAGAAGGAAAAGAGGGGAGGAAGAGTGGGAGGAGGAAAAGGGGGAGGAGGAAGAGGGGAAGAGGAGAAGGAGGAGAAGAGAGGGAGAGGAGAAGGAAGAGGAAAAGGAGAGGAGGAGGAGAGATTTTGAAGAGAAGGAAAAGAGGGGAGGAAGAGTGGGAGGAGGAAAAGGGGGAGGAGGAAGAGGGGAAGAGGAGAAGGAGGAGAAGAGTGGGAGAGGAGAAGGAAGAGGAAAAGGAGAGGAGGAGGAGGAAGATCGACCATCCCGATCACCTTGATGCAGCTCGGGAACCTCTTTTCGTCCCCACTCCCCCACCCCAACTCCCGGAGCTTGGCTTCGGTCCGCGAATTATTCAGCCGGCTTCCCCTTTCCGGAGAGGCAAGAGCTTCCCTGAGCATGCCAAGAGCGCCTCGTTTCGCCCGGCTTTGAGTAGAGGGCGACTGACCCGTTGGAGACAGGCAAGCAAGCAGAACGACCGGAGGAGCCCCCGGAGGCGGCAGATGCGTCTCTTAGCGGCTGTCTGCCCCCCCCCCCCCCCACACCACCACCACCACCACCGCCCTCCCTCTCTCTCCGCCGCCGCCGGCTTCTCGAGATTGGGAACTTGGCTCAGTTCGGTTCCTGGGAAGGAAGAGGGAGCCCGCCCACCCACCGTTCCGTTGACTTGCAGGGTGGGTGGAGGGGAGAAGGATCAACAGCCGCGGGATCGACTCTGTTGTCCGGAGGAGGGGGGGGGGGGGGAGAGATGCTGATCTGGTGCTTCCCCACCACGGCTCTTGGCTCAGCCAGAACTCCGAAGAGCTGCTCCCCCAGGCAAGCTCAGGAAAAGGGAAACCCGCGGCTTTCCAATTAAGGAACTTCTGGGGCCATCCCTCCTTCCTTAGGGGGAAACGGTACGCAACCTGTTTGCAAGCAGCAGAAGCCGAGAGATAGCAGGGAGCAGCAAACAGTGAGGTAAGGTAGTCCTTTGTTCCCAGAAGGTCACTGTTGACTCTGCCTCCCATTGAGGAGTCTCAGAGGGGAAATGCAACCAGCAATTAGTTGCTTTCCAACCTCACATCACAGGACTCCTTGGGGTATCGACGTGGAGAATCACCCCGCGAAGCACCAGGAAGCCAACGCCGTTCAACTCATTCATATAAGAATGGAAATCAGGCTGCAGACTGGCGACCAGGATTGGGGAGGCTTCAGGGCATCCCTCCTTTAGCCAGCAATGCAAGTTTCTTGACCCATCAGGCTGAACCAGGTCGACCAATCGGAGCAACAAAGAGCAAAGCCGGATTGTAAAGAGAGCAGTGCTTCCTAAATTATGACAAGAGTTTAATTAAAAAAAAATAATATTTCAGTTGGGTTTTTCCGATCTGGTTCCTGATCTCTTGCGCCCGTTGAGGTTTGCGGCTCATCGTCATTTGGAGTTTCTGGTTCGAGCTGAAATTTGGCGGTGTGGCAGCTTGACTTGCAGAGATATTTAGTCCTAGGTAACTTGTTGACTGGCAGCCACAGGTGAAAAGATATAAAAGTCAGGGACAAATCCCTTGAAAAAAATAACAAAGTTAAATAAAAAAGCACAATAGAAATAGTAAAGAAAAATAGGAAATGGGGGAAAAAAGGGAAATGAGGAGGGGAGGCAAGAGGATATGAAAAAGGAAAGGAAAGGAAGACGGGAAGGGAAGGGAAGGAAAGGGAAGGAAAGGAAAGGAAGATAGAAGAAGGAAAGGAAAGGAAAGGAAAGGAAAGGAAAGGAAAGGAAAGGAAAGGAAAGGAAAGGAAGATGGAAAGGAAAGGAAGATGGAAAGGAAAAAAGGAAAGGAAGGAAAGGAAAGAAAAGGAAAGGAGGAAAGGTAAGGTAAGGAAAGGGAAAAGGGAAAGGAATGATTATAAGGAAGCAACTTCTGATCTTGATATTTATATTTGTGCCCCCCCCCAAAGTTACACCATAAATCCCTTTCATCCATAAAATACCCTTTCTAATTTTTAAACCCAAAATCACACATTCATTTTTTTCCCCTCCAGCCAGAAGTCCATGCTATAAAGGGGTTTCCAGTAAACTGATAAATATAGACATAGACCTTTCGCTAATCAAAGCAGTCAACTTTGCAGTCTCTGCCAGATGTTCACCAACCATTCCTCCATGGTGGCTATTTCAGAGTTTTTCCATTTCCATGCCCTTTCAAAAAAAAAAAGAAAAGAAAAGAAAAAGAAAGAGAGGCATGGGAATAACCACAAAGTCAGCCAGATTGGGTCTATCTCTTTGATGGAGACTTGACCTGAAGTTCTGCCTGAGGGGACACCGTAATCAAGTGCTTCTCCAAGGAGGCTGATGGAGTTTTGTGTCTCCCCCCCCCCACACACACACACAAATACACACTTCAGAAACAAATGTCTTAGGACAGTGAAGGTTAACCTTTTTGATGCAGAGTGCCCAAAGCGCATGCGTGTGTGCACAAATGCATGTGTGCATGACCAAACCCCCAAAATGCATTGCGAGCTTCCCCCATGCATGCATCCCACCCTGCCCCGTGCATGCACCCCAGGCCTCCCGGGGCCCCCGGGCCACGTTTTGGCTTCTAGGTTGGTTCAGGAGGCATTCCAGACCCAAAATGGGATGTGGGGAACTCATGCGGCTCCCCCGTGCCCCATTTTGGCTTCCAGGTTGGTGCAGGAGGCTTTCCAGACCCAAAATGGGGTGTGGGGGACTCGTGCGGCTCCCCCGTGCCCCATTTTGGCTCCCAGGTTGGTGCAGGACGCTTTCCAGACCCAAAATGGGGTGTGGGGGACTCGTGCGGCTCCCCCGTGCCCCATTTTGGCTTCCAGGTTGGTGCAGGAGGCCTTCCAAAACGGGGTGCAGGGAGGCTCAGCGAGCACAAACCCCCAAAATGCAATGTGAGCACACACACCCCGCACATGCATGGCAGAGACCTGAAAACCAGCCGGCCAGCGGAAAGCACACATGTATGCACAATGAAGCTGGGCTGGGGCGATGGCTGGCATGTCCGCAGAGAGGTCTCTGCATGCCACCTGTGACACTCGTGCCATAGGTTTTCCATCACGATCTTGGGAGAACTGAGTCTACCCTGCAAAGCTTTTGGCTCTCATGTGTTCATGAGAATTCTACTGACTGAACAGGGTATTTAAATATCTAAACCAGGGGTTTAGATATTTCATTGAGGCCTGCATTAGCAAACTGAGAGCAACCCAGTTCACAAGAACCAGTAGTAAAAACAATGGGAGGCCCTGCCTACCACCCTGGATGTCGTCATCGGTGATCTGCGCATGTGCAGAAGCAAGGCATGAGCACGAGTGAAGCGAGAGTGCATGCACGAGTCCGTTGCAAACTGGTAGTAAAGGTAAGTAGAACCCACCCCAGCACATCAGGATTGTGTTTGACCTTCAGGGGGCAAGGGGGGCATGGGCAGCTTGACGTCACTTGTGTCAGGGGCGCATGTGGTGGCCCGAGCAGTCTGCCAGTGAAAACGGACTTACAAGCTCCGTTTTGGCTGCCACAGCCTCCTGCAACCCTCTGCCAATGAAAATGGCACTAGAGAGGGCTGCACACAACCTTCCCCAGCTCCATTTTCATTGGCAGAGGCACTGCAGGCCAGTCCTTCACTGTTTCTAGGGCAACCCCACAGGCCAGATCTAAGCACCCAATGAGCCAGATCGGGGCCCCGGGCCTTGAGTTTGACACCCCTGATCTAAACCACCAAATTAATTGATTTATTTTAATCGATTAGTTTGGTGGCTGCCCCACTCTAACATGACTCTGGAGCTTACAATTTAAAAGAAAGGAAACAAATAGTTTCTAAAGCATCTGGACAATAATATCCCACAATCACCCTACCAAAGCAGGGGTGAAATCCAGCAGATTTTCACAGGTTCTGGAGAACCGGTAGTGGAAATTTTGAGCAGTTCGGAGAACCGGCATATACCACCTCTGCCTGGCCCCAGGAGTGAGGAGGGAATGGAGATTTTGCAGTATCCTTCCCCTGGAGTGGGGTGGGAATGGAGATTTTGCAGTATCTGTCAGCACGTCAAGATGCATTTATCCTAGTGCTGACATTTAGAAGGAGAACGCAGAAGTCTGCAACGGGACGGTGGCCTTTCACCTACTTATTTTTCGCTGGAGATAATGTCCCCTAAGAGATGGATGGGAGGGGGGAAATTCTTTGAATTGGAGCAGTAGATTAGGGGTGAATGATTGGGAAGATGGCCAATGAATGCAGAGGAGTGGGGGGAAGGAAGAGGAGGGTGTTTGGGTCAGCACGTCAGTGCTGGCTGCATGGAGTCAGTGTAAAAGTTGCCATGCTAAATAAAATGGAAATTTGTTTCATAAAAGAGACTTTGTTTGAAACGCAATTATTTTGAAGACGGCCTGAAAACCTGACAATATCCTTCCCCTGGAGTGGGGTGGGAATGGAGATTTTGCAGTATCCTTCCCCTGCCACACCCACCAAGCCATGCCTACAGAACCAGTAGTAAAAAGAAGTTGGATTTCACCACTGTATCAAAGGCTTGGAAGACCAGCCATGTTTTAAGACCTCCAGAATATTCTTAAGAGATAAACACATGGATTTCTTCCGTAGGCTTTGTTTATTTGCTAACCTTGAGAAATAAGATAACTTGGGATTTCCTCAGCATTGTATGGAACTGGGATGTTTTGCTCCCTGGTTGATTATTGACCAGATACCTTGGTTGAAGTCCATATTTGACTTGATTCAAGAGATTGCTTCCTTTATTCTACTCAGAGCAGGGTCAAGAAGATAATGCTATTTATAGGTCTCATATTGGACGACAGAAATGCAAAGCAAGAGAGCTTTGGAGCTTTTGACAGCAATACCTTGAACATGTCATTCCCACATGTCAGCTGGAGGAATACAGGTTAAAAGGCAGTGGAATAGATTAGGTGTACAAAATAGCTAACAAGGAGTACTGACAAAGCAAATGTTAATGGATTATTCTGGTTTGGAGAAGATAAGGGGTGAAATTCCACAGAGTACTGTTCACTTCTTAATGGTTGAGTAAAAGACTGGAGAGAAAGCACCATCACACAGCTAATAGTTACCTGCCCCCTCCGTGTATATTTATAGAAGGCAGGGTGGAGAAGGGAAAATATCATCTTCCTGTAACCCGTCTGCTCATCTTCCTTAATCACACCTAGTCAGCCACGTTGAAGGCATTTCTTCGTTGACAAATGGTCTATTTTCTTTTGTTATTGTTGTTGTCATTGTCATTATCGTTATCGTTGTTGTTCTTGTTCTTGTTATTTTTGCCTTTAAGATATACATTGTCAGTTTGAAAATCACAAAACAAAACAAAACACAAAACAAAACACAAAACACAAAACACAAAACAAAACAAAACAAAACAAAACAAAACAAAACAAAACAACCTCCCCCCAAAAGACTACCCCAAAACAAAACATGCACATACCACCATCAAAACATTTTAGTTCTAGATTAACAGTCTTGAGTTGGGACTCGAAAGTGTGGGAACAGCTAAATGAATCCATTCAAGTCCTCCAACAAAATACAGTACTGCCAGACGTGAAGGGCTAAGAAGCCAGATTGCTTATCTTGCTTATCTATTGCAAAATAGGCAAATGGTCTATCTTCATTCACGGACGTAGCTTGAATTGTGTTAATGGAAGCCTCTGAAAGGCTTGGGGTAACATATGTAGAATTCGATCGTTGATGCAAGAGGTAGATATCTTTACCAGCTTCACCAAGTTTTGGGTTGTAAACTCAAGATAAAGTCTTCCTCCAGAAGACTCAGATGTCCAGACCCTTAAAACCAAGAAAGGCTCGTTGTGAGCCTTCCAAGCAGATTTCAGTTTTGTTCCTCACCCACAGACAGAATCTTGCCAAACTAAAGCATGCTAACACCCCCCCCCCCCCAATAAAACATACACTCTGGGAACTATTAGGGAGCAGATGTCTTCACTCTCCTTTTCCCACACTAATGATCTAAACTGTGTTCTCTCTTGCTCCTTTGGAAAGGGAAGGGAAGGGAAGGGAAGGGAAGGGAAGGGAAGGGAGGGGAAGGGAAGGGAAGGGAAAGGGAAAGGGAAAGGGAAAGGGAAAGGGAAGGGAAGGGAAGGGAAGGGAAGGGAAGGGAAGGGAAGGGAAGGGAAGGGAAGGGGGATAAATAAGCCTGATTTTGTATATAGGGAGAGGTCAGTAGAAGTGCTTCAGTGGTCATACAATATCCATATTTCTAACATAAATCTCTATATATTCTAAATATTTTACTTTACACTTTTATACCATCTTGCCATAATATTGCTTACATTAAATATTCTTCTATCATTATACTTGTACTTATTTCTGGTTCGCTGATTATTATCATTAATTTTCTAATCTTTGCATCTACCAATTCTACCATACATCCCAAATTAAATAATATTCTGTTTCTCCTTTGTCTTTAATTTCCATTGTCAACCTGTCCATCTTGGCGCAATCTAATATTTTCTTTATTCCCATTTCCTCTGTGGGTATATTTCCATTTTTCCAATTTTGTGCATACATAATTCTAGCCATAATTCTAGCAATAAATGGATATTGTATGAACAAGATTTAAATGGTTGCAACTAGGAGATATAATTGTATGTATATTGTAAAAAAATTGTTGATACAAGCAGTGTATCGCTGTTGCAAAGTTGAAACTGTGATGCAAAACGAAGAAAAACATATAATAAAAATATTGGACTAAAATAAAAAAGTGGCTTGAAAAGATAACTGAACACCATATAGACTGGAACCCGGAACTAAAGAAATACAATATCAAATGTTGCATATTATAACGGCAGCCAGGATAACATAGGCAAAGAATTGGAAAAGCAACTTTAATAAAATTAATTAAAAAAGAAAAAGAAAAAAAGAAAAAGCAACACTATACCAAAAGAGGAAGAGGTAATAAGGAAAGTCTTGGATTGTGCAGAGATGGACAAATTGATGAAAGAGATAAAAGAAAAAGATGAAATGGAATATTATTTAATATGGAATAAATTGTATAAATGGCTAGAGGTCAGTAAGAAGGATTACTAATGCACCACTAAACAGACAATGTATGTAAAATAATATATAGATACAATAATATGTATAACAGATAAAGAAATGTATACATAAATAAATAAGGAACAAGGGAACCACAAATATAAATATATGTAAAGGGGGGGGGGAACGTGAAATGTAGAGGAATATCGATATGAAACTGTTGTAAATGGAAAATTATGTTTTGTGCTTGTTTATGTTCTTGTCTTTAAAGAAAAAGAATAATAAAATTATTTAAATATATATATACCGTATTTTTTGGAGTATAAGACACACCGGAGTTTAAGGCACACCTTAGTTTTTGGGGAGGAAAATAAGAAAAAAGCTGATTGGTGGGTGGATCGGCCTCCCAGAATACTCCCAATCAGCTGTTCCCAGAGGTGAAGTTTAGCAACAGATTCCTTGGTTGTGAGCTAGGCGCCTTGCTTTTTTTTCTGCCTCTGAAACTTCTGAAACTCTGTTTCAGAAAAAAACTTTTTTTTTCTGCCTCTGAAAGCCTCCGAAACAGCTTCAGGAAAAAAAAAAAGGCTTTTTTTCTGAAGTTCTATTTGGAGGCTTTTTTTCTGAAGCTTTTTTCAGAGGCTTTTATTCTGAAGGACTATCTGTGCTCTGTTCAATCCCCTTTCTTTGGTATTGCTTTGTAGATTAACCTCTTCCGATCTGTTGGTTATTGTGTCATTCTCCAGACTGGTGAACATAGTTTGGTTAGAACCTTTACCGATTCTTCTTTTGTTGCTTGCCATATTATTTTAAATAAAAGCCTTTCAGAGGCTTTTTTTCTGAAGCTTCTTTCAGTGACTTCTTTCAGCCTCTGAAATCCCCATTTGCGAGGCTGGGTGGGGCTACATTCAGAGTATAAGACACACCCAGATTTTCACCCGCTTTTTTGGGGGGGGGAAGTGTGTGTCTTATACTCCGAAAAATACGGTATATATTTTGAAAAACACAAAGAAGTGTTTCAGTGTAAACAGAAGCAGAAGCCAAGATACCCCTACAAATACATAATCACCTGCATTTGGTCAGTTCTTCACTATTTACCTGTCATTGGACTAAGAATAGGAAATTTAGAATAGATTCTTCTGCCTCACAGAGGCCAAGAGAAAGAGGCCAAATGCATGTACTGCTTACAGTTTTCACTTTTGAATCTCCAAAGGAATGCTCCTTATCCACCTTGGCATTAAACAGGGCTCTCTCGCGCTCCTGAACCTGTTTCAGCATTATCTTTAATACATGCCTCTCCATTTATAATTCATATTTTCCTGACTCCCAAGTCTGGATTCCTGTTGACTGCTACACACCTTTTCTCCTTTTCCTTTCCTATGGGTCAGATGAGAACGCGCTGAGATGTTGTTGCAGTTTATTTATTTAGCAGGCACACCTCCGAATAAATGTTATTCGTCGCTCTTTATTACAATCTTGTGAGAGTTCAAATCCCCCTGCAAAAGCTTGTTTATTTTATATATATATACGTACGTCAGGCATTTATCAAAAAGCAGAACCCCGGTTGAGAAAAAGACGATTTCTGAATAAAAAGAGAAGGATAGCCATTAAATTGGACCCCATGATGCTCTTCGGAATCTAAATGAAGATGATAATGATGTCTGCAACGTAAACAGTAATGACTGCCAATATTATTTAATTTTGGAGCAGGATTTTAATTAACGGGTTCTGTAGGAACGGGGAGCTCTAAGATAAGATGCGTAGCCTGGCTTGGGAGCTTTTCCTATCCATTTATGTGACCTGAATCAGAGACGGGAAAACAAAAATCCATTCACAGATTTACTTGGGTTAATGATTCCATTTCCATTATTTCATTTTCTTAGCTCATAAGAACTGGCAACAAAGCCCACCCAGGGGATTTAGGGCAGGGGTGAAATTCAGCAGGTTCTGACAGGTTCTGGAGAACCGGTAGTGGAAATTTTGAGTAGTTCAGAGAACCAGCAAATACCACCTCTGGCTGGCCGCAGAGTGGGGTGGGAATGGAGATTGTGCAATATCCTTCCCTTGGAGTGGTGTGGGAATGAGGATTTTGCAGTATCCTTCCCTTGCCATACCCACCAAGCCACGCCCACCAAACCAAACCAAACCACACCACGCCATCACACCACGTCCACAGAACCGGTAGTAAAAAAATTGAATTTCACCACTGACTTAGGATAAGTCTAGTACCTGGCTGAAAAGTCGGGTACCAAACTCTGTTTATTAAATAACAATCTGACCACAAATGTAGGTTCTCTTTGATGATGATGATGATGATGATGATGATTTTTGTACAGTCATTTCTGTTATTTTTCTAATTGGTTCAAAGGACTGACACAATTTTATCAGTGCGTACAGCAAAGTAAATGAATAATAAATTACTTCAGGTGATACATTGGATTTAGACTGATCTAAAAGTCTTAGCTTAACATGGCTACTCGGCTAAAAACAATTTTTTTAAAAAAAAATGCTGTACATTTTCAGTGATATTTTGATTTCTTTAAAAACAAAAAGAATTGTAACAGTAATAGCAATAGCACTTAGACTTATATACCGCTTTATAGCCTTCTCTAAGTGGATTACAGTCAGCATATTGCCCCTAAAATCTGAGTCCTCATTTTACCGACCTCGGAAGGATGCAAGGCTGAGTTAACCTTGAGTCTGGTGAGATTCGATCTGCCAAACTGCTGGCAGCCGGTGATCACAGAAGTAGCTTGCAGTACTGCACTCTCACCACTGCGCCACCACAATTCTTGAGTAATGATGTTGTCCTCTTCTCACAAGACCCAAAAGTGCTTCAAACACACATATACAAAAGCTTCACAAAGAAGAGGAACTGTTTGGCTTAAAAATAAACCTGAAAAAGAGCAAGATTATGCTTAATAAATTCACCCCCAAAAAGAAAAAAATATTTATATCTGGAGAACAACTAGACATAGTAGGCCACTAGATATAACCTGGCCAATGGATCTCAATGGAAAGTGATACAACAAAGGAAATTGAAGAGCATGTTAAAAGTGGTTGGCAAGCATTTGGCAAGCTAGGCATCATTTTCAAGAATGACCTTTCCCCTATGCCTGAAACATTTTTGATCAGTTTTCAACCTGCTCTAACATATTCCATGGAAACATGGACACTAACCTCACAATTGATACAAAAGCTACGAGTGGCACAAAGAGCCATGGATTCATGTTCGGCATTTCAAGGCAAGGTAGAAAGACCTGTGTATGGATTATAGAACAAACCCAAGTATACAATGTCATCAAGAGAGTAAAAGAATTGAAATGGAAGTGGACTGGTCCCATAGCAGGAAGAACTGAGGGCAGGTGGACCAAGGCAGTCATAGAATGGATCCCACTGGATCAAAAACCTCCATGAAAGAGGCCTAAAACAACATGGATATTACAGGCCCAATTGGCAAAGGAAAGCTCAGGACCGTATTGGTTTGGAAACATGGGGAAGATGGGCTCCTGGGTGTTCAGCAGTGTTCAGTCAATCCTCTAATCAAGGATCGCCAGGGTTCAGCGAACCCCCAAATGCCACCCCTGGCTGTCTACGACCACTCTGCCCTGCCCTGCCCTGCCCTGCCCTGCCCTGCCCTGCCCCTCCCTGCCCTTCCCCTCCCAGGAGTCTCCACATGATCCATTCATCATTCCAGAGAAGTGTAGGGGCCACGCAGAGGGCCTGGGAGGGCAAAAATGGACCTACCAGAGGTTTGGGAAGTCCATAAATGGGCCTATTTCCGGCCTCTGGAGGGTCTCCAGACCCTGGGGGAAGCTGTTTTCACCCTCCTGGAGGCTTGAAGAAAGCCGCTGGAGCCTGGGGAGGGTGAAAAATGGGCCTCCTGGAAGTTCCAGAAGTCCAGAAACGGGCCTGTTTCCAGCCTCTGGAGAGCCTCTGGACCCCAGGGGAAATGGTTTTTGCTCTCTCGGAGGCTCGAGGAAAGCCTATGGAGCCTAGGCAGGACAAAAATCACCCCCCACACACACACACTGTGATGCAGGTGGCTGAGCAGGCCACGCCCACCATGGCCACACCCACCCAGCAATGCAGCAGCGAACCCATTGCTAAAAGATCTGAAGTCTACCCTTAGGAAGATGCCTTCATCCTGCAGTGGATAAACAATGGGGAGGAAGAAGGAGGAGGAGGAGGAAGAAGAGGAGGAGGTGGGGGAAGAGGAGGAGGAGGAGAAGGAGGGGAAGGGGAAGGAGAAAGAGGAAGAGGAGGAGGAGGAGGAGGAGAAGGGGAAGGGGTGGGGGAGGGAGAAGGAGAAGGAGAAAGAGGAAGAGGAGGGGGAGGAGGAGGAGATACTTATAATAGTCATGCTCAGTCTTACTCACCTGCAGGGTTGTCTTTGTGTGGAAACTAGGAGGAAAAAGAACTGCTAGGTGCATTTGTACCTTGAGTTATCTATAGAAGCAACACTGGGATAAAAATAAATAAATAAACAAACATGCTGCTAAATTTAGTTTTCCTCTGAATGACTTGCAGAGAATTTTGTCCTCATTCAGACCGTATTTTGCACGCATCAGGGTCTGTATCAACTCAAGGCTGGAACTGGGTCCGTGCCATGCAGCATTTTTGGATGGATTTATCATATGAGTAAATAAATAAAGCTAGGAGTAATGGCTCGTAATGCCTTGTGGAAATAGCTCTCTCTCCCCAGAGCCTGGGTGGGTGCCTATCTTGACAATTTTCCAAACACCAGTTAAGATTTTATTTTAATTCTGTTTAATTTTTTTTTTATTAAGTGCCAGGAGCACTTAAAAAAACATGTAGTCATGTTTGTTACATGACTACAGTAGTATACAAAATTCGTCAATAGAGGAATAAATTTTGGAACTGGGATTCTCTGCCCGTAAGCTAGGAGTAAAGGTCAGGGGAATTGGTAGGCCTTGCCTGCAAAGACAGAGCTACTGGATTGCACTAGGAATCAGAAGAACAGATGATGACAGTGTAACAAGGATGGAGTAGGGAGCAGAAGGGATGAACGTCTCTATTCTTTTATCTATCCTGGGATTTATTCTATTGATATCTTGAACATATACTGGCTAATGTCCAGAGGTGGGTTTCAAAAATTTTAGCAAGGGATCCTCTGCCCAGTTGCTGAGTGGGCGTGGCTATGGTGGGTGTGGCCTAGTTAGCCTCCTGCACATGCGGGGGGGGGGGCATTTTTGCCCTCCCCAGGCTCTAGAGGCTTTCCTCGAGCCTCCAGGAGGGTGAAAATGGTCTCCACAAGCTCCACAGCCTCTGGAGGCTGAAAACAGGCCCATTTCTGGCCTTCCCGAACTTCCGGTAGGCCCATTTTTTGCCTTCCCCGAGCCTCTGCGTGCACCCTGCACCCAAAACGGGTTGTGTGGGGACTCCTGGGAGGAGAGGGGCAGGGTGGGTGGGGCCAGCCAAGAGTGGGATTTGGGGGTTCTCCAAACTGCACAGAATCTTGGCTAGAGGTTCTCCCGAACCCCTGTGAACCCCCAGCAGCCAACCCCTGCTGGTATCCAATGCACCATATGTTGTATTTTGCATGGACATTAAGGTTCCTTCCATAGTAACTCTGAGTGCTGAGAGCTCTCTCTGTAAGCTGTGATGAATGACTACCAGACAGAGAAAGTGGGTGTTTTCTTCATCCCACCCCCACCACACGATCACCTACAAGTCCTTTTGGTCCACAGCCAGTAATTTTCATCGAAAGTATTTCTTTCAGGATCAGGTTTTTACAAAATATAAACCTTACTAATCCCAGCTAATTTTACACTGAGCATCTCATCACCACCAACAGAAATGTCAGTCTACATCTAATTTAAGATCTGTAAGTTCATGTGTTCAGCATATTAATGAGCCGTTCCAAGACAAAAGATACCTGGGTATCTTCTCCCATTAAGTACACCAATAAATTCACTCTCAGGAGCTTGGAAGTAAGCAATGTTTTTGTCTCTCCAAAGATTCCATGATGCCCCCATTGGGGCCAAATGTAGGAGAAGGACAGGCAGAGCCTGGGGTCGGAGTTAAGAGAGGAATCAGTCTGGAATCATTATGTTCTCATAAATGGTTTAACTCCAATCTGTCTTGAACTCCACTCACTTTAGTGCCAATTTAGTGCTGACCATTAGTTGACTATATTTTTATGTATGAAGGTCAAGGTAAGGTAAAGATTCCCCTCACACACATGCTAGTCATTCCTGACTCTCATCTCCAGTGGTGCTCATCTCTGTTTCAAAGCCGAAGAGCCAGCACTGTCCAAAGACGACTCCATGATCATGTGGCCGGCAGGACTCAATGTCAAAGGCACACGGAACGCTGTTATCTTCCCACCAAAGGTGGTCCCTATTTTTCTACTTGCATTTTTTATGTCCTTTCGAACTGCTAGGTTGGCAGAAGCTGGGACAAGTAACAGGAGCTCATCCCGTTACGCGGCACTAGGGATTCGAACCGCTGAACTGCAGACCTTTCGATCAACAAGCTCAGCATCTTAGCCACTGGGCCACCACGTCCCTAGCTGGAATCATTATGTTCCCATAAATGGTTTAACTCCAAACTGTCTTGAACTCCATTCACTTTACTTAGTGCCAATTTAGTGCTGACCATTAGTTGACTATATTTTTATGTATAGATATGAACAATAAATCCGCTTGATTGGAACTTAACGTGTGGTGCTAATCCTTGGCATCTAACACAAGGTGTGCCAGTGCTGCCCTATTTATGAAGAAACAACTAAGAAGATTGGAGAATAAACTAAGCTTTTAACAAAATTGAACAGAAAAATATATATTGGGACTGTGGAATAAAAATGCCTACAGTTCTAATAAACAACAGATTAATAGCTAATCCTTCTTACATTTGTGCACTTTATCATTTCTTCAGTAAGCCACAAACACAACTACATATTGCAAAACTCCTGCTGTGCTTCCCTTATGTATCTTTACGGGACCGATTTTATCAGTCATCCCAGCTTACAATATACCGTAGTAATTCAATAAAAGAGCAAATCCAGAATCAGGAAGAAATTGAAGTGTATTGTTTTGCCTTCGTCTTCGGCTGCTCTGCTATAAATTCCAGTTTCGTGTCTCTAAATAAATATAAATATATTTATGAAGTATGTGCATATGCACCTAGGGAAGTCGTAAGAGGAATTCAGAAACCTTTGGATGAACTGATGGAGGTTTTTTTAGCCCAATGGTATTAAAAAAAGCAAAGTTCAGAAGATCTGCTCAGCATAAGTAGCCTGAAATTAGTCTTCTCTACAGTGCTTGTACAGGAATGTGGTGACTCAGTGGCTAAGACACTGAGCTTGTCGATCGAAAGGTCGGCAGTTCAGCAGTTCAAATCCCTAGTGCCATGTAATGGGGTGAGCTCCCGTTACTTGTCCCAGCTTCTGCCAACCTAGCAGTTCGAAAGCAGGTAAAAAATGCAAGTAGAAAAATAGAGACCACCTTTGGTGGGAAGGTAACAGTGTTCCGTGTGCCTTTAGCATTTAGTCATGCTGGCCATATGACCACGGAGATGTCTTTGGACAGCACTGGCTCTTCGGCTTTGAAACAGAGATGAGCACCGCCCCCTAGAGTCAGGAACAACTGGCATATATGTGCGAGGGGAACCTTTATCTTTATCTTATAATGCTCACAAGAAAATAATTTATTACATTCCACAGCTTAGAAATTCCTTGTTGCAAACTGCAAACCTCAATGGGTGATCAGTTTTGTGAAATAATGGTAATTTATTCATTATTTATTTATCAAATGTTGACACTGCCCATTTCCCTGACAGAGGAACTCTGAGCAATGGAATATGAAAACCTTAAAACAAACAAACAAAAAATAAATGTATCCTATGCTTGTTGAGCTGAAATCATTCCACAAAAGCATGGGAGCAAAGTGTCAATTGGCTGAGGTTGCTTGGCCTTCTGCTGCATTGCCAAGTAGAGGAAATGCTAAATCAGCTCCATAGGGAGGAGAAGGTGCGTCAGTGATGTCACACACCATGGGACCAAATGCTGCAGAAGCAGGGGTGAAATCTAGCAGGTTCTGACAGGTTCTGGAGAACCGGTAGCAGATGTTTTGAACAGTTTGGAGAACCGGTAGTGGACATTTTGAATAGTTCAGAGAACTGGCAAATACCACCTCTGGCTGGCCCTGGAATGGGGTGGCAATGGAGTTTTCACAATATCCTTCCCCTGGAGTGGGGTGGAAATGGAGATTTTGCAGTATCCTTCCCCTGCCACTCCCACCAAACCACACCATGCCCACCAAGCCATGCCCACAGAACTGATAGTAAAAAAATGTGGATTTCACCACTGCGCAGAAGGTATGAGAAGGGGAAACTGGTGGGAGAATCCTTACCAGCCCTGTTCAAATAAACAAAGAGGAGTGACATTCTACAGGATGCCAACTCTCAGCCAACTGTCAAGTAGTATCTTCCGGAGAAATGGTTCTCTAACTTTTTAAACAGGAAGCCTATATTCATAGTCCAGACTCAGACTTTTTTTTTTTAATTAGATTTATATGCCACCCTTCTCCGAAGACTCAGGGCAGCTTACAATGCATTAAGCAATAGCCTTCATACTTTTGTATATTTTATACAAAGTCAGCTTATTGCCCCCACAAACTGGGTCCTCAATTTACCTACCTTAGAAAGAAAGGATGGAAGGCTGAGTCAACCTTGAGCCTGGTGCGATTCAAACTTACAGTAACTGCAGACAGCTGGATGTTAATAACAGGCTTTAGTCTGCTTTTAGCCTGTTGAGTTATCCAGGTTCTATGGCTGTTGGGGGGCTGGACCGGCTGGGTGGGTGTGGCTAGCTGGTGATATGACTGGGTGGTCATGGCCACTTTAGCAGTCCATTAAATAATACACACAAATTAAACTTAAATTTGTTATGCTCCTGGGGGTAGAAATCAGGTTAGTGAAGGGATGTGTGTGCGAGGGACTTCTGTTTATGTGTGTGTGTGTCTTTCTCCCTTTCTCTCTCCCTCCCTTTCTCTCTCCCTCCCTCTGGAGGCTGGGGATGCCAAAAATGTTTTTGGCTTCCTAAGGCCTCCACACATATCATTTTTCGCCACCCCGGCCTCCAGTACCACTCTGTACTCTCGTCACTTCCCGTTTGGACTACTGTAATGCTCTCGACATGGGGCTCCCTTGAGGAGCATCCAGAGACTTCAGCTGGTCCAGAATGCGGCCGCGCGAGTGGTTATGGGAGTGACTTGTCGCTCCCGGGTAACTCCCCTCTTGCGCGAGCTGCACTGGCTTCCGGTGGTCTTCCGGGTGCGTTTCAAGGTGTTAGTCACCATCTTCAAAGCGCTCCATGGCTTAGGACCGGGATATTTACAGGACCGCCTTCTGCCAATGAATACCTCCCACCGCCCGATACGGTCTCACAGAGAGGGCCTCCTCAGAGTGCCGTCTGTCAGACAATGCCGACGGGCGGCCCATAGGGGGAGAGCATTCCACAGCTTAGAGCCCCAGCCCTATGGAATGAACTACCCCCGGATATAAGAAAGATTCCTGACCTCCGTGCCTTCCGACGAGCCCTGAAGACCCTACTATTTCATCAAGCTGGTCTGACTTAAATTTGTGTTAATTTTAATAGGGGTTTTTAGGGGTTTTAAATTTTACGGCCAAATAGTTTAATTATTTTATTAGTTTTAATTTTTATACGTGATTGTTTTAATATGGCTGTAAACCGCCCTGAGTCCCCTCGGGGAGAAGGGCGGTATATAAATGCAATAAAACTGAAACTGAAACTGTACCCAAAAATGGGCCTGTTGTTTGGCTTCCTGAGGCCTCCACACATCCCATTTTTGGCCTCCTTGGCCTCCAGAACAGTAGTGGGTTGCCTCTGGTTCAGACCAGTTCGTAAGAACTAGTAGTAAAACTAGCAGGAGGCCCCGCCCACTGCCCCAGATATCATCATCGGCGATCTGTGCAATGCCAGAAGCAAGCTGCACGTGCGAGTGAAGCAACCGTGTGCATGATCCTGTTCTAAACCGGTAGTAAAGATAAAGAGAACCCACCCCTGCTCCAGAAGGCAGGTGGGGGCTGGTGGGTAGATGAGGTGATATGGGTGGGTCAACCTTTTTATCCCGCACAAGCCAGATTAACGGATTCGGTCCATACTTTGAGGACCTCTGTTCCAGAGTGTCTGCATATAGCAATGCCTTCCTGTATAGAGATTAAAAGTCAAAGACGTTCCCTTGAGTCATGTGACTTCGTGGGAAACAGAAAAAGAAAAAGAAAAAGAAAAAGGATGGGCAGCCTGGTTTGTTTGTTCAACTAGAAAGTACTTAAACTGAGCTCCAGACTGGCACCACCGTGGATTTCCTGACAGTGTCATGCAACAATGATTTATATGGGCATGGCATGACTCTCGGAGCTGCTCTTGCAGATAAATGTGCTGAACACCTGCTTTTGAAAAGGAATCGTCCAATTCCTGATGTCTGTGTGCCTAAAACGATTCTAGGCAGCATTTATCCCCGGGATCGCTTTATGCAACCTCACGCTTCCGAAAAAACTTTCTGTATCTTGCACGGAATTTATTTCGCATTCTGACACGGCTGTGCCTTGTCGTTACTGGGACTGTGGATGTTGTTCATTAACATCCACCCAAGTTTAAAAGCTCTTCCCCCAAGCCTTGCATTACAGGGATTGCTCTTTTCCCAAACTGAGGCTAGACAGCTTTCAGAAGACACATTACCCCCCTGTTCTTCCAGCCTGAAAATCCCAAGAGTGCTCAGCTGATATTTGGCAGACAGTCCTCATTTCTTTTGGCAGCTCAGTTCCTCAATATAGCTTCCCCCACCCCTTTCTTAAATAAGTCTAAAAGAGGCATGTGAGCCAGTTTTAATTATTAATGCAATGAGCACATTAAGCTAAGCTTCTCTTTTGTTTTATACCTTCCAGTATCTCAACAAGCATGCACCTCAAAGGGGTCAAAATGAGACGTTCCTCCGGCAGTCATCTGCCCATAAGCATCCCTAGGAAGGGAGCCTGTTCTAACCCAGCTCCTCAAACACGACAAACCCTCTGTAGTTAAATCAATGATTCCTTTATTAGGAGCCCCGGCACAAAAAAAATTCTCTCTCACTGCAGGCTAACAAGTCCGTCCATCCAAAAGATGAATAGTTGTTTGCCACACCTATTCATCACCACCACCTGCCTTTTATCAGCAGAGCTAGGGTGGGGCTTCACTAGCAGTGGTGGCTCTTCCGTCCCAAGGATCAGCCCACAGATTTCCACTGCTCTCCTCTCCTCTGCCCTCTGCGCATCCACATGACTGGCATTGGACCCAGCTGTTCTTCCTCTCCCTCATCAGCCACCTCCAGACTGTTGGCTGTTGGGGGCTGTTGACTCTCCATCTGAGGGCTGACAAATGGCCTCGACTCTGCCTCTCCCTCCCTCCCTCCCTCCCTCCCTCCCTCCCTCCCTCTCCCTCCCTCCCTCCCTCCCTCTCTCTCTCTCTCTCTCTCTCTCTCTCTCTCTCTCTCTCTCTCTCTCTCTCCCAGCTACATTCCCTCTTCCCCCTCGGAGCTCTCAGGTTGCCTTGATGCTGATGCTGACTCCCACACCTCCTCCTCATCTGAGTCAGCTTCTGGAGGGGCCGGCAGCTGACAGGTCATAACAGAGCCAGTGATCCAACATTGCCTCAAAATGTTGTGGTGCCAACTGCTCTGTATATGCATATGAGCAACGTCCCAGTGCATGTTGAAAGGGTAGATCTTGTTCCATAATGTCCCAATGTGTGTTTTGTCATTTAAGCAGGATTGTGCTTAGGTGTAGGTTTCTGGATCAGGCTGCTAATCCCTGAGCTGAATTTCCTGGAAATGTTAAGCAATACCTTCACGGGGATCGTTTCTGACCATGAATGTGAATTTTAATCATTGTGCGTGAGAAAAAAAAAAGAGTCTCGTGCAATTGACTATCGTATTTGCCTCCTTCAGCAAACAGCGTGAAGACACCTTCACATCTTAAGCTTTCACAGTTGAAATTTAAGTGCAAAATCTGGTTCTATTATTTTGGTCTTGCTTTTGGGGGGGGGGGGTGCAGGGGTGGGTTCTAAATTTTTTTACTACCGGTTCTGTGGGCATGGCTTATTTTGTGGATGTGGCTTGATGGTCATGTGACAATTATTTAGTATTTTGCAGATGTATTGGTCTACCAGGCTTTTAACTGCTTGCAGAGCTGTACCAATCTACCCATTTATTTTTTTCAGGCACTGATCTACTCACGTATTTTTGCAGGCACTGATCTACTCATGTATTTTTGCAGGCATCGGTCTACCCATGTATTTTTGCAGGCACTGATCTACCCATTTATTTTTGCAGGCATCGGTCTACCCATGTATTTTTGCAGGCACTGATCTACCCATTTATTTTTGCAGGCACTGATCTACTCATGTATTTTTGCAGGCACTTGTCTACCCATTTATTTTTGCAGGCACCAGTCTACTCATTTGTTTTCTTTTAACACTGATCAGCTGTAGGGCGGCCCTTTGAAGCCCCGCAGCAAGAGTTTAAACAGTTTTTTTCCCTCTAGCCATCAGCTGGGACTCAGGAGGCATCATAGATTGGGGGTGGGGCCAAATAAAAGGTAAGAATAACGCAGGGGGTAGGTGGGGGGGTCAGGGGGCCGGGGGGGAGCAGAACGAGTTCAGTGACATCAAATTGTCACCGCTACGAACTCGGGAGAACCAGGCTGAACCGGGAGGAACTGGGTGGGGGGGGGGGGGAGGATTAAAAATGAAATTCAAAGTACCTTGATTCCAGAGAGCCTCTTACTCTCATCACTGTTCCTGAAACTCACCTCAAATCCAAAAAATGATTCTGGCCACACTGATCTCTTTCCAGTGGTGCCACAATATCCCCAGATAGCCTCCAATATCCATAAAACATAGAATAATAGAGTTGGAACGGACCTTGGAGATCTTTTAGTCCAAGCAGGAGATTCTATGTCACATCAGACAAGTGGTTGCCCAGTCTCTTTTTGAAAGCCTCCAATGATGGAGCACCCAGAACTTCTGAAGGCAAGCTGTTCCATTGGTTGATGGCTCTCACGGTTAGGACATTTCTCCTTAGTTCTAGGTTGCTTCTCTCCTTGGTTAGTTCCCAAACATTGTTTCTTGTCTTGCTTTCTGGTGCTTTGCAAAATTCCTTGAGAAGAGAGGAGATGGAGTTGCCCCCCGTCAATTTCTCAATCAAAGGTAACTGACATGTTCCTAAATCTTCTGTCTCAATCATTCTTGGATGGATATTTCATAGTACCACATTCTAATTCTGAAATCAATTTACAGTACATATTGCCCAGGGAACTCCCTCCCAGTCTATTGTCCCTTTTTCAAATAAAGTAAATAGATCAGACGACGGGAGAGAATGTGACATGAGAAAAGTCTTTGTCCCCAAAGTTTTTTATGCCCTCTGTAAACAAAGGTTATAAAATTAAGCTTCTGTACTGCTTAATTATGCATCAAAGGAAGTGTGCAACTACAATGAAATCTAATAATTGAAGCAGAAAAGTTCACTGATAAGGCCCAAAATCAATAGCCAAGACACTGACAAGAAATAATTACCTTACAGCTAACCCTCAACGCCTTTTGTCCTGAACTTAGTCGCTATTGGCTTCAACTCTACAGGCCAACCTTGGATGTGAGTCACAAAAACTGGGCTGCTCACTCATCTGCATACTTGGAAAAAAAAAGTAGACACTATTTACATAAAATATGGATGTGCATCGTGGAAATCAAGCCAGCTTGCTAGATATATTGCACCATGCCATGCATCATTTAGACATCCCAGGCTGAAAGCAGCAAGGGAAACTCAATTAAGTGAGGACCAGCAGTGTGGTTAGATTTTCATCTAGTGATGGCTTTCGGGAGATATGGACTGGTTCCATTGGGGACCCTGGAAGAGTCTCTCTTTGTGAAATGAGAACTTCCTTAATGTGGTTGGCTGCTCTATGTTCAGATCTTAGTTAGATAAGCATCTTCTGCAACCCCTCCTTCTATGCACGTACGTAGGTTTGGCGAATGTAGTTGGAAAGGACTAAATAGACAGGGTTGGCTTCATAATGTTTTGAAAACAGATGATAAATGTCCAGGATGCAAAGCTAGTGACATAGCCCAACTCCCCACATATATTCGGAGTAACATCCCACAGATTATGCAAGTTGCTATTTAATGCAGCAGTAAGAAGAGAAGAATATTCACATGGAAACTAGTCTCTGGTGGAATGGAATGGAATGGAATGGAATGGAATGGAATGGAATGGAATAGAATAGAATAGAATAGAATAGAATAGAATAGAATAGAATAGAATAGAATAGAATAGAATAGAATAACAGAGTTGGAAGGGACCTTGGAGGTCTTCTAGTCCAACCCCCTGCTTAGGCAGGAAACCGTACACCACTTCAGACAAATGGTTATCCAATCTCTTCTTTAAAACTTCCAATGTTGGAGCATTCACAACTTCTGGAAGCAAGTTGTTCCACTGATTAATTGTTCTATCAGGAAATTTTTTTTCTTAGTTCTAGGTTGCTTCTCTCCTTGATCAGTTTCCCTCCATTTCTGGAGAGTCACTTGTCTGAAATTGTATAGGTTTTATTTATTTATTTATTTATTGGTTCGATTTATATGCCGTCCTTCTCCAGAGACTCAGGGTGGCTTACAATGTGTTAAGCAATAGCCTTCATACTTTTGTATATACCTGCTTGGTAGGGCTTTCAGCCCCCCCCCCCCCCCAAGCGGTGTTCTTTTTTATACAAAGTCAGCTTATTGCCCCCACAATCCGGGTCCTCATTTTACCTACCTCGGAAGGATGGAAGGCTGAGTCAACCTTGAGCCTGGTGGGATTTGAACTTACTAATTGCAGACAGCTGGCAGCTAAGTACTACTTAACAGCACTTCAGTCTGCTGCACCACCAAGGCTCCTTGGTGCTTGAGCAGGGGGCTGGACTGGAAGACCTCCAAGATCCCTTCCAGTTCTATTATGACTGATTGATTCTTCCTGGGCCTGAGAGGAAAATACCTGGCCAAAATCACCTAATGGATCTCATGCCGAAGGCAAGATTTAGATCTTATAATCTTGCAGTTTCGGGCCTGGTGCCTTAACCACTACACTCAATTAGGTCTCTCAGTCTATTAGCGTTTTGCGTATTTTAAAATATTTGTAAATACTTTGTGGCAGGTATCTCCTTTATGGACTAGTCTCTTGAATCTGTCAAAATCTATCTCCAAAGTCTCGGCTTCTTTGTCTTCCTTGGTGCAAATGAGCCTTGGGAATACTTTGCTCATACCTTACTCTGCTTCCATACCAATCCTATTGTCTGTCTCTTCCCTTAAAACTAGGGCCAGATGTAGAACAGGAGGATTCCCAAAACTGGTTCTCCTGCTTTCTTGATTTGCATAGCACCCATTGAGCAAGTCTAGTTCTGTTGGGGTTTTGTGTGTGTGTGTGTGTGTTTTTTCCCCCCCTCAGAGACAGTTTGTGCTGTGCGCTCATTGGTTCTATTTCTTGACTGTCACAAAGCACTTTCTTAATTGTTAATGGAACAGATTTTGAATTATAAAAAAAGGGGTTCGAGGGACGAATCTCTTAAATGTTGGACAAATGCCAAAATTGCATCGTCTGTGCTAATGCTGGGGGGGAAAAACAAACAAATTACCAGAAGCAAATGAGCCAGTTTCCCCCCACTCCCTTCCAAAACACACCTTCAGTAAAGCACAAATTTGTAGGGAATCGGATGGGGGAGGTGGGAGGAATCCTGCTTATCTCAAATGCCCTACATTTTGTTTCTTGCCCTATTTTCCTACATTATATTATACTCTCATTATATTTCTTATCAGCTATTGTCGTGGTAGGGCTACAACCATTTGCAAGCATGTAATGGCGCTCGGAAATTATGTCTATTAATTAAGATGGTCGTTCCTCTTTTTCCTCCCTCATCCTATCCTCCACTCACCCCCACCCCTGATGCTGGTAAGATGAAGGATGGTTAGATGCCTCCTCTTTTCTAGAAGCCTTCCAGATATACCATGTTTTCCCCAAAATAAGACCCTGTCTTATATTTTTTGAACCCCGAAATACACACTTGGCCTTATTTTCGGGGAGGTCTTATTATTTTGGGTGTGTGTGGAGCAAGATGGAGCTCCTCTTTCGATCTTACCTGATTTCCAGCTCTGTCTCCCTAACCCTAACCAGAGGAAATGGTGGGGACCAGCTGCACATGCGTTTAAATATTTTTGGGGAAAGCTTATTTTCAGGGGAGGGTTTATTTTTGGGGAGAAGGGCTTATTATCCAGGGAGGTCTTATTTTTGGGGAAACATGGTAGTTGCTTCTGATTCTCATCACATCTCTTTCATCTCAAAGTCACATTGTAATCACATCCCCATCCCTTGCTAATAATTATTTAACTTCTATTGCTATGCCGAATAGTTTTCTGTTTGCTTAAGGATAACTTTAACTGGTAGACGGAACTGATTACCCTGTGCTCACAAATGAGCTTCTCCTAGGTCCAGAAGGTTAGCCTGACGGAGGGTTGAGGAAAGAAATAATTATCAGTTTGGATTAAAGGAACAGCTGCCGGACTTCCTGTAAATTCAACATATTCCCACTTGGGAGCAGATAAAATGTGTCCTTGAAATTTAGGAAGGCTATCTCTCAGGAGGCAAAAAAACTCTGTTTCCTTGAAGCACAGTTTTAATGCTGACATGCCCGCTGCATTTTTGTTCAACTTTCAGAAAGAAAAAGAAAAAAAACCCAATACCAGACTTAGGATTCAATTCTCCACCGTCAGTTTGCTTCAGGGCATTGCAGCCTTCTTAATTTGGGGTGTCAGCACTCAAAGACCAGTGCCATCTCTCTCTCTCTAAAATGGCCGTTTCTCAGACGGATTAGGTGGTCAACTCCAGTGGAGGCATCAAAACAGAAAAAAAGCCAAATTTTGGGACAAAGATGAAGTGTGAAGTCTCTTCTGAAAGAAGCCGAGTCGCAGCAAGAGAAGGTTGGGGAGAAAGAGACCGGGATTGAGACTGTAGGAGGAGAAAATTGCAGAATCAGTAAAGCAAGGCTAAGGCATACAGAACAGATTTGCAAAGTTTATGGCAGGAAAGGAAGGTTAGATCAAGGACAGGGACTATTTGGAAGGGCAGAAGAATGGAGTTAGGAAAAAGCTCTCTAAAGGCCACATGGACCCACCAAGGATTAGTCTCCTCTATGGTCCATTGATAGCTCCAGATCATTCTTCATCTCACACTTTCACAGGGTTCTATGGTTGTACCAGATAAATTTCAGTGGAAAATGGCCAAATTTCAGTATCATTGGATATTGGGTTATGTCTTTTGTGTAGAGTTGATATTCACTTACTTTCCCTACCGGTCCACACATGTGCCCGGCCTTTCGCGCATGTGCCCAGCCTCAAAAATATGCCTAAATAGGATGGCATAGAGCCGGGTCAGGTGGACAGGCCCACCTGTGATTTCTGCTACCACTTCAGGTGAACCTCTCCGAACCGGCTGAATATCACCTCTGGTTTTGTGTTGTTTTGCAAATTAAAAGATGGATACATGTTTAGGAAAACTGTGGTTAAGCAAACCAAACAGTTCCATCCATCAGCCACAATGCAAGTTGCCAAGTCGCTGTTTAGGAAGGTGATTCCAGCATGATTTTCACATTTAGGACTTATTAGATGAAGACATTGATCTTGTCAAAATGCTTGGAAGTTTGAGACCCAAGTACCATATGATGGAGTGAGCTCCCATTCTTGTTCCAGCTAGTCCACCTAGTAGTTCGAAAGCATGCCAATGAAAGTAGATTAATAGTACCGATTCGGTGGAAAGCTACCTAGGCCTTCTCACAGAACAGCATTCTGTGCACTTCAGTATGTAGTCATGCTGGCCACATAACCACGGTAGCATCTTCGGACAACACTGGCTCCCTCGCCTAGGAAACAGAGATGAGTACTGCTCCTAGAGTCAGACACAAAATGTAGAGCCTTTACATTTTTTAAAAGTGATTTGTGCTATCAGCCTGTCATTTCCATTCCTATCCTTAACAACACACTCCGAGAAGAACTCAAAAAAAACCCAGCTGAAAAATCACTCTGCTCCAAAAATAAGGAAAGCTGAGTTATAGCCCCACAGAGCCTCGAATCTTATCCCAACTCATCGAGGAGGAGTCAATAAACAAATAATAAACTATAATAACGTTAAATAAATAAACAGGAGCTTACGCTCTTGTTCCACTCACTGATGGCCAAGTATTGCCTCATCCTGTACTCTGCCATTGCTTTCGCCTTTCAGTTCTGCATTGTCGGTTTCCCATATAATATTAAATGTGATTAAATAAGCCTCTTCTCTAATTACTCTTTGTTCCGCCATATGTTGAACTGTACTGCTTACATCTTGCCATATAGGCTGAATTAGGGTAAATACATAATACATGAACATGAGTCATATTATGCTTTAATCAGGGAATTTGCAGCAGAACACATTATAACGCATTCCAGTTATAGTCAAAACATTATATATATATATATATATATATATATATATATATATATATATATATATATATATATATATATATATATATACACATACATACACACACATACACACATACACATACATACACATACATACACACACATACACACACACACACACACACACACACACACACACTGGATCGCCTAGTTTCTGTGCTCGATATACAGTACGTGAGCATCGTTTCGGTCCAGGGCTAATTCACACGTGTCAGTCTGATTCTCATTATGGGGGGATTTGTGTTGACATAATGATTGCACAAGGGGAGCTGTTTGCAATCGAGACTGGATTACCGGTCACGGGTCACCTACATGTCAATCAGAGTTCCCACCAACTCCAAGGGAGGTGATAGAAATGTCTGTTGGCAACTGACACTTGAACAATGGGCATGCAAGAACTGCAAATGACTTTTTAATGAATGGGCGGATTGGCTCAACTGCTTTAGAGGATATGAGATAATATTAGATGTACCTGTGCTGTTGTTCATTAAATCTTCACTGGATGGTCTAATTATCCAGTGATGAATATTCATGTGTGAACCGCAATTAAGTCCACCATGAAACCATCATGCAGGCAACAGAGTCATGTATGCATCAGCTTATATTAATTGTGCAGAGAGAGACAAATGCTTACCTAGCACCGAATCTTACAGCTCTTGAATAATCAACATTTTAATCAATCCAGCCAGCAGGATGTCTTCCTTATAAAGTAATATGCTTAGTCTGAAGTTGAGTGACACCAAGGTTTCATCTCTAGTCATTCATTTTCCAGCATTAAATCAACTGCCATCTGTCTCATCGTGATTCCTTTATCTGACTGTTCAGAACTGGCTGTGGTGGCACTTTCCAAAAGTTGCTTTCCAAAGGGTCCTTTGAGCACCTTAAGGTTCTCCAAAGCTGTTTCTCAGTGGTGTACAGATAGTCCTCAACTAATGACCACAACTCAGCCCCAATATTTCTGTTGCTAAGCAAGACAGTTGTTAAGTCATGACCTTTCTTTTCTTTTTTTTAAAATTTGATTTATATGCCGCCCTTCTCCAGAGACTCAGGGCGGCTTACAATGCGTTAAGCAATAGCCTTCATACTTTTGTATATTTATACAAAGTCAGCTTATTGCCCCCACAAACTGGGTCCTCAATTTACCCACCTTAGAAAGGATGGAAGGCTGAGTCGACCTTGAGCCTGGCTAGGATTGAACTCGCAGAAATTGCAGGCAGCTGGATGTTAATTGCTGCCTTTAGTAGGAGGCATTAGCCGCCTACGCTACTCAGGCTTCTTGTCACAGTTGTTAGTTCAATCCCTACAGTTGAGTCAAATTACTAACGTCACAGGTTCTGTCTTCTCCATTGACTTTGCTGGACAGAATGCCGCTAAAGGTGAAAGTCAAACGACTTTGGGAAGTTGCAACCATCATAAATATAAGCAGGGGTGGTATTCACTTACTTTCCCTACTGGTTCGCAAATGTGAACGCAGGTGTGTCCATCCACACATGCGCCTGGCCTTCCGTGCATGCACTTTGCTGGTGCGCGTGCCTTCCATGCATGCACCCGGCCTCAAAAATCTGCCTAAATAGGATGGCATAGAGCCAGGGCTAGCCCACCCACAATTCTCACTACCAGTTCAGGCAAACCCTCTGAACCAGTTGAATATCCCCTCTGAATATGAATCAGTTGTCAACTGTCTAACTTTTGATCAAATAACCATGAGAATGCTGCAACGGTGTGAAAAATGGTCATAAGTTACTTTTTCCAGTGCCGTTGTAACCTTGAGCAGTCACTAAATGAACTGCTATAAGTTAAGGACTACTTGTATACACTCTGTCTTCTGCAAGTCATTTTTTTTAAAAGTAAAATATAAGAAAACTTGCCTTTCTTAAAAACGTAAATCAACATACCCTAAAATATATGCTTATATATATATATATATATATATATATATATATATATATATATATATATATATATATATATATATCAGAACGACTACCATCTGGCTGCACAGAGGCGCATGTAAAATATTTATAGGCAATGACCATCTTGATGAGTGGGCATGTATGTCAAGGACATTATATTTGAAATGCCAGTGGCAGGTTGCGTTAGGATGACTAAGCCAGCCTCTAAGCCAACATTTGCATTTTCAGGGAGGACTCAGTCCTGAAAATGGCTAGGATGGGGATGGAGCTGTGGGAAGGGCAAATTATTCTGCCATGCAGACAATTCTCTTTCAGAGAGGTAGGTTGGGTCATCCCTAACCCTAACCCTAACCCTAACCCTAACCCTAACCCTAACCCTAACCCTAACCCTAACCCTAACCCTAACCCTAACCCTAACCCTAACCCTAACCCTAACCCTAACCCTAACCCTAACCCTAACCCTAACCCTAACCCTAACCCTAACCCTAACCCTAACCCTAACCCTAACCCTAACCCTAACCTTAAAAACTCAAAGGTCCTAACCAGAAGCCCCCGTTCAATTCTAGAGCTGACCAGAAGTCCAGTTCCCCCACCATAGTGTTTCCTCCTAGCGCAGCATCCTTTTTTCTCTACCTGTCCTAACCGAAAGCCCTATCAATTGTGGAGCCGGCCAGCGACAAGGAGCCACAGCAGAGAGATAAAAGAGCTGCATGCGGCTCCAGAGCTGTGGGTTGCTGACTCTTGGGCTATCCAACATTAAACAGAAATACGGTGACCTGCAAAACCTAGGGAGAAATGCAACCCAGCCTTAACTTAACAGTGATGGGTGCTCCTTCACTGGAGACTTTCAAAAAGAGATTGGACAGCGAATGGTCTGAAATGATGTACGGTCTGCTACTTGAGCAGGGGTTTGGAGTAGAAGACTTCCAAGGTCCTTTCCAACTCTATTATTCTCTTTTTTTCCTCATTTTTGATTTTGGAAAAACAATAAACTCCTGATTGCTGGAAATATGGCTGTGTGCCATTGTACCACATACGATTGATTTAATCATAGTGTAGCAGGAAGATACATAAAGACAGCCCTAGATACAGTAGTACGGTCGGTACGCTCTCATAGAGAGGGGCTCCTCCGGGTGCCGTCGGCCAAACAATGTCGACTGGCGGCCCCTAGGGGGAGAGCCTTCTCTGTGGGGGCACCTACTATCTGGAATGAGCTCCCCCCGGAGATACGGAGGATCCCGGATCTGCGCACCTTCCGCCACGCTCTGAAGACTTTTTTATTTCACCAGGCGGGCCTGGCCTAATCTTTTCCCTCTTTTTTAATATGTAAAATTTTAAATTGGTTTTAAATTATTGGGGTGTTTTAATCTGTCTGGGCCAAAGTGTTTAATTCAATTTTATTCTGTTTTTTAAATTTTGTATGTATGTATTTTAACTGTTTGGCTGTTCACCGCCCTGAGTCCTTTGGGAGTAGGGTGGTATACAAATCAAATAAAAGATAAAGATAAAGAAAGATAAAGTAGTGGCCAAAATTGTGGAAACCTTTTGGGAAAAGTGTATTTTCTAAAACTAGCTAATTACACCACTTTTTTTTTTCTTTTTGGAAGTAGTACCATAAAATTATATATTAATGGAAAGATAATTTAATCAAGTATGTAATGCAATAACTTTTATGAAGGATTTGCTATGAGAATAGCAGTTACAGTATAAAGAGGAAAAGGGAAACTGTAGACAAAACCAGATTTACAAAAATTATCACCATGTCAGTTAATACTTAGTTAGGTAACCTTTAGCCTGAACTACGACCTTACAATGTCTTTCTGTTATGTCCTTATAAGGACATCCGCCTGGGATTGGCTGAAGATCCTTTCGGCGGGAGTTTTGAATCCCTGTCAGTGGGCGGTGCGTCTGCCGGAGCAAATATAAGGAGAGCTCCGGCAGCGCACAGTTAGTTCAGTTCTCGTTGAATAAACGCTTGTTCTTGAACTCAGCTGGTCACTCTTCTTTCCTGCGCCGATCTAACACTGGCGACGAAGGACTAGAGAAGAATCCCCGCGTGGCACGATCGCCTTAACGAGCTGAAGTCACTCGACGCGGCCTGAAGAATGGCAACGCCGCAAGCGCCGTTCGCCTCGTTGGCTCCTTTCAACCCCAGCCGGGAGAAATGGAGCTCCTATATGATCCGTTTCCGCCAATTCCTCCGGGGAAACGGCTACACCAATATCGACGACGAGAGGAAGAGGGCTCTTTTCCTCGCCCACTGCGGCACCGATGTTCTGGAGCTCGCCGTCAACCTCGTCGCACCCAGGGACATTGAAGTCATGTCCTGGGTGGATCTACAGGCTGCCCTGCAAGACCATTATGCACCAACGGGCACCCCCATTTCCAACCGCTTCACTTTCCGCCAAAGGAACCAGATGGAAGGCGAATCCCTCAAAGACTTTGTTGCGGCATTGCGACAAATCGCAGCTAACTGCGAATTTGAAAATGTTGACAATGCCTTACGAGACGGGATCGTCTTCGGAATGAGAGATGCCAACCTCCAGAAAAAGTTCCTGAGTAGGAAGCGCCTGTCCCTGAAGGACGTCCTCGAAGAGGCCACGGCTGCAGAGACCTCTGAGACCGCCGCCGCTGCGATGCGCCAGTCCCGTGGGATCCATAAGATCCACAAGCCGGCGTCTGATTCGTCCGATGAATCTGCCACACCAACCGATTCCGAGGGAGAATCGACCGTTTTGAAAGTTTCCCGCCCATCTAGGCGGGAAATTCAAAAAGATGGCCGCCGCGCAGCCCAATGCGGCAGTTGCAAGGGACTCCATCCACGCCAATCGTGCCGCTGGCGCGATGCAACCTGCAGACGCTGCCTCAAGAAGGGGCACATCGCCGAGGCATGCAGAGCCTCTGATCCGGTTCCGGACTCGATTAAGCCCCGCACTCAAGAAAATCGCCGCGATACCCAGAGGTCATCCAAACGGTCCTCAAACCAGCAAAACCGCGACGAACGCACTGACTCCCAGGGCGGCGCTGTACACCAAACTACCATCGGACTCACCAGTAACTCCAATGCCACAAAATTCCATGTGACACTGTTGGCAGAAGGGTTGCCGTGCACGATGGAAGTCGACTCAGGCTCCGTCTACTCTATTATCGACTGGCACCAGATTAAGAAGCTGAAGCCGGCACTTCGCAAGCGCCACCTTCAACCTCTTCACTCTCAGCTGGTGGATTTTGGCGGGAATCCCATCGGCGTTCTCGGAAGAACCAACCTCCACATCGCCTTCAAGCTCTTCCAAGGCCAGCTTCCAATAACAGTTGTGGAGCACAGCCGTCCGACCCTGCTGGGCGTGGAGTGGTTCGAGCCGTTGGGGCTTTCTATTGGAGGCATCCACCAGGTTAGCTCAGGGGAACTCGACGCACTCATCGGAGAGTTCCAAGAAGTCTTCGATGGTAAGTTAGGGACCTTTATAGGGAAACCCATTTCTTTCAATCTGGACAAGGGGGTTACCCCTATTCGGCTTAAGCCCCGCCGGGTTCCATTTGCCTTGAGAGCTAAGGTAGATGCTCAGCTAGATAAGCTGATAGCCCAAGGCATACTGGAACCCATCGATCATGCTTCATGGGAGACTCCCATTGTGACCCCCATGAAGCAGGATGGATCGGTGCGCATCTGCGCCGACTACAAAGTGACCATCAATAAAGCGTTACCGCAGAGCGCATACCCTGTGCCGGTGGTGCAACACTTGCTGCACTCACTCGGCAAGGGCCAAATTTTTGCCAAACTGGACCTGGCCCAGGCTTACCAGCAACTGCCAGTTGATCGGGAAACGGCGGAGGCTCAGACAATTGTCACCCATAGAGGCGCGTTTAAGTGCAACCGCCTCCAGTTTGGGGTCAGTGCAGCCCCAGGCATTTTCCAATCTATGATGGAACGCCTTCTACAAGGCGTTCCAGGGGTGGTGCCTTACTTCGATGATGTACTGATCTCTGGTGAATCTAAGGCCCAACTCTTTGACCGACTGAGACTCGTTTTACGACGGTTTCAGGAGAAGGGCCTGAGGGTCAGGAGGGACAAGTGCATCATCGGGGTACAGGAAGTCGAGTTCCTGGGCTATCTCATTGATAGTTCTGGCATCCACCCCACTAAATCAAAAGTTAAGGCTATCCATGAAGCTCCCAGCCCCCAAAACAAAGCGGAGCTTCAGGCTTTCCTTGGATTGCTTAACTTTTACGCAATTTTCCTCCAGCAGAAAGCCACAGTGGCTGAGCCGCTCCACCGCTTGCTGGCAAAGGCGGCTCCCTGGAGGTGGGGACGCGAGGAAGAATCTGCTTTTCGAGCCGTGAAGGAGCTGCTGACCTCCGACAGCGTGCTCATTCAATATAATGAGACGTTGCCCATCAGACTGACCTGTGATGCTTCACCCTACGGCGTGGGCGCTGTCCTCAGCCACGAACTGCCTACCGGCTGTACAGCCCCCATTGCCTACTTTTCTAAGACTATGTCCACTACCGAACGCAACTATAGCCAACTGGACAAAGAGGCATTGGCTATTGTTGCGGGGGTGAAGCGCTTCCACGAATACCTCTATGGCCGGTGTTTCACCATCGTCACCGATCACAAGCCGCTGTTGGGCCTTCTCGCCGGAGACAAGCAAACACCAGCCTTCATGTCCCCACGCATGACACGTTGGGCCATTTTCCTCGCCGGCTACTCCTACAGCCTCGTCCATCAACCCGGTAAAGCCATCGCGAACGCCGACGCACTCAGCCGTTGCCCATCCGCCGAGACCGTGGAGGATCCCGCTCCCACAATCGACCTGCTGCACATTGACAATGACAGCAACTGTCCAGTAACATCTGCCGACGTCGCAACGCACACGCGGGCTGACCCCATCCTTCGCCAAGTCCAGGCTTGGGTCTTAAGAGGCTGGCCGACCCAAAATGTCAGCAGCGACTTCCTGCCGTTCAGCCGAAAGCGAGAGGAGCTGTCCACCATGCGCGGCTGTTTGCTATGGGGAGACAGGGTGCTGATTCCCGGCTCGTTACAAAAACGGACTCTGGCCGCTTTACATAAAGGACACCCGGGCATTGTCCGGATGAAAGCACTGGCACGGAGCTACGTCTGGTGGCCAACCATGGACAAGGACATTGAACAATGGGTCGCCAGGTGTACTCCGTGCCAAGAAGTCAGACCTGCACCCCCGCAATCCGACCCGACGCCATGGGAAACCCCCAGCTCTCCCTGGTCGCGCATTCACATTGACTTTGCTGGCCCCATTCATGGGCACCATCTCCTCATCGTAGTGGATGCCTACTCTAAATGGCTAGAAGTCGTCCCCATGGCATCGACCACAACGGAAGCCACGATCCGAGCCCTCCGACGTCTGTTTGCCACCCATGGACTCCCTGACGTCTTAGTCTCGGACAACGGACCTCAACTTACGTCCGTGCCCATGGAGACTTTTCTCGCAGGTCTGGGCATCCGCCATGCCCTCTCTGCCCCTTACAGACCGGCTGGCAATGGACAGGCTGAAAGAATGGTGAGGCTCACAAAGGAGTCTCTCGCCAAGATGGGACCTGGGGATTGGCAGGAGCGCATTGACACCTTCCTGCTGACACAACACATCACACCCCACTCTGCCACCCGGAAATGCCCTGCCGAGCTGTTGATGGGCAGGCGACTCCGGTCACCCCTGGACAGACTACACCCGCAATACACTTCGGAGGTTCCCGCATCTGCCAGCCGTCAGCTTCGCCAATTTTCTATCGGCGACGCCGTGTTCGCTTTAAACTTCCACGGCTCGCCTAAATGGCTTAAAGCTACAGTACACAGCACAACCGGCCCCAAATCCTACCGAGTTGAGCTGGAAGACGGACAGATCGTGAGACGTCATCTCGACCAGCTCCGCAAAAGGTGGAGGGAAGTGGGTGAAAACCAGCCGGACGAGGTAGGCCTAAACCACCCCGACGAGGTAGGCCTAAACCACCCCGACGAGGTAGGCCTAAACCACCCCGACGAGGTAGGCCTAACACACCCCGACGAGGTAGGCCTAAACCAACCTTGTGAGGTAGGCCCCGACCTCCCCGACGGAGCAGGCCAACACCACCCTGGCGAAGTAGGACGACCCCACCCAGACGAGGGAGGCCGCCAACAGACAAGAAAGACAAGCACCTTGGCGCCAAATTCAACTGCAGATGCAAACAGCCAAGTAGACCGGGGACAACCCAGCAGGGGAAGCCAACAGCAGCCCCGCGAAGTGGTAACCCGACAGCCCGGAGACGGGGACCTCCAGCCAACTCCTCAGAAGACCCCGCAACAACCCACCGACCGCGCAGAAGACCAACCCTGCGAGGAAGGCCACCACCACCCCAGCAGGGTAGGCCAACACCAACCCGGCATGGCCGAACAACCCGGCGTCCCGCCAACAACGAAATCACCTCCAGCCAACCAGCCGTACCGAGAGGGCTTACACCACCCCTGCAAGGTAGGCCTACGCCACCCCGACAGGGTCGAACCACCACCCGGGTCATCCACCAACCACCCCGGGAGTAAGCCGGACTCAACCAGGGGACCCCCAGGGTTAGCCCAGCCACCTCCGCCGAACTCGCACCCAGACCCAGACCGACGCGACTCGAGCCCAGCAGGGAACCGAGGGAAACCCAGGGACCTACCGAGGCTCAGGAGTTCCGGACCGGTCCACCGCAGAGAGCCACAACGGCGATCTCAGGATCCGTGCAGGAACGAGGGAGACCAGCATCCACAGCAGGCGGAGGTCCGAGACCCGGCCGGAGGTTCGGGAACTGAGCCCGCGTTCTCTACGGCCAGATCCAGCCAGGCACCGGAGCTGGAGCCCGGAGCAGAGCGGACACCTCCCGTCCATGTCAGTGCCCATCCGAACTGTGAACTGCGCAGGTCTACGCGGGCACGTAGACGCCCTGTTTATCTTAGCGATTACCTCCCTGATGGACTGACTAAGAACTAGGGGGGAGGAGTGTTATGTCCTTATAAGGACATCCGCCTGGGATTGGCTGAAGATCCTTTCGGCGGGAGTTTTGAATCCCTGTCAGTGGGCGGTGCGTCTGCCGGAGCAAATATAAGGAGAGCTCCGGCAGCGCACAGTTAGTTCAGTTCTCGTTGAATAAACGCTTGTTCTTGAACTCAGCTGGTCACTCTTCTTTCCTGCGCCGATCTAACACTTTCCATGGAGTGAATCAAGTCTTTTAGTTCTGCAGCTGTTACCCCGTTTCCCACAAAATAAGACATCCCCTGATAATAAGCCCAATCAGGCTTTTGAGCTCATGGCAATAAGGCCAAGTGCTTATTTCAAGGTTCAAAAAAAAATATATAAGACATGGTTTTATTTTCGGGAAAACACTGTATAATGTGAAACCAAGATTGAATGATTGCTTCTATTAACTGGGTTTTATTGCTGGGTCGCTTCTGACTAACAAGTTTCCTTAGTCAGCTCCCTAGATTTTCAGTTGGGTTAAGGTCTGGGCTATTCCCAGGCCATTCCAGCAGTGGAATAGGATTATCTTGAAACTCTCCCCCCAAAAGTGGTGTTATTAGCCATCGAACTTTAAAAATACCCTTTTCTCAAAAGGTTTCCACAATTTTGGCCACTACTGTATCTATATTTAAATTTATATCCACCCAGGTGTGAAATAGAATCAATTCCTGATTTCCTAGCCCAAGTTATAAATAATCCAGATGTGTCTAATGGGGGCAGTGATCACATATTGATGAATGAACTTTGCTAAACATGCCCTTATTTTTTCCAGGTCTTGGTCTATCCTTTAGTTGGCATTTTATTGTGCCTTTCAGCGATTGACATTTCTTGTTACACTGATGTAGGCACGAAGTTTAGCAATTAAAACTTGACTGTTAGAAAGACCCCCATTACCATTTTATTTCCACAGTCTTAGATATGGAGGGAAGGGAGGAAAGAAATGAAATTACGGTCAGATTTGTCCTGAACATTTGAAAGATATATTCCACTATAGTCTTCTTAAACCGATACAAAATATATTATCTTTACTGGGATTTTTTTGGGGGGGTGGGGTGGGGGGAAGGGAAAATATTGGAAAAGCATTATTCATTTTGAAACTGCTGAGATTTCCAATTGTTAAATTAAGTGGCCAATATAGCCTGATATCTTATCATTTCTCGCTCACCGTGTTAGCCGTGCTTATCATCTCTTGAGGGCTGTTCTCAGGGGTGGGCTTCAAAAATGTTAGCAACGGGTTCTCTGCCTGGTTGCTGGGTGGGCGTGGCCATGGTGGGCGTCGCCTAGTTGGCCTCCTGCACCATGGTGTGTGTGTGTGTCATTTTTGCCCTCCCCGGGCTCCAGAGGCTTTCCTCCAGCCTCCAGGAGGACGAAAACGGACTCCCCAGGCTCCGGAGGCTCTCTGGAGGTTGGACTAGAAGACCACCGAGGACACTTCCAACTCTGTTGTTCTAGTACCGTGATGGCGAACCTATGGCACGGGTGCCACAGGTGGCACGTGGAGCCATATTGGTGGGCATGCGAGCTCAGCTCATGTGAAGAAAGAAAAGGAACGTTAGCACAATCTGATATCTCTCTTATGGTGCTAAATGAACCCTGAGCTCTTTAGTAAACCCTTGTGTAACTCCTGTTGTCCATTCATCTGCAATTAGATTTATAAAACTACTGACAAAACTCCTTCCAGCTCTTTTACCTCATATTTTACTATGATTCTCCCACTTCTTCTCAAATCCTGATAATTGAAGGAGATCAACTTCGAGGTCTCGTGAATCGTCCTCCCCCACTCCAACAATACCCTTCTAAGATCTTTTTTCCTATCCCATTTCACCCCGACATCTTGATTGTTTGATTCCCAAATTGGTCTCTAGATAATTTTTGCTCCCGGGCAGAATGAAATAAGTGAAAACCTGAGATTTTGAAATCATTCAGGTAAAATAAGACACTCAGATTAACAGATTAACAGATTAACAGATTAACAGAGTTGGAAGGGACCTTATAAATCATCTAGTCCAAACCCAACCCCTCCCAACTCAAGCAGGAGACCCTATACCATTTCTGACAAATAACAGTCCAATCTTTTCTTGAAAGTCTTAAGTGATGAAGCTCCCACAACTTCTGAAGGCAACTTCTGTTCCACTGGTTGATTGTTCTCACTGTCAGGAAGCTCCTCCTCATTTCTAGGTTGAATCTCTCCTTGGTCAGTTTCCATCCATTGTTCCTTGTCTGGCCTTCAAGTGCTTTGGAAAATAGCCTGATCTCTTCCTCTCTGGGGCAGCCCCTCAAATACTGGAAGATGGCTATCATGTCTCCCCTGGTCCTTCTCTTCACTAGACTAGCCATGCCCTGCAATTGCTCTTCATATGTTTTAGTCTCCAGTCCCCTAATCATCTTGGTTGCTCTTCTCTGCACTTTTTCTAGTATCTCAACATCTTTTTTATAATGTGGTGACCAAAACTGGATGCAGTACTCTAAGTGTGATCTTACTAAGGCTTTATAGAGTGGTATTAGTGCCTTCCTTGATCTTGATTGTATCCCTCTGTTAATGCAATTTAGGATTGTGTTGGCTTTTTTAGCTGCCGCTACACACTGCTGGCTGATATTTAGTTGGTTGTCCAGTAAGACTCCAAGATCCCTGTCACAGTTACTGCTATTAAACATGGTTTCACCCAGTTTATATATGTGCACTTGCTCCAATCCTCTTTTGCAAAGTACTTTTACTTTGGTGCAGAAATAGAGTCTCTGTATCGGGGGGAGATGCAAATGCAGATATAACATCAAAAATATGAAGAAAGCTGTTGCGTGCTTATTCAAATATTGCAGATGAGGGACAAAATGTGATTAAAGAATCAACTAGATCTGTAGAACTGAAGGAGTCCTGAGCATATATCTTTGTGAGGTTGTGTGTGTGTGTGTGTGTGTTTGTGTTCCCCCAATCCTATCTGCTTCAACAAGCTTCCTTGACCTGTCCACTACTTACCGTATTTTTTTTGTATTATAAAATGCACCTAGATTTAGAGGAACAAAACAAGAAAAAAAAATAGTTTTTGGCGTCTGCGTCAGTGGTGAAATCTAAATTTTTTTACTACTGGTTCTGTGGGCATGGCTGGGTGGGCATGGTGTGGCATGGTGGGCGTGGTTTGGTGGGCATAGCAGGGGAAGGATTTGCAAAATCTCCATGCCCTCCGCACTCCTGGGGGGAGGATATTGCAAAATCTCCATTCCCACCCCACTCTGGGGCCAGCCAGACGTCGTATTTCCCAGTTCTCTGAACTACTCAAAATTTCCGCTACCAGTTCTCCAGAACCTGTTAGAACCTTCTGGATTTCAGCCCTGATCCGTGTGTCACGTTTTTGCCCTTCCTGGCACCCAAAAGCACTTTACAGGCCAAAACCAGGCCCATTTTTGGCCTCCTGAATCCTCCGCACATCCCACTTTTGCCATTTTCGGCCTGCAGAGTGCTTCTGGGAGTCGGGGAAGGTAAAAAGGCAATGCATGGAGGGTTTGGGAGCCCAAAAACAGGCCCATATTTGGTCTATAAAATGCACTGAAATTTTCACCCACTTTTGGGGGAGGAGAGAAGTGTGTCTTATACTCTGAAAAATAGAGTCCCTGTCCATCCCTAAGGGAGGGAGGAGAATATTAAAGAAGAGATCATCGAAGTTCTTGTAAAGGAGAGAAGGAACAACCTTCAAAGAATAGGAGGAGCAATTGCTACCAAAATAACCGTCCAATCAAAGAAAGCTGAGTCTGGGCCAGAACTATAATCTGATAAAGTGTCTCCAACGTGACCTTCGCTATAGTTCTCATGAAGATAAATTGAGGGAAGGGAGAAGCACATTCACACTTCCAACATTCTGTTATTATAACCTTATAATAAAAGTATTACTGTGCATGATGTTGGCTTCTGAGCTTGGAATACCTTACCCTTACCACCGGTTCACCCTGTATGCGCATGCCTGCTTTGCGTGTCTACACACTGTCCGTGCATGCGCCTGGCCTTCTGCGCATGTGCTTTGCTCGCTTGCGCACCTTCTGCGCATGCATGCATCTGGCCTTGAAAATGTGCCTAAGTAGCACAACTTGTAGCCTGGGCAGGGGAATGGGGGGGGTACCTGCGATTGCCGCTACCAGTTCGCCCGAACTGGTGCGAACCGGCTGAATACCACCTCTGCCTTGAAGGCCTGACAGTTCTTGACTTTGAAAGTGTACCTGATAGACCTCTTCAAGTCGCATCGTTACCTATTTGTATGCAGTTCCCTAATCCTTTATTTGCTGAATAACAGGAATGCAGAGAAATTTCTGCAGAATTTCAGGCTGCAGAATAAAGCGCAGAAAAATTCAGCGTTGTCATCCCGGCATGTTGCCTAATCTGATTTATTTCCATTCTTACTGAAGTCCTAATGAATGATCCAGGGATGGCTCACTGGAAGACTTGAGCCTTTAAACATCCCCAATATTGACACCTGCGTGTATCTTAATACGAGGCGCAGTTACTATTGCTAACGGAGTAAATATTTTACGCTGCTGTTCCTCTCTGAACCCGCCTGATAAACTGAAGCTTCAGAATCGGAAGCTTTCCAATTTGCACTCTTCATCACTCCACTGACTTAGAAAGTAGAGTAGCAACATTGTTAGTTTCTCCTAAGTTTGTGGCAACAATTCATTACAACAATGGAAATCAATTCTAAAATGGAAGGTGGCAGGATGGAACAATATAATGGAGATTTAAATGCAATTGTTTAGTCATTCTGAAGCCATGTAATTATAGGGAACTAGAGAGAAAAAAAATGTGTACACTTTACATCTTGCGATCATTGACTCCTGAGAAATAAACTGAGTAGGATGGCGAATACATTCCATTTAAGATAGAAAGAATTGCTTTCATTCCACATCTGGTAGCCTATCAAGATCAATCAAGTTCTCTTGTGAGGAGTTTCTTGAGGAAGATACTTGTGAAAGGAGCAGATGCTGGGTGTTCTGATTGGTTGAGCTGTGTCCTTAATTCTAATTGGTTAAGCTGTTTCTGGGTTTGTTCTTCCTCCCTGTTTCTTTCTGGGAAATGTCCATTTGCCTTCTTTACAATCTCAGTAGATGGACTAATAAGTGGCCACAGTCCCTACAGTGGCTTGGTTGGGTTGGGTTGGGTTGGGTTGGGTTGGGTTGGGTTGGGTTGGGTTGGGTTGAGTTGGGTTGAGTTGGGTTGAGTTGGGTTGGGTTGGTCTGGTCCGGTCCAGTCTGGTCCGCTTTGCTTTGCTTTGCTTTGCTTGACAACAAGCTCAGTTTGACAAACCGAGATTGGTCTGAATTCTCTTGCAACAACAACAACAAGAACAACAACAACAACAACAACAATGGGATACAGACTTTCCTACAACTGACTTCATTTAAAACAGCCTTGTTTAGGATTCTCTTTGGAGACTTAGGTCGGAAGGTTTGAATTAGACTCTTCATTATATACAAGAGTACGATTAAATCCTACCTCTCCGCAATTTTTGGCACTGTCTTTTTTTTAAAATTTGATTTATATACTGCCCTTCTCCGGAGACTCAGGGCGGCTTACAATGCGTTAAGCAATAGCCTTCATACTTTTGTATATTTATACAAAGTCAGCTTATTGCCCCCACAAACTGGATCCTCATTTTACCTACCTTAGAAAGGATGGAAGGCTGAGTCAATCTTCAGCCTGGTGAGATTCGAATTTACAGTAATTACAGACAGCTGATATCTACAATTTTGATGTTAACATTCACTTTTGGCCCATGAGTGGCTTAATATCAACCAACCAACCAACCAACCAACCAACCAATCAATCAATTAAAAATATATATGACCATCCAACTCACTCTCAATGACTCTGAGTGGCTTACAAATATAAAACCCAATTTTTTTTAAAAAAAAACAATAAAAAGCAATAACTGCCAGTCTCCCTGATGACAAATAGGTCACTTTATGGGCTCCACCCCAGTCTGCATTTCCAGACAAGGCAAAACTTGTCTTCTGCAAGGTCTTCAGGGCCTTACAAAAGAGTGTCAAAGCAGAAGCCAATCTTATCTCCATGGGGATAATATTCCATAGTGAGGGAGCCACCACTGAGAAGGCCCTGTTTCTTGGTCAATGGTGGGAAAGCATCCATTCAATGAGGGCATTATCTATCCCGTGACTTTATAGCAAATTGATTAAGTTGACTTTACTGACCCAACTGTTTTTTAAGCCTTTCACCACACATTGCAACCTGATTAAACTCTGTTTGACGTTCACTGGTTTATCTTTAGCTCTTTCTTCTATGGTTTAGTTGTCCAAGATTTTGGAAAGCAGAAAACTTTCAGTCTACCTGCTTTTTTCAGGACCCTGCAGACGTTAGGTCCTGAAGCAATATATCTTATCTAACGCATACTCCGTGTTTTGAAACAGAACTGATGTCCTGTTCAGGAACATATTGGAAGCATTCCAAGTATTTGTACAAGCAACAGGCAGTAAAGCATTTGGAAAAACTGCCAAGCAAGTTGGGACAAGCAATAGCCAGTATAACATTTGAAGAAGAGGAACATGAAACGATGTTGAGGCCAGTAGTGGGTTGCAAATCCCATCACTAACGGTTCCCTTGTGTGTGTGCATGACACTTCTGTGCATGCACAGAAGCATCTGGGTGGGTGGGCGGAGCCTCTCGCTGCTGCTGCCGCTACTGGTTCGCCCAAACCGAGGTGAACCAGTAGCAACCCACCACTGGTTGAGACCCAAAAAGAGAGCACAGAAAGCAACAAAGATGATTAGGGGACTGGAGGCTGAAATATATGAAGAACGGTTGCTGAAACTGGGTAGTTTGATGAAAAGAAGGACTAGGGGAAACATGATAGCAGTGTTCCAATATCTCAGGGGTTGCCACAAAGAAGAGGGAGTCAAGCTCTTCTCCAAAGCACCTGAGGGCAGGACAAGAAGCAATGGGTGGAAACTGATCAAGGAGAGAAGCAACTTAGAACTAAGGAGAAATTTCCTGACAGTGAGAAGAATTAATCAGTGGAACAACTTGCCTCCAGAAGTTGTGAATGCTCCAACACTGCAAGTTTTTAAGAAGAGACTGGACAACCATTTGTCTGAAGTGGTGTAGAGTTTCCTGCCTAAGCAGGGGGTTGGACTAGAAGACCTCCAAGGTCCCTTCCAATTCTGTTATTGTATTCTATGACATTGGCCAATGCTCCTGGACAATTTAATCCCAGCAGATCTAGTGTGCGGTAAAGCCATGCTCCCTAATTAATTATTATTTTTTAAATTTGATTTATATGCTGCCCTTCTCTGGAGACTCAGGGCAGCTTACAATGCGTAAAGCAATAGCCTTCATACTTTTGTATATTTATACAAAGTCAGCTTATTGCCCCCACAAACTGGGTCCTCAATTTACCTACCTTAGAAAGGATGGAAGGCTGAGTCAACCTTGAGCCTGGTGAGATTCAAACTTACTAATTGCAGACAGCTGGAGTTAAATTACAATGCATTAGTCTGCTGAGCTATCCAGGCTCCCTGGATAACTGGTAGAACAGCTAGTCAGTCAGTTTTACTGTACTGTGCATTCTGTCCCTCTACTACTTCATCTTTCTATTGGCATTGAAAACTTCCTCCCATTGAAAACTTGCTCTATATACACCAACTGGAAGATGACTTTGCTTTGTCTTCTAAACTGTCACACCGAAAGCCCCTGGTTTTGTGCCGCAGAGTCCTCTGCTGAAGCCAGTCTGGATAAACTTCAGCCAAAGGAAAACAGATATAAATCAGCACTCCGACATAAAGCACCTTCCTAATCAATGCCGCATGGTGCATTTAATTCTGCTCGCTTATGACTCAGATATATTTAACTGACAACTCTGTTGCAAAATTGTTGTTTGTTTACTTCTCAGCCATACACATTTGCGAGAGCTTATAGACCAATTGTAGAAACATCTGTGCTGATTTCTTTTTTTTTTTCCCTCTCTCTCTCTTTTATCAGCCATAACAACCACAGGCATCCATCTTCTCTCTCTCCGATACTATCTCTGGACCTCATAGGGTTGTTGTGAAGATAAATGAGACAAGGAATTAGTCAGGCTTCGCACACCATGAAGTGCTATTTAAAAATAGAATCGGTAATTGTGAAATTTCTTTAGCCCAATTCATGATTGTGTCCAGTCATTTTTTTTCTTAAAAAGCATTTCTCTACCCTACCACAAAGAAACTGGCTTGTATATTTTTAGGAGCAGTTGATATAAGCACAATAAAATGGTTCCAATTTTTCCTTAGTAATTTTATACAGATTTTTTTTTAAAAAAAAGTTTTTAACCAGTGAATGAATTTATCTTGTCAGGTTTATCTACTGGACCTTTTATTTCATCATCATCTCCCTGTCTGGAGTCATATTCTAAAAGGAGTCTCTTAGAAAAGCAAAGGTGCTTTTTCAAAAGGCACATGGACTTTCTTTGTTTTTCCTCGAAGATACCCTTGCTTCTCATCCATGAAGCGTCTTTAGTTCTGAAGTTTTGAAGAGCATCACTTCTGATGTTCTAAAGTTCTGAAGAAGCTTCTCGGAGGAGCAGTGACATGTCTTCAAGGAAAAACAAAGGAAGTTCAAAAGTTGCCTCTTGAAAAAGCACAACAGTGGGACAACCATGACTTGGATGATTGAGAATCTCCATAGATATTCTAAGAGGAGGTTAAAAGGGGAATTACAAACACACAGCCATCTCTTCCATAAAAGCTGAAACATTTAGGCTTATCTTGCTGCCAAGATGGTGGGTGAAGATCTATCAGGAAAACATCTGGCTTCTACACATGGTTAACAAAGCTACTTTCTCTCAGTCAGGAGAAGAATTTGTGGAAAACAAGTCCAACAAGCTGTGAAAACAACCAGACTCTTCTCAGTTCCAACCCCGTTGGAGAGGTCAACCATTTTCTGGCCACATTCCTTAGACAGCTATAGACTACCCCTGAGCTTCTGATAAGCATCCAAGTAAACAGAGAATTGTGATAGCAAGACTAATAGAAACCTGAGTAAAGATACAGAGCAAACAGACTTTGTGGCTGAAAATTCCTTAGATGTGCTCCATTTTTATCAGGTGCTCATTAAACTTCCTTGCCAAGGACAATAGGGTTTCCAACAGACAAGCGATAAAAGAGGAGTCCTTTTGTCCCGTTTCTTATCAAAAAAGACCTCGGAGTCCCCAGTGCTTCAGGAAGGGCATCAAACAACATCTCTTGTGTAGGCTGTTCAAACAATCATGTGACGAATAATTTGGATTCCTCTCATTTCTTGATGGCGCAGTGCAAAATGGGTTAAAGAGAAACCATCTTCTATGAGACGCTCCATAAATCATTGTCAGATAAACATTCTTTTATTGCAAAAGAAAAAGGATCCCTGAGCAGGGATGAAGGACTCAAAAGAGCAGGAGGATTTGCTCGCCCTAATTGGGCCACATCGATTTGTAGACCTCCATAGCAGAATTTTTTTTTGGGGGGGGGGATATATTATAGTTTTGTGTGCGTGCATAATGCGTTCACCAAAAAGACAGCAACAGCTGGGACTGCCTTCCTGAGGTTTGCAAACCTGGGATTCGTTCACTTGAATGAGAAGCCTCTGCTGATAAATCAATCATGATAATAGAAATTGTTCCTGGATTGCGCCCCTGGAGATGAGTGGGTTGAACAAAATTGAAGGGATCACATAATTGAAAGCCTTCTTACTGAAAACTCTCTGGGAATGAGAAGATAGAGGCTGAAATGCAATAGCCCTTAGATTTATATACTGCTTCACAATACTTTACAGCCCGCTCTAAGCAGTTTACAGAGTCAGCATATTGCCTCCAACAAGCTGGGTCCTCATTTTACCAACCTTGGAAGGATGGAAATCCTCAGATATATATAAAAGTCAAGAACAAACGTAAGGCTAATAGCCATCTCTCTTCAGAAGCTTTAAATATGACAGACTACAGATACCACCTTGGGGCTTTCGAGGAAAGATAAGATAAATATAAGTTGATGAAGTGAGCCACTTTACAAACATATGTCAGTATGTACAGTGTGTAATCCACTTATAATTTAAATAGGGCTATCTTATTTAGCGATCCCTGATGGATGCATTGCATAAAAGCTGAACCAGCTTTCCTGCTTACTTCAAGATCAGGACAAATAGGGCAGGGACATAAGAACATACAAAAAACCCTGATGAATTGGACCAGGGGGGAAATTCAGCAGGTTCTGACAGGTTCTGGAGAACCGATAGCAGAAATTTTGAGTAGTTCGGAGAACCACTCCCAACTATTCAAAGTAGTTCGGGGTTCTAGTAAGGGGTTTTAAACTACGGCCAAATAGTTTTACATTATTTAAATAGTTTTAATTTTTGTGTTGGACTGTTTTAATATGGCTGTGAACTGCCCTGAGTCCTTCGGGAGAAGGGCGGTATAGAAATGTAATCAACTCAACTCAACTCAACCCAACCAGCAAATACCACCTCTGGCTGGCCCCAGAATGGGGTGGGAATGGAAATTTTGCAATATCCTTCCCCCAGGAGGAGAGGGAATGGAGATTTTGCAGTATCCTTCCCCTGGAGTGGGGTGGGAAAGGGAGATTTTGCAGTATCCTTCCCCTGCCACACTCACCAAGCCAGGCCATACCACGCCCACAGAACCGATAGTAAAAAAAAAATTGAATTCCACCGCTGGATTGGACCCTTGCTTAAGGAAGTTGACCAATCTCCCAAGCAGATGGCCTTCAGAGAAAGTCACATTGCCATCAAGGCAAGTAGCCATTGATCTACAGGACTGATAGAAGAGAATTTTTGTTGCTCAGGGTCGAACTGGAGGCTTCTTGGTGCTCTCTACGCTTTGGGGGATGTTCTTGATAGCACTAATGATGTTACCTAGTTTGATAACGAAACGTCTAAAGAAAAAAAAATCCCAAATTTAGAGTACACCAAGAACCCCTTAATCGCCAGGACTTCCCTGAATTGGTCCAACCCAATTCATTCAATTCATTCAACTTTGGACATTTCGTAGAACACTTCCACTATCGCTGGTAGAAAGCATGGGGGGAATTATGTGGCACTTTTCACAAATTTGAAGGAAGCTTTCAGTTAAATCCTCCCTCAATTGGGGTCTGCTAATCCTAAATAGGTTGGGACACGGTGGCTCGGTGTCTAAGATGCTGAGCTTGTCAATCGAAAGGTTCGCAGTTCAGCGGTTCGAATCCCTATTGCTGCGTAACTGGGTGAGCTCCCGTGTCTTGTCCCAGCTTCTGCCAACCTAGCAGTTCGAAAGCACGTAAAAAATGCAAGTAGAAAAATAGGGACCCCCTTTGGTGGGAAAGGAACAGCGTTCAGTGCGCCTTTGGCGTTGAGTCATGCCAGCCACATGACCATGGAGACGTCTTCAGACAGTGCTGGCTCTTCAGCTTTGAAATGGAGATGAGCACTGCCCCCTAGAGTCGGGAACGACCAGCACATATGTGCGAGGGGAACCTTTACCTTAATCCTAAATCATGAAGCTCAGCAAATATAATGCTATGCAAATTCATTACAGTGCTCAAGGATATGTTTTACTCTCCTTGCACAACAATTTAGAAAGGTGTGAAAAAGAGTGCATCTAAGTTCCTATTCCTTTAAACTTTTTAAAATTCTTCATCAATCCAAGCTTTAGCCAGACTAGAATTTCATTCCTCTTCTTTACTCAAACGAATACAGATCTCACGGTTATCCTTGTACACTTTAGTCAGCAGAAAAGCTTCTCTGTGGCCCAAGTCCTTTCCTGCAGGAAAAGTGGAGTTGATAAATCACATTGAAACCAAAATGACAGTATTCTTTAAGAATTCCTGTTATGTGCCTTTTTCCATTGAGGTACCTAGCACTAATATCAATCCGTTCAAAACCATTAAATATCTTGGAGGATTTGTATGTGTGTGTGTGTGTAACAGTAACGTAGTTGGAAGGGATCTTGGAGGTCATCTAGTCGAACCTGTACTAGGGATTCGAACCGCCGAACTGCTGACCTTTCTGATTGACAACCTCCGTGTCTTAGCCACTGAGCCACCTAGTCAGACCAGGTGTGTCTGTATGTATGTTGATACATCTTGAAAAGAACAGTTCAAAATGGATCTGCAAAATCTTGCAATTTCCATCTTGTTTTTGTTTTGATTTTTTTGCAAGGAGCAAACTCTGATAAACATAATTGGATATAAAGAGCAAAGGTGTTAAGTTGCCTGGCCTAATGGATATCCAAACACCGTTTTGGGATGCTTGTTCTAAAAGTTTTGGCTAAGTGCATCCTGCCGCATTTAACCCTTTCAGTCTGGATACTGGATTACTGTCAACTGAGGCAGCTTTGACCCATCAATTATTGATCAAATGAGTAGGTTTCATGAAGTTTCTGAACTCCTCAATCTCTCCTTACAACTTTTTCTTTTCTTTTCTTTTCTTTTCTTTTCTTTTCTTTTCTTTTCTTTTCTTTTCTTTTCTTTTCTTTTCTTTTCTTTTTGTAAATGAATTCAAATCTTTCTTTTTTAAAAAGTAATTTTTATTAAACAGGTTTTTTTAAAAAAGAAATTTTTACAGTGTTCTCCTTTTCAACAATTTCGCATCAGTAAACATTTCTTACCTATCTGTTTTTTCTCCCTTACTTTACAATTTGCCATTTATACATATAGTTCACATATTGATTTATGTACATAAAGATAACAGTGTACTCAATAGCGATCATACATTCTGTGTCCGTTCCGTTGCTACTCGTACGTTACTGCATTTCCACTCCTATATCTTCCCCATTTACTCTTTCCTTGCCTTTTGTCCCTCTCCTCTAACCATTCATACCATTCATACTTTTTTTAAAAAATTAGATTTATATGCTCCCCTTCTCTGAAGACTCAGGGCAGCTTACAATGCGTTAAGCAATAGCCTTCATACTTTTGTATATTTATACAAAGACATCTTATTGCCCCCACAAACTGGGTCCTCAATTTACCTACCTTAAAAAGGATGGAAGGCTGAATCAACCTTGAGCCTCGAACTTGCAATAATTGCAGACAGCTGAATGTTAATAACAGGCTTTTAGTCTGTTGAGTTATCCAGGCTCCTTTTTATGTTCATATTTAGTGGGAATAAATTTGGATCTAAGAATCAGTGGCCTCTCCTATTCAATATCCCCTGAGGTTGAGAAAGCCTTATTAAACAGATTAAACAGAGTTGGAAAGGACCTTATAGGTCATTTAGTCCAACTCTACAAGATTTCTGAAAAATGGCAGTCCAAACTTTTATTGAAAAGAAGCTCCCGCAACTTCCGAAGGCAAGCTGTTCCATTGGTTGGTTGTTCTCACTTATTTCCAGGTTGAATCTCTCCTTGGTCAGTTTCCATCCATTATTCCATCCATTATTCCTTGTCTGGCCTTTTGGAAAATAGCTTGATCCCCTCCTCTCTGTGGCAGCTCCTCAAATAATGGAAGACTGCTATCATGGCTCCCCTGGTCCTTCTCTTCATTAGACTAACCATGCCCAGTTCTTGTAACCATTCTTCATATGTTTTAGTCTCTAGTCCCCTAATCATCCTGGTTGCTCTTCTCTGCATTTTTTGATTTAGATAAACTTTAGAAATTTTCTAAAGAGAAACTATAGAAACGCTCACGCTATGGCCTAATATATGATGCTGGCTTATTCAATAAATGCTTTTCTGAGTTCCATATCTCACCAGCATCTTATGCAGGGGTGAAATCCAAAATCTTTCCCTACCGGTTCTGTGGGCACGGCTTGGTGGGCATGGCAGGGGAAGGCTATTGCAAAATCTCCATTTCTATCCCACTCCGGGGGAAGGATACTGCAAAATCTCCATTCTCTCTCCTCCTGGGGGAAGGATATTGCAAAATTTCCATTCCCACCCCACTCTGGGGCCAGTCAGAGGTGGTATTTCTACTCAACTGCTACCAGTTCTCCAGAACCTGCTAGAACTGGCTGGATTTCACCCCTGATCTTATGTCCACATGACGGAGGGGTCCATAGTTTTGCTACTAGCAGTGACCTTGTCTCCCCAAAGATGGCTAGGAAATGCTAGGGGTTTTTTTCCCCCCCTTCTGCTTCCCTGAGTAAACCAACTCAAAGTTCAACTCTGCTCCTCCAGTCATTTGTTTGTCTGCCGTGCTTTCTAAATGGAGGGGAGGAAAGGAAATGGAGAATGTCAGAACGGTTAATCCAAATTTAAGACATTTACATCTAAACAGAGATAATTGATCTAATGATCACAAAATAGCAGTAATTGATGTAATGAAAACACTTAAAGTGTTTTCATCTAAAAGGCTTAAATTACCTGTGAGCCTTTTGATCACATTAGCAGATGTTCGTGATGAATGTGGAAGAGAGACATTCAATCGCATGACTAAGATTCGGTGGCCAAGTTCAAAAGTTGGCTTGGCATTTCGTAACCCGAGGTAGACTTAAAGCTACTTTTCCTAAACTGCTGTCCTTCAAACATTCTGAATACAATTCAGTCATTTCTGGATAGCGTTTGGTCATGTTGGCTGTACAGCTTAGATGTTGCATATAACTCCTCTAGAAGTTAAGAAACCTAGAAAAACAACTCATTTTTCCTTGCAGGCAAGGTTCATTGAACGAATATGCATTGGGTTATATTGTTCATGAATTGGAAAATGGAAGTAAAGCACCGGCAGGCAGAAATGTTAGAAGAAAATTATTTAGGTCTATATCATCTATCTCCGTGGAGAAGTCATCAGTTAACAGCCCCAATCCGGAGAGTTAAATTGCAAACTGAGGATATCTACCTCTATAGTTCTTTTGCAGAGTTTCCTCTCGCAGCAGGGATGGGCTGGGGGGGACAAGCTGAAGAAGCAAATGGAAAATACACTATCCTGTTTCTGCAGGAGCCTTTGAGAATTTGTTTGTTGACATAAATTTAAGACAGGATTAGTCTGTGACAGTACCTTGTCAACTGCATTTCAGCTTGCTGCTTGCTATTTTCTTTTCTTCCTTTTTTATGGTCTTGGATCTCCTTAAGCGCAGTAAACAGTGCCATCTAGAGGATTTTACGATGAAGTGACAAGCCTCTGTGCACACTTTTGACAAGCAACCAAAAATTATGCCTCAAATGGACGAGAAGAACAAAATAGCCAGGTGGACACCCAGATTATGTTCGCAGACCGGATCAGCGCAGCCAAATTGGAATTTATTCTCCAGAGAACTACCGTGGCAAGATTCAGAAAAGTAAAAGGTACCGGAGTTTAAGTAGTGCATTGCTGTTGAGGTGCAAAATAATCATGAAATGAACCCTTCGTTTTTTAACCTTAGATATTGTCTGAGAGAGAGAGAGAGAGAGAGAGAGAGAAGGAGGGACGGAGGGAGGGAGGGAGGGAGGGAGACCAGATGGATGGATAGACAGAGGGATAGGCAGACAGATAGATAGACGGATACACGGACAGGCAGGCAGACAGGCAGACAGACAGATACAGTAGGCAGGTATGTAGGTAGGTAGGAAGATAGGTAGGTAGGTAGATGGATAGATGGATAGACGGATAGATGGATAGGCAGACAGGCAGACAGGCAGATACAGGAGATAGGTTGGTAAGTAGGTAGGTAGGAAGGTAGGTAGGTAGGTAGGTAGATAGATGGATAGATGGATAGGCAGGCAGACAGACAGACAGATACAGTAGGTAGGTAGGTAGGTAGGTAGGTAGGTGGGTAGGTAGGTAGGTAGGTAGGTAGGTAGGTAGGTAGGTAGGTAGATGGATAGATGAATAGATGGATAGATGGATAGATGGATAGATGGATAGACGGATAGATGGACAATCAGACAGACAGACAGATACAGTAGATAGGTAGGTAGGTAGGTAGTTGGGTGGGTGGGTGGGTGGGTAGATGGATGATAGACAGATAGATAGACAGACAGACAGACAGACAGATAGATAGATCCTTGAAGTCATTTATGATTATGATTATGATTATGATTATTTTTTTTTGAATGAGCCAAAATCAAAGCAACATACTCTCTCAGCCCACAGGGTTGTTATTGTGGTGAAAAATATTCACTACCCAGGGTTTTTTATGGTGGGAAAAATAGGAGGAAGGTGTGTTAAAAATGTTCCCTGCTTTGAATTATTATAAAAAAAAATGATAAGGGTGGGAGATCAATAAGTAATTAAATAAAAATAATAAACAAGCTGAACTAAGTTCTGGGACTCAGGGTCATATCGAGGTGGGGGTGGGGGTGGGGAATGACTGCTTCCAGCTATGGATAGAGAAGCATGCAAGCATCGTTTCTCAAGCATATCACTGAGCCATCTCTGTATCTGTGGCGCCAGCCAGATGTTTCTTACATACTTACTGAAATATGCATTCCTTTTGCAACGTGTTTCATCCTAATGGGGTATGAACTAAATAGAACACATTTTATCTTCCATGTTTCAGCGCAATTAGCCATGTTTAATATTTGTGTCAAGAAATGTTCACGAATGGGTTTGCTCAGAGGGAATCTGTTTGCTTTGCCTAAACTTACGTTACGTTCACAGTCAGTATTGTGAAGAACAATCTGTATGTAGGGAATTCATTAATTAGCTGATTTTTAAAAAATAGAATTAAATACTCAGATAATAATTGAAAGACAAGAGTGATGAGCACATTCTCTCCTCCCTTTTTGCCATCAACGCGACTATAATCCTTGTTTTCAAAATCTCAGTAGTATGATAATAAACAGCCTGTGATTTTCAGACGCATTTGCATATGAAACAATTGAATTGCTTGGTGCAGAGTCACGATTGTTCATTCTCTTTGCAATCTTATCGCAAGCATCTTCTGTCCAACAATCAATTAAAGGCTGATTTATCGGGCGCTGACTAATTATTCAGTGTGTGAAGTGCCTCCTTTGAACTATGTTATATTTGCCCCCAGCTTCCATATTCATCATTCCTTGCCTTTCATCAAACAGTTGGAAGGCAAGCTTTGTTATTCAGGTTGAATTCCAACCCCAGAGAAATTAGGACCACAGCTCGGAGGATCCTGAACTTAGCTCTTAGAAGATCCTTAGCTCTGAGGATCCACGGAAAGCCCTAGTGGTCCGAAATCCAGGATTACAAATTATGCAAGTGGTAAACCCAGGGGTGGGCTGCTGGGGGTTCCCAGGGGTTCGGGAGAACCTCTAGCTAAGATTCTGTGCAGTTTGGAGAACCCCCAAATCCTACTCCTGGCTGGCCCCTCGCCCCCGCCTCTCCCAAGAGTCCCCATGCGGCCAGTTTTGGATGCAGGTAAGTGTAGGGTGTGTGCGGAGCCTGTTTCCAGCCTCCAGAAGGCTGGAGAGGCCGTTTTTGCTCTCCCGGAGGCTCAAACAAACCCTACAGAGCCTGGGGAGGGCAAAAAGGCCCCCCCTCCCATTGTGCAGGAAGCTGACTAGGCCACACCCACCATGTCCACGCCTACCCAGCAACTGGACAGAGAACCCCTTGCTAAAAATTTTGACGCTCACCCCTGGGTAAGCCTATAAACATGACTGTGCATCCAAGGCCTCCTGAAACTTAGATGCTCCCAAGGAGCACCTTGTGAAGTGGGAACATCCTTTCCATCATCAACACAACCAGTTCCCAAGATAAGAGACCAAGAAGGGAAGATGTGCTAGATGCCAACTTCCTTTCTTGTCAGGTGGCATCTGAAGGAGGCAGCTACACCAAGAGGAAACAAAGAACTCGGTTCACTCTGAGTGTTAGAATAGAATAACAGAGCTGCAAGGGACCTTGGAGATCCTCTAGTCCAACCTTTTGCTCAAGGAGGAGACCCTATACCATTTCAGACAAGTAGCTGTCCAATCTCTTCTTAAAAGCTTCCAGTGATGAAGCACCCACAATATCTGAAGGCAAGCTGTTCCACTGGTTAATTTTTCTCACTGTCGGGTAATTTCTCCTAAATTCTAGGTTTCCTCTCTCCTTGATTAATTTCCATTCATTGCTTCTTGACATGAAATGTTGTGACCTAGGCTTCTTGAGTCATTAAAACACATGAGTGTGAATTATGTTCATTCACAGCTGAGTCCCAATTAGTTGCAAAAAGTCCTTAGGGAGTTCTTAGGATTATCCTCTGGGATAATCACCAACCTTTATCTCCCTTGACACTCTGTCAAAGATCCTACTTGGCAAAGCCACATGGAGTCCAAAATCAAACAGAGATGCCAACTGGGAACAGAATTAACAACATTGCTTTCCCACATGCCTTTGCTCCTCTTTTAAGCCTTATAGGAGGGGCCAATTATCTCTAGGCCTTACTCCCGAGTTGCCCCTTTTGTTTTAACTGTTCGTGCCTTCTGGCAGCTCTGTGCATACGCGCACTAGGAACAGTCTCCTCCTGTTCCTCTGCCTCTCTGCTGCCCGACTCTGGGGGCTCCAGAGTCCACGCATCATCCCAGATGGCCCTGGCCCCATCTCTGCCTCCGATGCAGAGCCCTTGTCTAGGCCTTCCTCAGACTCCAGGACTGGCCCATGTTCCTCCCCAGCCACCTCAGTGTCTGACTTCATTGCCAGCTCCACGGGCTGCTGGCGGACCACAAAAGGAAAATAGGTTGACCCCCTCTTCTTTGTGGAGCTCCTGAAATATTGGAACACTGCTATCATTCCACCCCAGTGCTTCTTTTCACTGGACTAGACATACTGAATTCCTGCAACAATTCTTCATACGTTTTAGTTTCCAAGCCCTTAATCATCTTTGTTGCTCTTCTCTGCACTCTTTCCAGAGTCTCAATACCTTTTTTATAATGTGTTGATCAAAACTGGATGCAGTATTCCAAGATGCTCACTTCAAGACCTTGGCGCGCCACCCTTAAAGCTTGCTTAGCTTGTGTGTGTGTGTGTGCGCGTGCGTATGTGTGTGTGTGTGTATGTGTGTGTGTGTGTGTGTAGCAAGTTCCATTTGTTTCTTTGGTCTATACTTTTATGAATTGTACAAATGGAATCAATTTGTTCAATAATGGTATATCTGCTGGGAACTGTCCTTGGTCCTGAAACTCTAACCCAACGTTGGGGCATTCTGTGAGAAATTCTGTATGCATATTTTTTTGCAATGCATGTTCAGCTACAGTAAAATCCTATCCCTCTGAACTTTCCCCACATGCATTGGAAAATTGTGACTTTTCCCCAGACTGTGATTTCATTTTAGACCAGGGGTGGGCAACTGTGGCCCTTTTACAACCTGTGGACTTCAACTCCCATAATTCCTGAGAAAGCTGGGAATTGAAGTCCACAGGCTGTAAAAGGGCCACAGTTGCCCACCCCTGTTTTAGACAGTACTCAAGGTTCCCCTTGCACATATGTGCTAGTCGTTCCCGACTCTAGGGGGCAGTGCTCATCTCCGTTTCAAAGCCGAAGATGTCTCCATGGTCATGTGGCTGGCATGACTAAACACCAAAGGTGCACGGAACGCTGTTACCTTCCCACCAAAGGTGGCTCCTATTTTTCTACTTGCATTTTTTATTTGTTTTCTAGGTTGGCAGAAGCTGGGACAAGTAATGGGAGCTCACCCCGTTACGCGACACTAGGGATTTGAACTGCTGAATTGCCGACCTTTCGATCAACAAGCTCAGCATCTTAGCCACTGAGTCACCACATCCCTCCAAGGTATGAGTATTTAAAAACATTCTTTGTTCCTGCAAGGCAGTTCTTCTCTCTGTCAGTCCCTGCAAGTTCATAACTTTCATCTTTCTTCCAAATTTTTCCCCCACAGTGAGCTTAGAGTTAATTCTTTCCTCTCCACTTTCATTCTGAAATGAGATGCATCCGGAAAGGCTTCTTTCTTCACAAAGTCACACATTTGATCATACCTTCTTCCTCCCTTTTTTACCCATATGTCATCCTCTGCCTCCAAAAGGAGCTCATTCAATCATCACCTTACAAAGGACAGAGCTTATATTTATGCTTTTAGCAGATGGTCACATGTGAGGGACACAGGGAGGGGGAAGGGCACAGTGAGCAAACTGCAAAGAAGTTTTTAGGAGCTTTTAAAAAAAAACCTTTAAAACATCTGGTTCATTTTCCCAATACTAAGCAAAGTACAGAGTGTGGCCCCTTTGGAAAGAAATGCTTCTGCAGGAGAATGTCATTCCGTGGAAGATTCTCATAAAAGACTCCATATATGCTCTATTGCATTCACCACTCACAGCACTTGAGCATATTTTATTCCTCCCACTTTAATTAATCCTTCCTTGGTATTACTATTATTATTGTTGGCGTTATGATTATGATTATCATTCCTCTGTTGCTTTGCATGTATACTGAGGGCTTCTGCACCAGAGATAAATACCTTGCATGTCTAATCACACTTGGCCAGATAAAGTATTCTAATCTGTTCCATTCCATTCCATTCCATTCCATTCCATTCCATTCCATTCCATTCCATTCCATTCCACTCCACTCCACTCTTATTCTATTATACCCTACCCTACCCTACCCTACCCTACTCTACTCTACTCTATTCTATGCTATTATATTCTAGATATTGTATTCTATGCTATTATATTCTAGATATTGTATTGTTAGACTTATATACTGTTTCACAGTGTTTTACAGCCCTCTCTAAGTGGTTTACAGAGTCAGCATATTTCCGCAAAAGTTTGGGTCCTCATTTTACCGAGCATGGAAGGATGGAAGGCTGAGTCAATCTTGAGCTGGTGAGATTTGAACTGCTGAACTACAGCTAGCAGTCAGCTGAAGTAACGTGCAGCAGTGATGAAATCCTCTATGGCTTGCCACCAGCTCGCTGCCTGCACATGCATGCGGCCCACCAAAAGCACGCTGCGTGCGCACATGTTCACCAAGTGGCAAAAGCACGCTGCTTGTGCATGTGCAGCACACGCCAAAAGCACGCTGCACTCGCATGTGCAGCACATGCCAAAAGCACGCTGCGTGTGGAAAAAGAAGACTTCACTAGGTAAGTAGAACAGCGAGGGAGGGAACAGCTGTGCTGCGTGATTTAGCTTTGCTAGAAAGCAGGATTTCCTGCTTTCTAGAGAATATAAACTACACGGCACAGCTGATCATTGGAAATACCGGTTCGGATGAACTGGTAGCTACCGGTTCGGATGAACTGGTAGCTTTTTTTTTACTACCGATTCACCCAAACCGGTCGTTTTTATCACTATCAGTTCACCCGAACCTGGGCGAACCGGTAGCATTTCACCCCTGGCCTGCAGTACCACATTCTAACCACTGTGCCACCTTGTCTCTATTCTATTCTATTCTATTCTATTCTATTCTATTCTATTCTATTCTATTCTATTCTATTCTATTCTATTCTATTCTATTCTATTCTATTCTATTCTATTCCATTCCATTCCATTCCATCCCATCCCATCCCAACCCAACCCAACCCAACCCAACCCAACCCAACCCAACCCATTCCATTCTCCAGACAGATATGGGAAACAGCTCCTACATCCAATCTGCTGGGTTTCCCATACTGCAAATATTTTGCTGTCCTAAAAAGAGTCCTCACTTTTAGGTGCAGAGTGCTGAGTGTTGGGGAAACAGTCCATGGTGGTTGCTAAACAAATGTTTAGTGCAACAGATCCTCCCTCTCTCTCCAGTTTCTATCTCTAATCACCTGAGGAGTTGTTTGTCTCCCTCCCCTCCTCTTCCCCGGAATTCTAATTAAAACCCTACATTTTCCCTTAATTTGTTATTTATTTTAATTAATTGATTGAACACCTGCTGCAAGTCATGGTGGCATGCCTAGAATAGTTCTGCTTTCCTGTGTTTTCCGAGCACACACTGTTGGCTGGAGGCCAGTTACTGTGTCCATCAGGATTTGGAAATTATTTGGATCCACTCATTCTTCTTCTGCCCCCCCGCTCACAAAGAAACATTTATATTCTAACCCATGCATCTCTTTTAATCATCCCTTCTGTAGGAGCATGGTGGCTCATGTGGTTAGGATGCTGGGTTGGCAAGCCCATGTTCGAGACCTAGGTGCTGCCTTGGGGTGGGATGAGCTACTGTCCTTTGCTCCAACTCCTTCCAGGGACATGAAAGGAACCCATAACTGGCTGCACCCCAGGTTCTCCAAAGCACCTGAGGGCAGGACAAGAAGCAATGGGTGGAAACTAATCAAGGTGAGAAGCAACTTAGAACTACGGAGAAATTAATTAATTAATTAACAATTAATCAGTGGAACAACTTGCCTCCAGAAGTTGTGAATGCTCCACCAGTGGAAGTTTTTAAGAAGAGATTGGATAACCATTTGTCTGAAGTGGTGTAGGGTTTTCTGCCTAAGCAGGGGGTTGGACTAGAAGACCTCCAAGGTCCCTTCCAACTCTGCTATTCTATTCTATTCTATTCTATTCTATTCTATTCTATTCTATTCTATTCTATTCTATTCTATTCTATTCTATTCTATTCTATTCTATTCTATTCTATTCTATTCTATTCTATTCTATTCTATTCTATTCTCTGATTGTGTTGTCTCTGACTAATCCTTTTAGCCCAGAAGCACATCAGTGCTTCTGACACACTGTGATATGATCGCTTCTTCAGTTTTGCACCAGCGCCAGGTATTTTCCTCTTCTTAAGCAACTTTTGCAGTTAGATAACTGTCTTAAAAATAGTTGACCTTTAAATAACCCAGGAGTGCATGGATGCGGTGGTAAGAAAGTAATACCACTAGAATTGGTAAAGCTGGAATTTTCCATTGTTTTCCTCCCTTCCTCCAGAATAGAAAAGGGGTCTTATTATTGGCAAGGGATGATTCTACCTCAGAGCACTAGAGTTTCGTAACAGTCAAATGAGTGGCAAATAAATGTACTAAAATAAAATAAAATAAAATATAAAATAAAATAAAATAAAATAAAATAAAATAAAATAAAATAATAAAATAAAATAAAATAAAATAAAATAAAATAAAATAAAATAAAATAAAATAAAATAAGAACTTGCAATTCTCAATAAGAAACCACAGATGCCTACCCTGTTTCCCCTAAAATAAGACATTCCCTGATAATAAGCCCAACTGGGCTTTTGAGTGCATGCACTAAAATAGCCCCTCCTGAAAATAAGACCCCCCAAAAAATATTTAAATACATGTGCAGCCGGTCCCTGCCATTTCCTCTGGTTTCTTCCATGCGCCCCAAAATAATAAGACTTCCCTGAAAATAAGGCCAAGCGCTTATTTCAGGGTTCCAAAAAATATAAGACAGGGTCTTATTTTTGAGGAAACATGGTAATTATATACCCAAGGAAGCAAAGCTAGAAGCATGATTCAGTTCATTCTTTACTCAGAAATGTTTCTGATATCGTCTTAAAGGCATGCAAGTGAAAGACAGTGCTTTCACATCTTTTTGCTGTTCAAATTTTTGTCTTTTCCTGGGAAATTTACCATATTTTTTTGTATTTTTCAGAGTAAAAGATGCTCTGGAGTATAAGATGCACCTTAGTTTTGGGGCACCACAATAGGGAGGGAGGGAAATTCTGCCTCTACCTACCAGGTATTCATCTGGCTAGCGTCCTTAACCTGATCACCATTAGCACATTAGTTCGCTGGTTCTGAGCACGCACATTGGAGCTGATAAGCAGCTTCAATAGCACAGCTGATCATCGGAGGGAGCTCCAGTGAGTAAAGCAGGCAAAGGACGGAAGTGGTATGACAAAGCAGCAGCTGTTCTAGGTTGTCATTTTGGGCTCTGTGCCTGGCGTTTTCAGCTTCCAAATACTCCGCTTGAGAGCTGTTCAAGGCTGCAGGGATCGCCAAAGCACATTGCTGCCGATTGCCGCCTGAAAACGTGACATGCAGAGGCCGAAAACAAGGTGTACAGAGGCAGTGATCGGCGGCAATGTGCTTTGGTGATCCCCGCAGCTTTGTACGGCTCTCAAATGAGCGTTTGGAGGCTGAAAACGCCAAGCACAGAGCCCAAAAATGCAAACTATTGTCTGTGGCAATCTCTGCAGCCAGGAAGAGGATGCACAGAGGCTGAAAGGTGGGGGCCGGCGGGTGGGCGGGGCTACATTCTGAGAATAAGACGCACCCAAATTTTCAGCCTCATTTAGCAGGGTAGAAAATGTGTCTTATACTCCTAAAAATACGGTAATCTCTGCCCAAATATGCTTGAGAGTGGTATCTAAAGTTCTGTTGCCCAAAGAGTATACATTGCCAAATTAAAACCTCTTTTCCTACATCTTTTAAGGAACAGTATATGAAAGAGAGAAGCAGAAACATGATTCTGTTTTAGTTTATATGGATGTAAAATTCTTGCTCTCCCACCATTTTCCGACCTCCCATTATGCCAATGTAGGAAATTACTGAGACTACTTTGGGGTGATTTGAAATGTGTGGTGGAGATGAATTATTGTCTAGATTTTTTTAAAAAAAAACATTCAGAAGTCCAGTTTTTACCCGAGCACTTGTTAGATCAGCAATGTTACTCAGAAGGTCTGACTGAAAGATTTTATTACTTGTTTAGCCATGGCCCACTCTCCAAGCCAATTCCAAGCTTTAATGAGCCCGTAATACAATTGCATTTTTTCCCCTGCTTAAAAAGTCATATAAAATCATAACCAACAAGACAGATGCATCGTGTAGGAATTCAATTACCCCAAGTTTTAAGTAGGTCTCTCAAATTAGCTAGCTGAAGATAAAATCTCTGAAAATGTAGCATGGCTAAAAAGCCATTTTCTTACCCTTGTTTTAAAGAAATAATCACAGGGAACATCCATTATGAGTCCTGACATCACCTATTTTCTGTAGGACATTTCCTACAGAAGTAGAAATGACAAGAACAGGGGGAAAAAAATGGGATCATAAGCTCTGAAACAACAGATCTATTTGCATCCCATCATCGACATTATTATACAGCATCTTAAAAGAATCCCATTTATATCTCTTGAAGGCACACTCTCCTTGTCTACTGAACAAAGTGCAAGAATTACATCTCACCAACATGTTTTCCACCAGCAGTTTTGTAACAACAAATAAATTTCTCACACTCTAAAATTACCTCCCCTGTCCCAATTAACACACCCTAGGACTGGATGGTGTTTGCATGTTAAAAGAGAAAGAAGAACCCCAGGAATCAAGAGCATTGGGATTTAAATTACAAAATATGTTGGTTGTAGCTGTGATTTCGGTGCCCTTGATCTAGACTTCCATACCTTGTTCTGGTGAGGAATAGATTTGGATGGAAGGGGGATGACAAGGATTTGAGCTACAATAAGGATTGACTGAGGGGCATCATGGCTCAGTGGTGAAAGACGTTGAGCTTGGTCAACTGGAAAGCTGACAGCCTGGCTTTGAGATCCAAGCACCAAGCAGCGGGGCGAACTCCTGTTCTTTGCTTCAGCTCCTGCCAACTTAGCAGTTGAAAAACATGCAAATGCAAGAAGATAAATAGGTACCACTTCAGTGGGAAGGTAACAATGTTCCATGTGCCTTTGGCATATAGCCATGCTGGCCACATGACTACAGAAAATGTCTTCAGTAAACACTGGATGCCTCAGCAGAGAAATGGCGTTGAACATCATGCCCTAAAGTCAGACATGACTCGACAGGGAAACCTTTACCTTTAGGGATTGACTATAGTGCTTTATGGTTTTTTATGGTTTTCCCCATTGCAATGTATGGCTGTGAAAGTTGGACCATAAGAAAGGCTGAGCGCCAAAGAATTGAGGCCTTTGAACTCTGGTGCTGGAGAAGATTCCTGTGAGTCCCTTGGACTGCAATGTGATCAAACCAGTCAGTCCTAGAGGAGATCAACCCTGCCTGCTCTTTAGAAGGCCAGATCCTGAAGAGGAAACTCAAATACTTTGGCCACCTGATGAGAAGGAAGGACTCCCTGGAGAAGAGCCTAATGCTGGGAACGATTGAGGGCAAAAGAAGAATGGGACAAACAGAGAACGAGGGGGCTGGATGGAGTCACTGAAGCACTCAGCATGAGCTTAAATGGGGGGATCGTAGAGGACAGGAAGGCCTGAGGAACGTTGTCCAAGGGGTCATGATGGGTCAGACACAATTTCACAAACTAACAAGAACAAATAGTGCTCAGAAAGAATGGAAGATGGGAAGGCAAGAACACAATATCTTTTCCCCCCAAAGCATTTTAGGAAATTTTATGCTTTTTATTTGTCAACTAACCAAATGCTCTTGTTGAGACAACTCAATGTTTCATTTTGTTTCTCTCTCAGTCATTCTGTTTTCAGAAAGAAAAGGTAACTTTGACAATATTGTGTGATCCACCTTTACTTCTGGTGGCAAGTTTTTTTTTTTTTCAGATATGCTTTCAATTGAAAGATTGCAGACTCCTTAATCCAGACATTCCTATGTAAAGTTGTCCAGTCATGAGCAAAGATAATCCAGCTTTGAATAGTGTTGATTCTTTTTCTTTTCTTTTATTATCATTTCTAATGCTAGCTTTGTAAGGAATTGCCATCTTGATAGTTTAAAAGGAAATTCAATTTCAGAAGAATTAAAATCCAATTTTGATAGGGGTTCCAGTTTCAACTGCCAATTGCTTCCCCCGGAGTTTTATACTCTTTGCTGCAAACTCTCAATATTTACTGCCAAACTGTCTTCATTTTTATTATAATCAAACATTTTTAAGAAATGTTCATGGGCCAATCATGTGAACTGACCCAAAAATCCCGCCCCCCCCCCCCATTTATATTTAGCTTCCTTTTAAACTATTTTTTTTAAAATACCGTATTTTCCTGAGTATAAGATGCACCTTTTTCCCCAAAAAAAGAGGGTGAAAATTTGGGTGCGCCTTATACTCCGAATGTAGCCCCACCCAGCTTCTCAAATGGAGGTTTCAGAGGCTGAAAAAAGCATCAGAAAAGAAGCTTCAGAAAAGAAGCCTCCAAACAGAGCTTTCAGAGGCTTTTATTCTGAAGCTCTGTTTCAGAGGTATTCAGAGGCAAAAAAGAAAGTTTTTTCTGAAACAGGGTTTCAGATGTTTCAGAGGCAGAAAAAAAAGGCAAAAAAGAGCAAGGCACAGAGCTCACAACCAAGGAACCTGTTTCTAAAATTCACCTCTGGGAACAGCTGATTAAAATGAATGGTTGTGGGAAGTGGGTATGTCTAGTCTAATGAAGAGAAGGGCTAAGGGTGACATGATAGCAGTCTTCCAATATTCAAGAGCTTATCACAGAGAAGACAGGGTTGATCTATTCTCCAAAGCACTGGAGGGAAGGACAAGAAGTAATAGATGGAAGTGTAACAAACAGAGAGCCAATCTAGAATTAATAGCAATAGCAATAGCACTTAGACTTATATACCGCTTCATGGTGCTTTTACAGTCCTCTCTAAGCCATTTACAGAATCAGCATATTGCCGTCAACAATCTGGGTCCTCATTTTACTGACCTCGGAAGGACGGAAGGCTGAGTCAACCTTGAGCTGGTGAGATTTGAACTGCCAAACTGCAGCTAGCAGTCAGCTGAAGTAGCCTGCAGTGCTGCACTCTAACCACTGTACCATTTCCACTCTTAAGGAAATATTTCCTGTCATTGAGAACAATTAATCAGTGGAACAGCTTGCCTCCAGAAGTTGTTGGGCTCCATCACTAGAGGTTTTCAAGTAGAACAGAGCAGAACAGAACACAACACAACACAGCATAACAGAATACAATACAACACAACACAACAGAACACAACAGAACAGAACAGAATATAATTTTTTATTGGCCAAGAGCAATTGGACACACAAGGAATTTGCCTTGGTGCATATGCTCTCAGTATACATAAAAGAAAAGATACGTTCATCAAGAATCATAAGGTACAACACTTAATGATAGTCATAGGGTATAAATAAGCAATCAGGAAAAAAATATCAATATAAATCGTAAGGATACAAGTAATAAAATTGCATCCATACAGTCATAAGTGGAAGGAGATGAGTGGTGGGAACGATGAGAAGATTAATAGTAGTGCATACTCAGTAAATAGTTTGACAGTGTTGAGGGAATTTTTTATTTAGCAGAGTGATGGCGTTTGGGAAAAACTGTCCTTGTGTCTAGTTGTTCTGGTGTGCAGTGCTCTATGGCGTCGTTTTGAGGGTAGGAGTTGCAACAGTTTATGTCCAGGATGTTGAAACAGTTTATGTCCAGAGATTGCACATTTGTCCTAAATGACTTAGGGACTCTTGAGTAAGAGATTGGACCAGGAGGCCTCCGAAGTCCTTTCCAACTTTGCTATTCTGTATTCTGTATGTCTCAAGTATTCTGTGATTCCGTATTCTGTATGAAACAAGGCAGAGTCATCAAAAGCAAACAGACAAACAAGCAACAGTCAGATGGACCTGCTGATCCCCATTTAATTTTGTTGCCTAATAGAATCACAGAGGAATTCTGAAAATAAACCTCCAGCAGCAGGAATGGCACAATTGAAACCAGAAGTGACTTTGGAAAAGGACCACAATGTGTCCCAAAAGCAGGAGTTAATCTGAGAATCTGATCTTTAGCCACAAAACTCTGAATTCCATGTTTATAGAGCCCAGCGGTTCTAACCTTATCTTTTTTTTTTTACTTTTACTTTTACAAGTAGCACAGAAGAAATAATCTTATCTCCTTTGATCTGGGTGGATTTGCTTTTCATCAGTCATCCAAGTCCTCTTTAAAGCAATGAGGCAAAGCAAGAACATAAAAATGAAGTGTGTTTCAAATCTATCACCAATTTTGAACAAGACAGGATTATAAACTCTCCACAGAGGGAAATATTTCAATTAAAGAGCTTTGGTCTGCATTTTATGAAACTGGGAAATATCGCAGTATAAGTTGCAACATACGATATAAAAGCTAGGGGGGAAAAATAACCAGCATGGAAATGTTTTAGGAATGGGATAAGATGACAATTTAAATGTTGTGTAGAAGAACTGGGTAAGTACAAATGAATCTGATCATCTGCATATTTTTAATTCCAAATATAGATAATACATCCATAGACCTAAGGTATCTGGGCTTCAAAACTCTGAATGACCACTAAGAGGCAGCAAAGGGATACAAAATGGTAATTCCTTGCTAACACCTACTGGTCAATTTAATTGCTGCAGTCCAAATCTGGTAGCCCTATTTATCTATCTTCTCTCCTTTTTTTCCCAGTTATTATTTGGATTGGTCACACAATCAGCCAGATGTTTAGATTGGATTTGGTGTTTTTATCCACTTGTTGAGTCTTTCCCAAGGGCTTGGGATGGGCAGATGTTACGGTTTGATGGTGTTAAAGATATCGTCATAGGGATTTAAGCTGTTCCATCTAAAGATGCTTTTTGCTACTGACTGATGGTGATTTTTGTCAATGCTAATGGTCTTCAAGTGGTGCTTCAGATATTTTGGACACCAATTACTATTGGTTCTAACTTTGCTTTCTTTTGCCATGGTTGTTCTACTTCTATTTGCAAGTCTTTGTATTTTGTGATTTCCTTCAGTTAGTCCTCCCTCCCTCCCTCCCTCCCTCCCTCCCTCCCTCCCTCCCTCCCTCCCTCCCTCCCTCCCTCCCTCCCTCCCTCCCTCCCTCCCTCCCTCCTTTCTTTCTTTCTTTCTTTCTTTCTTTCTTTCTTTCTTTCTTTCTTTCTTTCTTTCTATTCTGGTGTTCCCAGGTACTCCCATGTCCAGAAATCTTTGACTTTTTTATCAATAACTAAGCCTGGGGTGTTGTGTGGCAGGAGCTTAACGGTTTAAATTCTAGAGTCCCAAAGCATTTCAACTTCTTTATTTTCTATTACCTTGACTCTTTTGTGTGTGTGTGTGTGTGTGTGGCTCCATCAGTTCTTGCCTGTAGACAGATGATATTTCTTGCACCATTTTTCTACTTTGTTGTGCCATTGTTGTAGTAAGTCTGTGTGATTTTTTTTTAATTATTAAAATATATATGTTAACGACTGACTTCCAATCAGTGTTATCCATGATGTCATCCCTACCTTTAAAAAAGCATCTTCAGCCATGGATCATCATCATCATGAATTCACGTTCAAGTTGAGTGAGACAATATTTTCATTTATTTTCCTCTTCTGCCTTTCATCTACCGTCACTCATTTTCTTTAAATGACTTTAGATGGCTGAGATATTATCAGAAGGAAATCCTTTGTGTGAAACCACCTTCACAAAATCCATACTTTCATAAATATTTGTTGTACACTTCCTTTATTGTCTCTTTTCTACTCAGTCTGGTCTCTCTGCTTTAGCTTGAGAAAGCCAGCTTTTAATCAAAATTATAAACTTAAATAAAGTCTTATTGAAGGAAACATCAAACCACTAAGATATATTAATACTGCTGGTGAAAGGAATGAGAGAAAGCTGGAGGCCTGATATCACACAGAGGGAGGGAGGGAGGGAGGAGGGAGGGAGGGAGGGAGGAGGAGGAGGAGGAGGAGGAGGAGGAGGAGGAGAGGAGGAGAAGGAGGAGGGAGGAGGAGGAGGAGGAGGAGGAGGAGAGAGGAGAGAAAGAAGGAGAAGGAGAAGAAGGAGAAGGAGGAGGAGGAGGAGGAGGAGGAGGAGGAGGAGGAGGAGGAGGAGGAGGAGGAGGAGGAGGAGAAGAAGGAGAAGGAGGAGGAGGAGGAGGAGGAGGAGGAGGAGGAGATGAGAAAGAAGGAGAAGGAGAAGAAGGAGAAGAAGGAGAAGGAGAAGAAGGAGGAGGAGGAGGAGGAGGAGGAGGAGGAGGAGGAGGAGGAGGAGGAGGAGGAGATGAGAAAGAAGGAGAAGGAGAAGGAGAAGAAGGAGAAGGAGGAGGAGGAGGAGGAGGAGGAGGAGGAGGAGGAGGAGATGAGAAAGAAGGAGAAGAAGGAGAAGGAGAAGGAGGAGGAGGAGGAGGAGGAGGAGGAGGAGGAGGAGGAGGAGGAGATGAGAAAGAAGGAGAAGAAGGAGAAGGAGGAGGAGGAGAAGGAGGAGGAGGAGGAGGAGGAGGAGGAGGAGGAGGAGGAGGAGGAGAAGGGTAATCTACAGCTTCAATCAGTGGTGAGTTGCAATAATAGAAATAGAACTCTTGGGTGCTAGGGATTCTCCTGAACTTGGTTATTTTTATTACTAGGCTGAGGATGATATGGAACTTATTAATGAAACATTTCCAGAAAGAACAGCTAATCTCAGAACACAACAGTGATCAGATGTTTAAATGGAGATAACTACCTACCCAAGTCTGAAACTTTTGATTCAGCGCACATCCTTTTTCTATTATCTGAATCCTGGTCAGCTCATTTCAAGTTTTGTATCTCTTCCAGACTGAATTCCATGAGCTCCATGGAGCCTGGGTTTAGATGAGCCATTGCTCATATTTTCTACCATCATTGACTAATATATGGTACCATGTTCTTCATATATGTATATTATAATCACAACAACGCATCCTGAAAAGGAAATAGAAGACCAACAAGAAAAAAATAGAAGGTACGTAAAAGAAAATAAAGAGGAAAATGGAAAAAGAAATGAAAAATAAAGGAAAAATAAGAATATACTAAGAAAGAAAAGAGGTATATAAAGAAAAGACTTCCTCTTTTATCATAAGTATAAACAATTTAGTAACTTATTACCTTCACTCAAAATACAACATATGATCTTTTGCTCCCATTTTGCCTCTTATCTATAGGCAAATCCATAAAGGCTCATCATTCCTGATTTGTGAAGCAAACCCAAAAATGACATAAACCAATTCAGCCAGAACTCGGTTTTTTATTTGCTTATGGGCAATAGACAGAATCTTGCCAGACTAAACCCTTACTTGTCACAGCCTATGAATATATTCTGGGAGATTCAGGCAATGGGTTTCTTTACTCTGTCTCCTATCCAGCTCTAGGCTGTTCTGCCACTTGTTTTGCCAGTTCTTTATTCCACCATCATTATTAGCTCCATTATTCACAGAGCTGTCTATGGTGCACATTTCTTCTCACAAAGTCCCCATTGTTGCCATTTTCTAAATTCAAGGACTCCTCTTTTAGGGAAGAGTTGATACTTCTGGGCTTCCAAATACAGCTTGCTCCTGAAGAATCTGGAACCAGTTAAAGAACTTTTGGTTTTCCATGGGAAAAAGTAATAATCTTACATTCCATCACACCCCAAAATTTGGACAGTATCACTCCCCCATGCCCTGAATGGGAGCTCAACTCATCACCTAAGATTAAAAGATTAAAAGATCCAAGACAGTAAGTGATTAAGCAAAAGGTGTCAATATAAAGAAGCAAAAGCTGAAGTCCTTGGAAATCAGAGAGTAGTTGTGAACAAAGTTTTCCTCATTACCATACAGGTGAGCTGCAGTAACCTAGAGCAAAGTTTGGGGTAAGGATCTGAGACCCCAATTTAATGCCAACAATTTCAAGGTCTTAGATTCTATTTCTCCATCTTATTCAGGGTTGAAATCCAGCAGGTTCTGACAGGTTCTGGAGAACCGGTAGCGGAAATTTTGAGCAGTTTGGAGAACTGGGAAATACTACCTCTGGCTGGTTCCAGAGTGTGTGGTGGGATCCCAGGGGGTGGGAATGGAGATTTTGCAATATCCTTTCCCCAGGACTGGGGAGGGAATGGGGATTTTGCTATATCCTTCCCCTGCCATGCCCACCAAGCCATGTCCACCAAGCCACACCACACCCACCAAGCCACATCCACAGAACTAATAGTAAAAGAAATTGGATTTCACCGCTGATCTTATTGTAATATTTCTTGCTTCAACCCAGATGGTGGTACAGTTTTAATCATTTGCTCAAATCAAGTGAATGTTCTAGTGGCAAATGTATAATCATCTTTTTTAAAGTTAAAGATCTCTTTTCTTTCTCTTTCAGCTGTTTACGATTCATTGTTCTGGCCAGTGGGGTAATTGTACGCTCTGCTTTACCAATTTATGAAGCTGCCAATGATGTAGCTAGCTGGAAAAAAAATAATCAAAAGATTTGTGTGCCAAGAGAGGTGAAGGAGGATTTTTTTCTTTTTATTCCTGTCTTTCAGTTCTAGGATAGAAACAGGGGTGAAATCCAGCAGGTTTTGACAGGTTCTGGAGAACCGATAGCAGAAATTTTGAGTAATTTGGAGAACCGGCAAATGCCACCTCTGTCTGGTCCCAGAGTGGGTAGGGAATGGAGATTTTGCAATATCCTTTCCCCAGGAATAGGGAGGAAATGGGGATTTTGTGGTATCCTTCCCCTGAAGTGGGGTGGGAATGAGGATTTTGCAGTATCCTTCTCCTGGAGTGAGGTGGGAATGGAGATTTAGCAGTATCCTTCCCCTGCCACACCCACCAAGCCACACCACACTCACCATGTCCACAGAACTGCTAATAAAAAAATTTGGATTTCACCACTGGATAGAGGGGAAATGTTGAACTTCCAGATGGTGAAGGGCATGACTTATGTGAAGAAATTGCTTCAGTACAGATATGGTCTATCTCCTATCATCTTCTTTTAACAACCCCATAATCCCTTGTGGAGTGGAGTCTGGGCAACTGAATGGAGCTGAGTGTTTACTGGCCAGATGCTCTTCCTGTTGCCAATGCAGAGTTTTATTCAGCAGATATAATCTCATTGTGCCCAGAGTGAGAAATATCTGCCTGTTCCTAGAATTGAACTCACAGCCTCTTGATTGTGAGACAAGAGCTCCACCTCTAGGCCATCACACCACTCAGACATCTATCTCCCATCTCCCTTTAAAACTCTACTTTGTTAAATAATAAAGATTTGATTTCCCTTTCTGTCCCCATTGCTTCCCAATTGCTGTTTGCGCTTCTCCAGTCAGTCATGTCACAGATAGAACTACTACTTAGAGTCTTTCAAAAATGACATTTTAGCGCTACCACATTTGGCACTTTCTTGCAACCAAAAGAAGCAAGATTACCACGAGTCTTCTTTAACCAGATTTATTGAAAAGGAAAAGGGTGAGTTTACAAGAAATGCACCTACATTGCAATATATGTATTTGTTGACTTTATTTCCAAACATGTCAGGATAGAGATTTATTCATCGCCTTACTGATCACCCACTGGTAAAGCTGGGAAGTAGCTCCCTGTTTTTGTTTCCATTTTTCTTTTTTTCCAAAGGGAAAATGTACAGATATTTGGCACCAGGGGTGGGATTCAGCCAATTTGGACCGGTTTGGGTAAACTGGATGCTAATTTTATATCTGGGTCACCGAACAGGCAGTTGCAAGGACTGGCTGGACCCACCCACCCCACCCCACCCCTTCTAGGAGTCTCTCTGCAGCCTGTTTTGGATGCCAGATAAGTGCAGGGCCCATACAGACGCTTTGGGATGGCGAAAAACGGGCCTCCCAGAAGTTTGAAACAGTTTCCAGAAGGCCTCTGGAGCCTGGGGAAGGTTGTTTTTGCCCTCCTAGAAACTCAAAGAAAGCCTCCAGAGTTTGGGGAGGGTGAAAAATTCCGGAAGTTCCAGAAATCCAGAAATAGGCCTGTTTCTGGCCTCCAGAGGACTTCTGGAGTCTGGGGGAGGCTGTTTTTGCCCTCCCAGAGGTTCGAGCAAAGCCTCTGGAGCTTGGGGAGGGTGAAAACAACCACTTTGCTTTGGGGCAGGAGGCCAAGTAGACCATGCCCACTATGGCCATGCCCACTCACCAATCGGGCAGAGAACCAGTTGCTAAAAGTTTTGAATCCCACCCCTGTTTGGCACCAGTAATATTTTGCAAATCACCATCACCTTTTCTCAGGCCCGGAGAAGCCTGTTCCATCTGCAAAAAATAGGCAACAATATTTTGAAAGCAGCAATGAATCTGAGTTTTCAATACCTCTTTGGGCTGTTTAAGCGATTGTTTGCATTTTTTTTTATTTTTTTTATTTTTTGCAGCCCATATCTAAATAATTCTATCAGTTATGGCACACTGCTCAGAGTTCTTCATCCCACATGGGGCTATTCCTGAACATTTAAATATAATTTATGATACAATGAGTGAGTGTTGTATCTGTGTGGCATATCTGTGTGTGGCAATTAAACAGCCCATAAGTGGAACAAATAAACAAATAAATAATTGTCCCAGTACCCATAACAATTAATTCCAGCTAGCTTGAGACACGGGGAAACTTATTTCTAGCTATCTTTTAATTGTTAAGTTCTTCCGAGCATGGCAAAGTTTCTTTCAGGCAGTGATAATGTCATCCTGCCAGAGCAAAAACCACACAAGTTAAAACACATCTTAAGTCCCACTATTTGCTGTTGGGAAGAGCTCAGCAGATTCTCAATTCTTTCTCTGTCAACAACAGCAGAATTTAAAGTCCAAAGTTTAGCTAGGACACGTGTATGCATGCTTATTATTTTCAGGAGTTTCTAGACATATGCTGTGTAATAATCTTACATACACATATGAATCAGCTAATTAGATTTTTTTTCTTTTTTACAATCCTGTAATCTCTTTATTCAGGGAGGACTCTGGGTGACTAAATGGAGCTGAGCATTTACTGGCCAGATGCTCTTCCTGATGCCTATGTGAAGTTCACAGCAGACATTTTTCTCTTCACATCCTGATAGAGAAACATCTGCAACTGCCTAGGATTGAACTCTCAATCTTCCAAGGGAGAGGTGAGGATCTTCCCCTCTAGGCCACCACGTTGCACAGCTAATTACCTGTTTAATCCCTCACAAATAATCCCGAAATAACAATAACTATAGTGGTAATGCCTTCCAGGAGAATTTGGGATGGAGTGGGGAAATAGAAATCTTAGTGTACGCAGATTTGTAAAAGATGGATGGTTGCAGTCATCATGAGATTATGTTTGGTAGCCATTGAAGGAAACCAGCTAACTACTTGAATTTGAAGGACTTATCATCAGCAAAGTTAAATTATAATGTTATGTGGCTCCTGCTGATTCTTTGGTCTTTTGGACAGGCAAAAAGAAATCTAGAGCCCCAAAAATAGTAAATTTGTGTTGAAGTAATGGACCCTGGTAATGTTGCATCAGAGACACGTTCAGAGCAAGTCAAAATTGGTTTCTACAGCCAACTGCTCTCTCTCTCTTTCTCTCTCTCTCTCTCTCTCTCTCTCTCTCTCTCTCTCTCTCTCTCTCTCTCTCTCTCCCTTCTCCTTTCTCCTTTCTCCCTTCTCCCTTCTCCCTCTCCCTCTCCCTCTCTCTCTGTGTGTGAAGAAATCAGTCAGTTGTGGAGTTCAGATTTGTGACTTTTGGATGATGTAACATAAACACCAGCAGATTGCACTGCTAAAGAAGGTTCTTTGTCCTGGAAATTTTAGACCATCTTGCTCCCAATGACAAAATACATAATTTCCTTTCTTTTCTTTTATAATTCATTGTAGATATGTGTCTAGAAAATGCACATATTGTAGAGCAGAGTTGCATTACAGCTAGAAACATAAACTATATGGGGTGGTTTGTCTGCTAGTCAGGTCCTTCCTGGTCATAATGTTGTTCTGAGTCTCCTTCCACAGCTTGAGGAAAGGGCTAAACAGCAAGTATCATACCACCAATATGGAAGTAGCGCTTTTCAAGTACTTGCATCAAACATCAGGATGTCCTTATATAGGCATGCTAGCTACATAATGAGACAAGTCCCCTTATTTTAATGTCATCGTAGGTTGTTTTGGATACAACTGGCTCTACTCAGGGGTGCTATTCAGCAGGTTCTGACAGGTTCTGGAGAATTGATGGCAGACGTTCTGAGCAGTTCAGAGAACTGTTAGTGGAAATTTTGAGTAGTTCAGAGAACCAACAAATATCACCTCTGGCTGGCCCCAGAGTGCGGTGAGAATGGAGACTTTTCAGTATCCTTCCCCTGCCATACCCACTAAGCCACACCATGCCCACCAAGCCATGCCCACAGAACTGGTAGTAAAAAAAATTGTATTCCACCACTGGCTCCACCTCACTACATTGTAGAGCACGTGGAATAATGGATGCACACAGGGGACAGCACATACATTTTTTTTTTTAGGGGAAGGGAGGAACTGAAAAGAGCCATTATACAGTGGTGGAATGTGAGCAGCTCCTCTCTTCTGGATCAGAAGAAACAGAGCCTCTATGGTCTTCTACTGGGAATGCCATCTGCTCTTCCCTGAGCAGGAACTTGCCTCAAATGTCTTCTTGCGTGCTCGCTTCTATTTTGTTACCCAAAACAATAACAGTATCCTTTAGAACAAGGTTGTCAAACTTGATTTCATTGAGGGCTGCATCAGGGTTGTGTTTGACTTGGGCATGGAGGGTGGGCATGGAGCTCGATGTCACTTGTCGAGGCTCCATTTTTGGCTGTGACAGCCTCTTGCATTGCTCTCAGCCTCCATGAGCTCTGTTTTTGCTGACAAAAGGCTGCAGAAGGCCACCATGGCTGAAAATGTAGCCGGGAGGGCTGTATGTGACCCTCCCAAGCTCCATTTGTTTCTGGCAGAGGCACCACAGGCTGGTCCTTTGCTATTTCCAGGGTGGCCCCAAGGGCCAGATCTAAGCAACCTATGGGCCACATCTGGCCCATGGGCCTTGAGTTTGACACTCCTGCTTTAGAGGGAAAAGGGTCACTGATGAATTCAATATCTTTGCAGGCCATAAAAGACTACCTGATACACCGATCAGCTCTTAGAAGGCCTGAAAAGACATTGGATGCATTTCACTGTGTGTCATATGGGACGATGGTGGCAGCGGCAGCAAATATATTGATATTGACAACTGCACAGAGCCCATGGACCATATGAAGTGCAGGCCAGCATTAGTATAGGCCCTCTACCTGAAACTTAAGTCTAAGTCTTTGATCCTTGTCCAACTCTTTAAGACTGATGCAAGGTATAGCATGTATATTTATCCTCTGTATCGGTCATTGGTCTGAATTCTGGAGGGATGTCCCATTGATTGTTCTAGAGTTACCTTGGATTGGTGTGAACATCCCTACAACTTAAAAATTGAGACACTGTCTTTACTGCCTACAAGGTCTCTGAGTCTTGCATTAGTTGGAGGGGGAAAAAAAAGGTATAGCAATAATCCTTCTTATGGTGGAAATTTACAGAGTAAATTCCCTATCAATATGAAGAGAGTCAAAACACTGTCTGTTCTTTGTCTCACTTTCCTCCCTAAGCACATGAAAAGCAATAGCAAATCCATTTGGCTTGAGATTCACATATCTTTTAGCACTTAGCTTGCCCTATGGGCCTTTAGGGGACTCTTGATAAACAAAAGCTGAGTTTAAACAAAATGCTGAATATTTTACCAGCTCTTTCAAGATAGCACTACAAATGCCCTTAAATACCATGAAAAAAGAATAAACTAAAATAAACTGATCTAGTGAGATAAAGCTTGTTTACCACAAAAACCTAGTTATTTATCATGTCTACACAAGCTGGAGTTGCTATTTTTTTTGCAAAAGGGTCATGAACTCTCAGATAGCCATACACTCCAGAAGTCTATATCATGTTCAACCCAGAAAAACAGCAAGCTCTTTTAACAACAGATTACAAAATGACACTAGTAAAAGCAGGAGAGAAGTCTTTTCCAAGGGAAATCTACCTAGGCAAAATGTGCTTGTATGGAGGGAAAGTTCAGGGTCCAATCCCATCTGTCTCTCATGGGGCTGAAGATAAGAGACCCTTCCTTTTAATAGTCCCAGTCGTAGAACTTTCTGCTTCCATGCTGATCCTTTGCATCAATAGAATAGAATAGAATAGAATAGAATAGAATAGAATAGAATAGAATAGAATAGAATAGAATAGAATAGAATAGAGAATGAATGGAATGGAGGAGAGAAAGAATAGAATAGAATAGAATAGAATAGAATAGAATAGAATAGAATAGAATAGAATAGAATAGAATAGAATAGAATAGAATAGAATAGAATAGAACAGAACAGAACAGAACAGAACAGAATAGAATAGAGAATGAATGGAATGGAGGAGAGAAAGAATAGAATAGAATAGAATAGAATAGAATAGAATAGAATAGAATAGAATAGAATAGAATAGAATAGAATAGAATAGAATAGAATAGAATAGAATAGTTTATTGTTCAAGTGGCCAATAAAATCTGCCGAGCCTGGATAGCTCAGCAGACTAAAAGCATTGTGATTAACACCAGCTGTCTGCAATTATTGTAACTTCGAATCTCACCAGGTTCATGGTTGATTCAGCCTTCCATCCTTTCTAAGGTAGGTAAATTGAGGACCCAGTTTGTGGAGGCAATAAGCTGATTTTGTATAAAATGTACAAAAATATGAAGGCTATTGCTCAATGCATTGTAAGCTGCCCTGAGTTTCCGGAGAAGGGCGGCATATAAATCAATTTTTTTTAAAAAAAGTGTGATTGGACACACAAGGAATTTGTCTTGATGCATATGCTCTCAGTGTACATAAAAGAAAAGATACGTTCATCAAGAATCATAAGGTACAACACTTAATGATAGTCATAGGGTACAAATAAGCAATCAGGAAACAATATCAATATAAATTGTAAGGATACGAGTAACAAAATTACAGTCATACAGTCATAAGTGGAAGGAGATGGGTGGTGGGAACGATGAGAAGATTAATAGTAGTGCAGACTCAGTAAATAGTTTGACAGTGTTGAGGGTATTATTTGTTTAGCAAAATGATGGCATTTGGGGGGAAAAGTGTCCTTGTGTCTAGTTGTTCTGGTGTGTAGTGCTCTATAGCATCGTTTTGAGGGTAGGAGTTGAAACAGTTTATGTCCAGGATGCGAGGGGTCTGGAAATATTTTCACAGCCCTCTTTTTGACTCGTGCAGTATACAAATCCTCAATGTAGGTTGGTAGTAATTGTTTTTTCTGCAGTTCTAATTATCCTCTGAAGTCTGTGTCTGTCTTGTTGGGTTACAGAGTCAAACCAGGCAGTTATAGAGGTGCAGATGACAGACTCAATAATTCCTCTGTAGAACTGGATCAGCAGCTCCTTGGGCAGTTTATTTGACATGTTTCGTTGAAAGTTAGTGAGGATTATTTTATTTTCTCAGCTGCTTGTTGTTTGAACGTGTCTGGCTCTTATCCAGCATGTTGTATAACATTGCTTATCCTGCTCCAACTCTTACACAGACCAATGTGCCACTGCACACTCATTGAAGCTCTGTTGTGAGCATCTCAAGCTTTCTTGAACGAACAGTGCACAAGCATTAGTTTGAAGGTATTCACTTACCTCCATTACTGGTTCACAAATGGGAGCGTGCACGAATGCACAGAGCATCAAAAACGGGATGTGATAACATCCAGGCAGGTGGAGGGAGCCTCCTACGGCCGCCGCTATCAGTTTGCCTGAACCAGATAAAACCGGCTGAATAGTACCACTTTTCTTAGACTTATATACCACTTCATAGTACTTTGCAGCCCTCTCTAACCAGTTTACAGAATCAGCGTATTGCCCCAACTATCTGGGTCCTCATTTTACCGACCTCAGAAGGCTAAGTCAACCTTGAGCCCATCAGGATCGAACTCCTGGCTGTGGGCAGAGTCAGCCTGCAATACGGCATTCTAACCACTGTGCCACCATGGCAACGTTGCTTTCTCCCATAATAATTCCCCCCCCCCCCAACCAAATTCACATCCAAGTCATGCAAAAGTATTTTCTTTTCTCCCCTTCAGTTATCCTTGCATGAGTGGAAGATGTTTTCAAACAATGCGGCTAATGAATAGCTGAGTTGTTCCCTCTCCTTGACTCAGTTGAATTGTACCTGGACAATAAATAACATTGGGGTGTGTGGGGGGTGGGGAAATCCCAATTTTTATCTTGCTGGAATCACAGTCTGACTTTGCACAAAAGGCTACATTTCCCCTTTGTGTCTGGAAGGAAGCCATTGCAGCTGGTTACTCCTATTAAACTGGCCAGCATGTTCTCAATGAGATTGACATACAAATGACCACAGCCTCTCATTGTCCCCAAAGCATGGATCACCCTCATGGAAACTGGCCATGCTTTAACCAACACTTTTCTCCCAAAACCTTTCATCCATCGCATCTGCGAATGTCTGATATGCCCTCTCAAAATGTGTGAATGGGGGAAAAAAACCATTATAAAATGGCAAAGCACCTATGGAACTCTTGCCAACAACTCACAGATGACAATGCCATTAAATGTTGACGGGTGTCTGGAAAGATGTTTATTTTTCAGCTGCAGTTTATTTTCTCCATTTTGATTAACTAAGAAAGCAACAGTACTGTTTAGATTGTGAATAAAAATATCTGGCCTTGTAAATATTGTTGACGGGATGAAAAAAAGCCACCATATTTCTAGGTTGCCATGGGGAAAAGAAGGGGGGGGTGGAATATCCTAACATACAAAGTAATTATCCATCCAAAGAACTGGAATCAGCTCCGCAGGAAATTTGAAGCATTGTCCTCAACTCCTATTGACTTCAATTGACCCTTAAAGTCATAATAGCAATAGCAATGAATTAAAAGGTTTATTCTTTCTCTGTCTTGTGCAGCCCATGATTTCTGATTGCTTGGGATCGCTCTGTAAATTAGAAAGAAGATTTAGCTTGGGAAGGAGTAAAGTAATATTGAAGTAGCCATAGAGAATCAGTGAGCTGGAAAAAAAAAATATCCTAAGAAAGATGGTCAAGAAGGATGGACTTTCTGGGAAATATTATGCTCTGTCTTGCACATTGGGGAAAAAAATCAAAACATAAAATACAAATTAGATGGGCATGACCTTGTAGATGACCCTCACTCTGTTAAGGACCTTGGAGTACTCTTTTCTAATGATCGAAGTGCCAAAGCCCACTGTAATAACATTGCCAAAAAGGCATTAAGAGTTGTTAACCTAATCTTGCCTAGCTTCTTCTCTGATAATGTTGTACTACTAATTAGAGCATACAAAACATTTGCTAGACCAGTTCTTGAATACAGCTCATCTGTCTGGAATCCGCACTGCATATCGGACAAAAATACAATTGAAAGAATCCAGAGATATTTTACAAGAAGAGTCCTCCATTCCTCTAACCGCAATAAAATACCTTATGCCACCAGACTCCAAATTTTGGGCTTAGACAGCTTAGAAGTATGCTGACTTCAGTCTGACCTAAGCATAGTACATAAAATTATCTGCCATAATATACTTCCTGTCAATGACTACTTCAGCTTCAACCACAACAATACATGAGCAAATAATAGATACAAACTCAAGGTAAACTGTTCCAAACTCGACTGCAGAAAATGTGACTTCAGTAACAGAGTGGTCAATGCCTGGAATGAACTACCTGACTCTGTGGTTTCTTCCCCAAACCCCCAAAACTTTAACCTTAAAATGTGTGCTGTTGACCTCATCCCATTCCTAAGAGGTCTGTAAGGGGCATGCATAAGTGCACCAGCATGCCTACCGTCCCTGTCCTAATATTCCTTTTTATTTACTCTTTTCATGTATTCGAATTATGTTTATACCTTTACCCATTATCTTATATATGCTTGACAAAAATAAAAACTTAACTTATGACTTAACTGTCTTAAAATTAGAGCTCTGCCCTAGAACTCTACACAATATGTTTGTTATTGTCGGCAAAAGAAAAGCAGAAGAATTACAAGAACTTGGACACACTCTTTGAAAAATACATTTGTTCTTCTCTTGACTTGCTTTTACCAAAAGAAATGGGACTATAGGATAGCTTTCTTCTCTCCTTCTAGTCAGCTGTAACCATATCAGTTCTGGATGGCATTTAGATGATTAATTGTATAATAAGGATATTTTTTCTTCTTCTCTGTAACTTCGGTATAATACAAAGTTTAATTCCAATGTCAATAATCTGAGGGAACGATGATACCGCAGGCAGAATATACAAGGGGAGCTGTTTTCTAAGCTCCTCTATGTGCACATTCATGGAATCAGTAATCTAAGCGGGTTTATATCCAATGGAACAATGTCCTAGAAAGCTAGGGCTGAATGGCTAATGGCTTTCTAGTGGACATAAAGGATCAATAAAAATAAAAACTAATGAAGAGCTAATTCCTAAAGTTCTACCACCCAGCAGCTGGTTGGAGGGAAAGTAGAATATAAAAAAGCTGCATCAGTTGCCAGAAGATTAAGGCCAATGTGTGAAGTTGAACGAACCCTGGGAAGAAAGAAGAAATATAGGGGCAGGAACTCAAGGAGAGAAAAAACCTAATTACTGTGACTATCAGGAGGCTAATAGGAAGCAATGGAGTTTGAAGATAAAGTCACATTACAGCAAACTGGGCCAAGGTCTTGTAATGGCCCTCGAGAAGAACTCCTGTTGAAGTCACCATGAGGCCATGCTATATGTGAATCCTAGTTTGTTGGGTCCCAAGAGAAGAAAAGTTTAGCCTAATAAAAGAAGAAAAGGGAGGAAAGAAATCTGACTTTTGCTTTAAGTAGGTCTTGGTCCATTTTCAGGCAGTTCAATTCATTTTCTTTTTTCTGTCTCCTAAATCCATATATATATATAGTTTTTGAAATAGTAATGAAGTAGTTTTACACATTTCTGTCTTCTTTTGTCTCAAGTGCTTGTTCACAGTAGCTCTTCAAAGACTAGAATTTCATGGGGCAATCCCATATTTATACAACCGCGGATAGATAGAATTCTTTATTGGCCAAGTGTGATTGGACACACAAGGAATTTGACTTTGGTGCATATGCTCTCAGTGTACATAAAAAGATAAGATACATTTGTTAACAATCATAATGATTCTTAATGATAGCCATAGGGTACAAATAAGCAATCAAATCATACTAGGAAACAATCAATATAAATCGTAAGGATACAGTCATACAGTCATAAGTGGGAAGAGATGGGTGATAGGAACTATGAGAAGATTAATAGTAATAGTAATTCAGACTTCTTCAACAGCATTTTGATCAAGGGTGAAATGCACCCGGTTCGGACCGGATTGCCCGATCCGATAGCAATGGAGGCGGGTGCTTCAGAGAACCGGTAGCAAAAATCCCTGTCCACCCCCATGCCCAGCTGAGCTGCACAATCATCAGAGGCTTTTTTCTTTTAAATGCCTCTGATGATCCAAGCTCTGACAATCCCAGCTGAGTTGCCTGATCGGCAGAGGGTTTTTAAAAAACCCTCTGATGATCAGACAACTCAGCTGGGATCATCAGAGCCTTTTGAAAGAATTTTTTTACAACCTCTTTGCCGAAGAGGTTGTAGGAAAAATGGTTTTAAACGTAAAAAAAAAAATTGGCCATGCCCACCCAGTCACATTACTCCCCCCACCAAGCCACGCCCACAGAACTGGTAGTAACAAATTTTAGATTTCACCACTGATCTTGATGCTGGTGAAAAAGGAGAGTGCAAAAGTTGGCTTGAAACCAGGGGTGAAATCCAACAGGTTCTGGAGAACCGGTAGCAGAAATTTTGAGTAGTATGGAGAACCAGCAAATACCACCTCTGGCTGGCCCCAGAGTGGGGTGGGAATGGAGATTTTGCAATATCCTTCCCCCAGGAGTGGGGAGGGAATGGGGATTTTGCAGTAGCCTTCCCCTGCCACACCCACCAAGCCACACCCACCAAGCTACACCATGCCCATCAAGCAATGCCCACAGAACGGGTAGTAAAAAAAAATGGATTTCACCACTGCTTGAAACTCAATATTAAGAAAACTAAGATCATGGCATCTGGCCCTTTCAATTCCTGGCAAATAGATGGGGAAGAAATGACAGTAGTTACAGATTTTATTTTCCTGGGCTCCAAGATCACAGCAGATGGGGACTGTAGCCAAGAAATTAAAAGACGCTTGCTCCTGGGGCAGAAAGCAATGGCAAATCTAGACAGCATATTAAAAAGCAGAGACATCAATCTGCCAACAAAAGTGTGTATAGTCAAGTTTTTCCAGTTGCAATGCATGGCTGTGAAAGTTAGACCATAAGAAAGGCTGAGCACCAAAGAATTGAGGCCTTTGAACTATGGTGCTGGAGAAGACTCCTGAGAGTCCCTTGGACTGCAAGGCAATCAAACCGCTCAGTCCTAGAGGAGATCAACCCTGACTGCTCTTTAGAAGGCCAGATCAAACTCAAAGATGAAACTCAAATACTTTGGCCACCTAATGAGAAGGAAGAACTCCCTGGAGAAGAGCCTAATGCTGGGAACGATGGAGGGCAAAAGAAGAAGGGGACGACAGAGAATGAGGTGGCTGGATGGAGTCACTGAAGCAGGAGGCATGAGCTTAAATGGACTCCAGAGGATGGTAGAGGACAGGAAGGCCTGGAGGAACATTGTCCATGGGGTCGCAATGGATCGGACATGACTTTGCAACTGAAAACAACAATATACACATATATGAATTGCCCCAGGGGTGGGTTCCACTTACCTCTACCACCAGTTCGCCCGACGCATGGACACTCACTTCACATGCACGCGCTATCGACGCCTGCTCCCGGCCTTTTGCTTTGCTCGCTAGTGCACCTTCAGTGCATGCTCCCAGCCTTGAAAATGTGCCTAAATAGCATGACTTGGAGCTGGGGCAGGTGGGTGAGCCTCAGGAGCAGGTGGGTGGGCCCCACCCGCGATTGCTCCTACTGGTTCACCTGAATCGGTGCGAACTGGCTGAAAAACACCTCTGGATTGCCCCCAATAGTTATCAGAACTTTTCTTTGAGAAGGCATGAAGAGGTTTGCAGTCTACCAGAAGCATCAAGGTTTGTTCAATATGGCAATATTGCTTTCTTGAACTTTGACTTTTTCTATGAACAGAGCCAACTTGTTTCTTCAGAACTTCCTTTAGGGCTCCTAAAACAACCTAGAGTTTCATTTTCTAGCTTCCAAAGGAAAAAAAAAACTGTCAAAGAAACACTTTTCTGGGGTTTGTACAGCCCTATTGAACTCAATCTAGAATTCAACAAGGTTGAACAGATCCCAGACTTGGAGAAAGCGAGAGAAAAAGCAGATGACACAAACATGCCACTTATCACCTGCTTTTTGGTGCTAGCTGATGTGATGTGGGAAAGAAAAAAAAAAGAAGGATGGATGAATCTTAATCATGAAACTATGGCAATGACTGCAGAGGATAAAATTGAGGTTTCAGGGTATTCTACTAATACTAATAGAAAAGAAGTAAACAATATCCCAATCAAGGAACTCAACAAGTTAACAGTAAACAACAGCCTAATCAAGAAACTCCCAAGAACACTCCACCAACACTGACAGAGCAAACCAATAGTATGTCAACAAAGATAAAATCCTCACTCCCTTCTAGCGCTGATGATGTTACCACGAAAAAATCTGCAAGAAAGCAACCAAGTTCAGAGAGCATCATGAACCTTATATTAAAAAAATATATAATTAAATAAATTGTTTAGGGACTATTCCCCAAAGAAAGGAAGGAATACTGTGGCAGAAGACATTCAAATACTCCAAAGAAGGTTTAAGTACAGCATAAACTGCTGCATTATACTTTGGGAGAGAAACAGGAACGGTTGGAAAACAGCAAACTTGGTTCTCAAATGAGAATTTGTCTTTGGCCTCATGTGCTGCTTAGAATAATTCATGTTCTGTTTTGATGTCTTCTAGAACCTATTTCTGTGTAGTTTTAAATTATTTTAAATAAATGATCTCTCTCTCCCCCTTCCTCCCTTTTCCCCTTTCCCCCTTCTCTCCTATCCATCCATCATCATCTATGTATTCATCCATCCTATCATCCATCCATCCATCCATCCGTCTATCTATCCATCTATCTATCTATCTATCTATCTATCTATCTATCTATCTATCTATCTATCTATCCATCCATCCATCCATCCATCCATCCATCCATCCATCCATCCATCCATCCATCATCTCTCTCTCTCTCTCTATCCATTTATCCATCCATCCATCCTATCATCCATCCATCCATCCATCTATCTATCCATTCTTATCTATCTATCCATCCATCCATCCATCTATCCATCCATCCATCCATTATCTATCTATCTATCTATCTATCTATCTATCTATCTATCTATCTATCTATCTATCTATCTATCTATCTATCCATCCATCCATCCAACCATCCAACCATCCATCATCTATCTATCTATCTATCTATCTATCTATCTATCTATCTATCTATCTATCCATCCATCCATCCATCCATCTATCATCCATCATCTATCTATCCTATCATCTGTCTGTCTGTCTGTCTGTCTGTCTATCTATCTATCTATCTATTTATCTATCTATCTATCTATCTATCCATCTATCTATCCATCCATCCTGTCATCTATCTATCTATCCATCCATCATCTATCTATCCACCCATCTATCCTATCATCTGTCTATCTATTTATCTATCTATCTATCCATCCATTATCTATCTATCTATCTATCTATCTATCTATCTATCTATCTATCTATCTATCCATCCATCCATCCAACCATCCATCCATCCATCCATCCATCTATCATCCATCTATCTATCTATCTATCTATCTATCTATCTATCTATCTATCTATCTATCTATCTATCTATCTATCTATCTATCTATCTATCTATCTAATCTATCTATCATGTATCTATCTATCTAATTTAGAAATTGCCCATTCTCAGTCACATCCTTCAAATGCATAACGATTTCTCAGTTGATTGGCAGGTAATTACTTCAAGGGAGATTCCAGGAGTGGTATAAATTTGCCAATAAAGTTTAATTTGTCAGGAAAAAAAATGGATTTCAAGGTTTAAATGTGAAAGCTTGCTCCATTATCAATAAGATTTTATTTCCTTGAATAAAAATATTTGGAAACAGTCTTCCTCGACATGTGTAAAGTGCTGTTAAACTGACATCATTAGGCTGGCTGATATTAATAATTAATTAATAAACAGCTATTCTTTCAGTTTTGACTATGCTAGAGTAGCATGATTATATAGCTGCAGCCTTTCTGGGTGATGCAGTTCTCCATAAGGGAGTAAATACTATATTCGAAATGAGGAGCTGCAATTTCCCTAAATCACATATTTTCAATACTTTCATAATGTATATTTAATTTAATTTATTAAATTTTTATGCTACCCGACTCCCAGCAATTCTGGATGGTTTACAAATTGTAGCTCTCTTTTGTTAAGAGAGAAAATGGATCTGCATTGCACCCCTACTCCCTCCCTCCCCCACCCCATTGGCAAAAGACACAAAAGCAAATGTTGCTTAATAACATCCAATTCCTTCAGCTGCACTGGCAGCCCTTAGCTGACTTTATTACTCTTAAACATTAGAACTGATGCCAGTTCTGGTTCTGAGTCTATGTATGTATGTATCTGGTGAAACAGATTGCCCCATGTAATACCTCCTTTAGTTTTGGTATGGGGGATCCCCAACAAGGAATGCTAATTTGAAGGCCAAGATGCAAGAGATCTCCCAAGTAATTTTGGATATTCAATAATTTGCCCACTTAGTTTTGCTGTCAAGATTATTGTGACCACGAGAACATAAAATTGGATGTGATCTTCCTTTGGCAGTATTACTGCCACACTGCTATATAATTGAGAAGTTTGAGGTTGATTTGAAATTTGCTTTTGAGTATGAGATTGAAATATTCCTTTTTGTTTTTAGAGTTGCGTTTACTTTATTGATTAGCCCTTGGGCCATATCAAAGTGCAGAGTTCCAGACACAAATTATTACTAAAATCTGATAAAAAATATTTTAAAATGGAATTTAAATTTAAAACAGTTGCTAGACCGATTCTTGAATACAGCTCATCTGTCTGGAACCCGCACTGCATATCGGACATACATACAATTGAGATAGTCCAGAGATATTTTACAAGAAGAGTCCTTCATTCCTCTAACCACAATAAAATACCTTATGCCACCAGACTCCAAATTTTGGGCTGAGACAACTTAGAGCTATGCCGATTTCAGTCTGACTTAAGCATAGTACATAAAGTGAAGAGAAGGATCAGGGGACACATGATACAGTAGCAGTGTTCCAATATTTGAGGGGCTGCCACACCCACATAGAAAAGTGTACAGAAAAATCCAGCAGGTTCTGACAGGTCCTGGACAACCGGTAGTGGAAATTTTGAGTAGTTCAGAGAACCGGCAAATACCACCTCTGGCTGGTCCCAGAGTGGAGTGAGAATGGAGATTTTGCAATATCGTTCCCCCAGCAGTGGGGAGGGAATGGGAATTTTTCAATATCCTTCCCCTGGAGTGGGGTGGGATTGGAGATTTTGCAGTATCCTTCCACTGCCATGCCCACCAAGCCACGCCCACCACAGCACACCATGCCCACCAAACCACACCCACAGAACCGGTAGTAAAAAAAATTGGATTTCACCACAGGGTCAAGTTATTTACCAAAGCACCTGAAGGCCAGACAAGGAATAATGGATGGAAGCTGAACAAGGAGAGATTCAACCTGGAAATAAGGAGAAATTTTCTGACAGGGAGAACTATGAACTCATGGAACAGAAGTTGCCTTCAGAAGTTTCATCACTGGAAGCTTTCAAGAAGAGACTGGACTGCCATCTGTCAGAAATGGTGTAGGGTCTTCTGCTTGGGTGGGGGATTTGACTAGATGATCTATAAGATCTCTTCCAACTCTGTTAATCTGTTAAAGTGTCTTTCTCCAAGTCCACTATAAGATGTTGAGCAGCTTTTTTGCTCTTGGATGACCTGCTGACCTGATTTTATAGAATAGACTTATTTTAAATCTTGAACAGATTGGAGAGTATTTGTTGGAATGATTTATGAGTGGTGGGTTTTTTTTTAATGTCTTCCTTTTCACAACTCCTGTCTATCTTGAAGTTTTTTTTTTAATTATCATTGCTCTGAATTCATTAAATCTTTTCTGAAGTGCAAGATGCCCATTCTATTACAACAGAAGCACAGTTAAACACGTAGGTGTTCAATGCAAATGATTAATGGAAATAATGAACCGAGGTGGCACAGTGGTTAGAGTGCAGTACTGTAGGCTACTTCAGCTGACCGCTAGCTGCAGTTCAGCAGTTCAAATCTCACCGGCTCAAGGTTGACTCAGCCTTCCCTCCTTCCAAAGTGGGTAAAGTGAGAATCCAGATTGTTGGGGGCAATAGGCTGACTCGGTAAACTGCTTAGAGAGAGCTCTGAAAGCACTATAAAGCAGTATATAAGTGCTATTGCTATTGCTATTGTTCACATTATTGGTTTATCAGACATAAACAGACAACATAGGAAAGCCCTCAAAGTGAGTATGCTAAGTCTTCTGTAGGGGATCTTCCACTAGTTTCTACATCTCTACAATTTGCTACTTTTGGACACACAGGGTGCTTTATTCAGTCAAGTTGACCAATAGCTATTGGTGAGAAAGTTAGGAATCTTGCCAATGGCCAAATGGGGGAAAAACATATGATACAGCTGCACGTAACCATAGAAGAAAGAGGTTGAAAGAGAACGAGGGGACAATTATAGTCATTTCCAAATTGTAAGCTGGGTTTTTGCTCAGAAACTGATTTTCCAAATGCAAGTCATCAAATACTGAAGTCCTCAGTTCCTTCCTTCCTTCCTTTCTTCCTTCCTTCCCTCCTTTCCTTCTTTCTTTTTCCTTCTTTCTTTCTCTCTCTCTTTCCTTCCTTCCCTCCTTCCTTCCCTCCCTCCCTTTCTCCCTCTCTCCCTCCCTCTTTCTTTCTTTCCTTCTTTCTTTTTCTTTCTTTCCTTCTTTCTTTCTCTCTCTTCCTTCCTTCCTTCTCTCTCCTTCCTTCCTTTCCTTCCTTTCCTTTCTTTCTTTCTTTCTTTCTTTCTTTCTTTCTTTCTTTCTTTCTTTCTTTCTTTCTTTCTTTCTTTTTTTCTTTCTTTCTTTCTTTCTTTCTTTCTTTTTCCTTCTTTCTCTCTCCTTCCTTCCTTCTCTCTCCTTCCTTCCTTCCTTCCTTTCCTTCCTTCCTTCTTTCTTTCTTTTTCTTTCTTTTCTTCTTTCTTTTTCCTTCTTTCTCTCTCCTTCCTTCCTTCTCTCTCTCTCTCCTTCCTTCCTTCCTTCCTTCCTTCCTTCCTTCCTTCTTCCTTCCTTCCTTCCTTCCTTCCTTCCTTCCTTTCTTTTTCTTTCTTTCTTTCTTTCTTTCTTTCTTTCTTTCTTTCTTTCTTTCTTTCTTTCTTTCTTTCTCTCCTTCCTTCTCTCTCTCTCTCCTTCCTTCCTTCCTTCCTTCCTTCCTTCCTTCCTTCCTTCCTTCCTTCCTTCCTTTTCTCTTCTTCCTTCTCTCTCTCTCTCTCTCTCTCTCTCTCTCTCTCTCTCTCTCTCTTTCTTTCTTTCTTTCTTTCTTTCTTTCTTTCTTTCTTTCTTTCTGGCTGTTTTCAGATTTAGAAGAAACACAAATGGTACCTAACCATTCCTGCACTTCTAATTTGCTCTGTCTTCTTTGCGTAGCTGTGAGTGTGATTGTGTGTGTATTCATCATGTTCTAAAGCTCTAACTCCTTTATATGCAATGCCTGTAAACTGAAATTAGAAGCTGCATACACTTATAATCCTATTGTTTTTCACTGAGATTTGAAATATATAATAATAACATAGATATTAATAGAAGTCATTTGGGGAAAATGTGTTATACTGATTATCTAAGAGAGAAAAATATTTTTAGCATAATTATCTAACTTCCTCTCTGTATTTTGTAATAAAACATCCCCCGAATGGACATCCAGTTATTTCAAAAGCATACATCTGCAAACACCACGGGCCAGAGTTTCTGAAGATATCAGATTTATACACAAAGAAAAAATTCAGAAATAGCTGACAGATTGATGAGTCCCTAACGTAGCAATGTCTGATCCCTGCCTTGACTCTTCAAGTATATTGGATGTGCTAGAGGACCTGGAGTTTGGAAATTGGCAATGCTAAGTGCTCCTCTGAATACTTATATTAAAAAGTTTGCCTCAAATGGATTAATTATAGGTTTTTTTAAAAAATAACTGCAATATAACATGAGAAAGATGTGATTTTAATGATGAAAGATTACTGAAAGTTCAGCGATTGGGAAATCAGAAATGTCCCTAAAAGTTTCGATAGGAAGCAAGTCAAACAAATGCCTTTATAAGCAATAATTGAATGGTTGAAAGAAGAAAAAAAAATAAATGAATCAATCCTATTGCTGGCATGTACAACTGCAATATGCAGAAGGGGGATTACTGTCTAGAAAACCAAGCCTGTTGACTGACAGCTAAGGCTTTTCTCTAATAGACTTGACTCCTGGGCATAAGTTGGCTGGATATGAACCTGGTAGATGACCTCTTTACAAATATCAGGCTGTTTCTCAGCTTTGGCCACAGCAGTTACACAATGTTCAGACCATGCTATCAAAGTCCCCGATTGAAGTCCTGGACTAAATGGACTGTGGATAACAATGCCCAGGATCGAAGGGGCAAGATATACTGATGCTTAGTACCAGTGGTAGAATTCAATTTTTTTTACTACCGGTTCTGTGGGTATGGCTATGTGGATGTGGTGTGGCTTGGTGGGCGTGGCAGGGGAAGGATACTGCAAAATTTCCATTCCCACCCCACTCCAGTGGAAGGATACTGCAAAATCCCCATTCCCTCCCCACTCCTGGGAGAAGGATACTGCAAAATCCCCATTCCCTCCCCACTCGGGCCAGCCAGAGGTGGTATTTGCTGGTTCTCCGAACTACTCAAAATTTCCACTACTGGTTCTCCAGAACCTGTCAGAACCTGCTGGATTTCGCCCCAGCTTTGTACCCAATTGGAGTTGGAGCCATTAGTCTAGAGTGCAATGCAGTACAGTTGATGCATTACACAGCACTACATGCATTGGCATAAATCAGTAAATGCTACTTAGGATGTGTGATAAGAAAAAACAGGGCTACCTTCCTGGAGAGCTGGATGTGGGCAGAGGATAATTTTGTCCTGAAGATCGAGAAGTCTACTCATGGTAGAGAAACAGTTCTTGGACAGCCTACTGATAAGCATATCTATTTTTGTATAAGGATCTCTCTCTCTCTCTCTCTCTCTCTCTCTCTCTCTCTCCCTCCCTCCCTCCCTCCCTCCCTCCCTCCCTCTCTTTCTCCTTATAGTTGGGGAAGCACTTACTCAACTCATACCTGCTTCCAAAAAGAATAGACCCACAAACATTTTTGATTTCATCAATTATTGTCCATGTGGACCGAGCTAGATTGAAAAGTCAACTGGGTGAATTCATAATGTCTATGGAGATTCTCAGCCATCCAGGTCATGGTATTCCCAAAGTCTTATTTTGGTATTCCCAAAGTCTTTTTTTCAAGAGGCAACTGGACGTTGTTGTTGTTGTTGTTGTTGGAAGACATTTCACTTCTCATCCAAGAAGGTTTTTCGGCTCTGACTGGATGGTGGGGAAATGGAAAGTTTTACACTCTTTGCAGACAGCTGGTCATTTGCATCCTTTTAGAGAGTCGTTGAGACCACTTGGAGTTTTTTCTGTGTCATCAGGGTCATCTGAGTAATGCAAATGGGTGTGGAGCCTTCAGCTTCTTACAACTATTTTAGGCATAAAATAGGCATAAAATAGCTTACAGCTATTTTAGGCATAAAATTCAGGTTTTGCAACCTGAATTTGAAGCACAACATGGGACATCAACATGCATCAAGTATTTCTCCTAAACTTAAACCATGTGGGGCTTTTCCTGAGATAGCGTGGGACCTCCAGAGGGCAGCCTATGGGCAATAAAAAAATACAAAAGGGCTTCTATTATGTCCTACAAAGACCTCCATTTTTGCCTCTTAATTTCAAGTCATTGCACAGCCCTGGCAGTCAATGGTGGATTTAAGATGAAATCTCCCTGGGTAGTCCTAAATGTTTTGAGTTGAGATGAGCAATATTAATTTATCTTAATCTGGTCTTTGAAGCTACAGGATGAACTGCACCAACAAAAACATCTTTGATAGACATACAGTAAAACTTTCATGCTTCGAGGTGCAGCTGGTTTTGCTATTTGTTTTATAAGAAGTTTACTAGATTCTGTAAACAGGGTCTGTTTGTGTGTGTTGTTTTCGTTACAGAAGACAGAGAGTGAGAGAGACAAAGGAAAAAAAAAAGTTTCCGAGCATCATTGCAGAGCCTAATCCTTCCTTAAAAGGTGACCTCCAGAATGTTGCAAAGAAATTATTTTTGATAAAGTGGCTGTACAAAGTGCATATCAAACACTTCCTCTCCTTTTTCTGGATAAAGGAGAATTGCAAACACGAGAGAAACATAAAGCTGCTTTGGGAGTGACTGACAATCATACTAATAGAAGTGACTCTTTTGGGGAGAAATTCTTTTCCTAACTTTTTTTTTTTAAAGTTGTTATTGCAACACCTCTCAAAGCAACTGATAGTTACGAAGGAACTCTTTGGACATTAGGAAAATTAAGGCTTTTGTTTTGAAACATTCCAAAGGAAATAGGAAACAAGACATTTCGGAAGAATGTGGCCATGTTAGTGCTGAGAACAGTAAGTCACTTACATGTTATGAGTGATCTGATTTGAGCCGTTTCGTATTATCTCATTAGAATCATTTAGTCAGTCTGGCTCATTCTTTCAATCTAATCTGATGATTGGAATTGATCTGGGAAATTTCACTGATTTGATTTTCAAAACTGACTTACAAGAACGGCCAATTTGTACTTTGCTGAAACCCTGATCATGTTGATTTAAGGCTATCCAGCCTAATTCTGTTTCATTTCATTGCATCATCTTGGCAAAAATGTCTATGGAGATTCTCAGTCATCCAGGTCATAGTTGTCCCAAAGTTGTTTTTGTTTTTTTCACAAGAGGCAACTGGACTTTCTGGTTTTTCTTTGAAGACATTTCGCTTCTCATCGAAGAAGTTTCTTCAGCTCTGAAGAAGAAGCTGAAGAAGCTCCTTGGATGAGAAACGAAACATCTTTAAAGAAAAACCAGAAAGTCTAGTTGCCTCTTGAAAAAAGTGCCTATGGGACATCATCTTTGCACTTAAATATAAATTAATGCCTGCATCTACCTCTTATGGAAGCTAGGAGTGTGATTCAGTGATGGGTTTCAAATTTTTTTTTACTACCGGTTCTGTGGGGGTGGTTTGGTGGGGGTGGCATGGCTTGCTGGGGGTGGCAGGGGAGGGATACTGTAAAATCTCCATTTCCCGATCAGCTGAGAGTTGTGAGGTAGAGAACAGAAGGGGGCGGGACCAGTCAGAATTTTTACTACCGGTTCTCCGAACTACTCAAAATTTCTGCTACCGGTTCTTCAGAACTGGCCAAAATCTGCTGAAACCCACTCTGGTGTGATTATTCAATTATTTTCTCCCCTTCCTTTTTATCAATAGTACTATGAAGACCAGAATGACAGAATAACCAAGTTGGAAGGGATCTTGGAAGCCTTCTAGTCCAACCTCCTGCTCAAGCAGGAAACCTATGCCATTTCAGACAAGTGGTTGTCCAATCTCTTTAAAAATTCCCAGTATTCCAGAGGTGTCCAACTTTGGAAGGCAAGCTGTTCCACTGGTTGATTGTTCTCACTGTCAGGAAATTTCATCTTAGTTCTAGGTTGCGTCTCTCCTTGATTAGTTTCCATCCATTGCTTCTTGTCCTGCTTTCAGGTACTTTGAAGAATAGACCAGTTGCAGATCACAATAATGAAAGGTCATGACCAAAACTGAAAAGCACAAGAAGATGCAGATTTGCATGTAATGGTAACATGTTTTATTTAACTATAGACACGGCAATTGTAAAAAAAAAAAAAAAATTGATACAACACAATGGCGCTCCCATGTGACCCCCCCCCTCCTGCACGAGCTGCACTGGCTCCTGGTGGTCTTCCGGATGCGCTTCAAGGTTTTGGTTACCACCTTCAGAGCACTCCATGGCTTAGGACCAGGGTACTTATGGAACTGCCTTCTGCCACCAATAGCCTCTCACTGACCAGTTTGCTCCCATAGAGAGGGGTTCCTCAGGGTACCATCGGTCAAACAATGTTGACTGGTGGCTCCCAGGGGGAGAGCCTTCTCTGTAGGGGCACCTGCCATCTGGAATGAGCTCCCTCCTGAGATAAGGAGGCTTCAAGGACTTAGGCACCTTCTGCCGCTCCCTAAAAATGCTTTTATTCCAACAGGTTGGTCTGGCCTAAGTCTCCCCTTTTAAATTGGGTTTTAAAATGTTTTATATAATTGGATGTTTTAAATTTTGTTTCTTATCCCAAATTATTCAATCTATTTTAAATAACTTTTAACTTTTATATGTTATTGTATTTTATTTTGGCTGTTCACCACCCTGAGTCCCTTTTGGGAGTAGGGTGGTATATAAATTCGAAAAATAAATAAATAAATAAACAAACAATGCATCACATGGTAACAGGGAAGATGAAAATCTGTATGCCTGTTTATCAAGCTCAAAGACTGCTCTTCTGCAATTTGTTATTAAGTTGGAATGAGGTAGCAAAATGAATGATTAAGTCTGTGCATGCTACAAAAATGGGTTGGAAGTACTTCAGATGTCACATGAGGTCACTCACAGAATCAAATTTTTTTGGTGACCATTTTTGTAGCCCATCTTTTTTCCCAGTTCCATCTGAGCCTGAAAAAGATGTCGCTGATTTGAAGAATCTCCTCACTAAAATTCAAGTGGGCTCTTATTTTTCTTCAGAATCAAGAACTCCAGCTTGAAGGAGCCACTTTCCCCTAAAATTTGTCACTTGAGAATTGTACTATAGTAGTAGAGAGTTCATAAATAGGCCCTCACCAAAGAAGCATGCTTCTGATGAAGTATGAGAAGGTTTGGTCCTATCTTTTCTCCAATAATTTTAACTTAGATAAAGGGATGAAGGGGGTTGGCTATCACATCTGCAGATGCCTCAAAATTAGGTGGAGTAGCTGATAGTCCTCAAGTCAGAAATAATACTCAAAACTATTTTGAAGGCTTACAGAAATGGATTTGACACTCTGTTTCACTTTGAAACAGGAATCTAATGCTCAAATATAGGATGGGATAGTCAGGTTCATTGCTTTCTAAATGTTATTTGTGAAAAGGATCTTGGAACCGTAGCTGATAACAAACCAAATAAAAGAGTGTTGAACAAGAAATTTAATTTAAGGCTCATTCTACATGTTGAGTATTGAATGACAGATTTGAACGGACCAATTAGAGACAAGAGCGGGAAATTCATAGAGCCGTCAGTGGCTGAAGCTGTAGACAGCTCCTCGCTATAAAAGGAGCTGCTGCAGCTAAGTTTGCCATTGCGATTTAGGGAGCTAATAAAAGTATTAGATGTTACTGCATGTCCTGTCCTTTCTTGCACCCACGATTCAATGTTGGCGATGAAGGTGGGATCCTAGGACATAGAACGAAGCACTAAACCTCCACAGCAATCATCAGCAACCTCGATCAACGGCCACAAAATCGGTCAGATCATTGGCTACCATTATGCCTTCCATCAGCCCACCAGCACCATTCAACCCGGCTGGAGAAGACTGGGAATCTTACATGGAAAGATTCCACATGTATATGGAAGGAAACGATCTCTTTAGCCTGTCAGAGCAGAGGAAAAGAGCAATATTCCTTACACACTGTGGAGCTGCGGTGTTCAAAATGGCAAAAGCACTTACAGCCCCTACAGAGTTGAGAACAATGGATGGATCTTCAGAGCATCCTCAACATGCACTTGAGGTCATAATTCCTGGGATACTGAGGCGAGACATTCTAAACTTATTGCTATGTATGGTGGCCCAGAATGGATAAGGAGATAGAGGCCTGGATAGCTACCTGCACACCCTGCCAAGAATCATGACTGGCACCACACACTGCACCTACTCACGATTGGGAGAACTCGGGGACACCCTGGGTGAGAATACACATAGACTTTGTGGGACCATGCCAGGGAAACCTGTTCCTAATCATAGTGGACACATTTTCCAAATGGCTGAAAGTATTCCTAATGCCTTCAACAACCACAGAAGCCATCATCTGAGTCTTGAGAAGACTGTTTGCAATGCATGGGTTGCCCGATTTGTTGATATCCGATAATGGGCACCAATTCACCGCCAATGCGTTTGAGATGTTCCTGGCCAACCAAGGAATCCAACATGCATTATCAGCAGCGGGAAAGCCGACTACTAACGGGCTGGCTGAAAGAATGGTGAGGACAACCAAAGAAACATTGGCAAGGCTGGGCGGAGACATGCAGGCCAAAATAGACAAGCTACTCATGATCCAGCACAACACACCAAGTGCGTACACACACTGAAGCCTGGCAGAATTGATGGGAAGAAAGCTGTGATCCCCATTAGACCAGTTGCATCCACAATACAGCACCAAGAAACCCACAGACTCCATAAGCAGAATCTGGCAATTCCAGGTGGGGGCAAATTATACGCAAAAAATTTCAGCGGCAACCCCCTCTGGATACTGGGAAAAATAGCCCAAATCACAGGACCACTGTCATACAGACTGCAGACTGAGGACAGCTGACAGTGGAAGCGACACATCGACCAGATCAGAGGCAGAGTGACAAGGAATGAGCTTGGCCCACCAGACAAATGCATAGAAAGAGACCAGACTCTACCACAAGACAGCACTGGAAAAGACTCAAACCTGAATAGAGGCAGCTGAAATCTGGGAGGGATCAATTACGGACAAGAGCGGGAAATTCCTAGAGATGTCAGTGGCTGAAGCCGCAGACAGCTCCTTGCTATAAAAGGAGCTGCCGCGGCTAGGTTTGCCATTGCAATTTAAGGAGCTAATAAAAGTGTTAGACATTACTGCATGTCCTATCCTTTCTTCTGCCCATGATTCAACACTACAGAACTATAATTTCCCAATAATTAGTTTTAAACCCAACCTCAGATATTGGCTGCAGCTCCGGAGACCTTTCTTTCAGAAATATTCAAGCAAACTGGAATAGGTTTGGAGAAAATCAAATGTAACCATGGGATTAAAAACTGATTTGTAAGGAAAGTAATTGAAGAGAATATTTACAATATTTAATCTGGATTATTTCCCTAAGCAGGCGTGTCAGGACTGCCTCCATTCAAATCCCAAGACTCCATTTAGAAAAGAGGTACTTTTACTAAGATTGAACTGATAGCAGCAAAAGCAAGGCAAGATCTGAACCAAAGCCCACAAAAGTTACATATTGAAAGCCAGCCCAAATCCCTTTCCCCAGGGTCTAGCACTGGAAAAAAATGTTTAATGCATCTCAGGTGAGCTAGAAGAATGAGAAACTAGATCTCATGGTTTTGTATTAATTCTCTAAATTAAGAAATTGGTACAACTTCATCTTAATATAATGAAGAGTGGAATAAATAATAAGGAAGAACAGCATCAAGTATTAAATGACTCCTGCCAAGTAGCTAAAGATTTAAGATATTTCTGTAACATTCAAAAGGGATATAATTTTTGCGATTCCAAATCCTCTAACTGACTTTTTTTTGCTGATTCAGAGTTTCTATTGCCATCTGCTTCCATGTACAGAAGAGAGATTGAAATTAAGATCCAAGCTCATTTTCTCAATCATTTTAACAAATTAAAAATTAGACTCTGTGGATGGCTATCATTAAAGGAAATATATCATACAAAATCGACCTGAAATGGGGTTTCTTCAGTGGTGGGATTCAGCCAGTTCAGGCCGGTTCAGGCTGGTTTGGGCGAACTGGTAGTTAAATTACTGGCTGGCTCTGTTCCTCCCCTGAAAAATAACATACCCTCAGAAAGGCAGTAAAAAAATCAGGCAGAATGCCAAGCTTGCATCCTGCCTCTTAGCCATTTCTTCTATGGCTATGCCAACCCTTCTGTAAATAGCTGTTCAAGCCCCAGTAATAAAAGTAGCACAGAATACTCTGGGACAGGGGGACTCTGGAGAAACTCAGCTACAGACAGAAAGTCTGGGCAGTTTCTGAAAACACTGGGCAGCAATTAAGATAAAGATTGGGCTAGAAATACAGGCACACTAGAATCTTTCCTTCTTCATTCCTTGCAGGATTAGTCCTGTAAAATGGGAAAAAAATTCTTCCAACTACCAGTTCTCTGAACTGCTCAGAAAATTAACACACGGTTCGGGAGCCCATCCTTGAAAAGTAAATTAAAGCCATGGGTTCCTAATTATGCAACTCTTGTCTTTGAAGGATGTTTGGTGGAGTGCAGGAATGTCTAGTATTTATTTTAAGAGTTTTTAAAGGAAAGCTCCATCAAAACAATCATAGAATGAGATTGTGTAGGAGGTTGCATGGTTCATTTGTATCACATAATCTAAGCCCCAGAGCTCACTGTAACAGCATTGCCAAAAAGGCATTAAGAGTTGTTAACCTAATTTTGCGAAGCTTCTTCTCTGGTAATATTGTACTGCAAAACAGGGCATACAAAACCTTTGCCAGACCAATTCTCGAATACAGCTTGTCTGCCTAGAATCTACATTGTATATCAGACATTAATACAATTGAGCGAGTCCAGAGGTATTTCACGAGAAGAGTCCTCCACTCCTCTGCTCACAACAGAATATCTTATGCCACCAGGCTTGAAATTTTGGGCTTGGACAACCTAAATCTACACGGTCTACAGTCTGACATAAGTGTAGTACACAAAATTATCTGCCACAATGTCCTACCTGTCAATGACTACTTCAGCTTCAACCACAATAATACATGGGCAAATAATAGATACAAACTCAAAGTAAATAGCTCCAAACTCGATTGCGTAAACTATGACTTCAGCAACAAAGTGGCCAATGCCTGGAACTCACTACCTGACTCAGTTGTTACATCCTCAAACCCCCAAAACTTTAACCTTAAACTGTCTCCCGTGGACCTCACTCCATTCCTAAGAGGCCTATACAAGGGGCCTGCATAATTGTATCAGCCTGCCTACCATCCCTGTCCTACTGTTCCCATTTATTCATACTCATTTCTTGTGTTTATACTTATACCTGTTTATACTTATACATTTATATGTTATGTTTATGTTTATACTTATACTTGTTTTCTCATACATGCTTGACAAACTAACCAAATAAAATAAAATAAAATAAAATAAAATAAAATAAAATAAAATAATAAAATAAAATAAAATAAAATAAAATAAAATAAAATAAAATAATAACATAACATAACATAACATAACATAACATAACATAACATAACATAACATAACATAACATAACATAACATAACATAACATAACATAACATAACATAAAGACTGGGATGGACTGTCCACCTCTTTCTTTTTTAACCTTTAAACTGCCCAGAGGCTCATAATTGTGGAGTTCTTCCAAAAGACTGCTTTTCCTCCTTTATCTGTATTTGTCTATTTTAATGTCCTTGCCCACATTTTTATGAAAGATCGGAATTACAATTTTGCATGGAGCTCATTTTCACCTTAATACCATCCGGTAGGTCTTGTAAAGTCCTACAGGAGATGAGCACCACCTAATTTAATAGAATCAACTTTGGTCCAACATCCACTGAAAAGTAATAGTACAAAATAAAAGCCAATAACCCTATAAATGTTTACGTTTCTTTCGTGCCATGTCTTTGAACTCCCTGTAGTCCAGAAATATGTTCTTGAGTCTGTATCTTTGACAGGATGTTCATCCCAGCCTATTCATTTCCAATCTTCTGTTGAGCAGGAAAGTTTGATGATGAATTCTAAATACAGTATATCCAGCTGATCAGAAATCAGATTGTGCATGATTCTGAATTATGGGAAAGTCTGCACTAATATTTTTGCAATTCATTTTCCGTGTCTTCCTAGTCAATGTTGGAAAGTCTCAAGAAAAAGAGGCTGAGATGATACAGAAGACTGTCCATAGGTGAGTAGATATAGCTACTTTTCTTCCTTAAAACAACCCTGTAAAGGGTCAACGGGGGAATGGTGGCCTAGTGTTTAAGATGCTTAGCTTGTCGACTGGAAAGTGGCAAGTTCAAGGCTTGAGCACTGCATGATGGGGTGAGTTCCTGTCCTTGACCCAGCTCCTGTCAACCTAACACATGTAAATGCAAGTAGGCAAGGGTACCACTTTGTTGAATGGTAACCATGTTCTGTGTGCCTTTGGCATTCTGCCATGCTGTCACATGAGCACAGAATCATTTTAGGACAACCTTGGTTAAATAATGGACACCTCCTTCTAGAGTTGGACATGACTGGACATCACCTTTACCTTTAATAGGTCAATCAGAGACTACTTCCAAGGAGCTATCTATATCTGAAACTCAGGTTTTCCTGTCCAAGTTCAGCTCTTAATCCATGACAACATAGAAGCATTCCTGAAAGGCAAACAGGAGTAAGAAAGACAATAATAAAATGAGATAAATGCTCCAAAGTGGGAAAAAAAATCCACACTAGATAAAAAAAAAATCTACCTTCACCGTTCAGACTTTTCTGCACACTTGTTTTGAAAAAGTGAGCCTGTCAAAAGATAAGCCTTTTTGCCTCTTATCCCTTAAAAATAGAAGGCCGAAGAAGAAAGCGTCCACAGAACATATTGGAAAACGATTCAGATAAGCTTTGAACATCCTACTCAACTATAAGGAGGATCTCCAGTTATCCTTCGTAAGTCAGTGTTTCGACAATAGAGATGCTGGTTTATTCTGCAGCTGTGAGAAGAATGGGAAGGCAGTTCTTCATTTCTTGCAGTAATAATGTAAGAATCTGTTGTAGTTGATGCTCCGATGCTTAATCTTCATGTATAATTTATTCCTTCCCCACTACTGTTGCTAAATGAGTTTAAGGATTTTTCTACCCCCCAAAAAAAATCATTGCAAAAGAAATGCCATTCTGGTTAGATCATTCATAAATTGCCAAGGTGAAATAAAAACAAAGGGTGCCAGGGATAAGGAAATAGCTTTAGTTCTTCAATGTCTCCTATTTTCTTCTCCTGTTCTGTTGACATCCTTATCCTCTTGGCTACTCTGTCCCATTTTTATTTAATCTTCCAGTCTAAATTCCACTGTGAACATCTGAAAGCCTTTTATTGCTGTTCCATTACATTCATGCAGATGGACACTGGTACGGGGCTAAAAAGAAGCAGGCATGAGAAATTCCTTCATTTCCAGGGGGAAATTCACTTACCTTTCCTACCGGTTCGCAAATGTTCACATGCCGTCATCTGCGCATATGCAAAGCCTGCAAAATAGCGTCCACATGAGTGGGTGGGGCTTTGCGCAGTCGGCCCTACCGTATTGCGCGATCAAGTAGGAACCGGCTGAATTTCATCCCTGCTTCATTTCATATTTGCTCAATTGGATCAACAAGTATTTCAAAGGAAGGAAGGAAGGAAGAGCCTGGTTTAGCTCTGCAGACTAAGCACTGTAATTAACATCCTGCTGTCTGCAATTACACCAGTTCGAATCTCACCAGGCTCAGGGTTGACTCAGCCTTCCATCCTTTCTAAGATAGGTAAATTGAGGACCCAGTTTGTGGGGGCAATAAGCTGACTTTTTATAAAATATACAAAAGTATGAAGACTATTGCTTAACAAATTGTAAACCGCCCTGAGTCTTCGGAGAAGGGTGGTATATAAATCAATTAAAAAAAAAAAGGAAGGAAAGAAGGAGGGAGGGAGGGAGGGAGGGAGGGAAAGAGGGAGGGAGGAAGTTTGTTCAATTTCCTAAAACTCAGATATATGGAGAAATGCTTGCATCTGCATCTTATTCATCTTATTCCACAATGAAAGGTTTTAGCAGAAATTGTACAGCAATTCTTCTGCAGCCTCCAGAATCTTGCACTTATACAAGCATTAAAGCTAAGGCTGATGGAGAGGAAATGCGTTGGTATAACCATGCATAACCATGGTATAGCCATGCTGTTTGGCTTTGCCAAACAGAAGAGCTATATCCAGACATTGTCAAATGGCTTTCAAATCTGTTTCTCCAGATCAATCGCGATTTTCAGTTCCCGCTTCTGCTCTAATTTGGAAATGTTTCATCCATAATCTAAGGTTGCTTTAATCTACAAATTGTGCTTGTTTTTGTTTGTGTTTTCTTTTCTTCAGACAAATTGGAAAAACTGCACATTTCAGTATGATTTGATCTACTGAAACTTTAACATAAGGCACATCTCAATCTGTACACCTTGACTGAAATATTTATTAGTTCGGTCTTTGAGTAGAAACAGAAACACTATTTGTGAGAGGAATCATCTAAAATGTATAAATAGACAAGAAATCTATTGTATGTAATGCACAAATGCGATGTATAAATATACATGGACTCTATTCGTTATAGTTAATGCAACACCTATAGCCTTGAGAATATTTTTAGGCTCGTGGCAATTAGAAAAATAGAGAGGCTACTTTCATAATAGAAAAGCTAAGCAGGCTTCTTCTGAATTATTTTCAAAGTATTTATAGTCTTAGCAATTATAGTCTTTTATAGTTTATATTTACTATTGATATAAACAGACTGATTGACATAAATATGAACGACCTCTAGGGCTTTGCACACTGAACAGGCATTTTGGTTTTGTTTGTTTGCTTGTTTGTTTTTTAAAAAATCTCTAAAGATAAAAGTAAAAGTTCCCCTCGCATATATATGCCAGTCGTTCCTGACTCTAGATGGGCGGTGCTCATCTCTGTTTCAAAGCTGAAGAGCCAGCGCTGTCTGAAGATGTCTTTGTGGTCATGTGGCCGACAAGACTAAATGCCAAAGGCACATGGAATGCTGTTACCTTCCCACCAAAGGTGGTTCCTATTTTTCTACTTGCATTTTTTACGTGTTTTCGAACTGCTAGGTTGGCAGAAGCTGGGACAAGTAATGAGCGCTCACCCCGTTACGCAGCACTAGGGATTCGAACCGCTGAACAAGCTCAGTGTCTTAGCCACTGAGCCACTGAACCAGAAATGAAAAACAAAAGTGATATGCACCCCATTCAATCTCTTGTTCTTCTGGCCTACACCAGCCAGGATTGAAAGTATGGAGAACTGCATTGTGGTTTTTTTTATTTCATATTATTACTTCAAGCAGGCCCAGTTCAAGCGGAATAGAGTAGAGTAGAGTAGAGTAGAGTAGAGTAGAGTAGAGTAGAGTAGAGTAGAGTGGAGTGGAGTGGAGTGGAGTGGAGTGGAGTGGAGTGGAGTGGAGTGGAATGTATTTGAATGAAGAATAGAGTAGAATAGAGTAGAGTAGAGTAGAGTAGAGTAGAGTAGAGTAGAGTAGAGTAGAGTAGAGTAGAGTAGAGTAGAGTAGAGTAGAGTAGAACAGAACAGAACAGAACAGAATAGAATAACAGAGTTGGAATGGGACAACTCAATGCAGCTAATTCACCATGGCCAACTTGTCACATTCAAGTTACCATGGCCAATTCACCACAGGACAACTCAGCACAGTTGCCCTTTAACAGTTCAATTTAATTATTTAAAGTAATTTTAAAATTATTTACATTTTTGTCATTCACACTTCATTGTGTTCCTCCTTTTGCATTCTTTCTTTAATGATTCTACTCCACAATTTCTTTGACGTTAGTGTAACTCTTGTCCTGCAATGAATTGTCTGGTGGTGAATTGGCCATGGCTAGTTGTCCCATGGTGAGTTGGCTGAAGCAAGTTGGCCATAAGAGGTTGGCTGTAGTGAGTTGGCTATGGTGAATTGTCATAGACCCCCAAGCAGAATGGGACTCAGAGATCAGAAGATGCTTTGTATTCTAAAATGGACACCTATCATCAAAAATGTCATCAAAAAAGCATAACAAAGAATGTTCTTTCTGCACCAACAGAAAGCTCAAACTGCTCAAAGAGCTGCTAATCCAGATCTACAGAGGAATTATTGAGTCTATAATCTGTACTTCTATAACTGTCTGGTTGGGTTCTGCAACCCAACAAGACAGACACAGACTTCAGAGGATAATTAGAACTGCAGAAAAAGCAATTGTTACCAACCTGCCTTCCATTGAGGACCTGTATACTGCACGAGTCAAAAAGAGGACTCTGAAAATATTTACAGACCCCTCACATCCTGGACATACACTGTTTCAACTCCTACCCTCAAAGCGACGCTATAGAGCACTGCACACCAGAACAACCAGACAGAAGGGCAGTTTTTTCCTGAACGCCATCACTCTGCTAAACAAATATTTCCCTCAACACTGTCAAACTAGTTACTAAGTCTGCATTACTTTTAATCTTCTCATCATTCCCATCACCCATCTCCTCCCATTTATGACTGTATGACTGTAACCTTGTTGCTTGCATCCTTAAGATTTATATTGACTGTTTCCCTATGACTATCATTAAGTGTTATACCTTATGATTCTTGACAAATGTATATTTTCTTTTATGTACACCGAGAGCCTATGCACCAAAGGCAAATTCCTTCTGTGTCCAATCACACTTGGCCAATAAAGAATTCTATTCTATTCTATTCTATTCTATTCTATTCTATTCTATTCTATTCTATTCTATTCTATTCGATTCGATTCGATTCGATTCGATTCGATTCGATTCGATTCGATTCGATTCGATTCGATTCGATTCTAACCTGTTCTATTCTATTCTGTTCTGTTCTGTTCTGTTCTGTTCTGTTCTGTTCTGTTCTGTTCTGTTCTTTCTGTTCTGTGCTGTGCTGTGCTGTGCTGTGCTGTGCTGTGCTGTGCTGTGCTGTGCTGTGCTGTGCTATGCTATGCTATGCTATGCTATGCTATGCTATGCTATGCTATGCTATGCTATGCTATGCTATGCTATTCTATTCCAGAGTGCCAATAGAGTCCCTCTGAAAATACCTTCTTTTGGAACCTTTTCAGAAATGGCATAGACTGAGAGTTTGGCAGTGTCCAGTGAAAACATTATATATATATAAGTCTCCCAATGGGCATCATAGGGCCTGCTGGCTGCCAAAAGAAAAAAAAGCCCAGAAACTAGTGGATGTGACTTCACTGAACTAGAGCTGCAGAAAAATCTTGCTTACGTAGGAAAAACGTGGCTAAAGAAAACACACACACACACACACACACACACACACACACACACAATTATAAAGTAATACAATACAGAACTTCTACACCCAGATAAGCAGGGATTAACACCATACGAACAACCAAGTAGAAAACAGTACCCTAATCAAAGAACTACCAAGGAGAAAACCCTATCCCCACCATCACTGGTAGCACAAGCTACTGTGTATAAAAAGGAACAAGCCTCAAACTCATTTTATACGGAGGATTTTACCCAGTCAGGCATTGAAATCTCTGTAGGCAAACAACCAGGAAACACTAAGGACTCCACAGTACAGCCTGAATCCCATGCCAAGCATAGTTCCTTGAGTATAAAGAGATAAATTTCCATCTTCTCCAGATGTTTGGCTTGTGTTGTAAATTCCTTCTTTTATTCCCATAAGAGCAACCATGTAGAGATTGTACAGATGCAACATTGCAAAAGCCCCTCTAATTAGGCTTTGATAAGAAGGTAGCCCAGTGGTTAGCTGTTTCCTTTAGTGTGGTGGCAAAATTCATGCTACGGAGAGCAGTAGGGGTCAAATGCAATCACTCATCTTACTTTCCTATTGCTAATTAAATGAGCATACGGAAACATTGTCCATCTAATTATAATAGTGTAGGAGATGGAAACTGGCCTGCCTGAATAATAAATCATAGCAGGAAAGCCACTACAGTAAAATTCCCTTTGCAGGAATTGCCTCCTAAAGTCAATATCTCACATATATGCTAGTCGTTCCCGATTCTAGGAGGCAGTGCTCATCTCCGTTTCAAAGCCAAAGAGCCAAAGGAGACGTCTCCATGGTCATGGGGCCAGCATGACTAAACACCAAAGGCTCACAGAACCCTGTTACCTTCCCACCAAAGGTGGTCCCTATTTTTCTACTTGCATTTTTTATGTGCTTTCGAACTGCTAGGTTGGCAGAAGCTGGGACATGTAACAGGAGCTCACCCCGTTATGCAGCACTAGGGATTCGAATGCTGAACTGCCAACCTTTCGATCGACAAGCTCAGCGTCTTAGCCACCATGTCCCCCTTGCCAGCCCATTTCTTCTGCAGCCAGCAAGGCTTTCCTGAAGGCCTCTGCAGCTGATAACAGAGCTCCGGATCTGCCTCTGACAGCAAAAAGGAGGTTGGGGGCGATGCACGCAAGTGAAATGAGTCAATGGATAATACCCCCCCCCAAATAATACCTCCGCCCAGATGTAATCTTGTCCCATTTATCCATGTTTTTTATGCTCTGTGCACATGCAGAGGCCCTGTGTATGCGAACCAGTAGTGAAGGTAAGTGAATACTACCCCTGCTAGTGTGTATGTGTGTGTGTGTGTGTGTGTGTGTGTGTGTCAAATTTATATTTCACTGATAAAGAAATAAAGGGGGGCTGGTATAGATCTATTTCAAGCTACTTAGCTCTCAATCAGCTAGCCATACCCTTACTCGGATTCGAACTTGGGCTGCCTGCATATTAGGCAGTTGTATTAACCTCTGAGCCACAAGTTCTCCTCCCTTCATCAGATTGAGCCGGGGAGAGATTAAGTGTTTTTCTGTCAAGGCACCTGGTCTACCCCAATATGCGGGAGGGAACATATTGCTTTCTTTATCAGCGAAATATAAATTTGGTATAAAATGGTTTGTCATGAATGCGACTGCCTGAGGGCTCCTGGTTTGAAGCTGAAAGGCGAAAGGGATGCAGTATGCTCCCTCCCACATATTGGGGTAGACCAGGCGCCTCGATAGAAAAACACTATGTGTGTGTGTGTATGTATATGTATGTATATGTATATGTATATGTATATGTAGATGTAGATGTAGATGTAGATGTAGATGTAGATGTAGATGTAAGATGTAAGATGTAGATGTAGATGTAGATGTAGATGTAGATGCAGATATAAGATGTAAGATGTAAGATGTAGATGTAGATGTAGATGTAGATGTAGATGTAGATGTAGATGTAGATGTAGATGTAGATGCAGATGTATATAAGGCAGGGTCTTATTTTTAGGTAAACACGGTAATTGCAGATTGGGTGATTTTGCAGCATATTTATTTATTTACTTTGATTATCACTTTCATGAAACCCTTAGCAGTTTATCAATGAAAATATCCTTTGTATAGCAACATTATAATGATAAATAGTACAGTTCATTTAGTAACCATTCAAAGTTAAGACAGCAACGGGAAAAAGGTGATTTATGACTGATTTTCACATTTATGACCATTTCAGCATCTCCATGGTCACATGTTCAAAATTCAGAGGCTTGGCAACTGACTCCTTTTTGTGACGGTTGCAGTGTCTCGGTATCATGTGATTCCGTTTTGCGACCTTCTGACCAGCAAAATCAATGGAAAAGCCAGATTTGCTTAACAACCATATTACTGACTTAACAACTGCAGTGATTTGTTGAACAACGGTGGCAAGAAGGTTGTAAAATGAGGCAAAACTCACTTAACGAAATTCTCACTTAGCAACAGAAATCTGGGGCTCAACTATGGTTGTAAGTACCTGTATTATTATTGTAACTATTGTGATAGAAGGACACAATCATCACACTCATGCATTCATTATACTCTCTGTCTCCCAGCTAGGAGGAAGAACTTGGCTGACTACAATTAGCTAAGAAGGATTGGGCCCAGTTAGTACTTGGAGAAAAGCCCCAAAAATCCTAGAGTTGTGGTTACCCTGGGAAATTAATGTGCCAACTCATGTGCCAACTCTACCTATTGACTCCTGCACTGCAGAAAAGGGACAGAAGAGGCAGGCAATGATAAAGACAGAAGAGGCGGGGTTTAACTCTGTAAAAGGACCCTACCACTGCGGCCCGGCTGCTATTCACCAAAGGACCGACGCAATATTTGCTCGGTAAGACACACAGACACGCCCTTTTTTAGAGGGGGAAAATTGCATCTTACGGAACGAAAAATGTGGTAACTTCCTTCTTCTCTAGCAAACCCCCAAAGCAACCAGCTAACGTTCTTTAGTGAAATATTTTGGAGGTGGACAAAAAACAAAACAAAACAGGCTAATACGATGAATTTTTTATTAGAAAAGCAGTGGAAATGACCAAGTCGTGAACGCTGGCCATAAAATATTCCGTGCAAAAAAAACAAAGAAAGAATGTGCACGCTTATGGGAAGGAAGATGTCGCTATGCCATCGCAACACCCCTTAAAATAAGTCACAGGAAAACTTGGGGAAAAAAAAAACTTGTGTTAATAACATAGAATTTAACATACTCCCTGAAATATTAATGCCTTTTATACCATTCTAGTTAAAATATGTCCCTAAATAATTGAACAGTCTATAAAAACCTGATATCTGGGACAGAAGCATCAAGGTTGTTCTCTTCTGTTGGGAAAAACAACATTGCATTCATTGGGTCCAGCATTATATAAGGAAGGTTGAAAGGTTGGGCCATTCTCTAATATTATCATTGCTCTTGCTCACTTGTGTTCAGTTACATTATCTTTCTAAGCATTTCACATAAAATCTTTTCTTACTGGTACAAAAATGGTTTTATACATACATTCTATACATGGAATGCGAGACTTGAGAACTTCTCTGGGGACACTTCTATGAATACTGTCTTTGACAACTATATATATCTTTTGCTTTGGCCCCAAAGCTGCTGAATGGAGATGATAGAACAGGCAGGGAACATAGAATAATAGAGTTGGAAGGGACTTTGGCTTAACAATCTTGGCAACTTTAAGCCTGGCGGACTTCAACTCCCAGAATTCTCTAGCCAGCAAGACCCCTGTTCTAGTTCAATACTCTGCTCAAGCAAAATATCCTATACAAAGGCTGCCCATTCTCTTCTTAAAATCTTCCAGTGATGGAGCACCCATAACCCCCTGAAGGCAAGCTATTCCACTGGTTGATTGCTCTCAGTGTTAGGAGGAGGGGGAGGGGGAGGGGGGAAGAAGGAGAATGAGGAGAATGAGGAGGAGAATAAGGAGGAGGAGGAGGAGGAGGAGGAGGAGGAGGAGGAGGAGGATGAAGAGGACGAGGAGGAGGAAGAGAGAAGAAGAAGAAGAAGGAGAAGAAGGAGGAGGACGAGGAGGACAAGGAGGAGGAGGAAGAGAGAAGAAGAAGAAGAAGAAGAAGAAGAAGAAGAAGAAGAAGAAGAAGAAGAAGAAGAAGAAGAAGAAGATCATCAGTATTTTTAAAAAGGGGGAAAAACCACTTGCATTATTTGGACTCCAAGTGTACTTCTGATAACCTTGTCAGAGAAGAATATTATTCAACCATATATCTCTTTCCAAGATGTTGTATCAAGGATGTATGACAGGTGTGATGAACCTCTCAAGCAGTTCTGGCTTATTCATGCTGTCTAGAAGTGTGTCATTTTTTTTTCTTCTAGGTTTGAGACATATGGGATAATCAATGATGCAGCAACAACGGAACCAGGTTTTCAACTTCTCTAAACATTACGTGCTGGAAAGTAACAAGAAAAAGTCTATATTCTCAGTCTTCATTGGCATGAATAAGAAATGTATAGCAATAGCAATAGAACTTAGACTTATCTGCCACTTCATAGTGTTTTTCATCACTCTTTAAGCGGTTTTATAGTCAGCATACTGCCTGCAATAATCTAGGTCCTCATTTTACTGACTTCAGAAGGATGGAAGGCTGAGTCAACCTTAAGCCAGTCAGAATTAAACGCCTGGCAGTCAGCCTGTAATACTGCATTCTAACCACTGCATCACCACGTATTCACAGAGTGCTTGTCATGTCCCCCGTCGGAGCCTCATTTGAGTCGGAGCTAAAGCCAACAGAGATTGAGGGGGAGGTTTCATTGGCTTGAGAGGAATGTGGGGAGAAGCAGGCTGAGGCAGCTCAGGAGCCCTCAGGATTGGGAAGGCAGGGAGGAATGGTGCAGGATGACCAAGAGAAGGCAAGCAGTGGACACGAGAAGCATAGGAGCTCAGGTGATGAGCAAGGATTGACCCCTCTTGATTCTCAAGCATGGAGAGTAGAGAGAAGGCAGGAACAGCATAGGCTGACCCGATGACTCGGGAAGAGAGTGCCCTGCCCCTTTTCACAAAGCACACCTAGGGACTGAGACTTAAGGAGATGCCATAGGGAGGAACGTTTGTCAGGAACAACCACTGAATTCATGGAGATTCGTGTGTCATTGCTGATGTCTGCAGTTTGCTGGACCTCTTACCTTGTTGCTTCCTTGTTCCTTTGCCTTGTTGGACTCCTTGCCTTGAAGCTGTCATGCTAATGGTGTTTTGCTGGGCTACTCACAGTCAGTGGTTGCTGGAGGTGTGCAAATCCACGATTTGCCATAAATGTGGGAATGTTTTGGGGAAAGTTGGGGCAATACAGGGAAGTTTGAACTATCAGCTGGCTATGTTGCCTCCGTGCCTTGCCCCAGGTCATCACAATGCTATCAAATTGTTGGAACTTCAGCATCAATTTTTCTACCACAGTTGGGGAAAGGATGACCTCTTCCATGGACAAGACTATGACTGCGAACCAAATATTGATGCTGATGGAGAAGTCACCAGGCTGGCCAAGTTTCTAAAAGCCCCAAAACGGAACAATCACAACCAAATCCCCATTTTGAAAATAACAGGTTAATTACTTTCACACTGCAAAGTTTAAAGACTTAGGAAAAGGTTATTTTTTTATAAAATACAGACCTTTCCAGGTTGCCAGTGGTTGGATAGAAAAAAAATATCATTTAGACGTTAAATTGAATTGCATGCAAATGACAAGTGAGCTCATGGTGCATAGAAAACATTCAACGGAGAGTGACCCGTGAACATAAATTACTGGCATGCTGCATCAGATCTTAGACTTGTAATTTCATCAAGATCAACAAGATGTAATCTTGAAAGCTGTTTGCTTGGTGTGAGGACAAATTAATGTCCTTGTCCTTCCAGGCTGCTCTGTTTTGATGTTCACAAGTCTGTCTCTAAGTAGCAGCAGAGGGCCATTGTAAATAATTAAATAGAAATTTGTTACCCTTTTGTCAAGTGTATTTCTAATGTTGCTTGTCCTCAGCCTTCATTAAGAAATCCCTTGATTAAATTTTAAAGCCTCAGACCATTTGGAGAAGCTGAAGCCCAAAATGCAAGCTACACTGTGATTATAATCGTTCTTTATCTTCTTTTACCTCCTTCTTCTCCTTTTCCTCTAGAGTAAAGACAAATATCCCACATATTCCTCTAAATGTCTATGGAGTCATTCATGTCATGGTTGTCCCAAAGGTGCTTTTTCAAGAGGCAACTGGATTTTCTGGTTTTTCCTTGAACATGTTTCACTTCTCATCCAAGAAGCTTCTTTGGTTCTGACTGGGTAGTGGTGAATGGAAGGATTTCATTCTGCACAGAGTATAAATCCTTCCATCTAGTCAGAGCTGAAGAAACTTCTTGGATGAGAAGTGAAATGTCTTCTAAGAAAACCCAGAAAATCCAGTTGCCTCTTGAAAAAGCACCTTTGAGACACACATTCCTTTAATTTCTTTTCAAGATTATTATAAATTTCTTTACTGACCCCAGTTTCTTCTGCTTTTTTTATTATAAAATTTTGAAGATGCTTCCTCCATATGGGAGGGAGGGAGGGAGGGAGGGAGGGAGGGAAGGAAGGAAGGAAGGAAGGAAGGAAGGAAGGAAGGAAGGAAGGAAGGAAGGAAGGAAGGTAGGTGGGTGTCAGGGTTCTGATGGATGCCCTAATTAAATCATGAGCCTTGAGCCAAGCTTCAAAAGAAATCCAGTTATTTATTAGGAACTTCATTTTGGCACGTTCCAGCTGAAGACCATACATAATTTACGTCCCAATTATGACCCTGTTTCCCCCCCTCCTCCCAGGGTATGTCATCAATCATATTTGCCAATGGAGCAATTTTGTGGATTGTAGAGATCATTCCCTTCCGGCTGCTGTAGGTAACCCTGGGATACAGCCTTGAGAAAGATAAGCATGGAATGTGCATCTCTCTTTGGCTGCTGTGCCATTTTGCTGGTTTCCCATCCACCCTGGCCTATGGGAACTGGAGAACAGGCCAGGGATGCTTTGAGAGTTGACAGAATGGAGGGAGGGAGGGAGGGAGGGAGGGAGGGAGGGAGGGAGGGAGGGAGGAAGGAAGGAAGGAAGGAAGGAAGGAAGGAAGGAAGGAAGGAAGGAAGGAAGGAGCAAAGTTAAATCAGTTCCTTTCCATAAATTTCAGAAAAATTGTTTTCTTTTTAATATCTTTGTCTTCATGGATTAAAATGTAGTATAAAAAGCATGGATAAATTTTAAAGCAGAAAACAGAATGAAAAAGGAGAGATGGAACATTGCCTTTTTCTTGCTTTCTGCATCAAACTGCATGAATAGTGATCTTGTTTGCCAGTAATGTGCTTCCTAGAAGGCAAACAAATTATTTTAGAACTGTATGAATATTCAGGGCTCAAGCCACTTATGAGGCTTATATCCTAGAGAAAAGGTATATGAAATAAATTGAATAAGATGCATTTTCTCCTGCGAGAGGAAGCAAAAAAGAAACAAAAAAGCCAAACAGTAAAAATAATAACCTTCAACCTGGACCAACATTGTTGAGTAACACACACCAATTGTTGCACCAATGAAAATCAATATCAGTAAGGAGAAGGAGAGGAAAGAAAAGGAGGAGGAGGAGGAGGAGGAGGAGGAGGAGGAGGAGGAGGAGGAGGAGGAGGAGGAGGAGGAGGAGGAGGAGGAGGAGAGGAATGAGAATGAGAATGAGAATGAGAATGAGAATGAGAATGAGAATGAGGAGAAGAGGAAGAGGAAGAGGAGGAGGAGGAGGAGGAAGAAGAAGAAGGAGGAGGAGGAGGAGGAGGAGGAGGAGGAGGAGGAGGAGAAGAAGAAGAAGAAGAAGAAGAAGAAGAAGAAGAAGAAGAAGAAGAAGAAGAAGAAGAAGAAGAAGAAGAAGAAGAAGAAGAAGAAGAAGAGGAGTTGTTTTTAAGCCACTCATCAAAGAACATTGTTTCTAAGACTTACAGATTCTTCCTCACTGTACTACATTTATACATCCCCACTCTCCCCAAAGGCCAGTCCTATAAAATTACATTCATTATTTATTTTTTATTATGCACCTTTATTAAAATGGGGGTGTGATGGCTCAGTGGTTAAAGATGCTGAGCTTGTCATTTGGACAGCTGACAGCTGGGGTTCGAGACCCAAGCTCTATGCAACAGGTTGAGTACTTCTCCTCGCCCCAGCTCCTGCCCACCTAGCAGTTCTAAAGCATGCAAATGCAAGTAGATTAATAGGTACCATTTCGGTGGGAAGGTAACAGCACTCCGGCACCTTTGGCTTATAGCCATGCTGGCTACATGACCACAGGAATTCTCTTCAGATAATACTGGCTTCCACAGCCAGGAAATCGAGAGCACTGTACCTTAGAGTCAGACACCACTAATAGGGGAACTTTTAATTTTTCTCTTTTTTTAAAACCTTAAATAAAACGAATGATGTTGCCTTTAAAAATGTGTGAATCCATCTGTTCTGGTCCCTTTTGTTCCCCACATATTTCCAGTCTTACATTCAGTTTCTTGTATGGCTGGTTTTATAAAAAAAATACACCATTTGTGCACATTTTTCCCACGTGTATACAGTTATTACACATTTCCTTTATTGGGTTCACTTTTGTACAAAGCTTTCCATCATACATAATTTTCTCTAACTCCTGTTTATGTGTGCTTTCCCCAGAGTTTTTATTGGTGTGCCTATTTGCATTACCAGCTCTATTTTAAACTTCTGACAAATATCGTAACTCACATTTCAGCGTGCAAGGATTTTCTCGTTACCGTATTCATTTGGGAACCGTGATAGAAGTAAATTTGCACTCCCCCGTATAATATTTAGCATTTATAGTTGGAGTTAGAGAAAGGGGAATTGTAATCGTTCATATTTCATCTGGGAGCAATCACTGCATTCTGATTGTTCATACTTCAATGAGAATTTATGATATTTACCTTTTATAAAAAAAAAAAAAAACGGTAGAAGATGGATATCTGGGGACATTGTAAATATAAAATGTGCATACTTGTGAAAATGAACTTTAGAAAATGACCTTGCACTAGTTATTAGAAAAATTAGAAAATATAGTAAATAGAAACGATTGTAGTTTTTTTCCAACAGATTTGGAGGGGGGGGGGGTGTATTTTTTTCTAAAATTTATTCCTTCTACTTTGTTTCTTCGTTTTCTTTCTTCTACTTCTATCATTTCACATTCTTTTAGCTAGTTTTAAACAGTTATTAGATAGAACCCTTTCACTTATAGTATGGTTTAAATAAAATTATTTTTTTTTAAGTTCCCCATTCCTATCTGTTCTAATTTTATTGAAACAGTATGCCTCACTGAACTAATAAAATAATGAGCTGCTTGTTTAAGATAACAGTTACAGCTTGGTCTTAATTCTAGATTTCTATTCTCAGTTAATGTTCTATACATTGCCATATTTTAAGAAAAACATACTCTTCCCAGAAGAACCTTAAGTGTTTCTGCTGAACTGATTTGCTTGCATTAATTTTTAATGCAACAAAATTTCAAGTTACTTGGCAGTTCCCACTGCAGAAGATGCTATCAAATACCCCACAAAAATAAGCAAGATCCTAAGTCACAGGACGGAATGTGAAACCCTAGCTAAGCGTACAGACCACTAAAAACAACAGAAACATCAGCACACATTCCGAGATTATTCTGAGCTGCTCTCTCAATAGAGATTTTCAAGAGAAAATATGGCTAGGATGCTCACCAACCTTCCATCTTCTACACTTTCGATTCAACGCCAAAGCATTTTTTAAATTTGTTTCCACAGCTTTCTATTTCAGCTCCTGTCATTCTGACTGCACCTTAATTCATTGCATCACATAATAAGTCTTTTGTTTGCATTAACCACTCAGGTCATAAGCTTTAATCAGTAAATTAATCAACAGGGCTATTAGTTGATTGGACAATGGAAGCCAATTTTAAGTGGTGAGGACAATTCCTAATGGCCTCTTTAGAAAAAAAAACAAAACCCAGCAACAACTACTGTGACAAAAGGAGAATGAAGGAAATTGTAATACAAACTCTTTATCCAGAATGTATATTCATCTGCATTTGTTGATAATCACATTTCTACACTTGGAAGGGTCACGGGGCTAATGTTGCATTTTAAAACATCTAATCAGCCATTGTGTAAAATGTTAGGTCACATTGGGCTTATGGGGAAATGGCTTAAAACTAAAAAAAAAATGTTTAGTAGAGGTGTCTAGGTTTTCATTTTGATTAGAAAGTGGATAGCTTGCAATATTAGAAGCTTCTAATAATTTATTAGCATATATTAACTTTATGATTCATTTGCATTTCTTTATTTGTACCTGTATGATATACATTTTACATTGTTTCAAAATACATAGTAACATGGCAAGGAGGAGGAGGAAAGGAGAATAAAAAGAGAGGGAGGGAGGGAGGAGGGGGGGAGGAAGGGAGGAAGGAAGGCAGCGAAGAAGGAAGGAAGGAAGAAAGGAGGAAGGAAAGAAAGAGGAGGGAGGGAGGGAGGGAGGGAGGGAGGGAGGGAGGGAGGAAGGAAGGAAGGAAGGAAGGAAGGAAGGAAGGAAGGAAGGAAGGAAGGAAGGAAGGAAGGAAGGAAGGAAGGAAAAGTACTATCTGTGTAAACATAAGAGATTGATGCTGGCCAAAATCTGGGCCCAGTTTTCTTTAATCAACCTTTATTACAGAAATGAGATTTAATCATGAAGACTATGTTTATGGTGGATATCTCTAAAGGGATATGCTAGAGATGTGTGCAGAGCAGTCTTCTACTACATATATACTATGTCAGCCTGCCAAGGCATTAACCCAAGGCCATAGAAAAACACAAATCTTACATAGTCATCTAAGATAATGCTTTTCATTAGGGCATGTGGTGAAGTTTGGTAGATTATATATTTATTTTGCATTTATTTACTTATTCATCACATTTCTACAGTGACTCTGAGTGGGCCCCATAAAAATCATAGCATAAAAGCATAAAGAAGCACAAAGTCAAAAAATGTTACAAAAGGTAGGGTTGCAGTTAAGTTAACGAGGTAGAGAGAACCACCTTCATAACACCAACCAATATCTCCAAGATCACATATCACTCTTTGACCCACATGCCAATCAGCAGGGTCAGGTCTTAACACAATTTCTGAACGCCAGAAGAGTAGGATTTCCAAACCTTTGGTTCTCTTCTAAAGCTAATCATTTCCTACTCTAGGAGCCGGTGCTCATCTCCATTTCAAAGCCGAAGAGCCAGCGCTTCCGAAGACGTGGCTAGCATGATTAAATGCCAAAGGTGCACGGAACACTGTTACCTTCCCACCAAAGGTGGTCCCTATTTTTCTACTTGCATTTTTTACGTGCTTTCGAACTGCTAGGTTGGCTGAAGCTGGGACAAGTAACGGGAGCTCACCCCATTGCATGGCACTAGGGATTCGAACCGCTGAACTGCCGACTTTTCGATCGACAAGCTCAGCATCTTAGCCATTGAGCTACTGCATCCCTAGTTCTCTTGTAGATTATCTTAATTTTTTTCCTATCTGGAAATACCGGGGAATTTTACCTGTTTAGTGATCCTTGCTCTGTGCTGATTCATGAATTGCCTGTCTATTCTTATAGGCAATTTATTAACATCTAAAAATGAAGGGTAGGATATCTAAAAATGAAGGGGAGGTATGATAGCAGTCTTCCAATATCTAAATAGAATAGAATAGAATAGAATGTTTTTATTGGCCAAGTGTGATTGGACACACAAGGAATTTGTCTTGGTGCATATGCTCTCAGTGTGCATAAAAGAAAAGATACGTTTATCAAGAATCATAAGGTACAAGACTTAATGATAGTCATAGGGTACAAATAAGCAATCAGGAAACAATATCAATATAAATTGTGAGGATACAAATCGTAAGCTGCCACAAAGAAGACGAGGTCAGCCTATTCTCTAAAACACGAGAAGGTACAACTGAATGGAAACTAATCAAGGAGAGAACCAATCTAGAACTAAGGAGACATTTCAGGACAGTTGAAACAATTAACCAGTGGAATGACTTTCCTTCAGAAGTTATGGTTGCTCCATTACTGGAGGGTTTTAAGAAGAGATTGGACAGCCATTTGTCTGAAATAGTATATGATTCCTGCTTGACCAGGGGGCTGGACTAAAAGACAGCCAAAGTCCCTTCCAACTCTTTTATTTTCTCCTGTTATTTTGCCCAGTGAGATGATTCAGAGCTAGGTCTCTGTGAAGAGGCACAGCTGTGTTGTGAAGAGGCACAAGGGTGAGCTTCAAAAATTTTAGCAAGAGGTTCTCTGCCCAGTTGTGGGTGGGCGTCGCCATGGTGGGCATGGTCTAGTCAGTCTCCTGGACCACAGTGGGGTGGGAGATTGTCCTCCCCAGGCTCCAAAGGCCCTCTGGAAGACAGAAACAGGCCCATTTTTGTCCTTCCTGAACTTCTGATAGGCCCATTTTTTGCCCTCCCCGAGCCTCCATGCATTCCCTACACTTACCTGCATTCAAAATGGGCTGCATGGAGACTCCTGGGAGGGGAGGGATGGGCGGGGAGGGGAGGGGCCAGCCAGGAGTGGGATTTGGGGGTTATCCAAACTGCACAGAATCTTAGCTAGAGGTTCTCCTGAACCCTTGCAAACCCTGCAGCAGCTAACCCCTGAAGAGGAAGATGCAGATTATAATATTGTCTCCTTTGTCTCACAGGAAGCACAGGGGGTTGGACTAGAGGACCTTCAAGGCCCCCTTCAAGTCTGTTATTCCGATTTTATAGCCCTTCTCCATACCTGCCCTATAGAAGCCAGATAACACCTACCTTCTTAACCTTCTTGATATTTGTGAAGATATTTGTCTGAAGTGTTATAAGCAGAGGGTTGGATTAGAAGACCCCCAAGGATTGTTATTTAGTTTTTCAACTCTTTTAAAATGGGTATTCTCTCATGCTGAAAAGAGGAAAATGTAAAAGAAATCAAAGCCAGCTTACTGGAGAAGAGCAGGGAAGTTGTCTTACCTTGTTAATGCAGATGACATTGGAACCTGTCTAGACTTACAACATAAGCAAATCCTGCATTTGCACACTGTAGCATGTGCTTCATAGGTTAAAAAGCTTACGAAGACTCGACTTTGTGTGTGTGTGTGTGTGTATTTTAGTAAGCTGCGCACGATTTCGACACATGGCTTTCTATTGGGAAAAAAAGAGACGCGCAAATCAATAGCGTTATGTATTAAATCTATTATGTCATCGAATGCTGAATCAGCTGCAGACCCTGCCAAAATAAACCGAATGGATTTTGATTTTAACAGTTCTTTGTAAAGGTGTCAATTTTTACCTTTGAGTGGATCAAGTAGGATTCTGCTAGCATTTTACTCCCATTTCAATATGGAGACTTTCCTGTTCTCTGAGTCTACAGCTATTAGCAATTCTTCGTTAAGCCACTTAGATTTCGAAAGAGGGGTGGACCTGTGCAAATATTTGTGCATAACATTGTCAGCCCTTTGGAAAATAACTAGGGCTCTGTTAATAAAACATATAGTAGAAAAGACTTGAAAGCCAGAAGTTGGGCTGTTGGGGCTTCGCAGGGGTTCAGGAGAACCTCTAGCTAAGATTCTGTGCAGTTCAGAGAACCCTCAAATCCCACTCCTGGGTGGTTCTCCTACCCTGTCCCTCCCGTCCCAAGAGTTCCCATGTGGCCCGTTTTGGATGCAAGTAAGTGCGGGGTGCACATGAAGGCTCGGGGAGGGCAAAAAACAGGCCTACTGGAAGTTTTGGAGGTCCCCCAGAGCCTGGGAAGGCCATTTTCGCCCTCCCAGAGGCTCCAGGAAAACCTTCGGACCCCAGGGAGGGCAAAAACATGCCCCCCCCATGGTGCAGGAGGCTGACTAGACCACACCCACCATAGCCACGCCCACCCAGCAACCGTGCAGAAGACCCCTTGCTAAAATTTTTAAAGCCCACCCCTGATCTCCTCCACTGTCCCTTACAAAATCTGTACTTATTGGGTAAGCCTGATCTGATTGCAAAACTAAAATATCAGAACAGTCTATGACAAACAGGATAATATTTTAAATCATTTTGTATGCTAAGACTGAAGGCTGGAATGGCAGCCACATTGAGCAAATGGGGTTTGGACTGGTGATCTTCTCAAGTTTCTATTTGTTAGGTTTTTCCTTGCCTGGGAAAATTCTCATCTGATGAGTTAAAAGGTTTTACAAGATCAAATTTAGGAATAATTTTCTTGCAACTTCAAGAAAATAACTCAGAGAACACATGGAAGAATGAACTTATAGCACCCAAAATCTAAAAAGATCCATCGTTTGAAATTGAGAATATTCTCCCAATTGAAACAGAGGCCTTTCAGGCCCACAGATTCTCCTACCACTCAATCAGAGATGTTTACTAAAGTCAGCAGAGGGAAAATATCTCCTGGGTATTTCTTTACAGGTAAATCTCCCTAAATTAAATAATAATAATAATAATAATAATAATAATAATAATAATAATAATAATAATAATAATAATAATAATAATAATAATAATTTTATTTTATTTTATTTTATTTTATTTTATTTTATTTTATTTTATTTTATTTTATTTTATTTTATTTTATTTTATTTTATTTTATTTTATTTCTATACCACCCTTCTCCCAAAGGACTCAGGGCAGTGTACAGCTTATTAAAAGTACAAAGACAAACATAAATTAAAAATAATTAAAATTATTCAGTAATTTCAGCTCAAATATAAAACCCCAAATTTAAAATGTCCAATTAAAATCATTACATTGATAGCCCAGCCTGGCGGAACAACAAGGTTTTGAGGGCACAGCAAAATACACGGAGGTCGGAGTTCTTACTCATTTCCGGGGGCAGTTCATTCCAAAGGGCAGGGGCTCCCACATAACAACAACAAAAACAACAACATGGTTGGGCTGAAACATTATTAATTGTGCTAGCCTAATTAAGGGTATTACACAGAGATGGATTTCAGCAGGTTCTGATCAGTTCTGGAGAATTGGTAGTGGAAATTTTGAGTAGTTTGGAGAACCGGTAGTAAAAATTTTGACTGGTCCTGCCCCCACCTATTCTCTGCCTCCCAAGTCCCAGCTGATCGGGAGGAAATGGGGATTTTGCAGTATCCTTCCCCTGGATAGGGGAGGGAATAGAGATTTTACAGTATCCTTCCCTTGGAGGAGGGTGGGAATGGAGATTTTACAGTATCCTTCCCCTGCCATGTCCACCAAGCCACGCCCACCAAGCCATGCCACGCCCACCAAGCCACACCCACAGAACCAGTAGCAAAAAAAAAAAAATTGAAACCCACCCCTGGTATTACAGCAAATAAATTCACACAACTTATTTCACAGCCTTCCATCAAATTCCATGAATGAATGGTTTAAAATAGGAAATTAAAACCACCAGCTGTTTAAAATGCAGCATTTTCAAAACTGAAAGCAGAATTTGAAATCAGAAGAAAACAGCAGTTAAAATATGTCTGCTGTTATGTTTCTGCATAGTTGTATGTCTTCCTTTCATTTATTATTATAGTTTGCAGTCTCTAACTCTTAATGTTATCACATCCTTCCTTGACACCTTCAAACTCACAGTGTTTCATTGTTCTAAATGCATATTTTCTCTTAGAGGTCCACTTTCTTTTCTATTTATATTCATTTGATTTTTAATCATGAGCACAGAGTTTGATAATTTGAGGTCTAAGTGGCAAAATATGAGCCTGCCATAATGAGTAATAGTAGTACAAAAGAAGGGTATTGTGCACAATAGGGCCCTAATTCCTATTTTCAGCTAAATGATAGGTCAAATCCTGCATCCATTTTAAGGGTTCAGAAAAGTTTAAAACTAAATGAAAACTCAGCAGTTGCTTTAAAGAAGAGATATGGAATGTCAGTTGATCAGAGAAGAATTTTTTTTCTGTATGCAAGAGAAATATTTCTTGATATATGTGGACGACATTGTGGGAAGAAAAATCCATCTGGTTCAATTCCAAGCTGGGAGAAAAATACTGGAAATATGGAGGCTGATTGGAAAGATGGTTTAATGATGAACAGAACCACCAAGCACATGGTTCTGGGGCAGTTGAACACATGGAGTTGAGAGTGAGGGGTATTTATACCTTCTCTTGGGCTTTGAACTTGAGCTTCCTGTTCCTGTGCAAGAACATGTATTCTATTGGCTGTTGGCAGACCCCCATGGGGCCATGTAGGAGTTATGTAGGGGTCATAGCTGGCTCTATAGGCAAAGTACAAATCCTAGGTGTTTGTCTGAGCTATGTTTGGTTGACATTTGGATTGCTCTGAGGGTGATGCAATGAACGGGCTTGTGTTATGAAAGGATGTTGGATAATTCCTATTGTGGCTTAATGGCTTTCATCCTGTTTTGGCTCTTGGGTAAGGGTCTTTGCTTATGAATATAGCTATCTAGATACTTGTCTTCTTTCAATAACCTCTTTATCTCTTAAGTGCTGACATCTGCTGTGGGTGATTAAGGAAAGTGGGGGTTGCTTTCTGCCTCTAAAAACATGTTTCTCTATTTCTCCCTTTGGGAAATATAATCATCTGCCTTTTTTAATATTCCTCCAAATATTCCTCCAAATATTTCATTCTTCTAGGGGTGGTGGTGGTGGCCTCCCACAACATTTTCTCTCTCTCTCTCTTCGCAGAAAAATCCAAGGCTTGCGTTCCTTAATCTAGCACCTGATGATATAGAAACTGTGAGACATAAAACTGGAGTCCCCAAAATGGGAAATGATGCTCTAGGCTGGCCTGATCTTGTTTAGGTAAGTCAAGTCTAGAGAAGTGAAGCCAAAGGCCTGAGCAACACAAAAATACAATATAACATATAGGGCCATGATGAAGAACCTATGGCACGGATGCCCAAAGTGACACACGAAGCCATGTTGCCCGGCAGGCACGGCCTTGCCTGTTTGTCTTCTGGGTTTCTGCTGCACATGCGCACGTGATAATCAGCTGTCGTTCGTACATGCGGCAGTGCCAAAAATCTGTGCGTGCATGCGCACTGGCCAGCTGATTGTCAGGTGCTCATGCACGCTAGAACCTGGAAGTTCAGCTTTTCCAGAGCACAATCCCTTCGCCCGTGCAGCAGTGCTTAAAATCAGCCTGTGCATGCATGCCGTCAAGTTGATTGCTGGGTGCACATGCACACTAGAACCCGGAGCATGGCCCTGACAAGCGCGCAATGTGTGAATGACATTTCCATGCAACCTTTTCAGCACTCATCACTGACAGAGGGTAACAAGACCAGTAATTCTATCTAGTCTGCCGTTAGCAAAGGATGAATTCTACAGAGTACGGTTACAAACTTAGCAATGGTAAGAGTTATTTTAGGATCTTCATGCCACCAACAGAAGCTGTCTATCCAGGAAATGAGCTGAAAAGAGGCGATTTTAAATAACTCAAACATCCTAATGAATTGCAGGTAATGAAGACAGGAAATACTCGGAACAGAAAGAAATGATGCTGAATTTTACATTTTTTTAAAGATGTAACTTCACTTCACCATTTTAAGGTACCGGTAATACAGTTCAAACTGATTCCTTTCAGTCAAGCTTTGTAAAGCAGTAACACAAGTCTTTTTTTTTTTAACCCCAAAGGTGAAAAATATAATGTTCTGCAATCAAGTCTATATAACACATCCACAAAAGGTGCTAAAAGAAAAGAAAAAGAAAAGGAAAAGAGACATTTCGTTTTGGGATTCATTTATTTCGATAAGCATTCACAGAGGGAAATATACAATTGACGCGACCACGAAGAATAGGGTTCCAGGAAAAATAACTTGCCACTAGGAATGTCGTAAAGATGGTAGGGTCAAAACATTGAGATGGTCCTTTTCATCATCTTGACATTTTTGGACATTCCTATCTATGCCCCTGTTTACCACCGGAATTCTATTTTAACTAGTCAGTTCATGGCCAGTATATATATTTCTTTTCATTTTCTATCAGTGCACCTTATAGATTTGACCCTCCCCAGCTGGGTCAAGTCTTTATAGATTAGAAACCTTACAAGATTCTCAGCCACAAAATTCCTCCCTTTTTGTAGACCAAGTGTCCATTGCACAACATAAGATTCTCAAACTTTTGGTACTACCACTCCTAGAATGATTAATAAAAGTGTGGAAGTCACCCTGGAAATAAATCTCCTTGTTTCATTGGCATTAGAGTTGAGCAATAAAAATTGAAAGCCCTGTATCACTTGTAAGAATTAAAATTAACTCTGTGTTTCCCAGCAAACCCCAAACTTTGTAGGACCAAAGTTATCCACTAATAGCCCTGAGAAGAACACTGCAAAAAGCAGACAAAAGCAAATAACTCCATATGTGTGGTGGACTGTAGTCTGGATTCCCAGGAGGGAGGGGCTTCATTCCAGAGGACCAAAAGACAGCAAAGTTTAGATAGTTTGCTTGGGAGGAAGAGTTAAGATCCTCCCTTGAAGTTCCCAGAATAAATCTTTATTTATTCTTAGCAATCACACTTAGACTTATGTACAGCTTCGTAGTGCTTTACAGCCAACTCAAAACGGTTTACAGAGTCAGCATATTATCCCCAACAATTTGGGTCCTCATTTGGGTCCTCGTAAGAATGGAAGGCTGAGTCAAACTTGAGCCGGTGAGAATTGAACTACTGGCAATCAGCAGAATTAGCCTGCAATACTGTATTCTAACCACTGCACCACCACGGCTCAGTGATACAAGAAGTTGTTTTACTTTGGCAAGGTTTCTATCTGTCGTTGAGGAATAATAAAGGGAAAGTGCCTGGAAGTAACTCTGCATGTCGTGGGTTTTGGAACCTAACAATAATTGATTATTTATGATTAGATTTATTAAGTTTTTTATTAGACTTCTCATGTAGTAGCTCAAATCACCATACATAGCTTTACTTTATTATTATTTTTTTATCACAAAAACACTGGGAAGTACAGTAGAACTTTTGGTCACAACCAATATAATAGAATACAATTTATTATTACAGTCTTAGACCAGAACAAATAAAAGCACTCAGTATATATACACTTAAGAATTCTAGTATAAAATAATAAATAGCAACTAAAATCTAGGATAAAATTCAGTGTCAATTATACATGGTCTGACTATGTATATGCTAGTTGACACTGGATTTTATTATAGATTTTAGTTGTTATTTATTATTTTATACCAGAATTCTTAAGAGCCTGGTGGCACAGCAGTTTAAAGTGGTGTTAAAGTGACACCAGCTGCCTGCAATTACTGCAAGTTCAAGTTCGAATCTCACCAGGCTCAAGGTTGACTCAGCCTTCCATCCTTCCGAGGTAGGTAAAATGAGGACCCGGATTGTGGGGGCAATAAGCTGACTGTGTGTGTGTGTGTGTGTGTGTGTGTGTGTGGAGAGAGAGAGAGAGAGAGAGAGAAAGAGAGAGAGAGAGAACACCGCTTTGGGGGGGGGGGGGCGGAAGCCCTACTAAGCAGGTATATACAAAAGTATAAAGCTATTGCTTAATGCATTGTAAACCGCCCTGAGTCTCCAGAGAAGGGTGGCATATAAATTATTTTTTTTTAAAAAAGTGTATATATACTGAGTGCTTTTATTTGTTCTGGTCTAAGACTGTAATAATAAATTGTATTGTATAGGTCACAACCATAATTCGTTCCATAACTTCGGGTGCAACCTGATTTGGTTGTGACCTGAACCTAATTTTGGAAATTTGGCACTTACTAAAAAAAAAAAATGGTGCGGAAGGGAAATTGGCCGCGAAAAAAAATGTGAATATTTTGGTCGGAACCCGATTTGGTTGTGGTCAGAAGCATTCATGACCAGAGGTTCTACTGTAGTGGTGGGTTGCCCCCGGTTCGGATTGGTTCATAAGAACCAGTAGTAAAACCGGTGGGAGGCCCCGCTCGCCGCCCTGGATATCGTCATCCGTGATCTGCATATGCGCATGTGTGATCCCATTGCAAATCGATAGTAAAGGTAAGTAGAACCCACCCCTGTTCTACTGTATGTTGAGTGAAGAAAGAATACTGGTTTAAGCCCCAGATAGTTTCCATTTTGGGTGGCCTAGAACCTAATTCTCCAACACCTTGACCTCTGTCCTGCAACATCTAAAGCAGGCTTATGTCTTCCCAAGATTCAGCTTTTCGAACCGTCTTAAAACTGAATTGCAAGGTCCTATTATTGTTTGTGTTCTTGCTTTGTGGGAGAAAGGTCCATAAACAAATCCTTCCAAAACTATTGTCAATCAATGACGGTGGACATTGTGACCAAATAGGCAATTGTTCCTCAAATATCATTTTTCCCCTCTAGCAAAAAGAAAAAAAAAAGAAAGAAAATGTAATATAAACTCGCTCTATGGCTTTTTCTGTGTGTGTGAGTGTGTGTGAGTGTGCATGTGAGCAAGTATGTTTATTCTCGCTCATTGAAATCTGAGCATTTTGTGGGGCTGACCCTCAAAGTCCTGGTTACCAAGGCTACAAATTATAGGCATCTTTTTCTCCCACCACCACCACAGAAACAAGACTGCCACTAACACAAATTGCCTATAATTTTCCTATTCCCATAATTCATCATTTAGACTCCCCGAGGCTATGGTGGGATGAGTTGCAAATTTTTTTTTTTATTTATAGACTCTTAGAAAAAGAAGAAAAAAGAAGACTCAGACCTTGAATGAAGAGTGCTTGTTATCAATTGGAATTAGAAAACTAAAATAAAATCTTTGACCCAGGGCAAGAATTCACCACAATGCTGAAGTTCAAATGATGTAGTCAACAATGTGCATCAAAGAGTTCCAGATTGGTGTGATCACCTCCTAAAAACACCTTGTTGTGTGAACGTCATTACTGCCTCTTTCCAGATATTCAGAGATTAATGGTCAGTGACTAACCATGATGAGAGCTAAAGCGGAGATTTGTAACACTAGAAAGATCTTGGGAAAACAGCTGCTAATTGTGCTCGCTCACCCTCCCAACGCTTGTAGAGGGAAAGAGTGCAATTGACAGCAGTGTCATTAGAAACAGCAACTGACAACGTAATTAAGGTGGAAGCGTGTTCTAATCTCTTTTGTTCTCTTACTTGAGCCCAAGCTACTCAAACTCCATGGTGTAGGAAGGAACAGAGGTGCCTCAAGATGGAGAACTGACTTTGGGGAAGGAAGAAATAAAGCAGTAAGGAGGGATTTCTGCAGCGGTGGGTTTCTAATATTGTTATTACCGGTTCGCCCCATGCGTGTCCCTCCCACACATGCGCCCGGCCTTTCATACATGTGCTTTGCTCACTCACGCACCTTCCGTGCATGTGCCCAGTCTTGAAAACATCCCTAAATAAGATGTCATAGAGCCGGGGCAGGTGGATGGGCAGGTGGGCCCATCCGCAATCTCTACTACTGGTTTGTCTGAACCGGTATGAACTGACTGAACACTACCTCTGGATTTATGGGAGAGATTAAGAGATTAAGAATCTGTTTCTCGAGATCCTGTATTTTTCGAAGTATAAGACACACCTTTTTACCTCAAAAAAGAGGGTGAAAATCTGGGTGCATCTTATACTCCGAATGAAGCTCCGCCCAGCTTCTCAAATGGAGATTTCAGATGCTGAAAAAAGCATCAGAAATGAACCTTCAGAAAAGAAATTCAAGGGCTTTTTTTCTGAAGCTCTATTTCGGAGGCTTTTAGAGGCAGAAAAAAGCTTTTTTTCTGAAACGGAGTTTCAGAAGTTTCAGAGGCAGAAAAAAAAAGCAAAACAAAAAACAAAAACAAAAACAAAAAAAGCAAGGCACAGAGCTCACAACCAAGGAACCCATTGCTAAAATTCACCTCTGGGAACAGCTGACCGGAGGTATTCCGGAAGGCCGATCTACCTGCCAATCAGCTTTTTTCTTATTTTCCTGCCCAAAAACTAAGGCGCGTCTTATACTCGGGTGCGTCTTATGCTCCTAAAAATATGATATCTCTCTGGAGAAAGAGGGAAGTATGGGAAAGAAACTCAAGATAACCCCACTTTGATTTTATTTAGTATGGGACAGAAACTTGGATTTCAAAATTCTGTTGTTTTTTAAATTCTAACCTCCAGCAGCCAACTGCACTCCAGGAATACATGTTGAGTTGATCTATGTCAAAGGTCTAACAGCATTATATTCTATGGAGATTGCTATCCATAACTCAGTCTCTGCACGGAGAGAGACATATGCTAATAAAAATGCCATTGTCATTACCTCACACATAATAGATTGTTTAACTGACTTGTTATTTAATATTGGTCCACATTTATGATGTTTTTTTGTTTTTCTTTTTGCAAGGTGCATTTCTGGAACAAAAACACATGTTTTGTTTGTTTTTAAATAGAAAATGTCAAAGCAATTCTTCCGAACCTACTTGAAAATTATAGCATGGCTCTCTGTACTCATGGTTTGGAAGGAAAGCACATATGCTTGCATAAGTTAATGATTGGGTTGAAATGGTGTCAGATGTTTCTGATAGAAACAATTCATCGCATTTTATGAGATGAACGAGTGTTAAAGGAGCTGTTTGTATTAATTAATATTTGCACGACTGCTTAAGGTTTTCTCTTCTACTTTAATTGTTAATAAATTATCTTGATACACGGCTATTTTTGTTAGGTGAACTTTCTGATAATGTTGGCCGTTCCTTGGGGCATGGTGCGGCCATGAAATAGTGATATGCAAGTAGACTTGATAAGAGTTCCCATGGAAGAGTTTTGGAATTAATATATTAATATATTAAGATGACAAATTCTCCTTTATTGGTTTTGATTCTGATATTGCTTTAGCATGCATTTCTCCAAAGTAAAATTGTTCAGGTTTCTGTATTAGTTTAAAAATTGTATCTGTCTGTCTGTCTGCCTGCCTGTCTGCCTGCCTGTCTCTCATCTATATAATCTATCATCTTTCTCTCTCCTATCTATCTATCTATCTATCTATCTATCTATCTATCTATCTATCTATCTATCTATCTATCATCTATCTAATCTTCGTTCCTTCCTATGTATTCCCTTACCCTTCCTTCCTTCCTTCCTTCCTTCCTTCCTTCCTTCCTTCCTTCCTTTCTTTCTTTCTTTCTTTCTCTCTCTTTCACCTATCTGTCTGTCTGCCTGCCTGCCTACCTACTTCCCTCTCTATCATCCCTCTCCTCTCTCTCTCATCTATTACTGTCTCTCCCTCTCATCTATTTCTCTCTCACTTCTATTTCTCTCATCTATTTCTCTCTCTCTTCTAATTCTCTCTCTCTCCCTCCCTCCCTCTCCTATTACTCTATTATATTTTTGTCTTCAGTGCTTGCAGGAATAGTTCTGTAGTATCTAAGATTAAGCCTTATGATTCCTACGACTTTTCGCTCGGTTTCAGAAGTGCGCTATGTCCTTTCAACAGCACCTGACTTATTTTTAGCAACTGAATCAGTCACAGTTTCCAAGAATCCTCCTCTCTGCAGAGCAGAGTGCTCACAGGCGTTTGTTACTCTTAGCTTGCATCATTCTATTCCAAAGAGTAAACATAAGCAGGAAGAGCTGCATTTTCAATTCTTCTCCTCTGGCTGGTACATACTGTTTTGTCTAAGTCAGCTTATATGCATCCCTCAAGGAGCGAGAAGCATTCTGTAATCCCCTAAGAAGGGAAACAATATTAATTACCTATGCCCGTTTTTTTTTTAAATTAATTATGGTTCACCTAAGACACAGTTGTTTGTAGATTGCACATAATGACACACACTGCTTCTTCACTTTGTATAGACAGGCTTTCTTTCTGGACAAAACATGAGGATTCAAGTATATTATTTACATTCTGAAAAGGCTACTAAAAGTCCTAAACATTCTTGTAGTATTTCTATCAAGTGGCTGTGGCTGCCGGCGTCCCGGTATAGCCAGCGGGCGCCATTGCTGGCTATTGGGGGCAAATCACTAGCCCACACGGAAAGGGCCCGCAACTTGGGCGTCCTCCTGGACACACGGCTGTCTTTAGAAGAGCATACGGCGGTCATGGCCAGGCGGGCTTTTTATCAGATACGCCAGTTGCGCCCCTTTCTAGATCGGGACTCCTTACACATGGTCACTCAAGCACTCGTCACTTCTTGTCTGGACTATTGTAACACTCTCTACATGGGGCTCCCCTTGGGGTGCATCTGGAGGCTCTAACTGGTGCAAAATTTGGCCATGCAGGGGATTATGGGAGCGATGGGGTGGTCCCATTTGACACCTCTCCTGCATGAGCTGCATTGGCTTCTGGTGGACTTCCGGGTGCACTTCAAGGTGTTGGTGACCACCTTTAAAGCGCTCCATGGCTTAGGATCGGGGTACTTACGGGATCGCCTTCTGCCACCAATTGCCTCCCACTGGCCGGTTCACTCCTCAGGGTGCCGTCAGCCAGACAATATCAGCTGGCGACCCCCAGGGGGAGAGCCTTCTGTGTGGTGGCATCTACCCTCTGGAACGATCTACCCCCAGAGATACGAATGATCCCAGACCTTCGGACTTTCCCTTGGGCCCTAAAAACTTACTTTTTTCAGTTAGCTGGCCTGGCCTGATTTTATATTGATTTTAAAGTTTGATACTGATTTTAATTGAAATGTTTTAAATTATGGGCCAAATTTATTCAATTACTTTTAAAATTATTTTAACTTTTGTGTACAAATGTTTTTATTCTGGCTGTTCACCGCCCTGAGTCTGAAAGGAAAAGGGCGGTATATAAATCTAATAAAAGATAAAGAAAGATATTGCAAGAACTGTAGTGGTGCAGTGGTTAGAGTAAAGTATTGCAGGCTACTTCTGCTGATTGCTGTCTGTCTGCAGTTTAGTAGTTTGATTCTCACTGGCTCAAGGTTAACTCAGCTTTTCATCCTTCTGAGGTTGGTAAAATGAGGACCCAGATGCTGGCTCTATAAACCACTTAGAGAAGTCGGCAAAGCACTGTCAAGTGGTATATAAGTCTAAGTGCTATTGCTATTGCAGGCAAACTCTGCCGAATGCCAGCAGTTCGATTCTGACAGGCTCAAGGTTGACTCAGCCTTCCATCTTTCCGAGGTTGGTAAAATGAAGACCCAGATTGTTGGGGGCAACATGCTGACTCTGTAAACCACTTAGAGAGGGCTGTAAAACACTGTGAAGTGGTATGTAAGTGCTATTGCTTTTGCTATCTGCTGGGAGGTAAACGTTATTGTATTTTCATTTTAGGGAAATATGTAGTTTTTGACTGATACCCACTTGTTTAGCAAATATTCAAAGTTACAGCAACACTGAAAAAGGGGATTTACAACCAGTTTTCATTTTTAAAACTATTGCATCATCCCCCTTGGTAACATAACCAAAATCTGGGCACCTGGCAACTGGCTTTACAGTGATTGCGATGTTCACATGATCACAATTTACAACCTTCCCAACTGGCTTCTGAACTAGCAAAGTGAAGGGGCAGGAGCTGGATTTGTCTAATGATGACACGATTCACTTAAGAACGGTCGTGATTTGCTGAATAAAAACAGGTTGTAAAATCAGGCCCAACTCAACAAGCTTGCTTAATGACCGGAATTCTGCTCCCCATTGTCGTTGTAAGCGAAGGACTGCTTGTGCCATTTTCAGAACTGTTCAACAATGATCAAAATACTTCATGTATGTTGTTTCATTAAGTTTTAACAATATGAGACTGAACAAAAGGTCTATGTAGTCAAGCATTCTGTTCCTCAGTGGCTAACTAGATGCTTATGGGACTCCCCCAAATTTAAGCAGTAGTGGAATTCATGTTCCCCCTGTGACTAGAATTAGAGGCATACAGCCTTTGATGCAGAACATTATGTGTAGCAATTGGGATTTCAGGCCAGTGATAGCTTTATCCTCCATTGATTTGTCTAATCCTCTTTTAAAGTCATCCAAGTTGGTGACCGTAACTAAATCTTGTAGCAGCAAATCCCATGTTAAACTATGCATTGTGGAAATGTGGTGTTTTTTTTTCTGAATCTCCTGCTATACAGCTTTATTAAATGACCCTGAGTTCTCTATTCAGGAAAGAGAAAAGTTCTCCTCCCTTTACTCTTTCCTTCCTATAAGCAGTAATTGTACACACCACTATGTGGTGTGAGCCTGGTGATAAAGCAGACTAAAGCACTGTTATTAAGAACAGCTGCCTGCAATTACTGCAAGTTCAAATCTCACCAGGCTCGTGGTTGACTCAGCCTTCCATCCTTTCTAAGGTAGGTAAAATAAGGACCCAGATTGTGGGGGCAATAAGCTGACTTTGTATAAATATACAAAAGTATGAAGGCTATTGCTTAACGCATTGTAAGCTGCCCTGAGTCTCCGGAGAAGGGCAGCATATAAATCAAATTTAAACAAAACAAAACAAAACTATACACTCGAGTCAGTGGTGATTTGCTCCCGGTTCTTTCCGGTTCTATAGAACTTGTAGTAAAACCGGCGAAAGGCTCCACCCAACTGGTACAATGTTATCCTTGGAGATCTGCACATGCACAGAAGCCTCTGTGCATGTGCAGAAGAGTGTGCGTGCTCACTCGCTTCACTCTCGTCTGCAATTGCACTACGAATCGATAGTAAAGATAAGTGGAACCCACCCCTGACTCCAATACTTTGCCCTTCCCCCACCCAAACAACAACGACAACCCAGTAAGATTTGCCTCCAGTGTTCGGAGAAGAAATACTTCTCCACTGTATTGTTTTAGTTGCCACTTTCTATAACGTTAACGTCACTTAGCTGGTCAAAATGAATATTGCTGAGATAAACTCCAGCAGGAAATATCAGTCCAAGCAAACACTTCAGTTAAGCATGCTCTGGTGTTAATGGCCAGAAAAGAAATATAGCCATGGAGAGGACTGGAAAGGGAGTTTTGCTTAATGAACTTAGACACAAGAGAACGAATATCCCTGTTATCAGTGACCCTGAGCACTGAAAGTCCAATTGCTCCCATGCAGAGGCCAGCTGTAATGTGAACCCTGGCATTAAATATTAAAATACAAACATTTGTGTATTGTTCATTACTCACATAATAGAAGTGTCATAATCCTCTGTGCTATGCTCTTTTTTTTCTTTTTTAAAAAAGACAAAATAACTTGCCATATAGCACTAGGACACAGAAGGCATAAACATGCAGTATCTACTCTTCCTTTAATTCTGATGTGTATTATCTTCAATCGGAGACCAACCACCAAGAAAGAAGAATCAGCATTGCTTATAGAACAAAGTACCCTTAATAAGACAGACAGAATGTCAACTATACCAACTACCATATTTTTCAGAGTATAAGACACACTTTTTTGCCCCTGAAATAGGGTGAAAATATGGGTGCGTCTTATACACCAAATGTAGCTTTGCCCACCCACCCTTTGGCCTCTGCCTCCCAGCAATTTGCCTCCTTGCAGCAAACAGCAAACAGCCCGTTTCAGCTTCAGCATAGCCTGATTATGAGAAGCAGCTGATTGTCAGTTGGATCGGCCTTCTGACCATCAGCTGTTTCAGGCTGCAGGGATTGCCATTGCCTATTGCCCATTCCGATCCCCGGAATGAACAGAAAATAGCACAGCAATAGACTATGGCAATCCCTGCAGCCTGAAACAGCTGATCGTAGGGAAGCCGATTCAACCAACAATCAGTTTCTCGTGCTAATCAAGCTGTGTTGAAGCTGTTTTCTGTTTGCTGTTTGCTGCAAGGAGGCAAATTGCTGGGAGGCAAAGGCAGATTTTTTTTCTTGTGCTAATCAGACTGCTGAAAATAAAAACGAAAATGAAACAGGCTGTTTGCTGCAAGGAGGCAAATTGCTGGGAGGCAGAAGCAGATTTTTTTTTCTTGTTTTCCTTCCCGAAAAAGGTAGATGCGTCTTATAGTCCGGAGCATCTTATACTCCAAAAATAAGGTATATCTGCAACAAAGAACTGACACAGAAGTAACAGAATAACAAAATTGAAAGGGACCTTGGAAATCTTCTAGTCCAATTCCCTACTGAAGTGGAACACCTTATGCCATTCGAGACAAGTGGCCATCTAGTCTCTTCTTAAAAGCCTCCAGTGATGGAGCACCCATAACTTCTAAAGGCAAGCCATTCCATTGGTTAATTGTTCTTACAATTGTTAGGGTATTACTCCTTTTTTCTGGGTGGCTTCTCTCCTTGATGAGTTTCCATCCATTTTTTTTTTTTTTTGTCTTGCCTTCTGCTGGTTTGGAAAAATAGGTTGACGACTTCTTCTTGGTGGCAGCCCCTTCAATATTGGAACACAAAATGAAACTTTTCAAACAGTTGGTCTTTCCTTAAGAATACTCTATGCACATCGTTCAGAGGTGTGAAAACCTTTTCCAGGCCTTATTTCAGCAACTCACAACCTTGTTCAGAAGGCCAGAGTTCGCCACCTACCAATTAAGAATGCAGAAGAAATTATCCTGGAGCAAGCCACTGTTTTATTTCTTTTAAGGTCTCAATTCCCAAGAGGTCAGATAAATACCTCTGGGAAGCCCCTCAGATAAACCCTTGGTTTAATCCCCTTTAAAATCCAGCCAAGTTGTTAGCCATTAGTCATTACGGTGAAATTTCAGGAAAGCAACTCAATTCACCTACGAAAGCAAAGAAGGCTTTTAAGAATGCACTCTGTATGCACAGAAGGGAACAAATTGCTGAGCCAAGCCAAAAAGAAAAAAGAAAAAAAACCCCATACTCATCCTGTATCAATCCATTTAAAAGGAAAAGTGATTCACAGAATAATTTCTTGGTGGATATTGCCCTTTAGTAACGGCATTGAAATTTAGGCAAGGGAAATGAAATCATACACTGATGCCCACAAATTCAAACTATGTTTGTCATATTCTTAATGTCTTTCTTGGTCGTAAATTAGATATTGTCCTTTGTAGCATCACACTCAAGTAGTTCTCCTCAATTAAAGTTAAATTTAGCTTTTGTAGCCAATGTTTAAAGCAAAATAAGAACCAACGTTTTAAGACTTTTACAGAAGACCTGCAGTTTCTAACCCAACAAACTAAATTTAGTTTATTAACCAGATGTGAGATTCACTCATACCTTTAATAAACTCTTTCCTTCCTGGCTCTCAGACATATAAAAAACAAAACACTTGCTGTTGACATAGAAGACAAAAAATAATAGCAAATTAATGCCTCAACTACATTTAACAGAATAAAAATGGGACATTGATGTACATCTTGTAGTATTGTTTTTGTCTTGGAATTCCATACCATACAAGATATACAGAAAAAGAGGAGAAGGTGAAGCAGGTACCTATTAACCAAGAAGGTAGACCCAGAAGACAAGATCAAAGGCACACTACAACAAGATCAAATAACAATGGTTAAGGTTGCCAGAAAAGCAACTTTGTATGTCCCTCAACACCCAAAGTGGTGAAAGATGAAGAAAAATAGAAAAAAGTGGACGAGGAAGAGGAGGAGGAAAGAAGAAGAACAGGGATGACGATGAGAATGAGAATGAGGAGGAGGAGGAGGAGGAGGAGAGGAGGAGGAGGAGGAGGAAAGGGAGAAGGAAAAGGAGAAGGAGAAAAGGGAGAAGGAGAAGGAAGAAGGAGAAGAGGAAGAGGAAGAAGGAGAAGGAGAAGGAGAAGGAGAAGGAGAAGGAGAAGGAGAAGGAGAAGGAGAAGGAGAAGGAGAAGGAGAAGGAGAAGGAGAAGGAGAAGATAATGATGATTAAAATGATTAAGATTTATTTATTTTATATGGCAAACATTTGTCAGTGAGATCTACATTGCTATGCTACAGAGTAGTCCTGGCAGCCTAACTGCTAGTTTGTTCAATTTTGCACTTTTGTTGTTCAGTTTTGCACTTTTCCACTGCATGCTATGAAGGCCATACCAGCTAGCACCAGCTGGCTAGTGGCATTTGGGTGTTGATGTCATCTTCCAGGGCCTTTTCTACTAATCTCTCCTTGCATCTTGGCAAGTCCACCACCTGCTCACATCCTCCTTGTGCATCTAGCTTTTCCCACCAAAGTGGTACCCATTCATCTATTCATAATAATGTTTTTTACTGGTGGGTGGGTAGGTCACAAGCTAAAGGGGAATGACAGGAGCTCACCCTGTCCTGTAGCACTACCAGGACTTGAACCACCAGAGTGTCCACTGCTTCTGGTCCAGTGTCCTTAAGCCACTATGCTACTGTGCCTCCATAAGAAGCTTATTTTTGTGAAAAGAACTAGGCTGTTTCTTAATGTTATCAGAGCTACTTAGAGCACAGCAACATCACCATTACAATGTGAGTTGAGGAGGCCAATTATATATTTCATCATCATCATCATCATCATCATCATCATCATCATCATCATCATCATTATTGTTGTTGCTTTTTTATGTGTGTAAGTCTATTGAAGCCCTCTTATTCCTAACTCCAGATTTCAGGACAAGGGTATTTGGAAATTTTTAAAAGACATAGAAGAAGGCACCAAATGGGTGGTGGGAAATCCTTCCATATTGTTGCCAAGATACTTCTACGTGAAATCACGTTCAATTTGAAGGAAGCCTTTAAACTTACCCAAGTGTTAAATCACTCTTATTTTATTTCCCATCAGAAATTGGCAGGAGAGCTCTCTTTGATATTTGATTGTGTAACCTTGAATTTTGGCAATGTGAAATGCAGAAAATTCAGGTGAGGCACAAAACGTTCCAGCTTCTTGAAGAAAGACAGAATAGGCTTTAAAGTGGAACAAGGGGAACAACATTGTATTAATGGTCCATTGAGTAGGTAGGCACCTATTTGGTGACAATGGTTTTGTCGGCTTTGGAAGCCATATTAGGCCGGAAGCTTCCATGCTGCCATCTTATCATGTGTGGGAAAGTAGGAGGGGGGGGTTTAGTAGAGGGGTTGTCTGTAGATATAATAGCATTCTTCCTATCGATCAAGGTCAGGGCGATCCTGCATCTGGAGAAGGAGTGGTTGGAGTGAGGTCTCGAGATGGATGGCGGTTGATTGGAGCATGTGATCGATTGAGGAGTGAGGGGATGGTTTGGGGCATTTTGATTTACTGAGGAAAAACCCAGACCTCTCAGATTTGGGTTTTCCCAGATGTGCCAGTTTACCTATTCTAGTAAATAGAACTTTGAAAATACTTGCTTCAGAGTCTTTACTTGGAAGAGGGTTTTTTTCTGGAACGCTGGCAGGTTTTCAAGCATTTGTATTTTACATCCCATCATTCTCTCAATCTTATAGAAAGAAAAATCTGACTTTCCCCAGGAAGAAAACACACACACACACACACACAGAGAGAGAGAGAGAGAGAGAGAGAGAGAGAGAGAGAGAGAGAGAGAGAGAGAATACATACATATGTTTATAGTACAGTTATAGTAAGTTATCAATTATGGCATAGCCTAACTTCTGGCCATTTTAGAGATTTACCATTTCTCCTACCCAGTTTACTTCTAAATCTCACTTTTGGTAACTGTACGTCCATTGAGAACATATGCATTTTGTGGGTCCTTGGAAGTTAACAGACTAAAATTTATTCCATTAACATAACCACACTGAAGACAAAAGAAAGAATAATTGAAAAGGCATGGGGAAAAATAACAGTAGGAAACAATTTGGTCTGGTTGATCCTTGGGCAAAATTCTAAGTTTGTACAGGTGACATCAAAGAGGTAATTGAGGGAAGCTTTCTTGGCTGAGCTTTCTCCTTGCATGGGTTGAGAACAAATATTGCTCGGTGGATTTCAATCTGAGATAACTCACTGGGCTCAAAGCAGTCAGGTAGAATTTGTCCCTGCTGTTTTTCATCAGCTTCCTTTTGTTTCCATTCCAGGAGCAGATCATCCATATCTAAGTGGTCTACTAGAGAAAGTGAGTTCCCTGGAAGTAGACTAAGAGGACACAGATGCTCAATGAAAGATAGACAGTGGACAGAAGCAACCAGTAATGGTTGGCAAGGATTTATAGTTTACGTACAGGAACTTCCCTTTGAGTGAAGCATAGATCAACCTTTCCATTCATATCCCATTAGAGTAAAGAATTGTTCGTTCTTCTCTGGAAAACTTCCTTCTCTCTGGGGGAATGTGGCTTACTGCAGGATATTCAGTCCTCTTCTAGACAAGGAATCATTAAGAAACTTACATTTTATGCTATTTATGTTTAGAAATGGAAGCCTATTGGAAATTACTAGCCTTCGTGTAAGAACAGATAGACATGTTTTGATGCCGCTCTGAAATGAGTAATTTTGTAAGGTAACAATTTGAAGCATTGTTTATTGCTCTGAAAGAGAGCTGTTATGTCAGGGTAATGATGTTTTAAAGCTGACCAACCCTTTAAGACTGAGGATGAGTCAGCAGGTTTATTGCCCTTTAAGAAGCTATAAAGGAAGCCATTAGAGGGCGTCTCTCTCTCTCTCTCTCTCCTGGTGTATCATTCTCCACATTGTGTCCTACATGCATTGTAGTTCTCTGTGTAAAGTTGAAGATTGATTGATTGTCTGCCTACCATGTGTATGTATGTATATAGATGTCTTGTATATAAACCAGTGTTTGTAATGAGGACCTTTGTCTCCTGTATTTTGCTCCTGGGTTGTCTCAAAATAGTAATCACACTGTAAACACTCTGACATGTTAAAATTTTGAAATACTTTTGAGAAGGGACAGAGAAAAACAAAAAGTAATCAAGTTCCTATTTGAAAGCATTAAAGTTTAAGATGGTTAAAAGTAAAGTAAAGGAATATGAAGTTGTTTTATTTTATCGAGGTTAACATATATGTTATTTTTGATAACCTTTAATGGACTTTTACTGAGCAGCCCTGAATAACATAATTTTAAAGGATCTGTCTTTAGAGAAAAAAATGTGAAATGGATGAAGAGATTGTTGGTTGTGTTATTAAAAAAAAGTAATAAAATGTTTATTCTTGTTGAGACAAAGGGAGAAGTTATACCTTTATATTTATTTCTTGTTATATTCTTACATTTTCTTTCCCTTCTTTCTTTTATACTTTTTTTCTTTTCTGCACTCCATATTTTTTTCTTCCTAGTCTTTTATTTTTGGTAGTTTGTATTAGTTTGTAATCTGTACAACTGCAATACTTAATAAAATTATTTGGGAAAAAATCATTTGGCATAATTTTATCTAAATCATTAATGGCCTTCAGAGAAGTGAGGGGGGAGAAACATGAAACTTCAACTGCAACTGCACCCACAGTGTCTTAAGTTATTCAACACATAGACACCTACGCAAAAATAAACATGATAACTGTCTACATTCCAGATTCCTAACTCCTCAGGGTCTGTAATAATAAATGTAAAAGCCAATAAGTCACCTATTCTTAGATAACTCTATATTTAAATGCAAGCAATAAATTCATTTTTCTTCCTTCCTTCTTCTGCTTGTCTCTTGCAGCTTTCATTGTAAAACACTTCTAAAGCTAACTAGTGAAAGAAAACTTGCTTACAGTGGTCTCACATTAGTTAATAGCAATAGCAAAATCTGGGTCGGTCACTGGGACCAGCGGTTTTGTCTTCCGAGCTTTCGGATTAGTACTGGAGCCCATCTTCAAGGAATTTCACTCTAGCAGAGTGTGTTATGTTCTCTGTGTGGTATCAACACATCCCAATCAACGCACACCAATCAACATCTAAAAAGCCACTTACAAGAGGCACTATAAATTGGGTGAAATTCAGCAGGTTCTGACAGGTTCTGGAGAATCAGTAGCAGAAATTTTGAGTAGTTCAGAGAACCAGCAAATATCCCCTCTGGCTGGCCCCAGGAGTGGGGTGGGAATGGAGATTTTGCAGTATCCGTCTCCTGCCATGCCCACCAAGCCACACCATGCCCACCAAGCCACACTCACAGAACAAGTAGTAAAAAAAAATTGAATTTCACCACTGCTATAAATGCCATGCACAGAACAGCACATACTCTGCTAGAGGAGGGGTGTAAAACACAAGGCCCGCAGGCCACATTTGACCCACAGTGTGGTCAGATCTGGCCTGCAGAACCATCCTTGAAAATATAAAGGGACGACGTGCATCACTTCAGCCCAGTTTACCCAATGCAAAGAGGAAACATTGGGCCAGCGTAGCTTCAGCCCAGTCTACCCAGTATGAAGAGAAACATGCCAGCAGTTTGGGGAGTGGTGTCAAGCTAGCCACGCCCGTCCAGTTGGCCAAACCAACCAAGTTGGCCATGCCTGCCCGCCCCCCACACCAAATCAACCACAGCCTTCATTGAGCGGCCCTCAATGAAACTGAATTTGACACTCCTGTGTTAGAGAGAAGTTCCCTGATTATGGGATCTAACACGAATCCAAAAGCTCCGAAGGCAAAACTTCTGGTCCCAGTGACCGACCCAGATTGGATCCTGCAACATACTCTTGGGATATATATATTTGCCTTCATTCATCAGTAGCACTTAGGTTTATATTACATAGTGCTTTACAGCTCTCTATAAGTGGTTTCGAGAGTTGGCATCGGAGGTGGTATTCAGCTGGTTCGCACAGGTTCGGGCGAATCAATAGCAGCAATCAGAGGTGGACCCACCCACCCACCTCGGCTCCAAGTTGCACTATTTAGGCACAATTTCGAGACTGGGCGCATGTGTGGAAGGCACATGAGTGAGCAAAGTGCATGCGCAGAAGGCCGGCACATTTGTGAGCACATATGTGGGCAGCAAACCAGTGGTAAAGTTAAGTGAAACCTACCTCTAGTCAGCATATTGGCCCCCAACAATCTGGATCTTCCTTTTACTGACCTCAGAAGGATAAAAGACTGAGTCAGCCTCGAGCTGGTGAGAATCAAGCTGCTGAACTGCTGGCAGTCATCAGAATTAGCCTGCAATATTGCATTCAAACCACTGTGCCACTGTGGCTCTTAAGGTCCACCTTTTGAATGAACCATACGACGTAACTATTATCAATCCTGGAGACCCACTTCAGGTTACTTTTTATTCTTCCCCACTGAACAAGATGCTACTTGTTAAGAAAAGGCTACAAGCATCACCTGGGAAATACAGGTTCTCCTTGACTTACAACTGTATTGGAGCACAGAGTTATTACAGTCATAACTCTGCCCAGTCATTAAGCAGGTCACCGCAGGACTGTACCTGGCTGTACAATCTTTTACGCAGTGGTGTTTAGATGAACATGGAGATTGTAAAGTGAATGCTGTGAAGGTGATGGTTGCTACATGAACTCATTGTCTAAACTGGACTTTTTGCTTTTTTTGCTTGAAACCTGAAATACCATATTTTTCGGAGTCTAAGGCACACCGGAGTATAAGATACACCTACCTTTTTTGGTGAGGAAAGGAAGAAAAAGAAATCTCCCTCTGCCTCTGAGCAATTTTGCCTCGTTGCAGGAAACAGCAAACAGCCTGCTTTACTTTAATTTTCATTTTCAGCATAGCTTGATTAGCACTAGGAAAAAAAAAAATCTGCTCCAGCAATTTACCTCTTTGCAGCAAGCAGCAGAGCCCTGCACAAAACATCTGAGAGCAAATCAGCCGAGAGTCAGGAGGCCGATCCAATCAACTTGTGCTAATTAGGCTGTGCTAAAGCTGAAAGAAGCTGTTTTCCCTTGCTGTTTGCTTGCAAGGAGGTAACTGCTGGGAGGCAGAAGCCAAAGGGTGGGGGCCAGTGGGTGGGTGGGGCTACATTTGGTGTATAAGATGCATCTAAATTTTCACTCCCTTTTAGGGGGAAAAAAAGGTGTGTCTTATACTCTGAAAAATATGGTATATCCCAGTTTCCAGCAAAGAAACCCCCAACGTTGCAAATCACTGTCATGTGACCACAGGATGCTTCAAACAACAATAAATGTGCTCCACTAGCTGAACTCCCAATATGTAATCACATGACTTCAATGGGAGTCCTGGCCATCAGTAATTCAAATCCAGGTCATAAGTAGCCCTGGGGTGTAGGTCTGTCATAGCTTTTCATGGTCATTAAATAACTGCCGTAAATCGAGAACTACCTGGAAAGGCAAGGTGTAGCAATTTGCAGGTATGTCATCGGTAATGACTACGAGACAAATTATTATATTTCCCCTTTCAGAATCTAGAATGCTGGCTCTGAAAAGATCACTCCAAAGGGAGAAATGAAGGTGTGGATGTATTTGCATAAACAGACAATCCTGCGCATACATCTCTCTACATAACATGGCTTGAAAGATGCGCTGGTTATTTATTCATTCGTATGTTTATATTATGATGCAAATAACATTTTCATTTGCTTGTTCAGGTATGAAATAGAAAGCTGTGGGAACTCATACTTACTTCTGAAAGGGAGTGAACGTAAAGAGTTATCTTATTCAGATGACTCCATAGGAAGATACATTCTCCATTCAGAAAGGGAGGGAGGGAGGGAGGGAGGAAGGAAGGAAGGAAGGAGAAATAGATAGGAAGGGAGCAATAAGAGGAAAGATAAGGAAGGAAGGAAGGAAGGAAGGAAGGAAGGAAGGAAGGAAGGAAGGAAGGAAGGAAGGAAGGAAGGAAGGAAGGAAGGAAGGAAGGGAATCTCTATTAGTCAGAGAATTCCCACACATCCTGCACTCACTTATCTAATCCATAAAAAAGAAATTAGCAAATTAGTAAAATTAGTAAAAAATAAATTATTGATGCTATGGTGTGCATAAAACCCTTCTCCCTATTGCTTCCTCTGGCCTCAAAAATAAATATCAACTATTAAATAAAAATAACATTAAATGACTGAAATTTCTATGAGATTAGTTTACAAGCTAGAGTTCTCTGGCTATAACATGTACATGCAGCTGATTTTTTTTTTCTTAGCCTAACAAGCTTTAAATTTTAGCCATTAATGCAGTATTATCATCACAAACTGAAAATATTCTGAGAGGTAAGCAACCGGCAATACCTCACTTCTCCGATTGCCAGTTTATATTATCATGTTTTAGAAAGAAAAGATAGGATGTAAATGATGTGATTTCTCTCCCAAAAGCTCCTATTGGGGAGACGAGAAATTTGTGTTAGAATCAGGGCAATTTCCATAGGAAATGATAGAAATAGTAGAGCAGTGAAGCCAATCGCTGCAAAGTTTTCAAACTTCATTCTATCAGCAGGCCATGGTCCGCTGAGTGCAATTTGAAAAGATCCAAAATTGGAAAGGATTTCCCAAATTAATGTATATATATATATTCAAGCATGTATAAGATAACAGGTAAAAGTATAAACATAATCTGAATACATGGAAAGAGTAAGTAAAAAGGAATATTAGGACAGGGACGGTAGGTACCCTGGTGCACTTATGCACGCCCCTTACAGACCTCTTAGGAATGGGTTGAGGTCCACGATAGACAGTTTAAGGTTAAAGTTTTGGGGGTTTGGGGATGAAACCACAGAGTCAGGTAGTGCATTCCAGGCATTGACCACTCTGTTGCTGAAGTCATATTTTCTGCAATCAAGTTTGGAGCGGTTTACCTTGAGTTTGTATCTATTGTGTGCTCGTGTATTGCTGTGGTTGAAGCTGAAGTATACATTGACAGTAGGACATTGTAGCAGATAATTGTATGTACTACGCTTAGGTCGGACCGAAGGCGGCGTAGTTGTCTAAGCCCAAAATTTCAAGTCTGGTGGATAGGTATTCTATTGCAAGCGGAGGAGTGGAGGACTCTTCTCATGAAATATCTCTGGACTCATTCGATTGTATTAATGTCCAATTTGCAAGATAAGCTGTATTCAAGAATTGGTCTAGCAAAAGTTTTGTATGCCCTAGTTTGCAGTTCAATATTACCAGAGAAGAAGCTACGCAAGATTAGGTTTGGCAATGCTGTTACAGTGGACTCTGGCACTTAGATCATTTGAGATGAGTACTCCAAGGAAAATAAAATAAAATAAAAAATAAAAACTCAGATTCAACAGCCTGACCTTATGTCCCTTGGCCTTGCATTTCAGTCCTTTTTAATCTCTAGAATGAATACATTGACTCTAGTGCTTGGCAGCTAGATGTGGGAATAAAAGAGAGAAAAGCTTTGTTACCCCCTAAGAGAATGCTTTGTTTGTTAAAGAGCTTCTTAGAAGCTCTTACTTCTTTGTAAAATTTCACTCCGCCTGTATTTACATTCATAAAGTTTCTTAGGGAGGTTGTGTAAAGCATTTGAAGAGATGCTTCATAGATGCACAGCAAACAAAGTGATATATAACAAGCCTTCTTCACTAGTTTTGAGGTATCTGTGTCTTCTAGAAGTCCCAGGGCATCTGCTTTAAGGTTTTTTCTTGGTTTCTTGGGCTTGTGCCTTGCCATCAATGCTTCTGGAGGAAAAGTATGGCAATTATTTTTGCTCTTCTACAGTTTTGCTGAGCTGCCCATGGTACCTCAAAGTACCATGAGGTACCATGAAGGGATGCGGTGGCTCAGTGGCTAAGACACTGAGCTTGTTGATTGAAAGGTCGGCTGTTCAGCGGTTCGAATCTCTAGTGCCGCGTAACAGGGTGAGCTCCCATTACTTGTTCCAGCTTCTGCCAACCTAGCAGTTTGAAAGCACATAAAAAATGCAAGTAGAAAAATAGGGACCACCTTTGGTGGGAAGGTAAAAGCATTCCGTGCGCCTTTGGTATTTAGTCATGCCGGCCACATGACCATGGAGATGTCTTTGGACAGTGTTGCTCTTCGGCTTTGAAATGGAGCTGAGCACCACCCCCTAGAGTCAGGAAAAACTAGCATATGTGTGAGAGGAACCTTTACCTCTACCATGGTACCTCAGAAAGCTCTGAAGAAATGAGCTCCATCCTTATTAATTATATGGCCTCCTTCAGGAAAAGAATTAACTCTTTAAGACTGGGGCCTTAAACATTCGGAAATGTCTGTAAAATTTGTAAATAGCTTGTTTTCATGCTGACCTTCAGGGAAACGTCTCAGTTAACAAATAGGATTCAAAGTCTATTGGCTAATTGTTTTATAATTTCAATGCTGTAATTTTATTTACATGTTTGGTTGCATTGTGGATTGTCCATGATCATAGGCAAAGAGACAAAATAAATAAATATTCTTGGAAATTGATTTCACTGGAGGTAGGCTACTTTTCCATGTTTTTACTGATTTCATTTAATTTCAATATCACTCTACAAAGCCTTAGTAAGACCACATCTAGAATACTGCATCCAGTTTTGGTAACCACACTATAAAAAAAGATGTTGAGAATCTAGAAAAAGTGCAGAGGAGAGCAACCAGGATGATTAGGGGACTGGAAACTAAAACATATGAAGAACGGTTACAGGAACTGGGCATGGCTAGTCTAGTGAAGAGAAGGACCAGGGGAGACATGATAGTAGTCTTCCAGTATTTGAGGGGCGGCCACAGAGAGGAAGAGATCAGGCTATTTTCCAAAGTACCTGAAGGCCAGACAAGGAACAATGGATGGAAACTGATCAAGGAGAAATTTAACCTAGAAATAAGGAGACATTTTCTGAAAGCGAGAACAATCAACCAATGGAACAGCTTGCCTTTGGAAGTTGTGGGAGCTTCATCACTTGGGACTTTCAAGAAGAGATTGGATTGACATTTGTCAGAAATGGTGTAGGGTCTTCTGCTTGAGTGGGGGAGTTGGATTAGATGACCTACGAAGTCCCTTCTAACTCTGTTAAGCTGTTAAATCTGTCAATATTATTCTGATGATCAGAGTGAAAACAAAAGAAATTGTTTCCAAGGATATTGATTACCTTAGACCTCATGTGAGATGTACGATCCCCAATATTTAATAGTATTACTGCATTTCTTTGTTTCTACTTCCATTGCTTACTGACCAAACCCACTCATATGTTACGTTAGGGAATAGATCAGATCAATAAATCAGCTGTTTGCACTATACTGTATTGGTTTTTGTTGCAATGGTTTTGATCCCAACTCTAGACTTCAATATAGATTATACCATTCAAAGTATTAGACTAAATGAAAAAGGGCTTACTTTAGAATAAGCAATGGACAGGCTCATACTATACCTATTAGTGATGATTGGATGAATCATTAAATGAAGAATTGAAGTCAACAAAGGAGATATGGCTAGGACGTATTTAGACTTCTTAGAATACTTCTTCAAGTAAATTGGAATTATTTATAATCACAAATAAAATTGAAGAATGTTTTCCCTGTTCCCTAATTAATACCAGAAGAGTTAAATATATCACTAAGTTTACCAGCTACATATTCACAAATGCACACATACATTTTCATCTCTCTCCCTCTCTCTCTCTCTCTCTCTCTGTGTATGTGTGTAAAAGTAGCACTTAGTTTAATCAAAATGCTAGTTTGTTCTACTCTTCTGATTATTTTTTCACATATTGCAAAATTGTTTTAATTTCTTAGGACATAAATTAATTAGTCTCATAATTATCTGGAAGAGCTTTCGGTGGCTACAGGGCACAGTGAGGTGGAATTAATTGAGATGATATAATGAGAGCAATATTTACCACCTCTTAATGGAAACTATGGTTACTCGGAGGGGAAACTATGGTTACTCGGAGGGGAAACATGAAATAGGCTTTGATCAAAAGATCAAAGAGTTCGGATACAGAACTGCATAGGTAGATATAGCAAGAGAGAGAAAAGAGTTTGGAATTCATACCACTGGGGTGTCTCAGGCATTTTGGTATTTACTAGTGGCTATTTTAACAGATCACAAAGCTTTTTGTTAGAAATATCAATGGAGGAGAATATTGTAGCACAAAGTTGAAGTGTGTGGGATCCTTGGTGCTCTCTGAGCTTGATTGTTTTCTTTGGAGACATTTTATTACTCAACTAGGTAACTTCATCAGGCTAGAATGGAGTGTGCTTTGTACCAGAGGTGGGTTTCAGCAGGTTCTGACCAGTTCTGGAGAACCGGTAGCAGAAATTTTGAGTAGTTTGGAGAATCAGTAGTAAAAATTCTAACAGGCCCCGCCCCCATCCATTCTCTGCCTCCCAAGTCTCAGCTGATCAGTAGTAACCTTCCCCTGGATTGGGGAGAGAATGGAGATTTTACAGTATCCTTCCCCTGCCACACCCACCAAGCCATGTCATGCCCACCAAGCAACACCCACAGAACTGGTAGTAAAAAAAATTGAAACCCACCACTGCTTTGTACCATCTGCTACAGCCAACTGGAAAGCTCATTCTAAATCCTCCAAGTGGTAGGTTTATCCCTGTACATTTTTGTTTCCTTCTTAGTTAACAGCAAAGAAGGAAACCAAAAACCAGAACACTTCCGCTTCAGCAGCCTGGAGCAGATAAGCAAAAATTAATCCCAGACAAACAATCAAGCAGAAAATAATGTTTCAGTCAAGGCACTACCACTGAGAAAACCACATCCCCACCCAAACTGGCAGAACAAGGTATTGTATATTAACAGGAAGCAAACCCCGCTCCTTCTAAGCACTGAAGATGAAGTTGCCCACATAGTCCCATGGCAAGACAGGGCAAGGGAACTAATAAGTAATCCCCACATTGTAGAAATCTTTATATATAAAAGTATAGCTTGATAATCAACATTGCAACTGGGCAACATTTTAATCGAAGGTAAGGCCAATGAAAATGAATGTGAATCTTTATTTATAGTAAAAGGAATGATATGTAAAATTTGATTGGCATGAAAACATACTGAATTATTGAACAAGATAATAATGAAAGATTATAATTCAACAAAACACATTATTATTATTATTATTATTATTATTATTATTATTATTATTATTATATAATTTGTCCAATTTAATTAAGATGAGCATTGGTTTTTTTGTTTTAAAATGCGATTAGAAAGGGGATATTTTTTTAACTATAACAGTGACATAACTAAAAATTAGAAAGAGCAACAATGGAAGATTATAATTCAATATAAATCTGAATATTACTATTAGAATTATATAAGTTTGTTAAACATAACAAATATGTTTATTGGTAGTCTATCTGTAGTAAAAGGAGTGATATCAAGAATATAGAAATTGTCATAAAAATAATATATTGAAATACTGAATAATTAAGGAAAGATGATAATTCAACAAAATATGTGTATTTCTACTAAAAGTCTATAAGATTGTCGGGCTTCAGATCGGGGTACAGCACGGAAATGGCATTGGTCACATTGGTTGATGATCTCTGGAGGGCTTGGGACAGAGGTTGCTCCTCTGTCCTGATCTTATTAGACCTATCAGCGGCTTTTGATACCATCGACCTTGGTATCATGCTGCACCAGTTGGAGGGGTTAGGAGTGGGGGGCACCATGCTGCAGTGGTTCTCCTCCTTCCTCTCTGACTGTACACAGTCTGTGTTGGCAGGGGGTCAGAGGTCGACCTCAAGGTGCCTTGTTTGTGGGGTGCCACAAGGGTCAGTCCTCTCACCCCTTCTGTTCAAAATTTATGTGAAGACACTGGGTGAGATCATCTGTGGTTTTGGGGTGAAGTTCCATCAGTGCGCTGATGATACTCAGCTGTACATCTCCACCCTGGACCACCACAATGATGCACTTGATATAATGTCCCGGTGTCTGGAGGCCATGCAGATCTGGATGGGGAGAAACAGGCTCAGACTCAAACCCTCCAAGACCAAGTGGTTGTAGTTTCCACCGTCCCGGTATAGCCAGATGGTTCCATCGCTGACTATTGGGGGTGAGATTTTGGCCCCCACAGAGAGGGTTCGCAACTTGGGTGTCCTCCTGGATGTGTGGCTGTCTCTAGAAGATCATATGATGGCTGTGGCCAGGGAGGCTTTTTTTCAGGTTCGCCTGATTCACCAGTTGCCGCCCCTTTCTGGACCGGGACTCCTTGCACATGGTCCCTCATACCCTCGTCACTGCCCGTCTGGACTACTGTAATGCTCTCTACATGGGGCTTCCCCTGAAGAGCACTCAGAGGCTCCAACTGGTCCAGAATGCGGCTGCGCAGATGATTATGGGAGCGACACGATGTACCCATGTAATACCTCTCCTGCGCGAGCTGCACTGTCTCCCGGTGGTCTTCCAGGTACGATTCAAGGTGTTGGTGACCATCTTTAAAGCGCTCCATGGCTTAGGACCTGGGTACTTACGAGATCGCCTTCTGCTACCGATAGACAAATTCTTCTCCTATGCCATCCCTCTGCTCAACACATAATTCCCACAATGCCCTCTTCTACCTAATATCTAATCATGTAGTAGGACTGTATTACTATTATCCTTCTCACCTTTCCTACTACCTACTCCTATTGGTATCTTATATCTATCACGTGTTGGATGTATCATATAACAGATGATTGTATCTTTTGATTTATGTTTTATCATTTTGTTGCTTGTATGTATACTGAAAGCTTATGCACCAGAGACAAATTCTTTGTGTGTCTAATCACACTTGGCCAGTAAAGAATATTCTATTCTACTCTATTCTGTTCTATTTTCTTTTATTCTGCTCTGCTCTGCTCCGCTCTGCTCCGCTCTGCTCCGCTCTGCTCCGCTCCGCTCCGCTCCGCTCCGCTCCACTTCTATTCTATTCTATTCTATTCTATTCTATTCTATTCTGTTCTGTTCTATTCTATTCTATTCTATTCTATTCTATTCTATTCTATTCTATTCTATTCTATTCTATTCCATTCCACTCCACTCCACTCCACTCCACTCCACTCCACTCCACTCCATTCCATTCCATTCCATTCCATTCTCATATAATATATATGATTTTTCTATCTCCAATCAGAGGATAATTGAATTGGCCCAGAATGCAGAGTTTCTGGAAGAATTATTAAGATAATGATGGCTTAAATGAGCCATAATTTATTTTTAATTTTTGAATTCTGTCAATACTTTTCATTTTGCCATTCGTATTTGGAAAAATGAACATATAGGCACCCACATATTTGAGATTTGATCAGTTTTCTCTGTGCTGGCCTTGGCAGGCATCTCCCAGCTTATGAATGAAGAAGCTGCCTTCAGGTGGGCAGGAATTGTCCTTTCTACTATAGCACTTGGACAAACTCCATGAAAAAGACGTCACAAGCTTTATGGCTTTTTTTATTTTCTGGAATCAGTATGGGCAGCTAGAGAATAAATGATCTTGCAGGAGACTTCAGCTTTTTGCAAATATCTGCCCTTCCTCTGCCACTAAACTGAATATTCGCTAAGCAGACCGAGCAGAAGAGCCCAGATCCCTCAAAACAAAGCATATAGTAAATGCCAGTTTGGGAAACAGCTTACTCTGACTCTGCCCAGGTCAGACACTGCTGACATTGATTCAGGACCATGTCCAAATTCAAATTAATTAGTCTGAAGCTGTCTGTCTCCTATTGATGGATATCCACATTTTCTTCCCCTAAGAGTCACACTCATACGCATCCACTTGAAAAGATAAAGACTCTTGCCAGTCAGACAAATAAATGTAGGATTTTTATAGCTTCTGCTTCATCAACACTGTATCTGAGCATCGTAGATGAAGATGGCAAGTATTTATTTATTTATTTATTTGTTTATTTATTTATTTTAAAAAACTCCATTATTGTTCCCAGCAAACATCTCCATGATAACACATTAAGATGTGGAAGCCATGTTTTCTTAATTCTTTCAATGGGTTATATATTGAATTTAAGCTTCAGTTAGATTAATTTTTATCCCACTTTTATTGCTCCAATAAGTAATTCCAACTTCAATAAGTACTGCCTTCCTCCTTCTGTTTTCTCCATAACAACCCTGTGTGTTTGGGTTGGGCTGAGGGAGTGGGACTGGCCCAAGTTACTATGCTGGCTTGCATGCCTAAGACAGGACTAGAACTCACCATCTCCTGGTGATTGAACCAAAGTCACCCTGCTAGCTTTCATGCCTAAGGTAGGACTAGAACTATTGTCCCCTGGTACTTGACCCAAAGTCACTCACCTGCATTTCATGGCAAAGGCAGAACTAGAACTCACTGTCTCCTGGTGATTGACACAAAGTCATCCAGCTGCCTTTCATGTCAAAGAAAGAACTAGAACTCACTGTCTCCTGGTGATTGACCCAGTCACTGATCTGCCTTTCATGTCAAGGGCAGAACTAGAACTCACTGTCTCCTGGTGATTGACCCAGTCACTGATCTGCCTTTCATGTCAAGGGCAGAACTAGAACTCACTGTCTCCTGGTGATTGACCCAGTCACTGATCTGCCTTTCATGTCAAGGGCAGAACTAGAACTCACTGTCTCCTGGTGATTGACCCAGTCACTGATCTGCCTTTCATGTCAAGGGCAGAACTAGAACTCACTGTCTCCTGGTGATTGACCCAGTCACTGATCTGCCTTTCATGTCAAGGGCAGAACTAGAACTCACTGTCTCCTGATGATTGACACAAAGTCATCCAGCTGCCTTTCATGTCAAAGAAAGAACTAGAACTCACTGTCTCCTGGTGATTGACCCAGTCACTGATCTGCCTTTCATGTCAAGGGCAGAACTAGAACTCACTGTCTCCTGGTGATTGACACAGAGTCATCCAGCTGGCTTTCATGCCTAAAACAGGAATAGAACCCACTAACCCTGGTTTTTAGGCCAGCAACTTAACCACTATACCAAACTGACACTTATATACTAAAAGTCAGATTATTACATCCTGGTCATAATCAAAATATGGGTTGGATTTGCACAAGTGAAAATATGAATAGTTCCTCTTTTTTGCCCTACCATTACCTTCTTCATAACCTCTTTTCATATTTCTATGATATGCCAGGGTTCTTCCACCTTGATCTTTTTAATATTTTTAACCAGGGATGAAATGCTCCTGGTTTGGACCAGATCGCCCAATCCAGTGGCAATGGAGGCGGGTGGTTCGGAGAACCAGTAGCAAAAATCCCTGCCCTCCTCCCCCATACCCAGCTGAGCCGCACAATCATCAAAGGCTTTTTCTTTTTACTTTTAAAAGCATTTTTTTCTACAACCTCTTTGGCCGAAAAAATGCTTTTAAAAGTAAAAAAAAAAAGCCTCTGATGATCGGGCGGCTCAGCTGGGTATGTCAAAGGCTTTTAAAACCATTTTTTCTACAACCTCTTCAGAAACTTATTCAGTTTTAGAAAAACCACTTCAGTTTTAGAAAAACTGCTTTTAAAAGCCTCTGATCATCCAAGCTGAGTTGCCTGATCGTCAGAGGCATTTAAAAGAAAAAAAGCCTCTGCCGATCAGGCAACTCAGCTGGGATCGTCAGAACCTTTTGAAAGCATTTTTTTACAACCTCTTTGCCGAAGAGGTTGTAGAAAAAATGGTTTTAAAAGTAAAAAAAAATTGGCCACACCCACTCAGTCACATTAACCCCACCACCACCAAGCCACACCCACAGAACTGGTAGTAACAAATTTTAGATTTCACCACTCTTTCTAATCCTTATCTTTCTAATGGATTGTACCCCTAATGATCACGAATAAAATGTTATCCCTGCTTCACAGCATTTTTCCTCTTTTTACGACCCTGGTGTTCTCAGCTTTGTGCTTCCAGGAGCAATGTGAGATCACAGCTGTTTCTTCCTTTTAACTGCTAGTGGGGGTGGGAGCTGATTGGGTGGGAGCTTGGTTGTGTTCTGATTGGGTGGGTGTGTGTTCTGTTTGGGTGGGGGCTTAGTTGTGCTCGTTTTAGTCTGAGTTGCAGGGGGATTTGAGCTGGTGAATTGCGTTGTTGTTTGGCTTCGTGTTTGAAGCCAAACAACAACACCAGCCGAGAACACCAGCCTGAAGATGATGAATGAGACTTCGTCGAAACGTCGCCAAGACACTTCCAATTTTATGTGGGAGAAAACCCGAATAACCAAAAACCTACACACACACACAGAATTTCTTTTCAGAGAGAGAGAAAAAAACTTCAATAAAACTTTTGTATGCTACATCCTGGGATCCCAGACTGAAAAGCAGGAAGGTAGAAAGAATTGGAGTGAATCTGACAATCACTTTCTGTGCAACTTTTGGCCAATTTCCTTCTTGGCATCTGCCTTTAAGGCAACCATCTGGGTTTAATCTGAAGAAGGCAAAGAATTATGGGAATAAAAATTCAGCAAAACAAGTGGACTTTTCTTATCTCTCTCTCTGTCTTTCTCTCTCTCTGAACGAACAACCCCCTGGGATACGTACGATTCCTGACCTCCATACTTTCCACCGGGCCCTAAAGACCCGGCTATTTCAACAGGCTGGCCTGGCTGAATAAGAACCTGGATGGGATATTTTTAAATTATGGGTTTTTAATGGACAGGGCCAAATTGTTTAATTCTTTTTAACTGGTTTTAATTTTTATATGATTCAGTGTTTTATCATGGCTGTGCACCGCCCTGAGTCCTTTGGGAGAAGGGCGGTATAAAAATCTAATAAACTCAAACTCAAACTCAAACTAAAACTCTCTCTCTCTCTCTCTCTCTGTGTCTCTGTTTCTCTGTCTCTCTCTGTCTTTCTCTCCCCCTTCCCCCCTCTCCATTCTCTTTCAGAGGCTTTAATAAAGCTTAGCTTTATCATTTAGCCTTGCCTTGTAACCTCTTTTCCTGAATTTAACTTAAATGACACTCCTTGTTAGTTCAGCCTTCCATCACCTTCTTTCTCCAACTTGATTGAAATACAACTCTAAGCCCTTCTTGTTGGAGAAGATTCTTTTTAATCTGGATTTGCAAAGGGTGAGTTGCATTAGTGGGGCTCCATAAATGTGTATCTTCAGCCGAATGACGTATTGATATAAGCTTTTGCTAAGATCGTTTGTTTTAAAAAAATTATCATGGTGGAATGACTGCAGATGTGCACTATGCCCTGTTTTTCCCAATTTTTCCCCCACTAAAAGCCATAATTTTCTCTCTTGTGTCGGGATAGCGTCTCTATACAGAGGCCTCCTAAATCTTACTGTCCCATAAATATGTGAACATATATCTGTGATTTATTACAATTTAGCTCTTGTTTCTGTGAAGGAGGTTTACTGCACTGAGACTCCTCATTAATCTCATTCATAACCCATAGTATAAACACAACCTTTTCAATACATAACAGCAAGAAATATGGACATATATAATTTATGATTACATTTGCGAAGACGGATGAACTGCAAACAGATCCTTTCTTGGTTTTTTGAATACCCACTGATAAACTGGCAAAATTCACAGAACATTTTATGCCCATTTGCAACTTCTTAGTACAAATTTTGTCTAATCCTTGTAATGCCACCTAAAGCCTAGGATCATTCGCTGGGAAATTTCAGGCAGTACCTTGAATTCTGTTTCCAATTAGTCAATGTAGGGTTGAATTCTCCAAGCTGTACTTCTTTCATGACATTTGAGAGCTCCAATCATTTATATTTTGGCCTTACGCTTCAACTCCTCCTATTTCTCACCATCTTTAATAGTTATTCCAGTTAATTTCCAGTTGTGTTAACTATAGATTTTTGTGAAACCGGTTGAGATTATTTGGAAATATTTCATTAGAGGAAAGATGCTTATTTTTTTTAAAGTAATAACAATGTTTAATTGGCTTCCCGTTTAAAAGAATCCTAAAGCAAATACACATCGATAGTTCTCCACTTACAACGGTCCATTTAGTGACCATTCAAAGTTAGAGAGGCACTGAAAAAAAAATGGCTATGACCATTTTTTACACTTATGCCCATTGCAGCAGCCCCATGGTCATGTGATCAAAATTCATAGGCTTGGCAAGTGACTCGTATTTATGATAGCTGCAGAGTCCTGGGGTCAAGTGATACTTTTTTGTAACCTTCTATCAGTCAAGTCAATGGAGAGACCAGCTTTGCTTAACAACCATGTTACCGCAGATGGGGACTGCAGCCAAGAAATTAAAAGACGCTTGCTCCTGGGAAGGAAAGCTATGGCAAATCTAGACAGCATACTAAAAAGCAGAGACATCACCCTGCCAACCAAAGTGCGTATAGTCAAGGCTATGGTTTTCCCCGTTGCAACGTATGGCTGTGAAAATTGGACCATAAGAAAGGCTGAATGCCAAAGAATTGAGGCCTTTGAACTATGGTGCTGAGGAAGACTCCTGCGAGTCCCTTGGACTGCAAGGCGATCAAACCAATCAGTCCTAGAGGAGATCAACCCTGACTGCTCTTTAGAAGGTCACATCCTAAAGATGAAACTCAAATACTTTGGCCACTTAATGAGAAGGAAGGACTCCCTGGAGAAGAGCCTAATGCTGGAAAAGATTGAGGGCAAAAGAAAAACAGGATGGCAGAGAATGAGGTGGCTGGATGGAGTCACTGAAGCAGTTGGCATGAGCTTAAATGGACTCCAGAGGATGGTAGAGGACAGGAAGGCCTGGAGGAACATTGTCCATGGGGTCACAATGGGTCGGATATGACTTCACAACTAACAACAACAAAAATGTTACTCACTTAATAACTGCAGTGATTCACTTAACATCTGTGGCAAGAAGGGTTGTAAAATGGGGGCAAAGCTCACTTAACAAATGGCTCACTAAGCAACAGAAATTTTGGGCTCAGTTGTGGTCGTAAGTTGAAAACTACTTTTTGAGTTCCTTTCTGGTGTTTATCCCACAAATGTCTTGTTTCAGCTGGTGAATGTGCTGATTGTTTCAACCACAACTATTGTATAATAAGTTCAATTAGATCAGTTGTGTGAGATGGTACAAAAGGCACACATCTCATTCTTAAACCTTGAAATAAGTGTAATAGCTGTGTTATCCACATATTACCATTTCAAAAGTTGCTGCGATATATTTATTAAACAGTACAATAATGCAATTCATCTGGTCATGCCTTAATTTACTCAAAGCATAGCTAGGTCTGGCTCCAACCCAATAAATTCAATGGAAAGCTGATTGAGGGCCTTTCAAAAAATAAGGAGACTATATTCTTATTCATTAAAAAATAAAAACAAAGATGTTTGCAAAGCCAAAAATGCTGTTATTTGGCAGATACTACACATGCATATAGTGCTTTCCTCAATAAGTGGTAGAAAGAGCACTTTTATTGCAAAGGGTACATAAAACGTTAAGATATCCAAGTGTTCTTTTGAAATTTATTTTACAGCCATTTGCTTGTTTCACTGATGCCTTGTCTGGACCTTCAGCTGGAGGCAAGCTAAACTTAGCTTTGAAATGAGAAACCAGTATTATTATTAAATTCATGGATTGTACAAGATTTGGGTCACAGTTACGGTGTCTCCTATTGGCTCAACTTCCACAGAGACAGAAAATAACAAGATAAAACTGATGGTTTGATGAATGTACAATGATGTTGTAACAGCTCATATTTACATCCCAGCACCTCTTTTGATGCTAAATCTGGGAAGCAATTGGGGACTCTAAAGCACGGTTCTGTTCTGATGAATTCTCAGGTCAACAGTTGGTAAGATCAGGTATTCAAAAAAATTTGGTGTGTGGGAAGCCCCCCCCCCCCACTCCTAGGAGAAAGAAATAATTTGAGGAATATTAAAAAAGGCAGAATATTATATTTCCTTGAATAAGAAATGGAGAGAGAGAGTTTTTTAGGGGCAGGAACAATGATGGTATTCAGCCAGTTCAGATCGGTTCATTCGAACCGGTAGTGGAAATCGCAGGTGGACTTGCCCATCTGCCCCAGCTCTATGCCATCCTATTTAGGCATGTTTTTGAAGATGGGACATATGTGCGGAAGGTGCATGCACCAGCAAGGTGCATATGCGGAAGGCCGGGCTCATGTGTGGACGGGGTACAGGCGAGTGAAGCTTGCACGCGGGCTCTTACATTTGCGAACTGGTAGAGAAAGTAAGTGAATACACCCCTGGGCAGGGGGCAGCCCCTGTCTCCCTGCCCCCAAGCAGAAACTGAGGAGGCCACCTTTTAGAAATGCAGATTTGGTAATCCATTCAAGACAGGATGTTTTGAAACAAAGGCAGAATGGTAGAATTAGAAGCTACCCAGCACAGTCCAAAACCCCTTCATTGTACCATTCCGGAGCAGTCCAGTTTTCCCCTGGGAGCTCAGATAAACAATAAGCCAGAGGTTGACCAAGTTAGCTAAGACGAGCACCTAGGATTTGCATTTCCTCCTTTGCCTATAGAGCCAGCTATGACCCCTACATGACCCCTTAGGAATCTGACAACAGCCCGTAGAATATATGTTCTTGCACACAGGAACAGGAAGCTCAAATACAGAGTCCAAAGAAGGTATAAAAACCCACCCGCTCTCAACTCCATTTTGTCAGCTGTTCAGAATTACATGTGCTTGGTGGTTCTGCTTTATCAATAAACCTTGTTTTCCAATCAGTCTCCAGCCTCCATTTTATCTCCAGCGTCTTTCTCCCGGCTTGGAACTGAACCAGATGGATATTCCTTCCAACAGGTGATTACACAGGTAGTGTAATTCTCCAGGTTCCTTCCACCTCCAAATAGCCTGTTCTAAGGAACTATTCCTGAGATATTAGTTAGAGTGAAGATAATTGTCCCCTGTAAGGAAAATAGGCTGGTTCTGGATCTATAAAGTTTTGCTCTCAAGAATGAGCTCCTGAAAAAGGGGATAACTGTTAGAGGCGTTTGAAGTTCAGGGACAATCTCAACTCCAAACCATATAATTGCTTGCTTAAATCTTCAATCCATACAGGATACAGCTACACACTTTCTTAGGCAGAGTCTCCCAAATCCATATACAGTAGTGGCCAAAATTGGGGAAACCTTTTGGGAAAAGTGTATTTTTGAGGTTTGATGGCTAATAATACCACTTTTTTGGAAGTGAGTTTCAAGATAATCCTATTCCACTGCTCGAATGGCCTGCGAATAGCCCAGACCTTAACCCGATTGAAAATCTACAGAGCTGACTAAAGAAACTGGTTAGTCGGAAGCGATAAAGCCCAGTTAATAGAAGCAATCTTTCAATTTTGGTTTCACATTATAACAGCTGCAGAACTAAAAGACTTGGTTCACTCCATGGGAAGATATTGTAAGGCTGTAATTCATACTAAAGGTTACACAACTAAGTATTAATTGACATGGTGTTAATTTTTGTATACCTTGTTTTTTTCTATGGGGATAATTTTTGTATATCTCGTTTTTTCTACCTGTTTCACTCTTCTTCTTTATACTGCAACTGCTATTCTAATAGCAAATCCTTCCTAAAAGTTATTGCATTACATTCTTGACTAAATTATCTTTCCATTGATACATACTTTGATGGTACTACTCCCCCCCCCAAAAAAAAAAGTTGTTGTGTTAGCTCGTTTTAGAAAATGCACTTTTCCCAAAAAGTTTCCACAATTTTGGCTGCTACTGTACGAAGAGTAGAGTGCCTAGAATAAACACAAATGTCCCCAATTGACTCTACTCTAAATGCTTCTCTGAAACAGCTTGTGCCTTCCTGTATTGCTGAAACAACCTTTGTGACTTGACCTAAACCTGTTGGCTTGAGGTTTTACAGAAAGAAATGAGCTGGTGGGTTGCTGGACTAAAAAGGCAGAGTGTCATAAAACATGATTCATGCTGAAGCAAATAAAAAGCAGTAAATCTTATGCCCCTCAAAGGCTTATTTTTATATAATAAGAAAGTGAAATGGATTCCCAATCAAGGAGACCGTGCCAAAGTGTCGGTTAGATGGGGAACGCTAAGCTATATCCTGACGGAAGAACAGAGGACTCTAATTTCTTAATTGGAAGATTAGAAATGGAGGAGTCCCAGTTTCCTAAGATGGATATCTTTGCTGTGTATTTGCCTGATTTGCGTGGAAAGCAAGCAAGATGGATTTCCTGTCTGAAAGAAAAGAGGGAGTTTGATGGAATTTACTTCTCTGCTGTTATGAATAGAATGTTTTCGTGCTGTTAATTGATTATGAGCTGACAGTTCATCCACTGAAAGCTCTTCAATTAGTTTAGAGCCTCAATAAGCTTAAAAAGGTAGGTGGTATAAGAGGAATATATCCTAAAGAAAACAGCTATAGGAATGAATTGTTGAGACTCTAGAAAGAGTTGCTGAAAAGAGCAACAAAAAATGATTAGGGGACTGGAGGTTAAAACATATGAAGAACGGTTGCAGGAATTGGGCCAGAGGTGATAATCAGCAGGTTCTGGAGAATCGGTAGCGGAAATGTTGAGTAGTTTGGAGAATCGGTAAATACCACCTCTGACTGGCCCTGCCCCCATCTATTCTCTGCCTCCCAAATCTAATCAGGTAACCAGCTAATCAGGAGGAAATGGGGATTTTGTAATAATCTTCCCCTGGAGTGGGGAGGGAATGGAGATTTTACAGTATCCTTCCCCTGCCATGCCCACCAAGCCACGCCCACAGAACCGGTAGTAAAAAAAATTGAATCCTACCACTGAATTGGGGATGTCTAGTTTAGTGAAAAGAAGGACTGGGAGGGTGACATGATAGCAGTGTTCCAATATCTGAAGGGCTGCCACAAAGATGAGGGAGTCAAACTCTTCTCCAAACCGCCTGAAGGCAGGACAAGAAGCAGCTGATGGAAACTAATCAAGGAGAGAAGCAACCTAGAACTAAGGAGAAATTTCCTGACCATTACAACAATTCATCAGGGGAACGAATTGCCTCCAGAAGTTCTGGATGCTCCAACACTGGAGATTTTTGAGAAGATATTGTGCAAACATCTATCTGAAATGGTATAGGATTCCTACTTAACCAGGGGTTGGATTAGAAGACCTCCAGGGTCCCTTCCAGCCAGTGCTGAAATCCATTTTTTTTTACTACCAGTTCTGTGGGCATGGCTTGGTGGGCATGGTGTGGCTTGGTGAGCATGGCAGGGGAAGGATACTGCAAAAATCTCCATTCCCACCCCAATCCAGGGGAAGGATACTGCAAAATCTCCATTCCCACCACACTCTCGCACCAGCCCGAGGTGGTATTTGCTGGTTCTCTGAACTACTCAAAATTTCCGCTACCGGTTCTCCAGAACCTGTCAGAACCTGCTGGATTTCATCCCTGCTTCCAGCTCTATTTTGATTAATTGACTTTTTTTTTGGATGGGAGAGGATTGAACTTGGAATCATACAGTGAGCTTAACAGGGATTGAATCTATTTTCCTTAATCCTGATTGTCCATAACCATAAGAATAAAAAGTAAAGGAAATAGATGGTGTACTGAATCCAAGATACAGTACAGAAATAAGAATTATTCCTTGGTGAAATTATTTTCAAAGCGGCAAATGGGCAGAGAAGAATGATATGTATCTATAGAGCACGGCATATCTACAATATAAGGTTCTTCTGTTTTTTCACTCTTGCAGCTTGAAATGACTAAGTTGAAAATTAATGTTAAGGAACAAGAGTGCCCAGGTTCTTGCAAGGAACTCTGCTCTGTGTGAGTCATGATGCAGATTCCATCATGGCTTGCATGACATCCTTCTTCTCCTTGAAAGTTCTGAAAATGAAAACTGGGCTAGGAATCAACTTGACAATGGTATATATGTCATCCGTTGACTGAAGCAAGTGCGGAGCAAGATGTCCTTGGCAGATGTGCCTTCTGCAAGCTGTTGATTGTGACTGAGTTCCAAGAGCAATTAGGCAACACAAATACTTTGTGTGCAGTTTTGTTTCTCATGTTCCACACTTAAAATAAACAAGGGGTACAAGTTGCAAAAGGCTTCATTAAACATGGAGACCTATTGCTTGTCAGACCAGATATGTTTGCGTTATTCTCTGTCTTCCACAAGGAATCTTCTTCCTAAAGTAACTTGGTGCCTTTATACAATTTTCATTTGATCAGCTTTGTGAAATGGTCTTGAAGCATTTTGGACCAGTGCTGTGGGGGGGGGGGAGTTCATTTCCTCCATCCCTTCTCACAGAAGTGTTTCCAGACTGTCTGGTTTCATGGAAAATTAGAACTTTCCAAAGATTACTTTGGTTACTTTTGATTATTCAGTAAAACTGTGAAAAAATAAACAAAATGGTTCCATTGGTCCTGGTGTCCCTACCTCATGAGCAAAACCATTTTGGCTCTCAGAAACAATTCTAGATCTGTACTCAAGGGTTTTCAAATTTGGCAATTTGATTTGTAATCACTAATCAAATATGATCTGTGGAATACTAGACAGGGAAAAATAATTAGAGTAGAGTAGAGTAGAGTAGAGTAGAGTAGAGTAGAGTAGAGTAGAGTAGAGTAGAATAGAATAGAATAGAATAGAATAGAATAGAATAGAATAGAATAGAATAGAATAGAATAGAATAGAATAGAATAGAATAGAATAGAATAGGCTTTATTTGGCCAAGTATAATTAGACACACAAGGAATTAGTGTCTGGTTCAGAAGCTCTTAGTATACATCCAAACAATAGAGTAATATAACATAATAATGATACTAATAAGAGAAGGTAGTAGAAAAGACAAGAAGGATAATAATAATACAGCTATATTACATGTATATGATGCTGAGCTTTATTTTGTCAACAAGTACAAGGAAACAGTATCAGTATAGACACATGAAAAAAATGGCACAAATAAATGGATGTAAATAAGCAAAACATAGCCATAAACACATAAAATCAATTCATATAAATGGGGATACTCGGACAGGGATGGTAGGCATACTGGTGCACTTAGGCATGCATCCTTAGGGACCTCTTAAGAAACATGTAACGTCCACAATAGACAGTTTAAGGTAAAAGGTATGGGGGGTTAGAGAAGCTAACAACAGGATCGGATAAAGTGTTCCAGACATTTACTACTCTATTGCTGAAGTCGTATTTTCTGCAATCAAGATTAGAGAGGATTACATTTAGTTTGTATCTATTGATAGTCCTTGTGTTATTGTGGTTGAAGTTAAAGTAGTCATTAAGAGGTAGGATGCTATGAAAGATAATCTTGTGTCGGAATTTAGGTAAGCTTAGGTTGGAACATAGATGGTGTAGTTGTAGGTTATCCAGGCCTAAAATTTCAAGCCTGGTGGTGTAAGGAATTTTATTGTGAGCAGAGGAGTTGAGTACTTTTCTTGTAAAATACCTCTGGACCCTCTTTAATGTATTAATGTCGGAAATATAATGTGGGTTCCAGGCAGGTGAGCAGTATTCAAGGATAGGTCTGGCAAAGGTTTTGTATGCCCTAGTTAGAAGTACAGCGTTACCAGATAGAAAACTTCATAAAATAAGATTGACAACTCTTAATGTCTTTTTAGCAATGTTGTTACAGTGAGCTCTGGGGCTTAGACCTTTTGAAATGAGTACTTCCAGGTCCTTGACAGAGAGTGGCTCATCTTTTAGATCGTTTCCACTCAGCTTATATTTGATGTTCTGATCTTTTATTGCCAATGTGCAGGACTGAGCATTTGTTCGCAGAGATTTGGAGTTGCCAATTGTTTGACAATTCAGATACATAATCTAGGTCATTTTGAAGGGGAGTAGAATTGTCTGTGGTGTTAAATAGTTTTACATCATCGGCAAAGAGGACGCAGCTACTTGTAATATTATCACAAAGTTTGTTTATATAAAGCAGAAAGAGTGTTGGTCCTAGATCCCTGCCTTGGGGAACATCACTGTTAACTGTTGCAGGGTTTGATATAGTGTTTCCAATTTTAACTACTTGTTGCCTGTTTGATAAGAATGTAGCTATCCACTTGTGCAAAGATTCAGAAATGGCATAAGTAACTTCTGTTAGTTTTAACAGAAGTTTCCCATGTACCACTGAATCAAAGGCTTTGCAGAAGTCTATGTAGATTGCATCTATTGCTTTACCTTGGTTGAGTTGAGAGGTCCAAATGTTTTTGCAGTGTATGAGTTGCAGATTTTCTTTCTTTATACATTGAGGATTCATGACACTCCGCAGATCATGGAAAATAGTGATAAAGATATATGTAGAACATTCCACTCACAATTATACAGTAGGTCTTAAGAATAAAGCCAACCTCGAGAGCTATTTTTATAATGTATATTTTTTAAAAACCTTATCATCCTCATAATTCTATTGTGAAAGAGAGGAATGCTCTTAAAGTGCTGTACTACAAAGATATTTGAATATAGATGTTTCAAGACCTCTTTCCAGATTTACCATGTAAAAGAAAATATTAATATTTGCACATATTTATTTCGGCAGGCACTTCGTACAACTGGAGGTTTCTATTTAAATTTCTTATGTTTAATGGGGGGGGGGGAATGGTGCTAACTATCAGTAACACATAAGCAGAAGTGCAACGTGAAGGATTTAATTTCCAAATATCTGTTGCTTCTAAGTTGTAGAACTCCAGGTGACACTCTACCCTGCTGATTTTTTCAGCTTCCTGAGGAACAAAATATCCATAGAACAAAAGGAAACTAAATTTGCCTTATTTCACACTGATACAGCTAACCACTCTTTTTTCTCCCAGTGGAAAAATAAAAGTAACACCTTCAATAGCATTACTGTCTTCTTTGGTTTCTCACAACTTATGCTCCTCCTCCTCCTCCTCCTCCTCCTCCTCCTCCTCCTCCTCCTCCTCCTCCTCCTCCTCCTCCTTGTTCCCATTCTCCTTCTCCTTCTCCTTCTCCTTCTCCTTCTCCTTCGTCTTCACTTTCACCTTCACCTTCACCTTCTCCTCATCCTCCATCTCCTCCCCCCTCCTCCTCCTCTCCTCCTCCTTCCACATCCACATCTACATCCACATTGTATCTTTTTGCTGCCATCTATAGGTCATCTGAATTTTTGCACTTGCAGATCTGATAACCTTCCACTACTGCAATTCTTGTCCTTGTTCTTACTCTGATCTAGACTGGAGTTCTCTCTCTCTCTCTTTTTTTTTCCTTTCACCTTTAGAGTTATTTGTTTGGGTGTGTTAATTGATGTGGAAAATCAAAACTTATTGATTTTAGTGTAAAAAAAGTCTCGATGACTTCTACAGGCAATCTATCTTTAAGCCAGCAATTCCTTTTGTTTCATAGATGTAGCAGTTAAAGATAGTATTCTTGAATGCGAAGGCCTTGGGGACGTCTGGGAAAACAAAAAAATGATGAAAATTATAAGAGAATCACCCACTGATTTTCTCCTAAAAGAGGCTCGCCATAAAACATGCAAAGTTTTAATGCAGAGCTATTTTCTAAAGAAGGCGATTTTTGATAGTAGCCACTTACAGTTTAGTTTGGATTTCTTTAAGTGATTGATTGGGTTATTTGGTTCAAAGGCTTTGTTGCTAGTCATTCATTTGCATTTGCTAAGTCCCATGCTCCAAATAAAGGTCAAATGAAATTTATATCCATCCTATTGGGGGGGGGGGAATCACTCAATTAAAGTCAGTAAGATAGGTAGGTAGAAATTTAAGTAATACCTTTCATTCACTTCTGGATCAAAACATTTTCAATGTACATACTCTGATAAGAATAAAAAAATTGAAAGGGCCCTTTTGAGGTCTTCTAGTCCAGCCCCCTGCTCAGGCAGGAAACCCTATACCCGTGATGGCGAACCTATGGCACGGGTGCCACAAGTGGCATGTGGAGCCATATTGGTGGGCACGTGAGTGTTGCCCTAGCTTAGCTCTAGTGTGCATGCATGCACCAGCCAACTGATTTTCAGGCCTTCCGGTCCCACCGGAAGTCGGGAAACTGGCTGTTTCTGGCCTCCGGAAGGCCTCCGAGGAGATAGGGAAGGCTGTTTTTGCCCTCCCCAGGCTCCTAGAAAGCCTCTGGAGGGGGAAAAATGGGCCTACCGGGCCCACCTGCCATTGTATGCCAAAAGCAGGAGGAAGTGTGGGGGGGCACATCTGCATGCACGGGAGGGCAGGGCGCATTGAATTATGGATGTGGGCACACGTACCCGTGACCCCCTGCTCTCCCCGCTTTTGGCACACAATGGCAGGTGGGCCTCGTAGGCCCATTTTTCCCCCTCCAGAGGCTTTCTAGGAGCCTGGGGAGGACAAAAACAGTCTTCCCTATCTCCCCAGAGACCAGAAACAGCCAGTTTCCCAACTTCCAGTGGGACTGGAAGGCCTGAAAATTAGTTGGCCGGCGCACGCATGCACACTGGAGCTGAGCTAGGGCAACGCATGCCCACCATTAGACTAGATCTTTTCATTAGACTAGACCAGAGGCCTGCAATCTTAAACACTCAAAGAGCCATTTGGACCCATTTCCCACAGAAAAGAAAACACCGGGAGCCACAAAACCCTTCCCGTGCCTGACTATTTCTTGAGCAACCACAAAACTAGCCTATGTAATTGGATTAAACATTCTGTTTTCTTCTGAAACTTTTATTTTCTTGGATTTATCCATGGTTGACCTACCGGGGGTTGAAAAGTTCAATAAATCACATACGGGTGAGTGTCGTACATTGGCAGTTGTGACACATATTTTGAGTGACAGGGAGCTGCAGCAGAGGGGTGAAAGAGCCACATGTGTCTCCAGAGCCGTAGGTTGCTGACCCCTGGACTAGACATACCCAATTTGTTCAAATGTTCTTCATCTAGTCCCCTAATCATCTTTGTTGCTCTTCTCTGCACTCTTTCTAGAATCTCAACATCTTTTCTTTTATATCATGGCAGCCTAAACTGGAAACAATATTCCTAGTGTGATCTTACCAAGGCATAATAGAGTGGTATGAAAACCTGAATCTTATCATTTATTTTGGACATTTAGCTGAAAGTCTTAATTAATTTTCATCAATTAATCCATCCCATATCCATCCCATAATTAAACAAGAAAATGTTCACATACTTAAATATTTTGAGATAAGAAAAATGTTTACAGATATACAGTACTTACTGTAATAACTATCAAAGCCCATTTTAAATATTAATTAACTCTACACATGAACTTTTGATATCATTATATTCTGCGACTTGGCAAACTTCTACTTGCCATTTCCAAACCTGAATCTCTATAATTGCATGGAAAAAAACTATGAAATCTGAGCATCAATATGTTTCTATTATGGTAATTTTCTTCTTGGACCATAAAAGTTTGTATTACAAATTACTGTTGCTGTCCTAATTTCCCAGCAATTGAAAACCGTAGATGCAAATAAAAACAGTGGCTGGAATAATTGTAAGGTTGATGGAGGATTTAGTTTAAAAAAAGAAAAGTTTATCATAATCTTTAAAACTGCTGTATGAAAGTTCGCAAACTCCATTTGTATTGACAAGACTCTTGAACAAAGAAGTGTGAGGCATAAATAATCTTTTCTCCTCTTTGCTATTGTCAACAGAGATGATCCAATTCAATATTGTAACAATCATGCTGTATATGTAAACTGCAATCTGATTTTAACTTCTACTCCATTAAGAGCTATTCTTGAATTCTTCCACAGCACTTTATAAAGGATTGGCCTTGATGGTGAATAATAGGGTTCAGCATGCATTAGAAATTATTTAGAAAAAAAAAATTGTTAACATTAATGTCAGTAAGGATTTCTCAAGGACATATCTTGCCAGACTAATCTCATCTCTCATTTTTGATGGGATAGCATCTTTAATAGACTTGTGATAAAGCTGTAGACCTAACTGATTTTGATTTTAGCAGAGCATGATACCAAGTATCCCATGCAGGGCAGGAAATTAGTTAAGTGTAGTAGAAGGAAGCACTTCCTCTCTGCTAATATTCTAGAAATTGATTCATCATCATCTTTTAATGACCCCATAATCCCTTGTGGAATGGAGTCTGGCCAACTGAATGGAGCTAGCAGTGTTTACTGGCCAGATGCCTTTCCTGTCACCAATGCAGAGTTTTGTTCAGCCGATATATTCTCATTGTGCCCAGAGGGAGAAATACCTGCCTCTACCTTGGATTGAACCCACAGCTTCCTGATTGTGAGGTGAGAGCCTCTAGGCCACCTCATTACTCCCTACTAGAAATTGATCATTAAATTTATTTAATAAATAATCAATTATTACTCAGAGTCTTTGGAAAACTGAGAAATAATTCTGAATTTCCAATATTTAAGAGTAGGAAGTTTGAATCATTAAAAACCATTTTTGCAAATAAAAATAGAAAAAATAAATAAAATAAAAGCAAAGATAGTAGTAATAATGATAAAAGATTTGGATGCATTGCCAGAACATCTGGAGCACTATTTAAACACCATTGGCACTGAAATAATCGCTACTACTCAATTGCAAAATGCAGCTTGCATTCTGTGGCAATACCTATAACACCATCAAACCATAACATCTGCTTATCCCAGGTCCTTGGAAAGGATTCAGTAGGTGGGTAAAAATGCCAAATGCAGTCCAAATTATCTACCATTAACTTCTACTAGATATCTCTCCCAATTATTTCTGCTAGATGTTTCATTTTTCCATAGATTTTTTTTTTTGACAGCACGAGATAAACATTCATATCCATATCCATGTCCATGTCCATGTCCATGTCCATGTCCATATCCACATCCATATCCATATCCTTGGTATTTGCAGGACTGCCTTCTGCCACCGATAGCCTCCCACTGACCAGTACACTCCCACAGAGAGGGACTCCTCAGGGTGCCGTCAGCCAGGCAATGTCAGCAGGCGACCCCCAGGGGGAGAGCCTTCTCTGTGGCAGCACCTGCCTTCTGGAACGATCTGCCCCCAGAGATACGAAGGATACAGATCTCCGGGCCTTTCACCGTGCCCTAAAAACTTTTCTTTTCCATCAAGCAGTGCTGGCGTAACCCCCACTTTTTAAACCTTTTTTTAACCTTTTAATTCTATTTTAACCTTTTAGTTTTAAAGTGTTAATGGGTTTTAGGTTGGGATATTTTAAAATTTTGGGCCAAAGCTGTATAATTCTTTTAATAATATTTAGATTTTGTATGTGTATATTTTTATTTTTGGCTGTTCACCGCCCTGAGTCCAGCAGGAGAAGGGCGGTATATAAATTGAATAAAATAAATGAATAAATAAATGAATAAATAAATGAATAAATAAATAAATAAATAAATAATAAATAAATAAATAAATAAATAAATAATAAATAAATAAATAAATAAATAAATAAATAAATAAATAAATAAATAAATAAATATCCATATCCATATCCATATCCATATCCATATCCATATCCATCCATCTCTACCTCTACCTCTACCTCTACCTCTATCTCTACCTCTACCTCTACCTCTACCTCTACCTCTACCTCTACCTCTACCTCTACCTCTACCTCTACCTAGATAGATCTATCTATCTATCTATCTATCTATCTATCTATCTATCTATCTATCTATCTATCTATCTATCTATCTATCTATCTATCTATCCTATCCTATCCTATCCTATCCTATCCTATCCTATCCTATCCTATCCTATCCTATCCTATCTATCCTATCTATCCTATCTATCTATCATCTATCTATCCATCCATCCATCCATCCATCCATCCATCCATCCATCCATCCATATCTATCTATCTATCTATCTATCTATCTATCTATCTATCTATCTATCTATCTATCTATCTATCTATCTATCTATCATTATCTATCTATCTATCTATCTATCTATCTATCTATCTATCTATCTATCTATCTATCCATCTATATCATCTCTCTCTCTCTTGCTCTTTATCATCTGTACACACACACACAGACACACACACATACCCATTTAACATTTAAATGGTCTTTGCAGATTTCCATAATCTAAACATTTTGAGTCTATAAGCATTACCTCTGAAAATTGATTTAAAAATCACACACACACACAAATATCACTCTAATTTGTTTTACACAGGAGAAGAAAATCTGATATATTTGTATTAAATAAAACAAACGAATGAATACATTTGAAACAATGTAGGCTGGGGACCCCCAGGGGGAGGGCCTTCTCTGTGGGGGCATCCGTCCTCTGGAATGAACTACTCCCTGGGTTACGTACGATCCCCGACCTCCATACTTTTCGCTGTGCCCTTAAGACCTTGTTATTTCAGCAGGCTGGCCTCGCTGAATAGAAACTTGGGATGGGGTATTTTAATTTATAGATTTTTAATGGAAAGAGTCAAATTCGTTTAATTTGATTTTAAATGGGTTTTAATGTTGTAGGTGCACTGTTTTAACGTGGCTGTACACCGCCCTGAGTCCTTCAGGAGAAGGGTGGTATATAAATCTAATAAATATAACAATAAATTTCTAGCTAAAGCCTCAGTTTGGTGTTTGATTTGAATTAGTTTATCTTTAACAGCACTAATCATATTTAGTAATAATTTTAATTGCATGATTTTACTGTTTATTTACACTGTTTATTTTTGTTATTATCTTTTGAACAAATTTAATTGTTGCACAACTTAAATACTTTGGCCTCCTAGGGAGTGGGAAGGACTCACTGAAGAAGAGCCTAATGCTGGGAACAATTGAAGGCAAAAGAAGAAAGGGATGACAGAGACTGAGTGGCTGGATGGAGTCACTGAAGCAGTCAGTGTGAACTTAAATGGACTCCGGGGAATGGTAGAGGACAGGAAGGCCTGGAGGAATGTTGTCCATGGGGTTGCGATGGATTGGACACAACTTCGTGACTAACAACAACAATAAATTGTTGCACCTTCCTCAGAATACATAGGATGGACATCAATACTGCATATAAATAAATTCACACACACACACACACACACACAAACAAGGACTTTGTATTTTCTAATCTAATCATTCATAAAGATCAGGGGTGAAATCCAGCAGGTTCTGGAGAACTGGTAGTGGAAATTTTGAGCAGTTCGGAGAACCAGTAGCAGAAATTTTGAGTAGTTCGGAGAACAGGCAAATACCACCTCTGGCTGGCCCCAGAGTGGGGTAGGAATGGAGATTTTGCAATATCCTTCCCCCAGGAGTGGGGAGGGAATGGGGATTTTGCAGTATCCTTCCCCTGGAGTAGGGTGGGAATGGAGATTTTGCAGTATCCTTCCCCTGCCATGCCCACTAAGCCACACCACGCCCACCAAGCCATGCCCACAGAACCAGTAGTAAAAAAAAAAAAATTGGATTTCACCACTGATAAAGATGCAGCCTAAAACTTAACTAACATTATCAGATACTTTTTTATTGTTCCTGTTATTGTATTTATATCAAAATTTTCTGCTTAAGATACATTCAGATCATTTTATGCACTATTATTGACTAAATAAATGATCAATTAAAGAAAAATCAAGCTGGCCACCATACAGTTTGAAAAGGCCACACAAAATGTTCTTTTAAAATAAGTACTTATGATTCTGACTATTCTTACTTATTTAATTTATATAACTATGCAAGGAAACTATGTTTTGCGAGGGAAAAATAATCCTCAACATGGATATGTAAATGCTTTCAAATGGATATAAGTAAATCACATCACTTATTGTCAGAATATAGACAGCGCCTAAACAAATATACTGCAGCAGATGTTATGTTCTTGGCTGTGCTAAACAAATTCTTTTTAGTGTTAGGTTAGAATAATACACCATTTGTACTTTCAAAAGACATTTATTTAAATAGGCTGAATTAATTATATAGCCTCGAGACACTTTAATTTTACCAAGTGAAAGGAGGAGGAAAAAAATATATACCTAGCACACTGTTATATATTGAAAAAGAAGAATTAGGAATAATGGGACAAGCTATTCATGTTGATGAATCTTGAGCTGAAATGGTGTCAAAGATGCATTGACTGATTTTACAAGAATAGGGTCGTCTAAAGTCATTCGTATTAGTCAGAAAATGGGAATCAAATAGAAAACCTCACTGCTTTACCTCAGCAGTGAGACAATTGTTAGCAAAATAGCACTGTATAAAATTCCGATTTTCCAGGGAGAACGAAAAATAAGTGGCGACCTCTAACTACTGCATCAAGTAATCTAGTCAATTTTCTTTGTCACCCATATTATTCCTTTCCAGTTCTGGTTAAAAGTAATTGATATTTTTGTATTCTTGTCAATGAAGACCGGGATTTAAACAACCAAGGGTATATCCCTGAAATATTTTCATTTAAGTCATTTGTGAATCAGTTGTCCCAAGAAATCTCTCTGATACTTCTTGATATATCAAGATCCCTCTAGGATACAATTTCTCAAGTTCAGTTTAACGTTCCACTAAGGATAAAATGAGAGATGATCTTTGGCAAGGGTATTTGATCCACTGCTACTTATCTGAACCATATCCCCACCTTTTTTTCCATATCAGAAGAATAGAATAGAATAGAATAGAATAGAATAGAATAGAATAGAATAGAATAGAATAGAATAGAATAGAATAGAATAGAATAGAATAGAATAGAATAGAATAGATAAATAGAATCCCATGCATGATGCAAACTGGTGGTATGTACTGGTGTGTATATGGGTATATATGTGTGTGTGTATATGTGTGTGTGTATGAAGAGAAGAGAAGAGAAGAGAAGAGAAGAGAAGAGAAGAGAAGAGAAGAGAAGAGAAGAGAAGAGAAGAGAAGAGAGAAGAAGAAGAGAAGAGAAGAGAAGAGAAGAGAAGAGAGTTGGAAAGGACCTTGGAGGTCTTCTAGTCCAACCCCCTTCTTAGGCAGGAAATCCTACACCACTTCAGGCAAACAGTTATCCAACATCTTCTTTAAAACTTCCAGTGTTGGAGCATTCACAACTTCTGGAGGCAAGTTGTTCCACTGATTAATTGTTCTAACTGGCAAGAAATTTATCCTTAGTTATAAATTGCTTCTCTCTTGATTAGTTTCCATCCAGTTGCTTCTTGTTCTACCCTCAGGTGTTTGGAGAATAGCTTGACTCCCTCTCATTTGTAGCAGCCCCTCAGATATTGGAAGACTGCTACCATGTCTCCCCTAGTCCTTCTTTTCATTAAACTAGACATTCCCAGTTCCTGCAACCGTTCTTTGTATGTTTTAGCCTCTAGTCCCCTAATCATCTTTGTTGCTCTTCTCTGCACTCTTTCTAGAGTCTCAACATCTTTTTTACATTGTGGGTGACCAAAACTGAATGCAGTATTCCAAGTGTGGCCTTACCAAGGCATTATAAAGTGGTATTAACACTTCATGTGATCTGTGGTATTAATTTTAAATAGGGGTTTTTAGGGGTTTTAAAATTTTACAGCCAAATAGTTTAATTATTTTATTACTTTTAATTTTTATACATGATTGTTTTAATATGGCTGGTAACTGCCCTGAGTCCCCTCGGGGAGAAGGGCGGTATATAAATGCAATAAAAACTCAAACTCAAACTATTAACACTTCATGTATTTAAGATTTTTTTTTTAAAAAAAATATCCCTTTTAGTACATGCCTGAGTAAGTAACCTCTCCTCCTCTAGGTACAATACTTCTCTGAAATTGACTATTTCCCATTGACAATGGGTTGCATGAGGGGTACGCAGTCCTAACTATCTTGGAAACATTGAATTATCTATTCCTGTGAATAAGGACCTGTGCATTATACCTTCATTTTCCCAATTCAGAGCAGTTACAAATTTAACTAGAGACAGAAGAGAGAGAGAGAGAGAGAGAGAGAGAGAGAGAGAGGAGAGAGAGAGAGAGAGAGAGAGAGAGAGAGAGAGAGAGAGAGAGAGAGAGAGAGAGAGAGAGAGAGAGAGAGAGAGAGAGAGAGAGAAGGGAAATGCATATTTGCCAAAATCAATTTTTTAAATATTGGAGTTGAATCTATCTAGACCACACATTCAACATTTGGGTTATGTTGGCCTAATGAAGTTCCTTGTAGAATTTTATTCTGATTGTTTGCTGATGCTAATCATGTCTCCAGGCATCTCATTCCCTAATTTTACTAATCCAAAACAAGATTTATTTGGTATGAATCCAGCCCTCTGTTTCGGTAAATGTGAATTATGATTCAGTCCTATGTGGAAAGCAAGTCATTACATTTTTGAGAAACAGCGGTTAATATAAATTGGGATTCAAGGTGATGCACCACCATTGCTCTCTGGATGTTAATGCAGTGGTGAAATCTAGCCGGATCTATCCAGCTTGCGCGAAACTGGTAGGGCCGGTTGTGGGAGGCTCTGCCCACCTGCCGGGATGTCATTGTGTCCCATTTTTTGACTGTCTGTGCATGCGCAGAAGAAGCGCGCACTCACATTTCCAAACCAGTAGCGAAGGTAAGCACATTTCACCGCTGCAGAGATGTTCTTTAAGAATGTTTTTATAAAAAGAAAATTCCTTTTAGAAGGGGATCCCTTTTCTGGATTAAGGACTTTGCCTGGCCCATGTTTTGGCGTCAAGTGGCTTATTAAGTTTCAGTTTTTTTCTTCGAAAGGAAAGAAGTAAACTGTTATTTAATGCCTAAAACTGGGCACTTTATCTGACTTCCACTCAGATCTTTGAAGTAAAGAAGGATCGGATTCAACTCCACTTGTATACAACCAGAGTCCTGCCAATCTTTTTCTCAATCCATTGAAATCCCTTTCTGAAATATTTTCAATGTTGTATTTATAAACATTGTCATTGTCAATTGTCATTGTCACTATCACCATGTTTTTTCCCCATTAAAAACTATAGAAGAATCATTACATGCCCAATCAGTGGTGAAAGCCAATTTTTTTTTATTACCAGTTCTGTGGGCGTGGCTTGGTGGGCATGGTGTAGCTTGGTGGGCATGGCAGGGGAAGGATACTACAAAATCTCCATTCCCACCCCACTCTGGGGCCAGCCAGATGTGGTGTTTGCCGGTTCTCCAAACTACTCAAAATTTCCGCTACTGGTTCTCCCGAACCTGTCAGAACCTGTTGGATTTCACCCCTGTGTCCAATACACAATAGAAAATGAAGTGGATAACAGTAAGAATTGGTAATGTGGCCACCTGACCACCTTCAAGAAGAAAACAGATGGATTAATTTTTGCAGCCATTGCAAACAAACATGATGAAAGCATGATTGAACATGTATGAAACAGCAGAAACAGATGCAGAAACAGATAAAACTATGGATTATATGTCACCTGACATGCCACAACTTTTTTGCCCTTCACTAAACTGGGGTGGGCATGGCCAGCGCATGACGCATCCGTCCCGTAGTTCCATGACATTGACACCCTTGGCTTAGGCTAATTATTTGTAATAGCACTTATACTTATATACCTCTCCATAGTGTTTCACGCACTCTCTAAGTAGTTTACAGAATCAGTATATTTGCCCCCAACAATCTGGGTCCTCATTTTACTGACCTCAGAAGGCTGAGTCAACCTTGAGCTGGTCGGGATTGAACTCCTGGTGGTAGAAATGCAGAGTTAGCCTGAAATACTGCATTCTAACCTCTCCACCACCACAGATGTAGCCGTGAATTGGTAAGTGTGGTTTATGACACATACACATCATGATAGGATAGCCACTATCACCCATCAGCATTTATACAAAAATAATAATTCCTTCCTTCCTTCCTTCCTTCCTTCCTTCCTTCCTTCCTTCCTTCCTTCCTTCCTTCCTTCCTTCCTTCCTTCCTCCCTCCCTCCCTCCCTCCCTCCCTCCCTCCCTCCCTCCCTCCTCCTTCCTTCCTTTCTTCCTCCCCCCCTCTCTCTCTATATATATCTCACACACACACACATTGTACATATGTACAATTTACAACCCCTAAAATATAGAGATTATTTCTATGCTGCAAATAAATCTGTTAAGCCTACACTTTGGTAGTTTTGCTGAAGAAACATGTAAATTATTTGACTGAGCGAAAGCGACATTGTAATCCTCCGATCTCATTTTTGCTTCTCTCTCTTTTTTTTAACCCCTGAAAGAATTCTACTTTAATAATAATAAAAAAAGAGAAAGATGCTTCCTGCCTCAGAGAATAATTCAAAGATAAATGCCATGCATCCACCAACCCAAAAGGCTACTCTCAAGGGAAATTTAGTTGTATAGTTCAAATAATTTGACATACGTCTGGTAACTGTTAGCTAAAACAGACATAAAGGGAATTCTCCATACATTGAATAATCATCATTACAGGAAGCTTTAGTTTTGGGTCTGTGTGGACCACTTACTTCAAGAACAATTCCTTTATTATTACAGGATCTAATCTACACCTGTATAATGAAGGTAGTGACCTGCATAAATTTTCTTCTGTATTAGTAGATATATATCACTTTGATTTTTAAATCACTTGAAGTGAAGTTTTGACAGAACTCATGCAAGGAGCTAATGCAGAAGACACATTACCTATAGTGTGATAATATGACACAAATTACAGTTTTTCTTTTTTTTCTTTTTTCTATCCAAATATTGTATTTTATTTGTGTGTGGATAATGAAGCATATGTGAATTCATCATGACTTCCACCAGACCCAGGGGAAAAAAATTGCGCTGCCGTGGATTGTGCTACACTCCTGAGTTACTTTATGCGCTATTTATTCTTTTAGAAAGAGACAATTTAAAGATGATAGATAGATAGATAGATAGATAGATAGATAGATAGATAGATAGATAGATAGATAGATAGGTAGGTAGGTAGGTAGGTAGGTAGGTAGGTAGGTAGGTAGGTAGGTAGGTAGGCAGGCAGGCAGGCAGGCAGGCAGGCAGGCAGGCAGGCAGGCAGGCAGACAGACAGACAGACAGACAGACAGACAGACATAGTCCAAGTTGGTGGAGGCAATTCTTTAGGATCTTTTTACATTATGAAAAGTAAGAGCCAGCATTTACTCTCCATCTTGTAGCTAAACTAGACAGTGCAAATACAAATAAAGCTACAGAGATATTTTCTCCCACAGAAATTATGTGATTTTTGAAAATCACCCTAAATTATTTGCCTTCCATCATCTCAGTCTTTGAAACAAAATATTGGAAGACATTCTTTACTTTGCCAGCTGCAAGACTCGACATGAACTGTAAGATAATATAAACTGGAGTGAGAAAAAGAAACAAGAAGAAATGAATGATACATAAAGCAGATGTGTGAACGTTACATGGGTTATAAGTCTTACATGCTGCGGTGGGCATTACGCAATAAATAAATACACGATACTCCAACTAAATATTCTAACTAAAACCAGCCCATCTTAACTCATTGCTCTGAATAGGACCAGCTGTGACTCCTCACAGTGTTAACATATTTATTGGATGGTGTGATTACATTTTTGATCCCATCCTCTGCAGAAGAATTTTCAGCTGTTAGTTCATGCCCATGGTGCAGCTAAATTGGTTTATTGGGGGAAAAAAATATGTTATCTTGAAATACCATGACTTTAAAAGATGGTGGGAAGCTTTCAGTCACTCTGAAATGTCAGAGAAAACAATTTCTTGATACTGTGCTTATTTGGAGTGGCTATTGAACCAAAAGAAGATGGACATAAGGGGAACAGTGAGATGGTTGTTGTTTTAAAATTGAGTTTAGAAAATGCATTTTTAGTTGACGTTGTGAAGAACAGATGCATGCTGTTTGTCAGCCTCTACACATTATGCCTATGAAAACATACAAATGGGACATTTAAATTTCTTACTCAACCTTAACCCAACTACTTACTGATAGCCCTTAGTGTTTCTCATCTTAACCTACCTTAAAGGGTTTTTGATGCAATGGTAACAAGAAGGATCAGAGTAGAGTAGAGTAGAGTAGAGTAGAGTAGAGTAGAGTAGAGTAGAGTAGAGTAGAGTAGAGTAGAATAGAATAGAATAGAATAGAATAGAATAGAATAGAATAGAATAGAATAGAATAGAATAGAATAGAATAGAATTCTTTATTGGCCAAGTGTGATTGGACACACAAGGAATTTGTCTTGGTGTATATGCTCTCAGTGTACATAAAATAAAAGATACGTTCGTCGAGAATCATAAGGTACAACACTTAACAATAGTCATAGGTTACAAATAAGCAATCAGAAAACAATATCAATATAAATCGTAAGGATGAGCCTTTGTAAGTTGCCTTAAGTTCCTGGAGAACTTAAGTTCCTGGAGAATAAAAATCTATTCAATAATAAATACTAACCTCAGTTTCACAGCAATTTAATAGCTTGATCAATGTATTTTGGGTTGCATGTATATGAGAACATGAACCGGATATATTCACCTATTAAATTGTTTCTTACGCTTTCCATCCTAATAGTTGAAATTCTACAGACTAATAAAAAAATAGAGATGTTACTTAAAAAGACTTCACAGTTATTATTTCTATGCACAGGATAGTTTTTTCCTCTTTCCTATTTAAAGCAATCACATCTAGCTTGCTTGGTTTAGATCAGGAAAAAACAAAACAAGTGGAAAATATTAAAAGGAAAATTATGTATTTACTATTTGTCTTTTCATAAAGTGCTGCTTATTGGGCTTGGAATATAGAAGGGGAGGGAGAAAATGTATACCTTCATCCCAGTGGTGGGTTGCCCCCAGTTTGTACCGGTTCTATAGAACTGGTAGTAAAACCAGCAGAAGTCTCCGCCCACTGACCCCGAGGTCATCAAAACTCTTCTGCGCATGTGCAGAAAAGTGTGCATGCATGCAACCCCACTACAAACTGGTAGTAAAGGTAAGTAGAACCCACCCCTGCTTCATCCCAACCAAAATATACAACTATAGCAGTGATGGCTAGCCTTTTCAGCATCGAGTGCCGAAACGGGAGCGCGTGTATGCCAGGCTGCTAAAACCAGGAAGAGAGCAGCTGGCTGGTGCACATGGGCATGGCGGCCAGATGCTCTTCTAGATTCTGTTGTGCACATGGGTGCCAGACAGCTAGTCTACATGTGCCCCAGATAGCTTCTCTCTTCTGGTTTCTGGCGCAACCATATGCACCACACAGCTGGTCTTCTGGCATACATGCACATGCTGGAACTTGGAAGAGAGCAGCAGGATGGCACCCGTGCATGTGATGGAATCCAGAAGAGTGGCTGGTGATGGTGCGCGTGCCCACAAAGAGGGCTCTGCGTACCACCTCTGGCACGCATCAGTGGTGGGTTCCTCCCGGTTCGGCCCGGTTCAGCCGAGCCAATAGCGGTGACGATATGACATCACTGAACCAGTTCTCTTTGTCTGAGAGCTGGGCCCTCCCACACACACACCCCCCACATTATTCTTGCCCTTTATTTGGCCCCACCCCCAATCTATTGCTGCTTTCCGAATCCCAGCTGATCGGCTTGAACGAAAAAACTGTTTAAACTCTTTCCGCGGGGCTTCAAAGGGCCACCCTACAGCTGATCAATGTTAAAAGGCAGTGTGGTGGTAGACCGGTGCCTCCAAAAACAAATGAGTAGACCAGTACCTCCAAAAACAAATAAGTAGACCGATGCCTCCAAAAACAAATGGGTACACCGGAACTCTCCAAAAAAAATTGAGTAGACCAATACGGCTCTGCAAGCAGTTAAAAGCCTGGTAAACCAGTACACTTCTGCTAAATCCTAAAGAATTGTCACATGACCATCAAGCCATGCCCACAAAATAAGCCACACCCACAGAACCGGTAGTAAAAAAAATTAGAACCCACCTGTGGCATGCATGCCATAAGTTTGCCATCACAGAACTATAGGCTTGGTTAGCTACTAAAATAGATAGCCCATATAGCATTTGAAAAAAACAAAACAAAAGAAACAAACAAACAGAAACAGTACCGCTAATTCCACTGGTGGGAAAATTTAGAGAACAAAATTGTAAGGATCTATTGAGAATCATTTGTATATTACAAAGATCCTGAGTGTTATATTTTTCAGTTGTTTCAGATATGTATAAATATCTAATGGAAAGTCATTATGAATACTTTAGCTTTTCTCAATCAATTATTCTTGAGCTTCAAGAAGGTAGAGAAAGATAGTTCCTTTCATCATCTACCACCAGTTAACAGAATAAGAAAATAACAAGAGTTGGAAGAAATGGCAATAGCGCTGAGACTTATTGCATATTCCGCTTCACAGTGCTGTGCAGCCCTCTCTAAGCAGTTTAAAGAGTCAGCCTATTGCCCCCAACAATCTGGGTCCTCATTTTACCGAACTTAGGCTGAAGGCTGAGTCAACCTTGAGCCTGGTGAGATTTGAACTGCCAAATTGCAGGCATCTGGCAGGCAGCAGAAGTAGACTGCAGTACTTCACACTCTATCCACTGTGCCACTGCAGCTAATTAAGATCCCATTGGAAACATCTTCTAATCCAACCGCCTGCTTAAGCAGGACACCTTATACCATGGGTGTCAAACTCGCAGAGTCATGTTGCTGTCACATGACGTTTCATGACATTTTCCCCATTCACGGAGCTGGGGTGGGTGTGGCCTGTGTGTGACAGGCCACACCCACCACAAGCTTCCAATTTGGCACCCCTGAAGAGATTGGACAATGATTTGAGACAAATTATTCTCCAGTCTCTTCTTAAAACTCTCCAGTGATGGATCACCCACAACTTCTGAAGGCAAGCCATTCCACTGATTCATTGTTCTGTCAGGAAATTTCATCTTAATTCTAGGTTGGTTCTCTCTTTGATTAGCTTCCATCCATTGGTTCTAGTTCAGCCTTCACAACGTCTGTGATCCACAACTCTGGGGCATCGCACTGACCACCTCAATGCAAACCAATGCATCAGACTACTTCCTCTGTGTGGGATCCAATGAGGGCAGGGCTGACTGACTGTCATGCATTTCCCCTATTTCTATAGAAGGAAACCAGTGGTGGTATTAAGCCGGTTCTATATGGTTCGGGCAAACTGGTAGGTGTGACTGCGGGATGCCCCACCCACCCACGTGGACGGCTTGACGTCCCATTTCTTCACATTTTCAAGGCTCTGCGCATGTGCAGAAGGACTTGTGCATTTGTGGAAGATGGCCGCAAACTGATAGGGAAGATAAGTAAATACCATCCCTGGAGGAAACAAATTCTTTAAAAAAATCCAAAGGAATTTTCTTCTTTAAAATACTGAAGGTTGAATGTTCATGCATGTGTCTCCATGTGCTTCAACAACCTACCCTGTTTCTCCGAAAATAAGACATCCCCTGATAATAAGCCCAATTGGGGTTTTGAGCGCCTGCACTAAAATAAACCTCCCCCAAAAAATAACCCCTCCCTGAAAATATTTAAACTCAGAGCTGGAAATCAGATAAGACGGCAAGAGGAGCCCCATCTTGCTCCATGCGCCCCAAAATAATAAGACCTCCCCAAAAATAAAGCCAAGCGATTATTTTGGGGTTCAAAAAAATATAAGACAGGGTCTTATTTTCAGGGAAACATGGGTATTAGTACAATTTTATATTTCTAACTTTCTACTGTTATGCCTGCTTTCCGGGACAGAGTATTTGATCCTGTTTGAACAGCCTGCAAATAGATTGAAAGCCATTTCAATGGTGAAGAGTCTGAGAAGGCGATGATTGGACTCCAGGGGATGATTAGGTAGAAGATATCAATGCCATTATACCATCATGCCAAACCTGATCCAAGGAAGCAAAGCAAGGTCAAAAGCTGTGAGTCATTATTTATGGGTTTTTTTTGTTTTTTTGTTTTTTTTTTGAAATGCTACCTATCTTGTTGGTTATGGCTTTGAAATGTCAATGGTAAATGATACCTACTCAGTGAGGAAGGATTCTAATTTCTCAGAGATCAATTAAATTCCCTAAGCTTTTGGATGGGGGCTAAAGAAAGAAGTTCAACCTTCATTTCTTGAAGAACCTTTTTGCAAATTAATAGATGGCAAATGCAATAACAATGTTGTTGGGTGAACAGGAGTCAGTCAGGAAAGGGCACGCATTAAGAGTATGCTTGCATATTTAATGGGTTTAAAAGGAAAGGTTAAATGAAATATTTAAAGTTACAGTCTGACGGCTATAAAAGTTCAGCAAATTACATATGCCATGCAATCCAGGTGTCTTAATGTTACTCCGTGCGATTTCTGGTAACTGAATGCAATTTCACATTTGGGTTTGGGTCACATAGTCAGAACAATATATTAGAGTTAAGGATTACCTCTCGTTTGCTAGAACCTATTGATTGCAACTGAAGTTTTTATGCCTGAAATTAACCCTACTATGACTTTGTGGGATTAATTCTTAGATAACTATACATAAAACCTACCACCTTAATCAGTACTCCTAAAATGGACTGTTGTATATGACATATTTATCTCGATGTCATAGATGTTGTTGTTAGTTGCAAAGTTGTGTTGGACCCATTGCGACACCATTGACAAGGGTCCTCCAGGCTTTCCTATTTTCTACCAGCCTCTGGCGTCCATTTTAGTTCACCCCGACTGCTTCAGTGACTCCAACCAGCCACCTCATTCTCTGTTGTCCCTTTCTTCTTTTGCCCTCAATCGTTCCCAGCATTAGGCTCTTCTCCAGTTAGCCCTTCCTTCTCATTAAGTGGCCAAAGTATTTGAGCTTCATCTTCAGGACTGATCTCCTTTAGGACTGATCGGTTTGATTGCCTTGCAGTGCAAGGGACTCTCAGGAGTCTTCTCCAGCACCATAGTTCAAAGGCATCAATTCTTTGGCACTCAGCCTTTCTTATGGTCCAACTTTCACAGCCATACATTGCAACTGGGAAAACTATAGTCTTGACTATACACACTTTTGTTGGCAGGGTGATGTCTCTGCTTTTTAGTATGCTGTCTAACTTTGTCATAGCTTTCCTCCCCAGGAGCAAGCATCTTTTAATTTCTTCGCTGTAGTCCCCATCTGCAGTGATCTTGGAGCCCAGGAAAATAAAATCTGTCCCTACCTCCATTTCTTCCCCATCTATTTGCCAGGAATTGAGAATGTCGGGAGCTATGATCTTAGTTTTCTTAATGTTGAATTTCAAACCAACTTGTGCACGCTCTTCCTTCACCTGCATTAGTATGTAACAGATAAATGGGTTGTGTTCCTCTCCCAAAGGTGCTTTTTCAGGAGGCAACTGGACTGTCTTGATTTTTTTTTTTCTTGTGAAGATGTTTCTCTTCTCATTCAAGGGAATCCAACATAAAAGATAAATCCTTTTTATCAGGTTCACCTGATTCGCCAGTTGCGTCCCTTTCTGGATTGGGACTCGTTAAGTACAGTCACTCATGCTCTCGTCACTTCCCACCTGGACTACTGCAATGCTCTCTACATGGGGCTCCCCTTGAGGAGCACCCAAAGGCTCCAGCTGGTCCAGAATGTGGCCGAGCAGGTGGTTATGGGAGCGACGTGACTCCCCTCCTGTGCAAGCTGCACTGGCTCCCGGTGGTCTTCCGGGTGCACTTCAAGATTTTGGTTACCACCTTTAGAGCGCTCCATTGCATAGGACCGGGGTATCTACGAGACCGCCTTCTTCCACCAGTAGCCTCTGACCGACCAGTACGCTCCCATAGAGGGGGGCTTCTCAGGGTGCCATTGGTCAAACAGTGCCGACTGGCAGCCCCCAGGGGGAGAGCCTTCTCTGTGGAGGCACTTGCCATCTGGAATGAGCTCCCCCTAGAGATACAGAGGATCCCAGATCTGTGCACTTTCCGCCATGCCCTCAAAACATTCTTGTTCCAGCAAGCTGGCCTAGCCTAATTTTCCCTTTTAAATTGCTTTTAAATTTGTCTTATAAATTAGTTTTAAATTTGTTTTTGGGCCAAAGTATTTAATGTATTTTTAAATGGTTTTTTAAACGTTTGTATTATGTGTATTTTATCTTTTGGCTGTTCACCGCCCTGAGTCCTTTGGGAGTAAGGTAGTGTGTAAATTTAATAAAATAAATAAAAATAAATAAATATTCCTGATTTAGGTACACATCAAGTGCGGTGACCTTGAGCCAGTCCCCTTCTGTCAGCCCTTGGAAGCAAGCAATGGCAAACCACTTCTGCAAAACCTTGCCAAGGAAACTGCAGAGACTAATCCAACAGCCCTCAGAAGTCAATAGTGACTTGAAGGAGCACTCACACACCACAAAAAAAAAGAAAAAGAAAAAAAAAAGATAAGAGTGTCTTTCTGTGTGGAAATATTAAACGTAGCACATCAAATGCCCCACATAGGAAAACACAAAAGCTGTTTTGCATAATCTTACTGTATGGTTTATTGGAATAATTAATTGCATAATTAAGCAGTTCACATAATTAACCTGTGGAAGAGGTTTGTAATGATAACTTGGAGGACTGGATAAATTCATGAAAGCTATTTGAACCTTGGTTAGATGCAGCAGGCCCCCAAATACCATTTATAGGGAAAGTCTGGAAAGGGATATCTCCTCCTTTGCCTGAAGAAAGAAAGAGTTTTGTGTGATTGCATCTTTTCACAAAGGTTTAAATGAGGGTCAACTAAGTATTTGGAAGTGTGAAACATTTTACGTGTGAAAAGTGATTTTTGATTTAATTTTGGGGTTGAACAAATATACATATGGAAATATTAGCATTTGAAGAAGAAAATCTGGGCAGCTCTCACCTGTTCATATTTATACAGTATATGTAACATAAATATATAATTTATGTAATATATAAATAATCAATTTATTTATTAAATAAATTGATTATTTATCAACATATTAAATAGATAAATTAATCAACAAATTAAATATATAAATAATCAATTTCATGTTGGAAGAAATGTCCGTCTGGGTTCAGTTCCAAGTGGGGAAAAAGACACTGGCTTCATGGAAGTTGCTTGAAGAGAAGGTTTATTGATGAAGAGGATCACATGGCTTGAAATCCTGAGCAGAGAAAGGACAGAGATGCTGAGAGTGTCACTGCATTTTTGTATTTACCAGCTGAGCTTTTATTTTTGGACTCTTAGACTTATGGTAGTTTGCCAAGCTCTTATCAGTAAGCTACTGCGCATGTCTACATTCCTTTCTTCTCTTCTGAACTTTCTTTGTTCAACTGCCAAGAGAGGTAGCTGGGAAAGCTGCCAAAATGTAGTAATTAGCCAGAAAGATTTGTTTTTATTTCTTTTACAATAAATATGAGTTTTCATTAGAATATATCTCGGTTTATTTTCTTGCAAAGTATACTCAAAGGAAAATGCCATGATCCACCGCTAATTAAGGGCAATTACCCCAGGATGGGAACAGGGCTGATTGCCACTCTGACAGAGAGTGCCTGGGTTTTATGCCCTCTGTTGGGCTTTGAATTTGGGCTTGTGTTCTGATTGGTTGTCAGACTCCCATGAGGCCATGCAGGGGTAACTTTGTAGGTTGTCTGTGTCCCAGGCTTGGTTGAGCCTTGCTGGGTGATGATGTAATGAAGGGGCTTTGGGCAATTCCTACTATGGCTCTGCCTGAAGGAGGTAGATCTTTGTTATGTAGAATAGACTGGCCCAGGCCGTAATGGCCCATTGACAAATTTGGGAGTGGGGGTGGGGAGTTTCTGACTCCCTTTTAGGAGAAATTTTCTGCCCTTTCAATATTTCCTAAAATATCTCCTTTTCCTAGGAGAGAGGTGGATGCTAACTTCTTACAATACTTTACCTATTTTACCTATTTATCCTTGAAAGCTCCCAGCATGCTGATACACATCTTTGAATAAGTTTTGTTTTAACAGGATTTAATGCTGAATGTGTATGTTGTCCTTGAAAGCATCTTAATGAAACCTGACCATGACTCTCACTTGGATTTAACTCCAGGTAAATTAGAAGTGCAAGTATAATCAATACATCAACAACAACATATTAAAAATAACTTTGACCTTTGCATTGACCTGAGGTCAACATAGACAGGGTCCCCCTACTTTTAACAATATAGTTAGAAGCAACAATTTAAACATAAATTGTTAATTATACACACACACACACACACTCAAAACCTATTCCGTTCCCTTTTTCTTCATCTCTAGACATTCGGCTGTATAATTCCTACATGAGAAGGCGAATTTATAATTCTTACTGGCCCTGATATTTAAATGTGATTAAATTGGTAGGTGAGGGATGAGGGGAGATAAGGATCAGAGCTGAACGAAACTGAAATTTAAATTTTTAAATTTAGAAGTGGTACCTTGGCAAAACAGTTTGTGGTAGTAATTGCCAACAGTTATTAAAAATGTCTCTTTAACATCTCACTATCCAATTCATGGATAGCATCATTGCATAGTTTAGTCAGTTGGTGGCACTAGATCAGTTCTGTTTTATTTTTTATTCATTATTTTTTTGTTGATTGGTTGGTTTTGCTTAAGAAGAAGCAGTAAGTCTAGCTTCCTTCTAATGAGTGGGATATCTTTCAAGACTTCCACGATGCCTATTAAACCCCACAATGCTTAATTTAATCTCCAGGTCAAATATAACCAGACAGTAGAATTGAAGGAGAAACAAGCAAGATCATGCTAATAACGTGAGCTCCCTATTTTATGGGAAACAGCATTTTATTTTATATTATATATATATATAATCATTTCTTGTGACTTCTCCCAACAGGATTCAAATCCAAGCTGGCAGAGTTGAATTACATGCCTTGAGATTTTATCCTTGAGAATCTGATAACCTTCACAAGCAGATCAGTTTGGGAGTTCTTCTCTTTGATTAATTCTGGGGCAGACAAAGTCATTTAGAAGTTTTCTTTTGTCTTGATTTAGAAAGTAAGTCTCCATTATATGGGAATCTTCACCACCTTTGAATACTGCTGTTCTTCTACCCATCCTGCCTTTTTATACAACATCAATATATATATATTTGTTTTCTGAGGTTTTTGCGGGTGTTTGTATGCAGGTCTTTGGTTATTCGGGTCTTCTCCCGCGTAAAATTGGAAGTATCTTGGTGACATTTCGAGCTGATTGGGCACAGCCAAGCTCCCACCCAATCAGCTCACACCCCCACTAGCAGTTAAAAGGAAGAGACAGCTGCAATATCACATTGCTCCTGGAAGCACGAAGCCGAGAACACCAGCCTGAAGATGACGAATGAGACTTCGTCGAAAAGTCGCCAAGACACTTCCAATTTTACGCGGGAGAAGACCCGAATAACCAAAGACCTGCATATATATATATATATATATATATATATATATATATATATATATATATATATATATATATATATATACACACACACACACACACACACACACACACACACACACACATATACATTTTTGTGATATAGACAACCTTTTCGGTCTTAACATTCTTAAAAACAACAGAGCTAAAATATGAAAGAAGATTCATATATATATATATATATATAGAGAGAGAGAGAGAGAGAGAGAGAGAGAGAGAGAGAGAGAGAGAGAGAGAGAGAGAGAGAGAGAGAGAGAGAGAGAGAGAGAGAGAGAGAGAGAGAGAGTATTATGTCAATAAATGGAATTTATTGAATAGTATAGGAGCAACGAATAAATAGGAAAAGCAAGAACAATCTTGTAGTTTTACATATGATAGATTAGATCAAGGAATAAATGTTCTTTGATCTTGTCTTCCGAGACTCAAAACACTATAAATAAAACCAAAGAATCTTCTTTCATATTTTAGCTCTGTTGTTTTTAAGAATGTTAAGACCGAAAAGGTTGTCTATACATCACAAAAAATGTAGCTTTTAAATGTGACTTCCAGGGTCTTTTTCAGATTCAGATCTCTCTGTTCACCCTGTGTATAATTAGAAACGCTGGCATCCATCTCAACAGTAGTTGGAATTTGGATGAAGCATTTAAAAATGCATTTAAAATTCCCTATACCACCAGGCTTGAAATTTTAGGTCTGGAAAGCCTCGAACTATGCCGTCTACATTCCGACTTATGCTTAGTTCATAAGATTGTTTACCAAAAAGTCCTACCTGTAAATGAGTACTTTAATTTCAACCATAATGACACAAGGGCTGTCAATAGATTCAAACTCAATGTAATTCGCTCTAATCTTGATTGTAGGAAACATGACTTCTGCAATAGAGTAGTAAATGTCTGGAACACTCTACCTGATCCTGTTGTTAGTCTTGTTAATCCCCATACCTTTTATTTTAAACGTGCCTACCGTCCTATTGTGTGTCCTATTGTCCCATTTATATGTAATCATTCTACGTGTCTATGGCTATGTGTTGCCTATTAATACAGTTTCACGTGGGGGAAAAATATATATCTTGTAACTCTGTTCTAAAGCTTCTGTTGCAGCGGAGGAAATAGAAAATACAGGGTTTTTTAAAATTATATATGAAATGTTTGCCTTGATCTGGAAATTGGGCATTTGTGACTACCGAAAATTCTTTGATTTTCTCTTTAATCAAACAGTAACCAATTGAATTTAGCAGTCTCCTAAGATAAGCCTAGATCCTACCAGCAGTCTTTAAAGCTCCTTGTTCTTTTGTTTTAATGTTCTCCTTGAAATTTACCTTGAAATAATATTGTCTGTGACTTGCCCCAGCAGTGGTGGTGAGATCCCTTCCAGATTAAGCCTTTCGAGTGAAGTCTGGAAGAATGGAACATAATTGGAATATGAAGAATATGCTTTTAATGAAAGGAATTCTTGCCTGACTCTGAAATTAATCAAAGATCTGAGAAGATGACTGATTCAAATGCATGTAAATTGGGAATAAAGCTCTGAGGGTTGACTAATATTGTATATAGTAGTGGTCAACATTGTAGAAACCTTTTGGGAAAAGTGTATTTTCTAAAACTAGCTAAAACACCACTTTATTTGGGGAGGTGAGTTTCAGTAGGTTCTGACCAGTTCTGGAGAACGGGTAGCAGGAATTTTGAGTAGTTCGGAGAACCGTTAGTAAAAATTCTGACTGGCCCCTCCCCCATCTATTCTCTGCCTCCCAAGTCCCAGCTGATCAGGAGGAAATGGGGATTTTGCAGTAACCTTCCCCTGGATTGAGGAGGGAATGGAGATTTTAGAGTATCCTTACCCTGTCATGCCCACCAAGCCACGCCCACCAAGCCACACCCACGCCACCAGTCGTAAAAAACACTGAAACCCACCATTGAGTAGTACCATAAAATTATATATCAGTGGAAAAATCATTTAATGAAGAATGTAATGCAATAACTTTTATGAAGGATTTGCTATTAGAATAGCAGTTGCAGTTTAAAGAAGAAAAGTGAAACAGGTAGAAAAAATGAGATATACAAAAGTTATCACCATGTCAGTTAATACTTAGTTGGGTAACCTTTAGCATGAATTAGGGCCTTACAATGCCTTCCCATGGAGTGAACCAAGTCTTTTAGTTCTGCAGCTGTTCTAATGTGAAACCGTGATGGAATGATTGTTTCTATTAACTGTTTTATTGCTGGGTCACTTCTGACTAACAAGTTTCTTTAGTTGGCTCCATAGATGTTCAATTAGGTTAAAATCTGGGCTATTCCCAGGCCATTCCAGCAATGGAATAGGATTATCTTGAAATTCAAAAAAAAAAAAAAAAAGCGGTGTTATTAGCCATCAAACGTCAGAGATACACTTTTCCCAAAAGGTTTCCACAATTTTGGTCACTACTATATACATAGTCTGCAAAATGTACCCTCCATTGAAAAGAATTCGAGTCTTCCACAAAAGTTTCTCTAAACTTTCCTTTTCCTTCTGCAATATTTGGTGAGGGGAAGAAAAATAAAGAGAAAGAAAGATCTCTTCCCATCAACCCACATGCTTCATATTTGGAGCATTTTATCTCTACATACCTGTGTATGTAACCAGGAGAAGTCATGGCTCATGGATAAGAAGACAATAGAGCCATTACAACTTTCTTATCTTTACTCCATACCAGTGATGGCTAACCTTTTTGCCATCATGTGCCAAAATCAGGGGGAGCACGGGGGATCGTGCATGTGCCCACACCTATAATTCAATGCACCCCACTACCCCCCCCCACATGACCCCACGCGCATGGTGGGCCTGGTAGGCCCATTTTTTGCCCTCCCCAGGCTCCAGAGGCTTTTTTAGAACCGGGGGGAGGGCAGAAAACAAGCTTCCCCATGCCCCCTGGAGGCCCTCCAGAGGCCAGAAACAGCCTGTTTCCCAACTTCTGTTCGGCCTGAAAAATCTGGATGGCGCATGCATGCACGCCGGATCTCTGCTAGGGCAGCACTTGCATGCCCACTGATATGGCTCCATGTGCCACCTGTGCCATAGGTTCGCCATCACAGCTCTATACAAATTAGACCTTAGTTTTATTTCAGTAGCTGCACTTTAAAAACAACAACAGCGAATCAATAAATAAAAGCATCTCTTCCAAAATGCATTTCTCAGAGAAAGCGTGCATGAAAATGTATGACATCTGTGAAACTCACTTGCCAACACTGTGTATAATGCAGAACGCGTGCATATCAAAAGTGGAAAAATGGAAAACCGAGCTACATTCAACTTGACGAATTTAGTTTCTTTATGCCCCTGATGTCTCATTTTGTATAGCTAAAAATCAGCTATATTTTTGCTGAAATCTTTAGCAGATTGAGCTGAGGAGTTCCAGGGGGACCCAATGATGTTCCCAATGAGAGAAAATGGGTATATCTGCAGAGGGAACAAGGCAGGAAATGAGGAGACATGTTGTGAGATCCATAAGCAAATGATGTATCCAACCTACTTCTTTCAAGCATCACAATGCCATTACATAAATACCTCATTTGCGCAACAGTGGCATGAGGTTATTAAATTCATGTCATTTTGAGTTGTTATTTGGTATTGCTGCCATGGATACAATCTTTAACACCAATGAAGGTCTATCATCTATCTATCTATCTATCTATCTATCTATCTATCTATCTATCTATCTATCTATCTATCTATCTATGAAGGTCTTTGGTTATTCGGGTCTTCTCCCGCGTAAAATTTGAAGTGTCTTGGCGACGTTTCAAAGAATTCTCATTCGTCATCTTCAGGCTGGTGTTCTTGGCTTTGTGCTTCCAGGAGCAATGTATGTATCTATGCTTCCAGGAGCTATCTATTTATCTATCTATTTTATGAGGTATTTACGAGACCGCCTTCTGCCGCCAGTAGCCTCCCACTGACCAGTACGCTCTGTACTCAGTACAGAGAGGGCCTTCTCAGGGTGCCATCGGGCAAGAAATGCTGGCTGGTGGCCCCCAGGGGGAGAGCCTTCTCTGTGGGGGCACCTACCCTCTGGAACGAGTTGCCCCCAGAGATACAGCGGATCCCGGATCTACGCACTTTCTGAACTGCCCTAAAGATGTTTTTATTTCATCAAGCTGGACTGACCTGACCTACTCTTTTAAATTGTTTTAACTTAAATTGTTAAATTATGGGTTTTAATATAGGGGTTTTAACTGTGGGTCAAATTAATTTAATTGGATTTTAATACTGTTTTAAATTTTGTACTTTTTGTATTTTATTTGCTGGCTGTTCACCGCCCCGAGCCCTTCAGGAGAAGGACGGTATATAAATACAATAAACTATAACTATAACTATAACTATAACTATAACTATAACTATAACTAACTATAACTAACTATAACTATAACTATAACTATAACTATAACTATAACTATAACTATAACTATAACTATAACTATAACTATAACTATAACTATAACTATAACTATAACTATAACAACACTCTCTCTCTCTCTCTATCTATCTATCTATCTTCTATTTATCTAAACTGTTTCCCCAAAGATAAGACCCAACCAGAAAATATGTCCTAGCAAGATTTTTCAGGATGCTCATAATATAAGCTTTATCCCCAGCATAAGCCCCAGGCAAGATTGTCAGCCAAATAGATGCATTTAGAACCATTTTTCCCCAAAATAAGACCTAACCAGAAAGCTCTAATGCATCTTTTGGAGCAAAAATTAATATAAGACCGGTCTTATTTTTGAGGAAACACAGTATCTATCTGTCTGTCTGTCTGTCTGTCCGTCCGTCCGTCCGTCCGTCCGTCCGTCCATCCATCCATCCATCCATCCATCCATCCATCCATCCATCTATCTACCTTTCTATCATCTATATCTGTCTGGCTGTCTAGCTGTCTAGCTGTCTAGCTGTCTAGCTGTCTAGCTGTCTAGCTATCCAGCTATCTAGCTATCTAGCTACAAAAACACACACACACACACTAACTTTAATCAAAATATATTGGATAACATCCCAGATTAATTTTATTTCCAAGAGTGTATTTGATTCATACAGTGGGTCTTTTAACGTGCTGTGAGAATTTTTTAAAAGTTAATAATTGTAAAAATAGGGCTTTGTTGGTAAAGGTGTGTACTTGCCAGAGAAAATCAATCTGGGAATATATAGGCAGGTCACTAGAAGTTTAGAAAGCCTGACAGGGATTCAATTTATTTCCTTAAAAAATGATATTTTTGTGACTGACCTCCCTTCCCATTCAGCAGTCATGAGATTAGACGAGTTCCCAGATCTTCTTTATGGGAAAGGTTTCATTGACATGCCAGAACATGGTTTCTGACATACTGAATTGCCCAAAAATATTGGGGAAGTTGTTATGGATATCTGAAAATGTTACGGTATAGAAATCAGGTGGTAACAAAGTTGGTGTTATTTTATGTTGATTCCTTTGTTCCCCTCTCCCTTCAGTCATTCTGTTGCCACACTGCCTCAGAAGTTTGGAGGCATACATTGTCCCTCTTCCCTGATGGCTGACCTGCATCATCAGGTGGTGAATTGTTGGAATGACATCATGCTACTAAAAAATACAGAAATTCACAACATTTTGCAATATTTCAAATGCAGTAGTTTCCTCTTGTAGAAAGTTACCACCCACCCCTCTTAGAAGCATGAAATATTTTAGGAAATATTAAAAAGGCAAAAAAATATATTTTCCCTAAAGGAGAAAACATGTTTCCAAAGACAAAAAACTCAGAGCCTCGGCTCTCTGCCCCAAGTAGAAATTAAGGGGCCAGCTTTTAGAAATGCAGATTTGGTAATTCAAATTCAAAATTCAAATCTTTATTGTCAGGGCACAACACATGTACAATGAGATTGGTTCAGTGGTGGGTTGCTCCCAGTTCAGTCCGGTTCTTGAGAACCGGTAGTAACGGCGGTGGTAGACTTCACCCACCCACCTGGATGTCATCATAAATGATCCGCGCATATGCAGAAGTGTGCGTGCATGGTCCCATTGCGAACTAGTAGCAGAGGTAAGTAGAACCCACCCCTGGGTTGGTTGAGCTCCCTCGGTGCACACCCTCCCCCCCCCCAATATAATGTTGTGGCTCTGTTGCCTGAGCCTGTGTCATCGTCAGGAGAGGACTCCGAGAGTGAAAGGGAGGAATTGGCAAGACCTCCCTCTCCAGGACCCTCCTCTCTGGCAATGCCCCTGGAGGACACCGAAGGGCAAGAGATAGGCCTAGAGCCAAGCACATCCCCGCAGCCACAGGTGGACAGCGATGAGGGAGATAAGTGCTGGCTGGATCCTCGCCAGCGACGCAGGGAGAAATGTGCCCAACAGAAGGCACGGCATGCTCGTGATTAGCTGACTCACTGGACCACACCTCACAGCCTATAAAAGAGAGTGAGTCAGCCTACACCTTTGTGACGAACAAAAACAAATATTCTTGCATCCCAGCTTCAGATCTTCCTGCATCTCAGCTTCTATTTCTGGACATTTTGTGGTGTGTATTTTTCTGTTACGTTAATAAAGGTTTTGGCATGCAGCTGCTGGGATTGCTGCCAAGCTCCTTATCAGACTACTTGGTTGCCTGCCAGCTTATTTTAACCTCCGACTGTCCGTTTGGATGTATTCCTGGGGGCGGGGACAGAACATATAATACAATTCACAGTGAAGACAGAAAATTCCTAACCCAATAAATCGTATTAATAAAACACTCAGTCCTATTGTACCAGGACTGGGTGTTTTGTTAATATGATTTATTGGGTCCATTCAAGACAGAATATTTTATACAAAGGTAGAATGGTAGGATTAGCTCTCACTCAAAATCCAAATCAGGACAAAGCCATTAAGACACAATAGGAACACAAGCTTCTTCATTACATCATCATCCTCCAAGGTTCAACCAAACTTGGTTTCAAGACAAACATGACCCCTGCATAGCCCCATGGGAGTCTGACAGCAACCAATAGAATACATGCCCTTACCACAGGAACAGGAAGATCAAGTTCAAAATCCAAAGAGGGTATACGTACTACAATTTTGGCCACTACTGTAATTCAGTCTTTCCGAACATAGCTAAAGTTTGTTATACTGCCTGCAAAAGTAGGCAAACATTTATGAAATAATGATGGACCCATTGTAATATTTTATCTCCTTTTGGTTTTACTTTTTTTATTATTTTTAATGTGTTTTTGTTTGTAATGCTGGTCAGTGATCATAATAAAAATCCTCATGTTCAGAGCACAATTCGCCATAATAAAAAAGATGTTGACAATCACACACCTATGTTGTGCTTTCATTTTTGACTTTAGGGCTTTGAAGAAAGCCTTATAATACTATCTCAATAAGCTGAAATGAAGCTGAATTGTCTCTTTTTACAGTCTGCTCACATATAAGAATCTCTCCTTTAAAAAAATAAAAATATGCCAGGAGGTGTTTAAAAGACTCATTGCAAATGGAGAAGGTTTTCCTCGCCCACCCAACAGAATGGCACATCTACACGGGCCTCAAGAATTCATAAAGCATAAATTAAATTACTTCATCCTGCAGATTAAATTTATTGTGTCAACTCCCAATACTTAGTCAGAAGTAATCTCATTAATTTCATGCTCACCTGAGTACGTTTTAGTGCTCAAATTATTGCCATTCTGTGTGCATTTGCGACGGAATACAAAGCGGTGCTAGCAAGTAGCTCTCCTTAGTTGATACTGAATATGTAAAGCAGGATTTCAACTGTTTAGTACTGGAATGGGAGGCTCCTCAAAAACCTGAGAGAAATACTTCGACTGGGAGGTCAAAAGAAAATTAAAATAAAATTCTGGAAGAAGCATGGCTAACATTTTCAAGCTTTATCCATGGGTTCACAAGAAGCTCAACTGATTTAAGTTTCTCTCTCTCTCTTTTGGTGGGGGTGTTGGAAGAAATGTCCATCTGGATTGAGGTCTCTTTGGGGAAGAAAGACACTGGAAACGTGGAGACTGCTTGGAAAGAGGGTTTTTAATGGTGGACAAGACCCCATGAATTGAGGTCCTGGGGGGGGGGGAAGGGAAGAGATGATGAGAGTGCCCCGGTTTTATGCCCTCCCTGGGCTTTTGAATTTGAGCTTGTATTCTGATTGGTTGTCAGACTCCAATGGGGCCATGCAGGGGCAACTCTGTAACTCTGTAGGCTGTCCTAAATCCCAGGCTTGGTTGACTCTTGCTGGGTGATGATGTAATGAAAGGGCTTTGGGATTACTATTATGGCTCTGCCTGAAGGAGGTAGAACTTTGTTATGTAGAATAGACTAGCCCAGGCCTTAATGGCAAAGGTTGGGTGGGGGATCGTGATTTTCTGCCTCCCTTTTAGAGGAAATATTCTGCCCTTTTTAATATTTCCTAAAATATCTCATTTTCCTAGGAGAGGGGTGGGTGCTAACTTCCTACAGGGGGAAGGGGGCTCCTTTGAGTCATTTTTGACTCCTGGACAAGTCATCCCAGTTTTCTTGGCAAGGTTTTTCAGAAGTGGTTTGCCATTGCCTCCTTCCTTGGGCTGAGAAACAGTGACTGGCCCAAGGCCACCCTGCTGGCTTTGTGCCCAAGGCAGGAGCAAAACTAGTCTGATATCTTAACCACCATCTGTCTCTGTCAGTTAAGTCTTAACTTTCTTTCTTTTCTTTTTTTTTTTTACTTTGTAAACTGAGTTTTTCTTTGTAGCCCTGTAAATTGGAAGGCTTTCCCGTAATGATCTTTTACGAGAGCATGGGTGGAATTAAAACAGCAGGATACAAATTCAGAGTGGTGTAAATGAAATATACATCAAAATAAAGGATGGAAGAGAGGGAAAGCGCATATCTCCAGTCACTGAAAAAAAAGATTTTACATTTTAATCCAGTGCTCTGGGTCCAGCAGTTAACTTCCCCCCTTCCTTAGTTTAAACAGCTACTTTATTATATTAAACTAACTGACAGGAAAACACATTACATGTGTATAGCTGTGTTAATAAAGTGAAGCAGCCTTAAAATCAAAAGAAAAGCGAGAGAAAGAAAGGGCGCAACCTGGGAAATTGTATCATAAATAAAATATACTCAAAACTATTTGGCCCAACTGTTTCAAAAGGTTTCTCTTCAAATCATATAAATCTTTCTTACCTTCTTGTGGAAGAAAAAGTACTTTAAACATTGATAAAGAAGCAACTTAAGCTACAGAGCCTTAAGGATAGAGTTATCCTTCCAGTACAGCAACATTATTCTTATGACTATTCTTTACAAATGGGAAATCCATAGTTCTTGGGGTCTTAATTTTATTTATTTATTTGTTTTATTAAATTTTTATACCGCCCTTCTCCCAAAGGATTCAGGACGGTGTACAGCCAAAGTAAAACACATATAACACAAAATTTAAAACTATTTAAAAGGTATTCAATGATATGGCCCTATTACTTTAAAAAACCCCAAGACTAAAAATACCCCTTTAAAATTAAATTCCCTGTCAGATCAGCTTGTTGAAATAATAAAGTCTTCAGGGCACGGCAGAGGGTATGAAGGCCGGGTATCGTACATATCTCTGGGGGCAATTCATTCCATAGGGAGGGAGCCCCCACAGAGAAGGTTCTCCCCCTGGGGGCCGCCAGTCGACATAATTTGACCGACGGCATCCTGAGGAGGCCCTTTCTGTGGGAGCGTACCGGTCGGTGGGAGACTATCGGTGGCAGCAGGCGATCCCGTAAATATCCAGGTCCTAAGCTATGGAGCGCTTTAAAGGTGGTAACCAACACCTTGAATCACACCCGAAAGACCACCAGGAACCAGTGCAGCTCACGCAGAAGAGGTGTTACGTGGGTGCAATCATTGAAATATATGGTACTTAAGAGGAATTAACTCTGGAATTTTTGATGCTCTCTGAGCTTGGTTGTTAGCACACAAAACAACTGAAACCTCCACAAACCTCCAGAAAACCTAAAATAAACCAAATGACCCAGTAGTACAATAAAAAGAAACTGGAGTTTCCACATCATACTGTGTAAAGTTTATAACAGCCACTAGGTAGGACAAACAGACAGAGAAGACTAGCAGAGAGTATCGATGATCACCAACTAGACATCAGGAGACATGATGAAAACTCCTTAATCTCACATGAGCAGATGAGAGGCTGGAAAACTGTGAACAGCCTAGACGCATGATGGTGAACCTATGGCACACGTGCCAGAAGTGGCACGCAGAGCCATCTCTCTGGGCAACCAGCCATTGCCTCTTGCTCTTCTGCATTCCGGCATGCACATGAGCACTGGTCTGCTGGTCTCCACATGTGTGGGAGTGCCAAAACCCAGAAGAGCAACTACGCAGCGCGCATGCGTGTGCCAGGGAGCTGAGCTTCCGGTTTCCAGCGTGAGCATGTGCGCTAGCCAGCTGGTCTATGTGCACGCATACACACCAGAAACTGGAAGACCAGGTGGCCAGTGCACATGTGAGAGGCAGGAACTGTAAGCTTTGCTTCCCGGTGTGCACATGCAGGCCGGGGAGTTGCTCTTCCGGTTTCTGGTGTTCCGCCATGTGTGTGTGCTCCTGTTTTGGCACTTGGTGCCGAAAAGGTTCATCAACACTGCACTAGACCAAGTAAAACCCAGAAATTCTAGGGAATTCCTAGAAGTGTGGCACTCAGACATATCAGCCATCAACAGACAAATAGAGGTAAACCACATTTACGCACCATTCAAAAGAGACAATAAAAAAAACCTTAGAGAATAACAAAAAAGACCAGTAGTCCTCGTGGGATCTCCTGAACATATGAGGCATCTTGGTGGCTGTCTTGCACAGCCCTGTTAAACATCATAATTAATGTTACGATCCACCCATTTCAGTAGATATGGTCTAAGAAACTCCTACGCTGTTTTTTTACCAAATGTTACACTTTTAATCTGTCCTTGTTTGATCAACTCTCTTCAAGGATTGGTCATTTGAATTGCGAACTACATTTCCTGGGTTCTGAAGTGTCTTTCATTGAGCACACTCCTAGAATAAAAGAGCACGAATGTGTGGCATTTTGCAGGACAATACAGGGTTACCTGAAATGGCAGAAGCAATAATAACATCGGACAGGGCATGTATGCACTGTGCCAGAATGATCCCTTATCTGTCAAATTGTGAAATGGGCAAAGCACTTGGATCAAAAGGAAAATGACAGGTAATAAGTAACCTGGTAGTTTATAAGCAATTTTGAGGGCTCAGAATAGAAATCAGCCTCATCATACTCCCTACCACAGTAATGTGAAATCAAGGAAGAAAAAAAAAAATCCCACATTTTTTTTGGAAACATGGATTGTACATATTGCACATTATTGAATGGGTTAAGAGGATATTTTTAATGGGTTTTTTGTTTATTCATAGCTTTAACCCCTTTCCATAATGAAAGAATAAGTATTTCTGGATATAGAGAAATAGCAGATTTCATTGTTGTTGCGTGCAATCTTGTAACACTTCCAGATGAAGTCTAAGCTGGTTTGCTAATATTTCCTTAGTGAGATTCATCCAGTGGTGGGATTCAATTTTTTTTTACTACCGGTTCTGTGGGCGTGGCTTGGTGGACATGGCCAGGGGGTGTGACAGGCAGGATGTATAATATTGCTTTGTACGGTTTTATAATAATTTTGACTAATATGCTTTATGAGAAAGGAGGTGATTTAAGGGTTAGGGTTGTGTGATTGATGCCTTCTATTGTCCACTATAAGCTCCCGGAAATGAGTCCCACCATTGTTGTATCATCTGCATATTTAGAAATAGTATTACTAGCGTGAGTAGGAATCATGCAGTCATGTTTATGTTTATGTTTATGTTTATTATATAACCCTTCCCCCGAAGGACTCAGGGCGGTGAACAGCCAGCAAGTAAAATACAAAAATTACAAAATTTAAAACAATAGGGAACCCCAATTCACTTAACAACCGGGTTACACCGCAGTGATTCACTTAACAAACCTGTTGTGGCTCCGTTTCCTGAACCTGTGTCATCAGCAGGAGAGGACTCTGAGAGTGAGGGAGAGGAGTTAGCAAGGCCTCCTTCTCCAGGACCCTCCTCTCTGGCAATGCCTCCAGAGGACACCGAAGGGCAAGAGATAGGCCCAGAGCCAAGCATGTTCCCGCAGCCACAGGTGGACAGTGATGAGGGTAATGAGTCTTGGCTGGACCCTCGCCAGCGTCGCAGAGACAGGCACGCACAACAGAAGAAAAGGTGTGCCCGTGATTAGCTGACTCACTGGACCACACCCCACAGGCTATAAAAGGGGGTGAGTTAAGCATTCAGGTTCTGTGACGGACAAAACTAAGTAATCCCTTGGAGTCACTTTGCATCTCGGCTTCAGATTTATTCCTGGACAATTGTTGTGGTGTGTATTTTCTTCTACGTTGATAAAGGTCTTGGCAAGCAGCTGCTGGGATTGCTGCCAAGCATCTTATCAGACTAATTGGTTGCCTGCCAGTTTATTTAACCCCCAACTGTCTGAGTGTGTGTGTGTGTGTGTCTGACTGGGACAGAACAAAACCTGACAAGAAAAGTCATAAAACAGGGCAAAACTCACTTATCAAATTTCTCAATTAGCAACATAAATTCTGGGCTTGATTGTGGTCATATGTTGAGGATTACCTGTTCCAATGGTCGCCTGTAATAGAGATGTAAGTGGAAGAAAGGTCTTCAAAGAGCATTTCTTCATCCTCCCAGTTTTATTATATGTCTGATGTTTGATTGAAGGCTTCTCTTTGGGACGATAAGGGGTTGGGTCAAAATGGACTACTGAACTAGTGGGGAATTGGACCAAATTTGGCACCTTGCACTTTCGAAAGTCAGTCCTACCTACCTCCAAAAAAATAACTCAGTTCTGACAGTTGCTTCTTCCTCCCTTCTCCTCTTTGGACTTTCTTGCATGTGAATCCAATCAACATATTCTTGTAAACCAAGAAAGAAAAAGGAACTATTCAAAACATGGCACATAGTAACAGCACTTAGACTTATAAACTGCTTTACAGTCAGTGGTGGGATTCAGCCGGTTTTCTCTGTGTTGCGCGAACCTGTAGCGGCAACTGCGGGAAGTTCCACCCACCTGCCTGGACATAATGTGTGACTACTGTGCATGCGCAGAAGGCCACACATATGTCCAGAGGTGGCATATGCGAGCAAAGCGAAGGTAAATGAATCCCACCTCTGTTTACAGTGCTTTACATACCTCTCTAAGCAGTTTACAGAGTCAGCCTATTGCCCCCAACAATCTGGGTCTTCATTTTAGTGACCTCGGAATGATGAAAGGCTGAATCAAACTTGAGCCTGGTGAGATTTGAACTGCCAAATTGCAGGCTGCCGGTAGTCAGAAGAAGTAGCCTGCAGTACTGCATTCTAACTACTACGCCACTATGGTTCATGAGGAACAAATGGACATTTAACCTTATTTCTCTTTTTTTAAAGTTTTTTATTTTAAACACAATTTCTCTCTTCCAATATTGCACATATACAATACGTGTTGCAGTCAATATATGCACTGTGAGATACTGTATTTCTTTAGCATAATCTTCTATCGAGATTCCTAACAAAAACTTTTCCGGTTCTCCCTCTATTGAATTTTGACTTATTTCTTCTGTTCAAGTTTTAATTTTCATCCAGAATTCCTTTGCAATCAATCCAAACTTCTTCCACCAAAAAAATGCTTTTTAAAGTAAAAAAAAAAAAAAGCCTCTGATGATCGCGCGGCTCAGCTGGGATCTCAGAGGCTTTTCAAAGCATTTCTTTGTATTTGCAGAAAAAATGCTTTGAAAAGTTAAAATAAAAAAAAAAGTTGGTCATACCCACCCAGGCACATTACCCCACCACCACCAAGCCACGCCCACAGAACCGGTAGTAACAAATTTTACATTTCACCCCTGGAAAAAGCTTTTATTTATTTAGGAGTTATGGCTTCTGCTGTACTTTTTTTTTTTTTTTCATGTCTACTCTCTACTATACTGCAGTCAAGTCAATCCATTTTAATTTCCTAATTTTATTCTATAGTGCATTAATTTCTTGTGAAAAACTAGAATTGGCATATATATATATATATGTAGGTCTTTGGTTATTCGGGTCTTCTCCCTCTAAAATGGCAATGTTTCAATGAAGTCTCATTCGTCATCTTCAGGCTGGTGTTCTCGGCTTCGTGCTTCCAGGAGCAATGTGAGATCGCAGCTGTCTCTTCCTTTTAACTGCTAGTGGGGGTGGGAGCTGATTGGGTGGGAGCTTGGCTGTGTTCTGATTGGGTGGAGGTGTGTTCTGATTGGTTAGGGGCTTGGCTGAGCTCTGATTGGATGGGGAGGCTGGTTGTGCTCTGATAGGCTGGGGGTGTGTTCTGTTTGGGTGGGGGCTTGGTTGTGCTCGGCTTAGTCTGAGTTGCAGGGGGATTTGAGCTGGTGAGCTGCGTTGTTGTTGTTTGGCTTCGTGTTTGTATATATATATTTCTTACTTTTCGTAGGTTTTATGTGTGTTTTTCTTTAAGCCAGGTTTTTCCTACGTAACCAAGATGTTTCTGCAAACCCTGGTTGAGTGAAATCACATTCACTACTTTCTGGGGTTTTTTTCCTTCTTTTCATTCTGGCAGCCAGCAGATTTTTTGCTTGCCCATTTGGAGACTTGGAAACGTAGGAAAAACCTGGCTTAAAGAAACACACACACACACACACACACACACACACACACACACACACACACACACACACACATGAAGGAATGGAGTCTGACTTCACTTATTGTATTCCAATATAGTTCAAGTACATTTTTAAAAGTTGCCTGAACTTATTTATTTCATTTCTCTTAAGAACAGGTGTGGAGAAAAGTAACTGCACTAATGTTACTCACAGACTTTAAAATGTGGCACTTTTAGTTTAAAAGTACTTTTCAAGATGTAAACACCATTTCCAGAGCTATTTCTTCCCTTCCTCAAAAAATAATGAGCAGGATGGTTTGAGGGGGAACATTCAAAAAGCTGGAATAGGAATAATGACTATTATGAGTCTGTAGAAAACCATGACTGTAGCCAAGTTTATAAAATCGGAGGGATGAATTTGGAGAAAAGCAGATTTTGTTAAAGTTATTTCTGAGGAATTTGGTAAGTGAGAAACTATCTCAGTTTCTTATTCCCCCCTCTCACCTCCCCCCCACAAAAAAGGTGAAAGCCACAATACCGCACTTAAAATCTACACAAATGAGACATTTAGTGCATTGCATTTTTAGCTTCTGAAATGGCATGATGTAGCACTGCTTGCCTGTCAAACTGAAAATCTTTAATACCTTGAATAATTTTGTTTCTGTGCTCATTCCAAAAGAAGAAACAATGGAAGAGAAAAACACAATAAAATGGAGGGATGGGTTGTTAGACGAGAGGGATATATGTAAGCGGAGAAATTCATAGCAATCAAGCTTGCTTAGAATAAGCAAGGAAAAGAGAGAGGGGGGAAGGAGGGAGGTTGGGGAGGAGAGAGAGAGAGAGAGACAGAGGGAGGAAGACAGAGAGACAATCAGAATTAACACAAGGCAGCCATATATGTCCTCCTGAACTCTGAACAAGTTGTAATGACACACAGTAGATGCACAACACTCTAAATCAGGGGTCACCAACCTTTCGGACCTCAGGGACCACTAAAATCATAATTTTAAATCCCGCGGACCACTAATATGATCTGCCTAATGATGGGCTGGGTGACCGCAACTAGGAGGTCATGTGTCTGGTTGGGCGTGGCCAACTCAATGTCACTCACATCAAGGGGCACCTTACTAGTCTTTACTCACCCCTCCCCTGCCAGCCACTCCTCACCTCCCTGCCGGGGTTCCTTAGGGCCCCAACAGGAAGCATTTGTTGGAGCTAAGCAGCCACCATGAGAAAGAGTTGGCAAAACTGTTCAGTTCAAATTGGATCTGATCGAGAAGAAGGATCAGTAGAAGCACCTCACTGAGGACTACGAGCATAGGCTTTCCAAGCAGAGGGAAGACCTGCGGGAGTGCAAGGCCAGGTACAGGCGCCTGGAGGCTCAGTAGGCTGAGATGGTCAGCCAGATCCAGGCCATGATGCAGTCCCATTGGAACAAGGCCCTCCGGCTGCTTGCCACCAGCAGTACTTACCTCCGGCCTTTGCCCAAAGCCCCGCACCAGGAGGCCGAAGCAGACCCCAAGTTGGAATTTCTGTCCCCCTCCAACCCACACAAAAATATCCTGAAGGGAGAGACTCTCTGCAGCAAGACAAATGTTCATTGCACGTAGCTGTCCCAGGGACCATAGTTTGAGGACCTGTGATTTAGTGCAATATAAAAAATGAAAATAATTTTTCTGCAGATCACCAAAATTTTCTCGTGGACCACCAGTTGGTGACTGCTGCTCTAAATCATGTTGCCTTCTAGTACTTTTTGGGATTTGAGCAGCCTGGGATCAAAAGACCTTGCTAAAGTGGTTGTTAACAGGCCTGAGGAAACCACACCATTTTTGACCTTCTCCACATATTAATTGACGTGGTTTGGGAACTAAACATAACGATCTTCCAATTGGCACCTTGGTTTCAAGACAGGGCAGGAACAGACTGGTATTTTCTTGGATGGCTTCAATTCATGCCATTATGGCAGAACAGTGAGCAATTGTTGAGTGACTCCCAACTTCATTCAGGCTTCTGTGAAAGCTGCTTATCTAGTTTTTTGCATGGATTTCAATAAATTTGAATAGAGCTGGAAAGGATCTTGGAGCAGTGGTGGGTTTCAAAATGTTTTACTACCGGTTCTGTGGGTGTGGCTTTGTGGACATAACATGGCTTTATGGGCATGGCAGTGGAAGGATACTGTAAAATCTCCATTCCCACCCCACTCCAGGGGAAGGTCCCTGCAAAATCCCCATTTCCTCCCGATCAGCTGGGACTTGGGAGTCAGAGAATAGATGGGGGTGGGGCCAGTCAGAATTTTTACTACCGGTTCTCCAAACTACTCAAAATTTCTGCTACCTGTTCTCAGAACTGGTCAGAACCTGCTGCAACCCACCTCTGCGTCTTCCAGTCCAATCCCCTACTCAGGCAGGAGATCCTATACTATTTCAGACAAGTGGCTGTCCTGTCTCTTCTTAAAAACCTCCAGCATTGAACCAACCACCAATAACTACTTAGGCCTTTGAACATCTTGTTCCCATATTTTCAAGTCCCTTGAAGATTACATATCCTTCTGAAATTGGTAACCACAGCATCAATGAATAAAATAATTCAAGTAAAAAGGTATTAAATATTTTTCATTTTGTGAAATAAAATATAAGATGCTTTCACTTCCCCAATTCTCTAGAAATAGTCAAGCAGAATAGAGTTAGAAGGGACCTTGGAGGTCTTCTGATCCAACTTCCTGCTCAAACAGGCAACTCCACATCATTTCAGATAGGTGGCTGTGGAGTCGTTTCTTAAAAAACTTCCAGTAATGAAGCACCCACAACTTCTGAAGGCAAGCTATTCCACTGGTTAATTGTCCTCACTATTAGGAAGTTTCTCCTCAATTCTAGGTTGCTTCTCACCTTGACCAGTTTCCATCCATTGTTTCTTTTCTTTCCTTCTGGTGCATTGGAAAATAAGTTGACCTCCTCTTCAAATACTGGAATACTGCTATTCATATCACCCCTAGTCCTTCTTTTCTCTAGACTAGCCATATCCAGTTCCTGCAATATGTTTTAGTCTCCAGGCCTTTAATCTTCATAGTTGCTCTTCTCTGCACTTTTTCCAAAGTCTGAACATCCCTTTCTTCGTAATGTGGTGACCAAAACTGTAGGCAGTATTCCAGGTATGGTCATACTAAGGTTTTATAAAGTGGCACTAATATTTCACATGATTTTGATGGTATGCCTCTGTTTACACAACCAAGGATTGGATTAGCCTTTTTTGGCTGCTGCTGCACATTGCTGGTTCATATTTAAATGATTGTCCAATGTCCTTCTCATAGTTACTGTTTTTGAGCCAGGTTTCACCTAATCTGTCCTTGTATCTTTGGTGTTTTCTGCCCAAGTATAAAACTTTGCTTTTCTCCACATTACATTTCATTTTGTTGGATAGGGCCCATTGCTCAAGTCAATTTGGAGGCCTCCTAGATATTTACTTTCAGAATATAGCTTGGCTATCTTTATTCCTAACAGAGATTTGAAGTTAATACTTGAGAGGGTCAGATAGTCATCTTATTGCTCTACTGCTTATCTTACATTGCTTTGTAGATTGGTGTTAGATAGTTAATTATTATAATAAATTATCATTTATTTAGTCAATAAAAGTAAAGTAAAGGTTCCCCTTGCACATATATACTAGTCATTCCCGACTCTAGGGGGCGGTGCTCATCTTTGTTTCAGCGCTGTCCAAAGACGTCTCCGTGGTCATGTGGCCGGCATGACTCGATGCCAAAGGCGCATGGAACACTGTTACCTTCCCACCAAAGGTGGTCCCTATTTTTCTACTTGCATTTTTTACGTGCTTTCAAACTGCTAGGTTGGCAGAAGCTGGGACAAGTAACGGGAGCTCCCCCCATTACGTGGCACTAGGGATTCGAACCGCTGAACTGCCAACCTTTTGATCACCAAGCTTAGTGTCTTAGTCATTGAGCCACCGCGTCTCTTCATTTAGTCAATACCAATACCAGTACATAAATAAATAATAAATGTAAATATATTTGTCTATAGTGTCAGGTGTAGGAAACCAAGAAAGACACATATAAATGCTCAAAGTAGTTTCTTTATTACTGTTTGCCAATATACAATATCTTGCCAGACTAAAGCTCACTCTGCATTACTATTTAATAAGTGCTGACAATAAATTAGGGAGCATTCTTTTTGCCCTGCTTCTTGCATAATAGCAACTCAAGGTTGATGTTTCTTTTTACTCCTTCCCTCTGTAACTCAGTACAAGATTCCACTACATTAGACATATTTCATATTCAGATATCTTTACAATAGAGAATTTGGAGACAGAAACAGATAAAAAGTCCATTTGTTCTGACATTTCAGTTGCTCATTGTCTGTGGAACTGGAGATTCTATAGATTCTCCATGACTGACAAATATGACCAACTTTAATTAAAAACAGGTAATATATTTTCAGGCCTCAGGGCTGTAGAAAGAGCTTGAAAAGTCAGTGAACTCTTCAGAGGCTCCGTTATACAAACCACGGACATTCTGGAAAGGAAAAACATATGCAGATTAAACTTGTTTGCATAATTCATTCAGAAATCGCAAGTTTTTTTCTTGTTATGGAATTTAGATTGCAAAGATCAGAATTTTTTTTAAAGAAAACAATAGAGTATTTCAATTGTCAGAATTTGTTTTTTTTTTCATTTCCACGAGCATCCCATTTCACTCAACAACATTGTGAAGTAAGAAAATACATTTTCATTTTTTTTTTCCTGCCTGCATTTAATGGTTTATATTCATTTCTCAGGAAAATAGGTGCATTCCACTCTTTTCCACATCTTTTGTCTTTTGAACACTGAATTAAGGACTTTTTTTTTAAAGTGATGGATAACGTAGGTAGCCTTAGACACGTCATCGTAATGGAAAACAAAATCCAGTGGCATCTTTAGAGGGCTAAAGGATGCTGTTTAAATAAGATGCAATTTAGAAAAAAAAAATTAAAAAAAAACTACTTTCTGAAATGAGGAATAAGACTCTGAGATGCTCAGTGGAATCAAAATAGATTCTGACACACAATAGATAATAGCAATTTGAGGATAATTCACATATTCAAGCTTTTAGTAATACTTTAAAACCAACATATACCTGACCTGTCATAACTTTTGTGTACTATCGGAAAAGCTCCAATAATTATGTAAATGGAAAGTTTTAAACTTCATCATGAATGGTTCCTAAGGAATAGGTATATTAAGGTAGTCATTCTGTTTTTTATGGTCATAAAGATGTCAGTTAGCCCATGAGAGCTGCACAAGATTTCAAAAACAAGACCAGGGAAGAATTGTGGTGCACTTTCGTTGCACTACATTGGTTGTAAGCAGGGGTGAAAACTACTTACCTTCCCTACCAATTTGGAAGTGCATGCGCTACGCTTCATGCATGCACACACACATCAAATGTGTACGTCAACCCTCTGTCCATGCCCAGAGGGTAAAAAACAGGTTACTTCCTGGTTAAAACCAGGAATTAATGATGACCGGGCGGGTGGGCAGAGGCTCTAGCTGACATCACTGCCAGTTCTCCGAACCACTGGCCATCATCGCTACCAGTTCTACCGAACCTGTCCGAACCAGGAGCATTTCACCCCTGGTTGTAAATTAAAAAGCTTGTGGATATGTTGGTGGTTACTAGAACAGAGTAGTATAACAGAGTTGGAAGGGACCTTGGAGGTCTTCTAGTCCAACCCCCTGCTCAAGCATGAGGAGACAGGTGGCTGTCCAGTCTCTTCATAAAAGTCTCCAGTGATGAAGCACCCACAAGCTAGCCTGAGTAGCGTAGGGGGCTAATGCCCCCTACTAAAGGCAGCAATTAACATCCAGCTGCCTGTAATTCTGTGAGTTCAATCCTAGCCAGGCTCAAGATCGACTCAGCCTTCCATCCTTTCTAAGGTGGGTAAATTGAGGACCCAGTTTGTGGCGGCAATAAGCTGACTTTGTATAAATATATACAAAAGTATGAAGGCTATTGCTTAATGCATTGTAAGCCGCCCTGAGTCTCCGGAGAAGGGCAGCATCAAATTAAAAACAAACAAACAAACAAAAACAACTTCTGACGGTTTCTATTTTCTTTTCGACGGTTTTGTCTCCTAATTAAGTGAATACCATGCTTTTATATTATTGATTTCTGAGAACTTTTATTACTTATTTGGATATCAGACAATATTTACATACTTCTTTTGAGAATGTGGCATCTAACCTTTCCTGGGCCACCTGGTGAGATTGAGTAGAGGGAGTGCACTTCATGTTCCCTCATTTGAACAATGTCATATATTGGGGCAAAAATCACATTTGTTGCCAAGTGGACCAACATCCCTCACAAAGTTTTGTAAGACATCGACTCTGCAGTTGTTCTGGAAATAATTACAAATATGGCTGTGAGAATATCCAAGACAGCAATACCGTTTGCAAAAGGAAAAAACCTTTATTGTACATAAAACAGGAAACAGAGACATGAAAGCTTAGACAGATTAATATATATCTTTGCAAAGGTCCTGACCCCCTCCTCAAATGGAAGTCAGGCAAAATAAAAGCCATTGAACACGGTTTATATACACAGTCAGAAGTCACATGACTAATGTCCTTTGGGAATCAGATTCAGATTTATACAACATATTGTAATACAGGTTCCACCCTGGAAATTCCCCAATTCTCAACAGAAATATTCCACAAAAACATCACTTACGTATTTCCCCTTCTGGAACAGACAAACAGGCCCCAAACAATCTCATTTCAGTACTTTTCCCAGAACATCAATTTCCGTCAAAACAACTTCATAATACATATTCCCATAAGGTTAAACCAGGTAACAGAAAGCACTTAAAATGGCGTAACTTTGGTTCTACCTTTTTCAGGACCTTTACAGGAATAATAATTATTTTTCTCTCAATCCCCCCTTTTCTGTTTGACCAAATTATTCCTGTAAATTATGAATATCCCATAACAATATAGAAACTCCTCTCCATACAACAGGTAATTCAGTTAAGTTCATTTTACCACACAAGAACATTAACTTGGAAGAAGTGTGTATCTTTAGATATGGAAAATGTAACTCCTCCTCTAAAATCCAAAATTTCTTTTATGAAAATGTATAATATACCATATAGCTCAGTGCATTACTGATATAAAAATTCCATTCTATTTGCAATCAATATATTGAGGATCTATCTAATATGTACAGTTGCACTTGGCATACACCATCTCCAAAAGTTGACTTAATACATATTCTCAGTTTCCTCAGTGGTGTCTATTAGGGCTAGAGGTGCTTCCATAAAAGAATAATGGTGCTCGAGTTCAGTATGGAAACATAGCTGTTACCATGTTATAGGATAACTAGGCAACACAGCCAAAATCCCCATTCCTATCCACACCTGTAGAATAACAAACGCTACCACAAGAAGCCCTATTATTCCTAGTGAACTAGCCCCCCCCATCTTCCAAAAAAATAAAAGGTTATCATCTTACCTCCAATTTGTCAATCGATCGAGGGGAACTTACATCCACTGAATACCAAAGCATAGAGTTACACCAACCAATAGTATCTTTCCTCAATACAATCTAAAAATACAACAAAAATTATTAACACTTTTAATCAGATACAAATCTTCATCCATCGATCTTCAATCATCTAAGGTTCGTCGATGTAAAGTCAATTTAAAACTATTCGTAGCAACTGTTCATCCACAAGGCAAAATCACTGGTCCATTGACTCCAGAATCACCAACCATGTTTCTTAGTCCTCTCAGCCGACTCTGTAGTTAGCAAAACTTGGAACCGTCCTTCCCACACCAACTGCAACTTCTTCTCCATAAAGGTTTAATCAGGATCCAGTCTCCATCATCGTACTCATATACTTGGACATCAAGAAGTAGAGTCTGTGCCAATCGTCCTTTGCACCTTAAACGAGAAAAACACTGGGACAGTCCCTGTATATATTTCTCAAAACAAAACTCATTCAATTCTATCCTAGGCATCCCAGCCTTTCCCATATATAACAATCCAAACATTGTTAACAGAGCTAAAAGCAAACACTTCACCCAAGGTAGCTCTAACATACATTAATTTGTTTATAACATAGATTTAATTGTCTGATTCGCACATTCAAAACACCACATAAACAATAAAATGTATACCCCTACCACTATCGATAGGATCAACCAATACATATTTGAGGATTATTCACTCCAATATAACTTAACAATCCTTTGAGCACCTTACATTACACAAAGAAAAGCTTCAAAACATTCAGTAAGATAATTCACTATTATAATAACACATATCACACCACCCACATTCCAATGTAATCTACTAGATTCATTAAAAAGGCCAAATCTCTACATATTTATCACATACACAATATATTCAGTTACGTACCAATTTATAACTATCTATACATACCCCTACATACACATATAATAAAATCAATGAGTGCTTACACTCCCCAATGTTTCTCTCATACACTCAAGTACATTCCACATCACAACTGTATTAAGAATTTTCACCCCATTCTTAGTCATCCATTTCTCATTCACCTTACTTACACACCTCTCATCCATATTTGTTGTTCTTCTTCAGCAATAAATACCTGATTTACATCAAAAGTCAACAGGCACTAAAACCATAACTACATTTTCCCCAAAAGCCACTTCTTTAACTGCTTTATCTGCCAATTTATTCCCCAGTAATAGTTTCTAAAGTCCCTTTCTCATATGCTTCAACAGCAAATTTAGTAGATCTTCAGCTACTTTCAAAACCGCTATTATAAAATTCACCTGTTTCAATTCCTTCCCTTCACCAGATATCAAGACTATCCCAACAGCAAAATACCATAAGCATACTTTAAATCAACATAAATATAAATATTCCCTACCTCATTTGTCAATATATATAACTAAATTTTAAACTCCCATAAGTCAATAGAACCAAACTCTCTCTTGACAACAAAATAATCTCATATTTCAAAAACATAGCATACAGATTTGTACTGACATAAACTACTCACCATCAATGTCCCACCAAAAGTTAACTTTCTACTCCCCTTCACTGAAGGTGCAATCACAGCTTCAGCTTATATACACAAGATTAACCTTGTACCACAAAATCCATCAATTATAACAAAAATACTACAGATCTCTTCTTCATAGCCCACACTCCCTTGGCTATACCATCTACCACTACTACAGACAAGTACAAACTCTCTTCCAAATAACCTCCTATAATCTCTCATCCATAATCAAAATCATTCAAAATGCACAACAAAAATACATAACAAAAACTTCTAAAAACAAAAGAAAATCACCTAATCAAGGTACAAATCTCCACTCTGTAAAACAATATTCATTTTAACTTTCAATATCACTCCTCTATCATATAGATTTATCTAAACACCTCAAACAAAAATAAAATCAAAACTCCAAGCAAAACAGGAAATATCTCTGCATAACTGCCATACACAGTCCAGAAACAATCATCACCCAATTGCCCCCCCCTTTCCTCTCAAACTCAGCAAAAGGAAAAAAAATGTGTAAAAGGGAAAACAAACCGCATCTCCCCCCCTTCTCTCCTATTCAGAACAAAAAGAAAGGGAAAACATAGGGAGGAAAAATATTACTTCTGTCTCCATTTAACATCATAAATACCTTCTTCTAATCCAGAGAATCTCTCTCCCCTTTTCTTACTCATTCGAACATTAATATTACCTTCATAACAACAACAAAAAACCCTTGCCACTCACTATCCCATTATACAAAGGATCCATTATACAAAGGATATCTCCAGATAAGTCCAACACACACTCATATTCCTTCTACAACCAAACCTTCCAGTGTACTCCAACACACACATACCTTCTCCCTGCCAATTAATCAGCATAAATACTTCAAATAACTTTATCATTCTCAATATTATTATTAATATACAAGACAATGAGCTCTATTGCCATTACACACAAATGCCTTCACACATACATACCATCAACAACATTTACAAACCAAGAATGAAACCTGAGAAAGTCTATCCCAGACATCTTATAGCTTATTCCTCAAGCAGCAGAAGACTTCAGGATGTGGTTTTCAATCAAAAACTTGATTTCGGGCCCTAACCACCACCTCAATTTCCACCGCTCTAAGCCTAAGCCAAGAAGGTCACTTAATTCGCCGGCACACACATATCACTATCACAACACATTACTCAAAGACAAATTATTCACACTCAACCTCAGGTAAACAACAAACCCTTCTCATTCACAAACGAAAAAAATCTCATCTCTCAATAAGAGGAACATCAACTATCGGGTCAATTCTCCTTCCCCATTCCCCAAGTATAAAACTTAAACTCACCTCCTAGAAGAGACAATACATCCCTCCCAAGAAGATTCTAGAACAAATATCACATGCAAATATATAACACATTTTCCACAACTCAATTCCATATACCTCAACAATCACACAAATAAAGATGCTAATCACAACCATATCTATGAGAAACATATAAACCTCCACTTCTGGTCCCACCAATAAATTTATCAAAGGCTCTTTCAAAAACTTCTAACATCACTAATCATCTTCTTCTCCCATAAGGGTATAAAGGCACTATTCCACTGTCTAAATAGAACAGGTTCTAACATAACACACAAAGCACTTTCTGCTTTCAAATCCACCAACTCCTGGACATTTCCACAGGAGCAATCCTCTCCCCAGTCCCAGGATGCTGTTGCCTTATTGCAACTAAAATTTCACAAAGCCTAGTCCTCTTAACACAGACATCAGCAACTTCTCTATATTTGACTTCTCTACCAAGTCTTTATTCACATAAACTTTTATGAACTTCCTTCAACAGAGCAATAATATCAGAAGCAACTCAATCCTTATTCTTCTTCCCATGCCATCATCACACACTATATTGTCATTAAGGACTCATAAGCCATCGCCAGGGTACTTAATTAAATTGTCCTTAATACATTACAGAAACACAAACAGTATTTCCCACAGCTGTTCTTACCACAAAGGCTTTTCCTAATTTTGTCCCTTGAGGTACAGCTGTTTCAACTCCCTGAAGACTAACCCACTTCAGGTGTTCCATTTGCTCCCAGTCAGCAACATTATTCCAACCAGGACCAGCTAATGGAAACCTAACATCAGCAGCCACAGGCTAAGCAGCCCCCACTTAAGTTTCATCTCAAAACACCATAGCTGCCGACCTCTCCTCTAGAGAGAACAAATCACCCAATATACTGCAACTCTACCAAAGTATACAGCTCAGGTCCCAGGAACAGATCCAATGACTCAAACAACTCAATCAGATCTACCTGTAAAGACGGCATATAACCAAATCAACACTCTGTTGAAATCTCTACTACAATGCTTCTAGTAGCAACTTCAATTCTAACCACAGTTCCCTGCTCCATTTCCATTATAAGCAGGAGGAGGGGGAAGTGGGCATGTGACATAAGCTAAAGGATCCTTTCCATACACAACCCTAAAACCTCTCAGAGGAAAACAGATCAGACCCCTGAACATAAAAGATTCCAAACCTCCTTCAAAGCATTTATCTAGCATCCATATTGGTCTAACTCCCCAAACCTACTCCATCTATAATTAGGCTGTATCATCACAAACATCAGCCAACCCTTGTACAATAATTAATCATAGTCACTTATCTAACATCCTTGTATAAACTTTCAACCAAACTGTATTAACAGTTTCCCTAATGGAGATATGGGGGATTGGAGGGTACTTCAGTCTCAACAGCACTTTCCCCATACTGTCCCCAGCCTGCATTTTACTAAGTATACACACAAATCATACAGGCCATACACACACAAACATACACAAATCCAGACCAACAAAAAGAGAACAGATACTCACTCCCAGTGCACTGTAGTCTTCAGGAACGTTCCTCTCTCTGTCCAGGCATTCATGTCTCTGCCTCAGGGTACATAGAAAAGCAATTCCAACTAGAAAGGAAATAACCCCTATTCACTGAAATCAGTGTGTGCGCACGTAAGGATTTCCTCACTAGACGGAAAGTTTCAAGTCCCTGTCGGGCGCCAATTGTGAGAATATCCAAGACAGCAATACCGTTTGCAAAAGGAAAAAACCTTTATTGTACATAAAACAGGAAACAGAGACATGAAAGCTTAGACAGATTAATATATATCTTTGCAAAGGTCCTGACCCCCTCCTCAAATGGAAGTCAGGCAAAATAAAAGCCATTGAACACGGTTTATATACACAGTCAGAAGTCACATGACTAATGTCCTTTGGGAATCAGATTCAGATTTATACAACATATTGTAATACAGGTTCCACCCTGGAAATTCCCCAATTCTCAACAGAAATATTCCACAAAAACATCACTTACGTATTTCCCCTTCTGGAACAGACAAACAGGCCCCAAACAATCTCATTTCAGTACTTTTCCCAGAACATCAATTTCCGTCAAAACAACTTCATAATACATATTCCCATAAGGTTAAACCAGGTAACAGAAAGCACTTAAAATGGCGTAACTTTGGTTCTACCTTTTTCAGGACCTTTACAGGAATAATAAGTATTTTTCTCTCATGGCTCCATTCCTAGCCTGGGGTAGGAAGCTCCTTACCGTTTGTTAGTTTTATTAGCGCTGTATGTTTAAATCTTCGTCTCTTCTGGATGCATGCTTTTTTAAAAAGATTATTATTGTTTTAAAGGTTGGAAGTTGCTCTTTTCTTTAACCTTCTTTCTCCTTTTGGTTTGCCCTGCCCAATTTTTCTTCTTCTTTACCCTTTTCCCTGTTTCTTTTCTTCTCCTTTTTTACTTTGCTGTATTTTATACTTTTCAGAAATTTAATAAATTTTATCAGGAAAAAAAAAAGAGAATCTGCCTTTTATTACTCATGCTACAGTAACAGGATAACAGAGTTGGAAGAGACTTTGAGGTCTTCTAGTCCAACTCTGCCATTCTGGATAAATGATTGTCCAATGTCTTCTTAAAAGCCTCCAATAATGAAGCACCCACAATTTCTGGAGGCAAGTTTTTCCATTGTTTAATTGTTCTGTTAGGAAGTTTCTCCTTAGTTTTAGGTTGGTTCTCTCTTTGATTAGTTCCCATCCATTGCTTCTTGTCCTGCCTTCAGGTGCTTTGGAGAATAGGTTGATCCCCTCTTCATTGTGGAAGTCCCTTAGATATTGGAAAGGGAAGATATTGGAAGAATAGATATACTCAGTGAGTTATCCATCCATTCAATCCCTAATACCTTTTTCTTGATAACTTAAACAGCTCTGTCACCAGTGATATAGATGTAAATTAAGGGAGGAGAGTTATATATGTTCCCAATATACAATACTTTACATTTGTCCAGTGAATTTTCACTTTGCACTTGAATTGATCTTTCACCAACTTGAAACATTTTGGATTTTATCATCCTGAATAATTTGAATGCATGCCCACATTTGGTCAGCTCACTTCTTACTTAAAACATCTTTTATGAAAAGATTGAAATGTCCCAATCCTGTTTGTGAAGAATTCCATTTTTTAATTCTTCCCGTTGAGAAACTTATTCATTGATCCCCACTCTTTTCTTTACATTTCTATTCAATTAAGAAATCTGTAAAACAATTGGATATTCCATGATTGCTAAGAGCACTTAATGAAGACCCTTATCAAAACAGAGAAAAGGGCCACTGCCATCCATAAAGTGACACTCATTCTGTCAAGGACCTTGGAATACTCATCTCAAACAATCTACTGTAAATTCCAGAGCTCACTTTAACAGCATTGCCGAAAAGGCATTAAGAGATGTAAACCTAATCTTGTGAAGCTTCTTCTCCAGTAACATTGTACTGCAAACTAGAGCATACAAAACCTTTGCTAGATCAATTCTCAAATGCAGCTCATCTGTCTGGAGTCCATAATGCATATTGGACATTAATACAATTGGAATTTCACAAGAAGAGTACACCACTCCTCTGCTCACAACAAAATACCTTATGCCACCAGTACAATGTACTACCTGTCAATGACTTCTTCAGCTTCAGCCACAGAAATACACAAGCACAAAATAGATACAAACTCAAGGTAAACTACTCCAAACTCGACTGCAGAAAATGCGACTTCAGCAACGGAGTGGTCAATGCCTGGAATACACTACCTGACTCTGTTGTTACATCCTCAACACCACATAGCTTCAACCGTATACTGTCTACTGTTGACCTCACCCCAATCCTAAGAGGTCTGTAAGGGGCATGCATAAGCACAGCTTGCCTTCCATTCCTGTCCTACTATCCCCATTTCTTAGTATCCGTTTCCTGTATTAATATCCATGTTTATACTTATTCCTGTTATCTCGTATGTATTTGACAAACTAAATAAATAAGTAAATAAAATAAATCTCAAAAACTTCTAGAAGACTGTTAAAAAGTAATTTCCCTTTGCAGAATTTATGTTGATTGTCTTTCTCCATGGCTTGTTCTCTGTGGACTAAGATTTTAGTAGCATTTCCACTACTTTGATCAGAACAGATGTAAAGCTGATTGGCATATAACCTCTAGGGCATCCTTCTTAAAGGATCATTGTCATCAATAATTCCAATCTTTCTTACTGACACCAATTTGAGGGAAAACTTCCAGATTTTTTGCTAGGAGTTCAGTCATTCCACATTGCAGTTCCATAAGAACGCTTGGGTGAAAATAATTAGACTGGTGATGGATATGGAGAAAAACATGACTCTAGCAAGCATGATGGCCCCTACAGCTGATTCCTTGTTGCTGTTTTATGCCTCATTGACTTAATAGCTCCAGTCTTTCTGATTTTTATTGTAATTTCTATCTTTGGGTTTTGCCTTTTTACCGAACTAGGGTTTTATTGTGACATTGTGGGTTCTTACTCCCAACAAATAGTTTCAGTGTTTCATGTTTTTATATTACTTTTGTATCATTTTATAGTAAATTTACTTATATCTATTTCAAATAATTAAATTATTATATAGGAATTGTACTGGGAAGAGAGAATGGGGGAAGGAGGAGTCTGCAGAATGAAAGATTATAGCACCATCCCTCCCTCCCTCCCTCCCTCCATTCCCTCCCTCCTTCCCTCCATTCCCTCCTTCCTTTCCTCCATTCCTTCCCTCTATTCCCTCCCTCCCTCTTTCCCTCCTTCCCTCCCTTCCCTCCCTCCTTCCCTCCCTCCTTCTGTCCATTCCCTCCCTCCTTCCCTGCCTTTCCTCCCTTCCCTCCCTTCCCTCCTTCCCTCCCTTCCTTCCTTCCCTTCCTTCCTATCCTTCCCTCCTTCCCTCCCTTCCCTCACTCCTTCCCTCCATTCCTTCCCTCCTTCCAGTATATGTGTATCAATGGTGGTATTCAGCTGGTTCTATCCGAACCAGCTGAATACCACCAGCTGAACTCTATGCTACTAGTTCAGGTGAACTAGTAGCAGTGGCTGCTGGAGGCATTGCCCACCTGCCTGGACAACATCATGCACACATGCTCACATTTGTGAATCTGTAGCAAAGGTAAATAAATATCACCCTGATGTGTATATATCTCATTGTAGTTGCTTTGGGCAGTTTAGCAGGAGATGTTATATATAACATTCTAAAACAATTAAACCATATAAAACTATATTAAACTATATTAAAACAAACTTGAAAAATGCTAAAATGCTAAAATGCTACTATTCTGGGTAAAACCCTTCTTAGTGGTAAGATAGGATTTTTAAAAAGGGCCAGGGAGTGGCTGCATCAACTTCAATGCCATTTTTTAAAAAAGCAGTTAAAAAAAAAGCAGAATTTTGTTTTGCATTGAAAGATATTGATGGTGAGACTTGCCAGTGTGTCTCCAGAGAGCACCTAAGATTGGAGGAATCTGAACAATGCTAGTCTTACCATTTCTTAGGAGAAGCTGTGTAGATGGGTATGTGTGTATTTTAAAGGGAGCCCTGGGATTAAGGATTTGTGTTTCCCTTATCTAGCTTTCCCATTTATTTCTGATAAAGAAAAGCAAAGGTAGAAAGATAGTTGTATGTATTTTAGCCATCGTTTATGTATGTATTCTAGTGTGCTATGTTTACTTTAAAAAAGATCAGGGTATATTACTTACTGTGGGCACGAGACTCAGCGGTTAAAGATGCTGAGCTTGTCAGCTGGAAACCTGACATCCAGGTTCGAGACCCAAGCACTGTGCAATGGGATGAACTACCATTTTTGTCCCAGCTCCTCTCCACCTAGCAGTTCAAAAGCATGCAAATGCAAGTAGATCAATAGGTACCACTTCAGTGGAAAGGTAATAGAGTTCTCTGCCCTTTGGGCATATAGCCATGCTGGCCACATGACCGTGGCAAATGTCTATGGACAACCTGGCTCCCCCAGTCAAGAAATGGAGATGAGTACCATGCACTAGAGTCGGACACAACTGGAGAAGGAAAACTTTACCTATTACTACCGTATTTCCCTAAAAATAAGACCCAACTGGAAAATAAGCCCTAGCATGAGTTTTCAGGATGTCTGTAGTATATGCCTTAATACAAAAATAAGCCCCCGTTAAGATTGTCAACCAGACAAACACATTTAAGTACCGTATTTTCCCCAAAATAAGACCTAATCATTAAATAAGCCCTAATGTGCCTTTTGGAGCAAAAATTAATATAAGACCCAGTCTTGTGTTTGGAGAAACGCAGTACATACTACATTAATCAGTGCTCTCTTAGTAAGAGAGTAATAAATAGTGAAAGGGTTAAAATAGGGTTAAAATCAGAGGTAAAATACTCCCAGTTCGGACCGGCTCGGGCAAGTAGGTAGCAATGGCGGCGGGCAGTTCAAAAAACTAGTAGCAAAAATTCCTGCCCCTGCCCCCCATGCCCAGCTGAGTCACGCGATCATCAAAGCCTTTTTTTTTCTCTTTTAAATGGCTCTGACAATCCAAGCTCTGATGATCCCAGCAGAGTTGCCTGGGATGGTTTCGTATTAGGGTTGAGGTAGAATTCAGATGCAACTCTTTGGAAACTTGAAAATTCAGGTTGATCAAGATGAAAATTGCAGTTTCAAAAGAGACATTGCCACAGAAGAGACCCGAGAAGAAGATAGTGCAGGATTCCAGAGTTGAGATGACCTAAAATCCAAGATCAGAAAATGTAGTATTTTGGATGGTGTGAATAAATAAAAAGGTTGAAATGTGTTACTGGAAGAAATTGCTGGATCATATTTTCAAAAGAAAGGCTGTAGTTAATCCAATAGAATACAATACAGTGGGATCAAAGTGCTGGATCACCAAGCAAGTTGCCATAGAGGATCTTCTCTTTTTTGTTTCAAGATTTAAAAACAACAACAACAACAACAACAACAACAACAACAACAACTGTGAAGTAGGTTCAGTTGAGATTGACTGATCTAAAGTCACCTGGTTTTTGCATGGCTGAAAATGGATTTATACACAGATTCTCAAATCAATGGAGCCTAAAGATTCTGTGCCACTAATGGTGATTGGTAGCTTCTAAATAAGAATTAATCCTGGACAATTGGTAGATTATTTCTCTGGAGAAGCTGAGTTGCTCATTCATTGGCTAAGATTTAACAGCTGGTCACCTTCTACCTGCAATTATTTTATCCCCAAGAAAATAAGAGTACATATACTGTACAATATTTATGGGGGGGGGGGGGAAATCACAAATAGAACACTACCAGGAAAACTTACATTATCATTCTCTATATTCTCTATGTTTCTGGATCCAGGTTCTCACAACTATTTTTCACAAAGTTCTTAAGCTTTTCGGCAAATGTCATTTTGGATCCCTTGTGCATTCAAGTTTATTTAGATGAAGGTTTTTCTTCAATATCTGGAGTGATTGAGTGGTTGTATTTCTGAAGAGCCAAGACAGCTGGAAGGAGTCTAAATGTGCAGTTCTTCTGTTTTGCCACCATCGTCAGTAGAGCTCCACTTAATAGGTACTAATAATCATCTTTTCTGTTGCTGTTTCAAATCTTACACTGTAGAGACATTGATACCATAGTTTCTGCTTAAAATGCCACTGGTTGAACATCCTCTTATTTTCCTGTTGCAGAAAACCATCAAGAATTTCTCCTGTTATACACAAAGCAGTTAGTTCATTAAGTTTACCCTAGAACTGAAAGGGTACTCTCCTTCCTCTATTATTAATATTTGTTAATATTAATAGTTTAAGATTAAACAAGAAAATTTAGAATGAATGGGTGTGATTATCTCTATAGTGGAATAAATATTACAGAATAATCCCAAATATGCTTTTTCAAGAGGCAACTGAACATGTCACTTTTTCAAAGAAAAACCAGAAAACTTAGTTGCCTCTTGAAAAAGTATCTTTGGGACAACCATGACATGGATCACTGAGAAACTCTATAAACATTACAGAATAATATTCTCTCTCTCTCTCTCTCTCTCTCTCTCTCTCTCTCTCTCTCTCTCTCTCTCTCTCTCTCTCTCTCTCTCTCTCTCTCTCTCTCACAGAGGGAGGGGGGAAGGAGGGAGGGATGGAGGGAGAGAGAGAGAGAGAGAAATGTTGGCTTAGGGGGTCAACAATCTTTTTGGGGGATTTGTAGCACTTTTTAAAAAAAATTTTGATTTATATGCTGTCCTTTTCCAGAGACTCAGGGCGGCTTACAATGCTTTAAGCAATAGCCTTCATACTTTTGTATATTTATATTTATAAAAAGTCAGCTTATTGCCCCCAACAAACTGGGCCCTCAATTTACCCACCTTATAAAGGATAGAAGGCTGAGTTGACCTTGAGCCTGGCTGGGATTGAACTCGCAAGTAATTGAAGGCAGCTGGATCTTAAATGCTGCCTTTGTAGGAGGCATTACTCCCCTATGCTACTCAGGCTCCTGATGTACTTGCATTCACAAAAGATTTATCAGAATATTCATTCACAGAATAGTTGACATAGGAAATACTATCAGTCAAAAAGTACCAGCTCTGGTTGCCCTTTTTTTTCTGGGTGAGACCTGTTGCTACACCAACTTATTTTTGTCCTTTTTCTAGGTAGGAGAACATGTGACCGACTGTGTGTCAGTCACATGTTCTACTACCAGAGTGTTCCAGAGTGCTGGAAAAGGTGTGCTTTGCTTTGAGCTATGATCTTCCTCCTCCCCCCCCTCCTCCTCCTCCTCCACACTCACCCCTCCCACTCCCCTGTCTCCATCTCCATCTCCATCTCCATCTCCATCTCCATCTCCATCTCCATCTCCATCTCCATCTCCATCTCCATTTCCTTCGCTTTCAACATAACAAGCAAAAGTCTTGATGGGAGTATTGCAGAGATGGTATTCAGCTGGTTTAAACAGGTTTACCCAAACCTGGTAGCGGAAATCATGGGTGGGCCTGCCCCCGCCCCCAACCACCTTCCCCAGCTCAATGCCATCCTATTTAGGCATATTTTTGAGGATGGGCGCATGCATGGAAGATGCACGCACTAGCAAAGCACTTGCATGGAAGGCCAGGCACATGCTTGGGTGGGGCATGTGCGCACATTTGCGAACCGGTAGGGAAAATAAGTGAACAGGGGTGGCCTGGAATGTTGGTCCAGTTTTTGCCCATCTGTGCAATGTGCAACACATGTGTCAGAGAGGTGATGCTTTGATTTCACTGCCAGGCTTCCACGTACACTTCCATATACACAAATCCTGCATGCTCCTGGTAAGAGGCACATTTGTCATCACATATGCCCTCGTCACGTCTCGCCTGGACTACTGTAATGCTCTCTACATGGGGCTCCCCTTGGGGTGCACTCAGAGACTCCAGCTGGTCCAGATTGCGGCCGCATGGGTGATTATGGGAGCAACCTGGCGCTCTTGCGTAACATCTCTCCTTCGCGAGCTGCACTGGCTTCCGGTGGTCTTCCGGGTGCGCTTCAAGGTGTTGGTTCTCACCTTTAAAGCGCTCCATGGCATAGGGCCAGGGTATTTGCGAGACCGCCTGCTGCTACCGATAACCTCCCACCGGCCAATATGCTCACACAGAGAGGGCCTCCTCAGGGTGTCTTCGGCCAAACAATGTCGGCTGACGGCCCCCAGGAGGAGAGCCTTCTCTGTGGGGGCACCCACCCTGTGGAATGAGCTGCCTCCTAGTATACGTTTGATCCCGGACCTTCGCACCTTCCGTAAGGCCCTAAAGACTTACCTATTCCAACAAGCCGGCCTAGCCCAAAGGGTTTTTTAATAGGGTTTTTAAATTATATGGATTCGGGGTCTTAAATTGGAATTTTATGGTTTTGGGGGTTTTAAATTGAGAAGCCAAGGATTTAATTTATTCATTTTAGTTCCTTATAACTTTTGTATTTTATGTATTTTAATTTTCTGGCTGTTCACCGCCCTGAGTCCCTTTTTGGGAGAAAGGGCAGTATATAAATCCGAAATAAACTAAATTAAACATTCATGATTCTTTGATACCTGCTCTTCCTACCTTTGATTTTGGCCATATCCATTTCTGAAATGTGGACCTGCGAATTTCTCAGGTGGGTAAAATAGATCTTTGTGTTTGGTTGTGTGTGTGTGGCGGGGAGAGACAAATCACCAGTTACTCCCATCCTAATCAAGGGCATTACAAGATAATGGTTGTGATACATTGAAAAACACCAGCTATTCCCAGCTTGTTGCCATTAGATGCTGAATGGAAGTTATGATTGTAGTCTTTTTTTTTCTTTTGTAGATTTTTTTTTATTTTCAAAAAGAACAAAACAAAACACAATATAAAAACCATTATCATTCCATACAATCAAAGACGGTGTAAGAATCGGTGACATTTCTTGTGCTCCTCCTTTTTTCAATTTATCACTCAACATTTTAACTTATTTTCAGAAAGTTTCAACATGGCTTTATATCATAATTATTTCCAATTCTTATTTTCTATCCATTGATAAAATAAATCCCATATCAAATAATATTGTTTATCTTCCTGTTCTCTTATTTCAAATGTCAATTTGATCATTTCAGCACAATCCATCATTTTCTTAATAATTTCTTTTTTTTCCAAATCATTTTTTTTATTTTTTAAAAAAGTTAAAAAAAAATAAAAAAAATAAGATATCATTCATTCAATCAAGTTCATCAATCGGTTGTAGTCTAACCTATATGGCAAAACACTAACTTTTGGAGGTCTAGTAGACAGCCAATGTAAGAGAACTGGACTTTAAAAATGATGTGGTTTTTACACACTCTCAAGCATTTAAATGCTCTGATTATCTTATAGCAGCAGGACTCTGTATTTTATGGATTCAGGTACGGCTACCCTGAAATATTAGGTGGGTTGTGCCTGAATTAACTTATAATGATGGTAGGAATAGCAACCTATTGAAGTGGGAGGCTCAACTGTGAGGACACTGTTTGGGGACTTACCCTTGAGGTCTTTAAAAACCCTTGAGTCCAGAAATCCTGCAATTGTGACAGTTATGTATGGCCTCGCTTGTACATCAGTAAAGGTTTGCAGAACACTTCAGCATCCACTTGAAACGTTCAGTTCAATTCTGAAGAATGAACAAAGCTCTCCTTCGGTTTCATTTGATCCGTTAGGACTCATTTTTGCCGTTCTGCTCCTTTGCATCAAAGAATTCATTTTCTTGCAAAAATGAAATGATTGAGTGAGTGACACGAGGCTTAGTTTTTTTCCTGACTGTTTGAATCTTCTTCGGATGGCTGGCGTTATATACATATATAAAACACTGTTCTCATTGAAATAACCCATTGTGATAAATTCCACTTGATCGAAATCACAATTTATAACACTTCTGTAAACAGCACGAGAAGGCAGAACAATAGCTTCCTAAGCCTGTTTAAGTGAATGATGTTCTCTTGATGTAGCTGATGCTCAGGGATAGCTGTCAAGCAGTATTACGAGGAAAATAATTTTGAAACTAATTATGCATTTTATAACGAGCACGTTTTGCGAACAGGAAGTGTCAGGATCGGAGGTCCCTCTCGCCTATGCGCTATCTGCATTACCAATCTCAATTAACAAAAGCTACTGTGGCAACAGTTGTAGAGCATTTTCAAACTAAAAGGATGAGTTTGATGGGTCAAGTCTGATGATTTGATCTATCAGTTCACTTTCCAAACTCATCTCCTGCTACGTTCTGTGATGACCCTATAGTAATTTTGCAGAATAAAACACTTCTCTCAGATTGTGGAACAACAACTGATGACCTCCTTTTATCGGTCCACAATAGAAAGCATCCTCACTCATGGCATTATGGTGTGGTATGCCGCAGGGGTGGGTTCTACTTACCTTTACTACCGGTTCTCAACAGGGCTGTGTGTGCATGCTCATTTCGCGTGTGCATGCACAGGCTCTTCTGAGCAAGCGCAGAAGCATTTTGATGACGTCGGGGTCAATGGGCAGAGCCTCCCACTGGTTTTACTACTGGTCTATAGAACTGGTGTGAATCGGGGGCAAACCACCACTGGTATGCCGTCTTGACAGCCACGGATATAAAAACAATACAGAGGGTAGTGAGCACAGCACAAAACATTGTGGGCTGCCCCCTGATACCACTAGATGAGATCACTAGGGCTCGCTGCCTTAGAAGAGTGAGGAAAATTCTCAGGGATGACTCACACCCAGGTCACCACTTCTTTACACTCCTACCATCGGGAAGGAGATATAGAAGCATAGCCAGCTGCACAAGCAGGCTGAAGAACAGTTTTTATCCGTGGGTTGTCAGACTCCTGAATGAGGAATAACTTTACAACAACCTAAGTGTGATTGAATTGCGGGGCCGATGCGATGTGCATTGAAGTCACATAGTGCTGTAGGATTGTGTGTTTGTTAGCAGGATTCACTCGGTCAGGGATTTTTTTTTTTTTTGTCTTCACTGTGAGTTGTATTTGGTTGGGAGGTACACAAAGCTTGGCTCAGCCAATCTCATTGTACACATGTACTCTGACAATAAAGGTTTGAACTGAATTGAATCATCCTGTTTCTCAGTCATTTTCAAGAGGAAGTGCTGAGGTCCCCATGCCATGAGAGGCTAAGGGAATAGAGTATTTTAGCTACTATTCTCAGTGATGTTTCTGGGGGTTGAAGGAACTTTCTTCAGTAGCTTATCTCACTTCAGTGGCTTCAGTTCTCCAATAAGAATGTGAATGTTAAGAGTTAGATTTAGGCTACTGTTTAGTTACATAAGGCTTTTCATTTTGACTACTCTTGTTTGGGTATCATTTTTAGGTTAAGTGGTTGGTGGCTTTATGGGGGATTGGAAGGAAATATATATATTTTATGATGGCTTTCCTCTTCTTTGGTTTTGCATCTTTTTATTTTTCTAAACCATCTGGGACCCAAATAAGGAGCAGCGTATCAACAGATGTAATAAGTACAGAAATACATGAGCCTTGATGATAGGGTTATTGATTGATACAAATAATATTGATTAATTAATTTAAGCCTATAATGTCCAAGGATGGAAAGAGAAACACAATTATTTCTTAAGGCCATGGGAAGCAGAACCCATTTGAAAAGACTATATTATGAAGTCAAACATATGTTGTCACTGCAATATGGAGGCAGCTTTCTGAAAACTGAGCCCCAGATGTTTGTTTACATGTGGGAAGTAGCATGTAGAAAGGAAAAGGGACATTCACATGACATGTCGATCTTGTTTTGGTCCTGTATATACAACTCACGGTTCACCAAGTTTAATATAATGAAATAGCAATATTGAGATGTCCTTGGTATTTAATAGATTGTCTTCTTGCAATCCAACGATGATAAAGAGCAGATCCTAAAGTTCCGTGCCAGGCTGTTCAGAACTGGTGCATTATTTTAGATTAGAATAGAATAGAGCTGGAAGGGACCTTGGAGGTCTTCTAGTCCACTTCCATGCTCAAGTAGGAGAACCTATTCAGAGAAGCGACTGTCTAGTCTCTTTTAAAAAAAAACAACCCAGTGATGGAGCTCCCATGATTTCTGGAGGCAAGCTGTTTCACTGGTTAATTATCCTCACTGTTAAGAAATTTCTCCTCAATTCCAGGTTGCTTCTTTCTTTTATTAATTTCCATCCATCCATTGTTCGTTTGTTTATGTATATATGTATGATTGTGATTATTTATTTATTTTTATTTAGTTTTTTGATCATGTATGAGATAACAGGCATATGTATAAACATGGACATGAACAAGGAATGAGTACAAATAAATAAGGACAGTAGGACAGGGATGGTAGGCAAGCTGGTGCACCTATGCACACTCTCTTTATGGACCTCTTAGGAATGGGGTGAGGTGCACGGTAGACAGTTTAAGGCTGAAGCTGTGAGGGTTAGAAGATGTAAAAACGGAGTCAGGTAGAGCATTCCAGGCATTGTCCATTCAGTTGCTGAAGTTGTATTTTCTGCAATCGAGTTTGGAGCAGTTTACCTTGCGTTTGCATCAATTGTTTGCCCGTGTATTGTTGAGGTTGAAGCTGAAGTAGTCATTGACAAGTAGAACATTGTAGCAGACAATTTTGTGTACTATGCTTAGGTCAGACCATAGGCAGCATAGTTCCAGGTTGTCCAAGCCCAAAATTGTGAGCCTAGTGGCGTAAGGGATTCTATTTTGAGCAGAGGAGTGGAGTACTCTTCTTTGGAGAATAATTTGACCCCCTCTTCTTTGTGGCAGCCCTTCAAATATTGGAATATTGCTATAATGTCACCCCTAATTCTTCTTTTCTTTAGATTAGCCAAACCCAAATCCTGCAGTCGTTCTTCATATGTTTTAGTCTCCAGGCCTTTGATCATCAGAGAAATTGCTCTTTCCTGAACTTTTTCCAAAGTCTCAACATCTTTTTTGTAGAATAGTGACCAAAATTGGTTGCAGTATTCTAGGTGTGGTCTTGCCAGACATAAGTTGTTTATGGAGACACTATCCTTACTGATAGAAAGTTGAGTGAGATTTTTTTCCTCTTGGCCCTGCAATGGAGGCCCAGACATAAATTATATGGAAGAAACTACAACAACACTACTGATATAAGAATGTATGGCTTCTGAAGTGATAATATGTGCTAGTTGTTCCTAATTCTAGGGGGCAGTGCTCATCTCCATTTACTCTAGGGGAGAGTAAACTGTCTGTTTACTCCATTTACTCTAGGGCAGGGGTCACCAACCTTTCAGACCTCAGGGACCACTAAATTCTAATTTTAAATCCCATGGACCACTAATATAATTTTTTTAAAAAAGATAAATACCTATTTAGTGAAATATAAAAATGCAAATAATTTTTCTGTGGACCATCAAAATTTTCTCATGGACCACCAATGGTCCATGGACCACCGGTTGGTGACTGCTGCTCTAGGGGACTCATATCTGTTTCAAAGTCGAAGAGCCAGTGCTGTCTGAAGATGTCTCTGTGGTCATGTGGCTGACATGACTAAATGCCAAAGGCACACGGAACACTATTACCTTCCCACCAAAGGTGGCTCCTATTTTTCTCTGTGTCTCTCTCTGTCTCTGTCTCTCTTTCTCTCTGTGTGTGTGTGTCTCTTTGTGTCTCTCTGTCTCTGTCTCTGTCTCTCGCTCTCACTCTTACTGTCTCTGTCTCTGTCTCTGTCTCTCTCTCTCTCTCTCTCTCTGTGTCTCCCTCTCTGTCTCTGTCTCTTTCTCTCTCTCTGCGCCTCTGTCTCTCTTTCTCTCTCTGTGTGTGTGTGTGTCTTTGTGTCTCTCTGTCTCTGTCTGTCTCTCGCTCTCACTGTCTCTGTCTCTGTCTCTGTCTCTGTCTCTCTCTCTGTCTCTGTCTCTGTCTCTGTCTCTGTCTCTCTCTCTCTCTCTCTCTCTCTCTCTCTCTCTCTCTGTCTCTCTCTGTGTGAGTCTCTGTCTCTGTCTCTGTCTCTTGCACTTTTACATACTTTTGAACTGCTAGGTTGGCAAAAGCTAATGGGAGCTCATTCTGTTACGTGGCACTAGGGATTTGAAGTGCCGAAGTGCCAATCTTTCTGCTCGACAAGCTCAGCATCTTAGACACTGAGCCACTGCGTCCCTTAAAGACAAGGTTCCTAAACCAACATTCAGCTATTCAGTTATTCTGCTTTCTACTATCTATTATCGCTCATTTCTCATCATTTCAATTGTTAGATTTGAAAGCGGCAGTTTCCTCACTGTGTTTTGTGAATTAGCTGAAGCATAACTTCCTTTTATTAAAAAATATCTCTTAAAATCTGACATTTGTTTTATAACTCAAAGTCTCTCTGTGGACTTTGACTCGAAGAGCTAAAGTTCGATTACCACTTGAAGAACTTAAAAGATTCTACTATTATTAGAAGAGTTCCCTGTAGAGCTGTTATAAAAAGGTTAAGGACCTCAGAACAAGAGCTACATCATTGTGTTATAATTCTACATGTTAGAGTCATTTTCTTGCAAGCCAAGCAGATTTTAAAAAGGGGGGGAAATACCTGGCTCCCTAAAGTCTATTTTTTACAATATTGGAACAAGGCCCATATGACAGGTCAAATACTATCCATGAATCTATGGATACTTAACAAAAACAAAGGATTTTTTTTTCAGAGAAGCATGAAACATTGGAAACCCTTAACTCCATACAGAGGATCATTTTGCTGGATGTTTCAATAATTGGTTAAAAGAACAAACTCCAAAAATTATAGTTCACGTACAGTAGATGTATGCAGAGATGCACAAATTCTCTGAGCCCAGCTTTCTTCTCCCAGACTACCTCAAACACCAGTACAATCCTCAACAATCTTGAATTGAACCCCATTGAACAATTTAGTGAGACTTAATTTGGAGGAGTTCCCTGCTTAAAATCATCTTACCAAGTGATGAGGAAAATTCTGCTCTTCTACTGACCTCACATACTAATTAAACACTAATCATACTGTAAAACATTTGCAAGCTGGCACCTGATTAACAGTCACTCTTAATGACCATCAGGCTATGGAGATGATGATACTGGCTTCCTTTTCCTATAGGCCTTCAGAAACACAAATGAGTGTAGCTTAACTCCTTTAGCAAGTAAATGTGATGACGTGGCATAAAGGCAACACAGCCAGAGAACCAGTATGAGCCCATTATTGCCCCCAATGTCCCGTTTACTTTCTGGCCTGGAGAAAAACTCTCCCACAAACCTGCAGCAGCTTCTGGCTGCAGATACTCCAGTCCAAATGCTGTAAGCAGAGTGACTGCAAATCAATCACTCCATCAGGGGAAGATAATGATTCCCAAAAGTGAAGAATAATTCCAGCAAGGCAAGATAAGAACATAGAAACACAGCCCTAATTCAAACAGTCAGGAATGCAGGCCACAACTCCCAACTCTAGATGAATTCAGTGTTTGTTCCTGACAAACGCCCCTCCCAACTGCCTCTCCTTTAAACTCCATCCCCAGGTGTGCCTTGTAAAGGGAATCGGTCCCTCTCCTTCCTCGTAAGCCACACAACTCATGCTGCTCTCTTCTGCACTCTTTCCTGCATGCCCTATGATGAGGAAGGGGTGGGCCTTGGTCTTCATCTGGACCCTCTCTCCATTGTTCTACCTCTCCCCTGCTCTGCTCACCCTGACTTTGACCTTCCCCAGTTTCCTCCACCACCAACAGAGCCACTCTCCCGCTCTCTCACAGCTGTTCATCTTCCGACTCCAACAGGAGCATGACAATATGTTTGTTTATTCAGGTTAGAAGCATCACAATTAAAATAAGGCATACTCTTTGGTGTAACATTTAAAAAATAAAATACAAGATTATTACTAATCTAAGGACTAGCACTGATGATGCTACCTAGTTAGAGTGATGAAACATCTGCAAGAAAGAAAGAAAGCTCAGAGAGATATTGCCCAGAAACTAGCAACTTTAATTGCATTCTATCGTGCTGCCATGAGATCCTCAAGGGTACACTGATTGGGAAACAAAGGGCAGGTATACATATGTACTGTTGTTTGCATGCCACCACAATCGCAAAGAGTAGAAGCAACCAGATAGCCCTGTTTGTTCAGAGTGTCTCTGGAACCTACTGTACCCATGCACAGTCTATTCACTGATTTCCATAATTCCCAGCTTTCATCAGACCCAGAGGTCAGCTCCTGCATTGGTACCATCTAGAGTTGGTTCTTTGTATTTTTCTATAGGTCCTTTCAAATTCTTCAAAGAAGATAGGCTTAAGATACAGAAGGATCTTGACAGAATTGAACACTGGGCGCTATTTAACAAAAATGAAACTCAGTGGTGAAAAAAGTAAGGTTCTACATTTAGTCAAGAAAAACAAAATGCACAGGTACAGTATATGTGGTACCTTGCTCATTAGTGGTGACTGTGAGAAGGATCTTGGAGTCCTAGTGGACAATCATATAAATATGAGCCAGCAGTGTGCTGTAGCTGTCAAAAAAGCCAACACAGTTCTAGGCTGCATAAATAGAGGGATAGAGCCAAGATCACATGAGGTGTTAATACCATTTTATAATGCCTTAGTAAGGCCACACTTGGAATACTGCACCCAGTTTTGGTCGCCAAGATATAAAAAAGATGAGAAAGAGTGCAGAGAAGAGCAACAAAGATGATTAGGGGATTGAAGGCTAAAACATATGAAGTACAGTTGCAGGAACTGGATATGTCTAGTTTAATGAAGGGATGACATGATAGCAGTTTTCTGATATCTCAGAGGCCGCCACAAAGAAGAGGGAATCAAACTATTCTCCAAAGCACTTGAGGGCAGGACAAGAAGCAATGAATGGAAACTGATCGAGGAGAGAAGCAACCTAGAACTAAGGAGAAATTTCCTGACAGAACAATTAATCAGAGGAACAACTTGCCTCCGGAAGTTTTTAAGAAGAGATTGGATAATCATTTGTCTAAAATGGTATAGGGTTTCCTGCCTAAGCAGGGGGTTGGACTAGAAAACCTCCAAGGTCTCTTCCAATTCTGTTATTCTAAAGACTTCCTTCTTTCGACCTAAGGAAGCGTTTCGTGGATTTTAGTACTTAGCAAATACGTTAAACAAACAATAAACAAATAATTGACATTGTGTCTTGAGCTTTAAGAGTTATTTATTTAATGAAGTATATTCTTCAAGGCCACAGAATACATTGGCCATGTCAAGCTACTTATCTGACAAGCTGCCTTGTTTGACATGATAAATTCTAGCAACATGCTGTAAAAATAGATTAATATAAAACATGCCATGGTGATTTTTGTTTTTTTTTTTTCCCTTCTGAGCTGTGATCAAATCACATAGCCATCGGAGATTAAAGTCTAGCTTAATGTCTGCATGCTAAAATGAAATTTTTATTTACAAAATAATTGAGCATGCTGAGTGGATGATTCAAAAGCGTCGATAATATCTTTGTTTTAGCATAAAAACTATTAGCAATATTAAAGACTGATAACAGCATGCTGAAATGAGTTTCTCTTAAAAAACAGGACATTATTTCAGAAATCGAAGTATGACTAAGCCATATCTCTTCATATTATTGGCCCACTGATCACAAATGAATCAATCTATCCTAAATTCCACTGAATTTATTTATATTCTATACTTTCTTAAGAAATGAAGGCCACAAAACAAGAATTGCAAATAAAAAGTAAACATGAACTACTATCCTTAAAATAGTAATAATAACCCAAATAGATGATAGATAGATAGATGATAGATGATAGATAGATAGATAGATAGATAGATAGATAGATAGATAGATAGATAGATAGATAGATAGATAGATAGATAGGTGATACGATATGATACAATACAATATGACTAGGAGACAAACTGTTTGGAGGAAACTTGAGATATTAGCTGTATATAACTGGTTGAAATTGTTCGTAACTTTTTAAAATATGGAAAAAGGGTTTTTTGTTTTGTTTTCTTTGCTTAATTTCAGAGATGAGATGTTAACACCGGATTCATCTTATGTTGTTGAGTTGATCAAAGTGATGGCAATAAGTACGACAATTTTACTTAAAAAAGATTGAACTCTTTCGTGCAAAGCTACTTTAATTAGAAACTTTCTGGGCTTTTGCTTTGTGAAATATTCCCTGCATAACTAGAAAATTTACAAAATAAATTAAAAGTGTGATTAGGGAGCCAAAGAGTTTGGAAATGCACACAAGTACAGACACACACACAAAGAGAGAGAGAGAGAGAGAGAGAGAGAGCCATAGAGGCGTCAAAGTATATGGCTTGGAACTGACAATGGTTTGGATGGGTTTTATGCAATTTTGTATCATATCTCCCTTTTCCATCTTTGACTTGCAGCTCACTGATTCATGATTAAACCTATTGTATGCTTATTTAACTGGGACGCAGTGGCTCAGTGGCTAAGACGCTGAGCTTGTTGATCGAAAGGTTGGCAGTTCAGCAGTTTGAATCCCTAGTGCTGCATAACAGGGTGAGCTCCTGTTACTTGTCCCCACTTCTGCCAACCTAGCAGTTTGAAAGCACGTAAAAAATGCAAGTAGAAAAATAGGGACCACCTTTGGTGGGAAGGTAAAGCATTCCATGAGCCTTTGGCGTTTAGTCATTCTGGCCACATGACAATGGAGATGTCTTCAGACAGCACTAGCTTTCGGCTATGAAATGCGGATGAGCACCACCCCCAGAGTTGGGAACGACTAGCACATATGTGTGAAGGGAACCTTTACCTTTATCTTTATGCTTATTTAAAAAACACACACACACAAGTTGTACTGGCTCCAACTGGTCTCATTCCTTTTGCACATCATTGCAAATTTTGCTTACTAATTGAGGCCAGGGAATCACATCTTACTGTTACGGACTTTCCCTTCTGACCCTCCATGAATTTATAATGTTATCAGAAAGACCACGTGTTTCCACAAACATAGGGACTTCATAGTAATTAGATTTATATAATTCAATTTTGATGAGCTGCACATTTCGTTTTCTCCCACCCTTCCGTAGTTCTTTCATCTGGCTCTTTCTCAGCTCTGATGCTGAGAAGACACTCCCTACACATATCATGGAAGAGATCAGCCAAATATTTAGATATTCAGATGATTCTCCCTGATCTGTTCTGCATTGTGCAATTCAGTGATTACAAAGTGTGTCATCACTGAAAAAAAAAATGAAAGGTACACAAAGGGAAAACAGGAGGATCAGAAGCCATAGCATCTATAGCTCTATAGCTTGAAATGAAGAAGGTTACGGTGATATTTGATCAATGTAGATAAAATGAGCCATCATACAGATAGCCATCACACCTCTCCTGTGTGAGCTTCACTGGCTCCCAGTGGTCTTTTGGATGCGATTCAAGGTGTTAGTTACTACTTTTAAAGCGCTCCATGGCTTAGGACCCAAATATTTACTAGACTGCCTTCTGCCAATGACGGCCTCCCACCGACCAATATGCTCCCACAGAGAGGGGCTCCTCAGGGTGCCATCAGCCAAGCAATGTTGACTGGTGACCCCCAGAGGGAGAGCCTTCTCTGTGGGGGCTCTTGCCCTATGGAATGAATTACCCCTGGGGATACGCATGATCCCCGACCTGCGTACCTTCCGCCGTGCCCTTAAGACCCTACTTTTCCAACAAGCTGGACTAGCTTGACCAGAATCCGGACTGGGGGTTTTAAATTCTTGGGTTTTTAAATTGGGGAACCAAATTATTTAATTAGTTTTAATTGATTTTAAATTTTGTACATTTGGTATTTTAATGTGGCTGTGCATCACCCTGAGTCCTTCGGGAGAAGGGAGGTATAGAAATTCAAATAAATAAATAAATAAATAAATAAATAAATAAATAAATAAATAAATAAATAAATAAATAAATAAATAAATAAATAAATAAATAAATAAATAAATAAATAAATAAATAAATAAATAAATAAATAAATAAATAAATAAATAGTATGGAGAGTGAGAGCTTTCTCTGCCCAACCCTTTTGTCGCAAACGTTAGAACTTGAACCTGGATGAAGGATTTCAGTGAAACTCCAGCCTTAGTATGAATCTTTGGAACATTTTGGTTCTGAGATCAGTGATGTCCTAGCAAATATTTTTAAAGAAAGGAAAAAAAATTAGTACTTACCTAAAATCCCATAATTGTGAGGGTTGGAAATAGATTTCATTGACTGTGTGATAGCAAACGGAAGTGATCTTTGGTTCCTGCCTGATTACTGTTTACTCCAAACACAGTGGAGAGGAAAATAATTTTTTGAAAGTTAAGATAATCTTTCATTCTTATCCTCTCTTCTCTTCTCTTCTCTTCTCTTCTCTTCTCTTCTCTTCTCTTCTCTTCTCTTCTCTTCTCTTCTCTTCTCTTCTCTTCTCTTCTCTTCTCTTCCCTTCCCTTCCCTTCCCTTCCCTTCCCTTCCCTTCCCTTCCCTTCCCTTCCCTTCTCTTCCCTTCCCTTCCCTTCTCTTCTCCTCTCCTCCCCTCCCGTCCCCTCCCGTCCCCTCTCCTCCCCTCCCCGCTCCTCCCCTCCCTCCTCTCTTCACTGTCTCTCATTATTGAATGTGGGCTCCATAAGCAAGTTTTTTTTACAGTATTTACTTCATAGACAAGATCAGTGATTTAAATTTATTACCCTTTTGCCCCAACCATTGCCATGTTCATCCTCTTATTTAGGATTTTTGGACCCTTGAGGCAGTTTTGGTCACATACATGAGTACATTCCAAAGGGTTTTGAGATCCTGAACAAGGATTGTGTAGGAAGTTAGCACCCACTCTTCTCCTAGAAAAATGAAATATTTTAGGAAATATTATAAGGGCAGCATATTTCTCCTGAAAGGGAGGAAGAAACTCAGTCCCCTTCCCTTTGTCAATGGGCCATTAAGGCCTTGGCCAGTCCATTCTACCTAACAAAGATCTACCCCCTTCAGACAGAGCCATAGTAGGAATTGCCCAAAGCCCTTTCATTACATCATCACCCAGCAAGGCTCAACCAAGCTTGGAACTCAAAAACACAACCTACAAAGTTACCCCTGCATGGGCCCCCCTGGGAGTCTGACAACCAATCAGAACGCAAGCTCAAATTCAAAAGCCCAGAGAGGGCATAAAACCCAGGCATTCTCAGCATCTTTTCCCTTTTTTTCCCTCTTCACCCAAGATCTTTCAAGGCATGTGACCCTGTCCATCCTTAAAACCATCTTTCCAAGCAGCCACCATGTTTCTATTGTCTTTCTCCCCACTTAGAACTGAACCCAGAAGGACATTTCTTCCAACAATCCAATAATTTGGGAAATATATTGAACAGGGTTCTTTAAAAAAAAAAACAGCTTGCTGAAATTTTGATCTTTGCTATTGAGGAAGAAGAGAGAGAGGAAGTGTCTTTGGTACATTCCCCAGTAATGCAAAACTAATAAAGGAAAACATTTGTAACTTAGGGTTGAATTGAGGATTCCTTGATGCTAGCTGAGCTGTTGCCAGCCTTGTTCCATACCGTAGCTTGCATTACAGAAATGTAACTGCGGAAATAGAAATGTTCTTGCAGGTGGAGAAAGAGTACAAGCAAGTTCAGAGAAAGGAACAGGAATTGTCCCTGAAATGAATACAGAGACAAAAGTACTGTATTCTTGGAGAAATGAACCGAAAAGAAAAAGAAAAGCCGCTCTGAAAAACAGAGAATTTGTTTTCTCTATCTGGCGCAGTATCATTAAATATTCAAGAATACATGTCCTAGCCAAAGTCAATTTGTCACTTACCCTAGCAAAGCACCCAGAAGCTCACAACAATTAAATTGCTATTTTTCCCCTCCTTCTCTCTTATGCACTCGCTTCTCCACCAAGTCTCTTTACTATTTATGAACTGCGTTTTCAAACCCAGCCGCAGCCTGAAAGAACGTCAGTCCTCCATGTTTTTTTCCGAGGTCAAACTCTAGAGCTCTGGAAAACAATATCTTTACATGTTAGAAGTCTTTTGCTGAAACAAACTGAGTGGAACAAGCAGGAATGAAGCCTAAGGCAAAGAAGAGTGCCTGTTAATATGCCACCTTAGCTTCTCTGTCTTTGGTGTTGTCTGTCAATGAATCCCCTGGAGGGAAACTATTCTGAATCTAAATAAGAAGTTAATGTGAGAACTGTCCCTGCATCAAAGGGTGGAGAATAGAACTAGGAGACAGAGAGAGAGGTGAGGCTGCCTCATTTGTCTACCTTCAAAATAGATTGTCTCTTTTCCAGAGATAGTGTGTTGTGGGTGTGAGGGGGGGTGGGGTGTCCCATGTCAAAGGATCCTCCCAATATAACTCTTTCTTCACAGCCGAAGCCATTTTGTGTGGCAGGGATTGAAGGAAATTCAGTAGGGGGGATGGACTGGGAGAAGCACAGGACTATGTCTGATGAATTTAAGATGAAACTGTGGCGTTTAAAATCATGTGGGGGTCATAGCCCCATCGGAGTCTGAATCTGAGATGGAAGACGAACAGCTGGCAGAGAGTGAGAGAGTGGCTCCGTTGGCTGTGGAGGAAACTGTGAAGGGCAAAATCAGGCTGGGCAGAGCATGGGAGAGGTAGAACAAGGGAGAGGGAGTTCAGAGGAAGACCAAGGCCCACCCCCTCCTCATCCTAGAGCACACAGGCAAGAACACAGAAGAGAGCAACATGGGTTGTGTGGGCTTATGTGGAAGGAGAGGGCTCTGATTCCCTTCACAAGACACACCTGGGGATGGAGTTTAAAGGAGAGGCAGTTGGAAGGGGTATTTGTCAGGAACAAACACTGAATTCATCTAGAGTTGAGAGTTGTGGCCTGCATTCCTGACTATTTGAATTAGGGCTGTGTTTCTATGTTCTTATCTTGTCTCTCTTGGAATTACTCATCACTTCTGGGATTTATTAATTTGCCCTGCTGGAGTGATTGATTGAAGTCATTCTGCTACAGCATTTGGACTGGAGTATCTGAAGCCAGAAGCTGCTGCAGGTTTGTGGGAGAGTTTTTCTCCAGGCTGGGAGAGTAAACGGGACATTAGGTGCAGAATTGGTGCCAATAAAGGGACTCATACTGGTTCTCTGGCTGTGTTATCTTTGTGCCACACCCCAGGTCATCACAGTGGGAGAATCATTTTGGAAGCATTTGTTGTGATTATTCTGCAACTTTTCGGGGTCAGAACAAATGAATAATTTGTTCCCCTGCTCCTTCCTGGAATTTTATTACCTACTACACCATACCATTCAATCCTTCAATACCTCAATACTATGCAGTCCTTCACTACCTTAATATAAAACCAATGAACTTCAGCAGGATTATGGAATCTGAGATCCTGGAAGTATCTTCCCAGCTTTCTTTAAATTATGTCTCAGTTTGAATATCGGGTTTCCAAGTCAAGGAATACCAAACAAGCTATCTGAGTAATGTTGCAATATTGAACACATGAGAACCTAAGACATGCTCTTTTTCCTTCCTCAGATTAAGTAATCAAGATTACAGATACAAAACTTTCCTTACTCCATTTGTCCAAGGTCACCTATCTCTCCTTATCGGGCATCAGTAATTTCAGGACTCTGACAGTGGACAGCTCAGAGTACTAACAGGATATGGAGAAGGTCACTCTTCTCCTTCTTCCCCTCCAAAATTAGTTCTCTCTTTTTACTCCTAGCGGAGGAGGTAAAACTAACCTACAGTAGGAGAAAATCTATTTGTGAGGGGGAGGGTTCATTTATCCATGGATGTCTCACTTGAGAAATCCTGCAACCATGTCAGGGAGCCATGAACCTTAACCAGAGGTGCTTTTGCTCCACTTGGTATATAGAAATCCATTGCAATCAGCTTTCTTTGTATTTAGATTCTGTGTTTATGACAGCAGATCAGCATAGTCCTTTACATACTTATTCATAATTAAGCCTTAGTAACTGTGAAGCTTATTGGCTAGGGTTCTATGTTCTTTCCTTTAACATACATGCACCATGGTGGCACAGTGGTTAGAATACAGTACTGCAGGCTCCTGTCAGCTTTGGAAGCCATATTACCCTGTTTTCCCCAAAATAAGACATCCTCTGATAATAAGCCCAATCGGGCTTTTGAGCATATGGCAGTAAGGCCAAGCCCTTATTGCAGGGTTCAAAAAAAAATATAAGACAGGGTCTTATTTTCAGGGAAATATGGTAGCACCAGAAGCTCCATGCACCTGGGAAAGTAGAAGAGGGGGGAGATTTAGGAGAGTGAATGTAGTTAGACATAATAGCATTCTTCCCTTCAGTCAAGGTCATGGTGGTTATGCAACTAGAGGAGGTGGTTGCAAGGATGGCTCAAGTTAGGACAGATGATGATTGGACCATGTAACAGACTGAAGGGTAAAGGGGCTGGATTTGGGGTTTTGATTTACTGAGAGAAAACCCAGAACCCTCAGATGCGGCTTTTCCCAGATGTGCCAGTATACCTACTCTAATAAAATGGAACTTTGAGAAATGCCTGCTTCGGAGTTTTTCCTTGGAGTTGGGGACTTTCTGGAACGCTGACAGCTACTTCTACTTCTTCTTTGGCAGTTTAAATCTCACCAGACTCAAGGTTGACTCAGCTTTCCATCCTTCCGAGGTGGATAAAATCAGGATCTGGATTATTGGGGGCAATATGCTGAGTCTGTAAACAGCTTAGAACAAGCTGTAAAAACACTGTGAAGTGGTATATAAGTCTAAGTGCTATTATTATTATTATTATTATTATTATTATTATTATTATTATTATTATTATTATTATTATTATTATTATTATTATCAACCACGGCTTCCAGATACTTATCAGCACTGGGGTGCTATCAAAAAAGCTGCTATGGAAATTAGGATTTTATACATTAAGGAAGCTGCCTTGACCTAAAGCATAAAAGGTAAAGATTCCCCCGCACATATGTGCTAGTCATTTCCAGCTCTAAGGGCAGTATTCATCTCTGTTTCTAAGCCAAAGAGCCAGCAGTGTCCAAAGACGTCTCCGTGGTCATGTGCATGACTAAGCACCAAAGGTGCATGGACCGCTGTTACTTTCCCACCAAAGTGATCCCTATTTTTCTACTTGCATATTTTACATGCTTTCGAACTGCTAGGTTAGCAGAAGCCGGGACCTCACTCAATTAAGCGGCACTAGGGATTCGAACCTCTGAACTGCTGACCTTTTGACTGACAAGCTCAGCGTCTTAGCCACTGAGCCACCTCGTCCCTTCAACATAGACATTGACAAACAAAACAAAAAGAAATCAGCACCACTTGTAACATGATATTGCTCTAATGCTGTTCTGCTTTCTCCAGGATAAGGGGATTTCAACTCTTAGCTTTTCTTGCTCTACTTGCACATTAATACAATTTGAAGTTTGCATCATTGCACTTCCTTCCTTCCCTGACAGATTGTGGGATTTTTAAAAAAAATGAGTTGTAACAAGTTTATTAGCCCCTTTGAAAGTCATTATTATTCTCGGCCTTTCAGCTCAGGTGCTTTTGACTGGGCATCAGGGTGCTTGGGAAGCCCAAATTACAGAACGGCATTCTGTTCTCTGAAAAAGTGAGTGATAAACATTTTCCCCTTTGTGTGGCTTGATAGCAGAAAGTGTTTGCTGAATGGCCTCTAATGGCTTCTACAAGCTACTCCAGAAACCACATCGACATTGTGTTTCTCTTGAAGAAGGAAGATTGTTGTAATGAAAATGACAAGAGAGAAATTCTCCCTATCTAAAATTGTTCTCAACAGCAGCCGGCTCGGGGAGAAAGGACTATATTTTAGGTCTCTATGTGGTGAACTTCAGTGGCATCAGCCATCAAACTATCTTCCCAGCCATACCTGTGCAGGAGCTTCTGTCCATCTGTGGTTGTTCCAGTCAACACTGACATCTGCTATACCCAACAGGAAACCTCATTCTAAATCCTTCAAGCAATACAGTTATCCCTATGCTGTTTTATTTATTTCTTAGTTAAAAGGTAAGTAGGAAACAAAAAAGACCAGGATGCATTCACTCTAGCAGCCTGCACTCAGATAAGAATACAACAGGCAAACAATCAAGCAAAAAAAAAAAAAAAATCATGCTCCCCACCAAAATGGGAAGGGCAAGCTATTGCATGTAAACGTGGAGTAAATTCCCCTTCCCTCCTAGCACTGAAGATGTAAGCTAGCCAGGTAATGAAATGCTTGCATGAAAACAAGCTCAGAGGACATCTAAGTACAGTTATCTCCACTATTCCAGCAGCACGATTAGGCTTCTTCATGGAAGAGATAATGTAGGATGCACTGGACTGAGCCTGAGTGTTCTAACGCAGCTCCTCAAACATGACAAAGTCTCTGTAGTTGAAGCAATGATTCCTTTATTAGGAGCGCCAGCAGCCCGGGTAAAATGTTTCTCTTTCAACGCAGGCTAACAAGTCTGTCTGGTAGGGAGATGAATGGTTGTCTGCCACATTTATTCTTCTCTACCCCTGCCCCTTAGTTTGGGTGGGGCTTTGCTAGCAGAGGTGGCTCTTCCTTCTCAAGGATCAGCCCATAGATTTCCACTGCTCTCCTCTCCCCTGCCTTCTGCACATCTGCAGGTCAGGCACTGGACCCAGCTGTTCCTCCTCTTCCTTATCAGCCACCTCCAGACCTGGGGGCTGTTGACTCTCCATCTGAGGGCTGATAGATGGCCCAGGCTCCACCTCTGCCTCTATCTCTAACAGCTCCATTCCCTCTTCCCACTCTCAGTTTGCCTTGATGCTGACCCTGACTCCCACACCTCCTCCTCATTTGATTTGGCTGCTGGAGGGGCCAGCGGCTGACAGGCCACAACACTGTGGGAGAGGTCTGGCTCATCATTAGTTTGGAATCCCTTCACGCCCACAAGAGATCTAAATCCAGCCTCCTTGAATTCCACTGACTCTTATCTACTACCAGTTTGCCATCTACATTAGTAGTTCATATTCTTATAGAGAGAGCTAGCATGGGATAAACTGGTACTCATTTGAACAACTCTACTTCCTGATTTCCTGTGCCCAATCAATGAGAAAGAGACAGAGAAATATCCCCCAGTGTTTTGAATTGCATCTCCCTTAAGCCTAGCCCCAGAGTAACAGAAGCCACCAATTCCTGCAGCTTATCACTTATCATTAAGGGGAGCTTGTCAATCAGAAGGTTGGCAGTTCAGCGGTTCAAATCCCTATTGCTGCGTAATGGGGTGAGCTCCTGTTACTTGCCCCAGCTTCTGCCAACCTAGCAGTTCGAAAGCACGTAGAAAATACAAATAGAAAAATAGGGACCACTTTGGTGGAAGGTAACAATGCTCTGTGTACCCTCGGCATTTAGTCATACTAGCCACATGACCACAGAGACATCTTCGGACAGCGCTGGCTCTTCAGCTTAGAAATGGAGATGAGCACCGTTCCTAGAGATGGAAATGACTAGCATGTATGTGCAGGGGAATCTTTACCTTTACCTTATCACTTATCACTGGGACTCATTTGCTCTTTTTCATACACAGAACTACTGAGTTACCTTTATTTCTCTCCTCGGTAGTTATGCGAGGAGTTGAAATCAACTGACAGCCATTCCAGAGAGTGCATCATACTCATTCCCTCATGAGTCTGGAGGATCAACCCTTCCAAGTGATTTCTTGAATTTCTTGAGCATGGACTTTGCTATCCATTACACCAAAATAATGGTCCCCATATAAACCCTTGCCTTCCTTTAATCAGCTTACTGAGATGCAAAGAACTGGCTAATGTCTGCTACCTTTGTGGACTGTGGATTCTCTTCATTTATGATGGATCACCTTGAGCTACAACACATGCCTCCTCACCACATGGGTAAGCAGTTATAACTCGATGATTTATTGTCTCAAACTTATATGTCAAAGGGTTAAAACAGGAGTAGGTAACTTCTTCAGAGTGGAGAGCATAACAATATGTCCTCCTGCTGTCAAGAAAGAGGGAAAAGACTGCCATTTAGTTTTACAAGAGTTTTGTTAACTTCTGTGCAGAAGCTGTGCAGGCACAAAAGCTTCTGTGAGTTACTAGATGCTGGAGGAGGTGATAGAAGTTCCTCCAAAACCTTAGTTGTGACCTCACTTTGTGACAAAATGTTTCTTCTGTGTAGAAAGTATACCACTACATATAAAGTACTAGCTGAATACCCATGCTCTGCTATGAAACTATGTGATTGGGCTTGATAAATTGACACTTACAGCTTGAAAATTAATGAGTAGTTATGATCGGCCTCTCCTATCCCCTTGTCTTCTCAGAAGCCTCTCCTCTCCTCTCCCCTTCTCTCCCTCAGGCTTGCCCCACAGAGGCCTCTCCTATTTTATCCCATTCTCTCCCTCAGGCTGGCCCATTGATCCTCTCCAAATTCCCAGCCCACAGGCCATATGAGTCATACTCTGGCCATGCCCATGGCCAAGTGGCAGTTGGAACAGAGTTATTTTCAGTTGGGAGGGGAAGTAGAACATCTAACTTGTTAGCATCAGAGTGTGTCGATAATAATATAAGAAATGCTAATGCTCTGATGATCATTTCGAAAAATCCTTTCTAAGCGAGCACCTAGAAGCCAAGAGGAACATGCGTGCCAAATTTCAAGTTTGTAGGCTTTACAGTTCTGGAGGTTTCGTGATGGTGCGTAAGTGTTTTTCACTTTTCTATATATAGATATAAGATATATAGATATGGTATGATACGATACCCATATTTGTTCAAAGAGGATACTGTGCACTAGACTCAAGATATATCTTTTTTTTCTTCGTGTGCCATATCCGTCATCAGATGTTGGCGATCATGTTAACTATCCTATTTTTATCAACAGCCACATAAAAAAGTGCTGTTGAGTTTTTTCTAAACCAATCCTTTATATTTTGAAGCCATGATGTTCTTCTTCTGCCTGGATTTTGTTTGCCTTCAATCTTTCCTTGGAGTGAAGTATACCATATTTTTCTGGGTGTCGCATCACATGCCTGAAATGTTCTAACTTTCACTTTTTTATGGTTTTGATCAGGGGTGAAATGCTCCCAGTTCAGACCGGATCGCCCGATCCGGTAGCGATGGTGACGGGTGGTTCGGAGAACTGGTAGCAAAAATCCCTGCGCCCCCTCCCCACCATGCCCAGCTGAGCCACAGGATCATCAGAGGCTTTTTTTTTAACTTTTCAAAGCATTTTTTCTACAACCTCTTCCGATGAAAAAATGCTTTTAAAAGTAAAAAAAAAAAGCCTCTGATGATCGCGCGGCTCAGATGGGATCATCAGAGGCTTTTCAAAGCATTTTTTTCTGCAATCTCTTGGCCGAAGAGGTGGTAAAAAAAATGCTTTTAAAAGTCTCTGACATTCCCAGCTGAGTTCCTTGATCAGCAGAGAGGCATTTTTTAAAAAGCCTTTCTGACGATCCCAGCTGAGTTCCTGATTGGCAGAGAGGCTTTTCAAAGCATTAGAAAAAATGCTTTGAAACTTTTTCTTAAAAAAAGTTGGCCATGCCCACCCAGTCACAGTACCCCCCCCCACACCCACCCACACACCAAGCCACTCCCACAGAACCGGTAGTAACATTTCACCCCTGGTTTTGATGATTTCCCTTGACTTTCCCAGTGGCTTAAGATACATAGATTGTTTCAAAGAAGGCACTGATCTGTACGTTTTTAAAAGTTTTATTACAGCATAGCCTTTGTTACTTGTGCAAATCAATACAGTGCGTGTAATATTTCTGCCTGCTAATTTTGTTATCACCAATAGTGGCAGATGGATTGGGCTGAGAGAGAACATCTGGCCCAAAGTCAATCAGTTGGCTTTCATATCTAAGAGAGGACTAGAACTCATGTTCTCCTGGTACTTAAATGTGATGGCTTTCATTGTTCAAATCAAGAATGGTTGTGAGACAATGTAAGGATGGTAGTTGTCACCAGTGATCCTAATAGGCATGGGAAAAACCATTCTCAATATTTCTATGGAAGATAAATCACCGGGGAAAGGATTTATAAATGGCAGAATTAGAACATTTTCAGAATCACTAATACAAACATGATAGGAGCACCACATAAAGAAAGCAATTGAAGTTGTTCTTAGGTAGCTGTAAAGTCATTGCACTATTGATGCTCAGAAGAGAAAGAGATGGGGGAGAAACACGTGGTATGTTTAAAACCTAAGGCTAATTTAATATTTCTGGTCTTTGACTCATAATAGAGAGTCCACATGGCAGAAATATTGAGAAAAGGGAAAAAGATACCTCTGTGTAAAAACTTCGCCCAACCTTGAAGTCAGAGTGCAAAGGAAAGTAGATATTTTTTTCCCCTAGTCCATATGCTTAATTAAATTGGTGTGATGGATTCCTAGCTGGATTTTACATGACTGAAATGCACTTGGAGCATTATTAAAATGTAGTAAAGAATTACCTTGCACAGTGCACTTCAGGGACCAGCAATGGAAGTGTGTTAACTTTGTCATACAACAGACAACTGTAGGCATTGCAGAATGCCTCACTTTCACGGCTAACTGTTGACAGCATCAAGGTATCCAGCTATGTCTTCAACACTAGAGCATTAGGGACAGTGGTGAAAACATCAAAAATGTTTTCTACTGGTTTGCCATGCAATGCACCTTCGATGGGTGGGCCACCCACAGTCACTACTACCAGTTCATGCGAACTGGTACGAACCAACAAAATGCCACCTCTGATTAGGGATTGTATGAAATATTATGAAGGAAATGGTCAATAGTTGGAGTTTTCTTTTCAGTGCAGAAATTCTTCCATCATATCTAAAACAGATGAATGGTTGCAACTACTCGGCATGGCTAGTCTAGTGAAGAGAAGGACCAGGGGAGACATGATAGCAGGGTTCCAATATCTGAGGAGCTGCCACAGAGAGGAGGGGGTCAAGGTATTCTCAGGTATTCAGGCCACACCTGAAGGCCAGAGAAGGAATAATGGATGGAAACTGAACAAGGAGAGATTCAACCTAGAAATAAGGAGAAATTTTGTGACAGTGAGAGCAATCAACCAATGGAACAGCTTTTCCTTCAGAAATTGTGGGAGCTTCATCCCTGGAGGCTTTCAAGAAGAGACTGGACTGCCATCTGTCAGAAATGGTGTAGGGTCTTCTGGAGTGGGTGGGGTTGGACTTGAAGACCTGCAAGGTCCCTTCCAACTCTGTTAATATCTGTTAAGATTGGGAAAGAATAGATGAATGTAGTGTGTTGTTTCTTTTGTTTTTTTAAACTATCCTTCAAAAGGATAGTGTAGATCTCAGGGAAACAAGTTTCACTTCAATTTAATTTTAATTTAATTTTTAAAACTCAAGCCAGGCAACACAATAAAAAGAAAGTTGGAAAGTGAGGACTGAGGGTAAATAAAGGAAAAGCGTCTGAGTATTTGGTTTAATTCTATTTTTAATAACTTGTAAGAAAAATGCTAGCAGTTTAGAAAGAAACTGAACTTGAACAATTACATTTAGAAAATTACAAAGTAAGCTAACAGAGCAGGTGCTTCTTGGACAATGTTGGCCCAGGCAATTTTTCTGTCTAGACTTTGTTTTTTAAAGTCATATAGAGTGAGTGGTGTGGTGGTCTAGTGGTGAAGACACTTGTTTCCCATTAGGAAGGTTGAGAGTTCAATTCCAGGTAACGGCAGATTTTTTTCCCTAGGATGCAAAGAAAAAACATCTGCTGTGAACTCTGTGTGGCATCGGGAAGGGCATCTGGGCAGTAAATGCTCAGCTCCATTCAATCCCCTCAACTCAACTTTGAATCAAGGGATTACAGGATTGTAAAAAGGGTGTGTATGTGTGTGTGTATATATACATATACATATTTACATGTGTGTGTGTGTGTGTGTGTACAGGTAGTCTTTAACACATAACAGTTCATTTAATGACCTTTCAAAGTTACAATGGCACTGAAAGAAGTGACTTATGACAATTTTTCAGACTTATGACCGTTGCAGCTTCCCCATGATGTGATTTACATTTGGGTACTTAACAACTGATTCACATTTATAACTATGGCAGTGCCCTAGGGTTATGTGATCCCTTTTTGTGACCTTTTGACAAACAAAGTCAATGGGGAAACCAAATTCACTTAACAGTCATGTGACTAATTTAAGAACTTCAGTGGTTGTCTCAGGAAATGTGGCAAGAAAAGTCGTAAAATGGGGCTTAACAAATTTACCTAACAAATTTCTCACTTAGCAATATACATTTTGGCCTCAATTGTGGTCATATGTTGAGGACTACCTGCATATACATATACATATACATATACATATACATATACATATACATATACATATACATATACATATACATATACATATACATATACATATGCATATGCATATGCATATGCATATGCATATGCATATGCATATGCATATGCATATGCATATACATATACATATACATATACATATACATATACATATACATATACATGTTTTCTGAGGTTTTCGTGGGTGTTTGTATGTAGGTCTTTGGTTATTTGGGTCTTCTCCCGCGTAAAATTGGAAGTATCTTGGCGACAAAGTCTCATTCGACAAAGTCTTTGTCTCATTCGACAAAGTCTCATTCGTCATCTTCAGGCTGGTGTTCTCGGCTTCGTGCTTCCAGGAGCATATATATATAAATGGGTGAAATGCTCCCGGATCGCCCAACCTGGTAGCGATGGAGGCGGGTGGTTCGGAGAACCGGTAGCAAAAATCCCTGCCCTCCCCCCATGCCCAGCTGAGCCACGTGAACATCAGAGGCTTTTTTTTTCTTTTAAATGCCTCTGACGATCCAAGCTGAGTTGCCTGATCGTCAGAGGATTTTTTAAAAACCCTCTGCCGATCAAGGCAACTCAGCTTGCCATTTAAAAGATGCCTCTGATGATCCAAACTCTAATGATCCCAGCTGAGTTGCCTGATCAGCAATCAAGCAACTCAGCTAGGATCATCAGAGCTTTTTGAAAGCATTTTTTTACAAACTCTTTGCTGAAGAGGTTGTAGAAAAAATGGTTTTAAAAGTTTTTAAAAATGGCCACACCCACCCAGTCACATTACCCCCCCCCATCAAGCCACGCCCACAGAACCGGTAGTAACAAACTTTAGATTTCATCACTGTATATGTACATCAGTACAACTGAGCGGGTTCACAAGTACTTCAAGAGAAAAGTCTTGCCCTCTTCTCTACACAATAGAATGCTGCTAGGCTCAAAATTCTCAGTTTGGATAAGTTAGAACTTCATCGCTTGCAGTCAGACATAGGTATTGAATACAAAATTATACACAGTAATGTTTTACCTGTGAATGACTTTTTCTGTTTTAATCGCAATAATACGTGTGTGAACAATCGCTTTGAATTCAGTGTAAATTGTTCTAATATTGACTGTAAAAAATATGATTTCTGTAATAGAGTTGTCAAAATCTGGAATGCCCTACCTGATCCAGTTGTCTCAGCTACAAACTTCCACAGTTTCAGTCTCAAATTGACTTGCGTGGCCCTTAGTTCAAACTTAAGTGGTCAGTAGAGGGGGCGTGCATAAATGCACTAATGTTCCAATCATCCCTGTCATTGTATTTTTATTCTCTTATTCTTGTTCCCATTTTTGTTTGACAAATTCCAATAAATAAATAAATAAATAAATGTACATGTACATGTACATGTACATGTACATGTACATGTACATATATGCATATGTATAAAAAGGTAAAGGTTCCCTTCACACATATGTGCTAGTCATTCCCGACTCTAGGGGCCGGTTCTCATCTCCGTTTCAAAGCCAAAGAGCCAACACTGTCCGAAGACGTCTCCGTCGTCATGTGGCCGGCATAACTAAATGCCAAAGGTGCATGGAACACTATTACCTTCCCATCAAAGGTGGTCCTTATTTTTCTAGTTGCATTTTTTAATGTGCTTTCGAACCGCTAGGTTGGCAGAAGCTGAGACAAATAACGGGAGCTTACCCTGTTACGTGGCACTGGGGATTTGAACCATGGAACTGCCAACCTTTTGATCGACAACTGAGCATCTTAGCCACTGAGCCACCACAACTCTTGCATGTATAAGTGTATATATACACATATACACAGAGTTGCAGGCTAATCAGTATACGTCAGCAGCAGCGAATATAGAAAAGCGACAACTCCGATCTCGCAGCATACCCACATCTTCTAAACTGAAAGTAGGGGCCCGATGATGACAAGTTAGAGAGCTTGTTGAAACGTTGAAAGGAAAACTTTAAAAGGAAAACTTTTAAAGTGTTGGTTAAGATTTTAGTCAAAGTTTCAAAAGACCTTACAAAGTGTTTTGTTTTGTTGGGATTTTGGAGGATCTTAAACTGGGATTTTAGTCAGGATTTTAAGCATTTCAACTAACAGACTTTTAATGATGCGGAAAAACACCCGAGATTTATGATTAAGGTATGTGACTGGTATATGTATGTATGGGGAAAAATCAGACAAATATTCTGTGCTTGTTGCTTTCTATTGTTTTGTTTTTCAAACTTTATTTTGAATTTGTATATTAAATTTAAATATATTAAATATATTAAAAGAGCCTCAGATAGCTCAACAGGCTAGATAGCCTGTTATTAACACCCAGCTGTCTGCAACTGTGCAAGTTCGAGGCTCAAGGTTGACTCAGCCTTCCATCCTTTCTAAGGTAGGTAAATTGAGGACCCAGTTTGTTGGGGCAATAAGCTGACTTTGTATAAAAATATACAAAAGTATGAAGGCTATTGCTTAACACATTGTAAGCTGCCCTGAGTCTCCGGAGAAGGGCGGCATATAAATCTAATTTAAAAAAAAAATTGCCCTAATAAAATGTTCAGTTGGCTGAACTTGGCATTAAAATATTAATGATCCCATCAAACACAGTCGAAAAACGACACATCCAAACAAGTTTTTTGAGATCTTCGACTTTTTGAATCAAAATCACAGATGGTTAATTTGTAGCACATTTTAGTTTCAATCAGGGAGGAAAGTACTTCACATGCACGGAATACTTGTTTTCTGATTCTCCAGGATCTTTAGGAAAATCATAGAATTTCATTTGTTTGAACTTATTTCTCTTTTGATACACTGATGTTTTGAAGAGTGTCTCTTTTGAAATCTTCAAGAAGGGTTTAGAACCAATTGATGCCGTCAGAAGTATACCGTATATGATTGTTCAAACGTGCAAATGTTTAGTTCGATTGAAAGCAATATAGAATGAAAATGCTCCACTGGATCATGTAATTATTTTACTAAAATTGATTTAGTTGTTTTTAAGCCTCTTTTTCTAGATACAGTAACTGTCTGTAGGACCACCCCTATACATGGTTTTAGTCCCCCCCCTACCCCGCCTTCCTTGGACTATCCGGAAGAATAGACTCTGAATGGTTTGGAGGAGTAGAAGACAACTTCACTGAGAGGACTTTGTCTGACTTTCCGTTAGTGAAGTTCAATGGTGGGTTTCACATATTCTTACCACCGGTTTGTTGCATGCGCTCGCGCTCACTTTGTGCACATGTGTGCCTTCTGTGCATGTGCCCAGCCTAAAAAAAAGGGATTAAATAGGACAGCATTAAACCGAGGCGGGTGATCGGATCCTCCCGCAGTCGCCGCTACTGGTTCACCAGAACTGATACGAACTGGCTGAATACCATCTGTGGTGAAGTTGTGTGGTCCCTTTAGGAACTGGGGTGGTGACTATAGCTATTTCTTCAACCAGATTATTGTTTCATTGTAGTTTAATAAAAACACAGTTAAAAATGCTACACACACACACACACACACACACACACACACACACACACACAACACACACACACACACGGAACAGGAAGTGTCTCACAGGAGCAGATAGGGGTAAATCCTAGAGTGGCAGGAAATGCATCACAAAACAATGGAGTTGAATGCTAGAGAGGAATAAAGCTGCATACAAGCACACATAACTCCTGTAACAACTGTTTCCTGAGTTGGCTGAATTAAAATGTAAAATTAGATTCCTCCTTGAACAAAGCACCTTTGTTGGAGGAATCTTCTGAAAGTACAAACAAGATGTCAACCCTGGAGCCATCTTTGAAGAGTCTTCAGGGTTGCCACAGTGAGGCTCGTTGGGGCTGTGGGAAATGGAGGGGGGAGCAGAGATAGCAAATGGGGATATGTAGCCAAAATAACATTCTCCTGGGAACCAAGGACTCTCTCACCAGCACCTGGTGGGGCATGGATGGGAGGCATCCAGGATAAGGAAAGAGACCTGATTGGGCATGTGATTATTGTGTGTATTTGTGTGTAATGTGGGGAAGAACTTTGGATTTGAACTGGGTGAGGAAAACCTGGGAGGACTTCAGATTCGGGTTTTCACCAGCTGTGCCAATATGACATGCCTAATAAATCTATTGTCAGGCTCCAAATAATACATCCATCACAAACCAAACTCTGGGGCATTGCTTTTCCTCAAAGAAGAAATTTATTTAGATACATCATGTTGGCACTACTGGTGAAAAGCCAGTACTAAAGTTCCTGGGCTTTTCACACCAATATAAGTTTCAGTTTCCTAAGTTTTGAAAAAAAAACTGTCACATTGTCCAACCAAGATGGGAGCTGGTTGCTCCTTCTCCTCTGGTCAGCCAGCCTTTGGAATGTGCCTGACTCATCAGCTAAGAATGATGTTTTTTGTTGTTGTTGTTGTTTTGAAAAGATTTTTATTTCTATTTTTAAACAAATATACATAAAACCATCTTCAATTACCAAAAAGTGTGTTGGTTGATTACAAGGAATGATGTTTTGACTAAAGGCTCCATCCCCCTCCAGTCCCAAGCTGTGTCAAACTGAATTCATGCTAGGATGCCCAAGGATACAAACAATCCCACAGCCCAATCAAATTCAAGCTTGACATCTATACTTTGAGGAACTCTGCCTTGGAGTCATGATTTCCTATGGGCTGTTACTTGGAACCCTGGCACAAGACATGATCTTGCTTAGCTTTAAGGTCCAGAAGGAAGCGTTCCCCTTAACAATGCGTTTACACAAAAGCTGAAGCAGTCCCGTGTTTTTTTTTTAAAAAAATGCTAACTAGATGCATCAAGGCAATGATTGAAGCTGAATATGATATACAGAAGTTAGCTGGCAAGGTAACTTATTATTGCCCAAACAATCCTTGGAAAGGTCATTCCAGAGGACGTGGAGTGCCAAATCTATTTTGTAGACTTTGCGATTAAAACAAAAGTTTAATAACCTGCTACTTCAATTTCATATCATAAGTGTTCATTGACTGCGCAACATGGAGAAAGGTCACATAGCTGAATATTTACATATTTACCTTGAATGCAAGGCAAAAAAGAGAAAGTAAATTCTTCAGTTTAAGCTGGAGTTCACAGACAGATCCTTGTAGCAGGAGTTCCCAGATTTTGGTTTCTTCGTTTCATCTTTCAGATTTAGGTTACAGGCTTTGAATTCCATGGAGGAATCTTCTGCAGGCCTGATTCTGTTTAGCTTTAAGATCCAGAAGAAACCATCCAGAGGGTACCATTTGTGCAGAGGTGGTTTTCAGCCAGTTCAGATCGGTTCGGGCTAACCGGTAGCAGAAATAGTGGGTGGACTTGCCCCTGCCCCCTGCCCTGGCTCTATGCCATCCTTATTTAGGCACAGAGGCCAGGCGCATGTGCAGAAGACAAGCATGTGAGCAAAGCACATGCGTGGAAGGCATTGTGCACGCACGGAAGTGGCACACGCTCACATTTGCGAACTGGTAGGGAAAGTAAGTGAAAACCACCCCTGCATTTGTTGACTGTCCAACCAACATAAAGTCAGGAACAAACCTTCTGCATTTGATTTTACTATCTTCACGATACAAATCCCATCAAAGAAAAAATGACCTAGGTAAAGGAATCAAATCAGTCCATGCCCATTTCAACTGACTTGGAATATTCAGTTGTCAGCTGCATTCAGAGTCGGACATCAGTGGGGCAGAAGAACAGCTGGAGCCTGTTTCTAGTGTATGCATGTGCAGAGCTGCCAGGAGAAGGGAACAGCTAAGGAACAAGGGTCAACTTGGGAGTAAAGCCACAGATGGACGGTGAATGGTCCCTTCCGTAGGAAATAAAGAGGAGCAAAAAGGGAAGGGAGTTTTCAGGAGACATTTAGTTCAATTCATTAGAGTGAAGGTCTGTTCCTGACTTCTTACCAAGCATTGTCTGCTACAGTGCGGCATTTGGAAGATTTGGCAGCTCTCCAAGCCTGATAAAGGTCTGTAGTTGTGAAATCTCCTGAAAGACTGCTTGCCGGGACTTTGCTGGAGAGGAATTCTCTTTAACCTAAATAAAAGGGGTTTTGTTGGGGTGAGGAGTCTGCTTCATGCTCTTGGGAAGCCTAGGTGAGAAGATTGTTATAGGACATGCTTGTGCACTTCCCAAGGTGCGCCATAGGAGAGTGAGCTGGTTTTGCATCAGAAAGAAAGATGAGAAGCTCTTCCTGCAACATCACCCAAGGCTTCCTCCCTTCCTGGACCTGCTTTGCAAATGGGCAGTGCAACCAGGAAGGTTCAGCGCCCTCAAGAATCTGACTGCCTGCAAAGAGTACCAGCTTGTCTCCCCACCAAAGTGGTACCTATCCATCTCTACTTGCATAGAATATGCTTTTGAACTGTTAGGTGGACAGAAGCTGAGGTGAATGTCAGGAGCTCCCCCTCATACAGTGCTTGGGTTCGAACCACTGAAGCTGAGTCCATCTCCAGCATCATGAAGCTGTTGAATCACTGTGTCTCTTTAGAGATTCTTACGAGAAGCAGAAAAAACCCCAAACATTTTGAAAAGGCTTGCAAAGTTTCATGGGAGAAAGCAAGCGCTTCTCCCAAATTTCACCTGAAATGGAATTTCAAAACCAATTTGCACACATTTCCATGGAGGCAAAATGTCTAAGGAATTCCAAAAGAACATAGCAGAGGAGAAAATAAGTGTATCTAAGAATAGCAAATAATTTCTCAAGGGGGTTCCTCTCATCCCATTGCTGAACTCTTCTCAATTTAAAATATTTGAAGACTGGCTGCTATAAAGAACAGTATTCCCTGCATACCGGAGGGTTCATCCACTTCTGTGATGGTGCCCAATGACTGCACTTTTCTCCTTGAGAGTCTTTCATGAGTAACTGGAATGCCGAGTCAAGCACAAAATAAGTATACAAAGCTCTTAATATCCAAGCACCTTAGGTATTTTACGATGTGCCCCAGTGGCGCAGTGGTTAGAATGCAGTACTGCAGGCTACTTCTGCTGACTGCCAGCTGCCTGCAATTTGGCAGTTCAAATCTCACTAGGTTCAAGGTTGACTCAGCCTTCCTTCCATCCTTCCGAGGTGGGTAAAATGAGGACCCAAATTGTTGGGGCCAATATACTGACTCTGTCAATCACTTAGGGAGGGCTGTAAAACACTGGGAAGTGGTATATAAGTCTAAGTGCTATTGCTATTTAAATCTGGATGTTGTGCAAATGTTATGCAATTTTTCACCAATAAATTTCTCCATCTTTCACTTGGAATACTGCATTCAATTTTGATCACCACGATGTGGAGACTCTAGAAAGAGTGCAGAGAAGAACAACAAAGATGATCTCGGGACTGGAGGCTAAAACATATAAAAAACAGTTGCAGGAACTGGGTATGTCTAGTTTAATGAAAAGAAGGATTAGGGGAGACATGATAGTAGTATTTCAATATCTGAGGGGCTGCCACAAAGAAGAGGGAATCAAGCTATTCTCCAAAGCACCTGAGGGCAGGACAAAAAGCAATGGGAGGAAACTAATCAAGGAGAGAAGCAATTTAAAACTAAGGAGAAATTTCCTGACCGTTAGAACAATTAATCAGTGGAACAACTTGCCTCCAGAAGTTGTGAATGCTCCTACACTGGAAATTTTTAAGAAGATGTTGGATAACCATTTGTCTGAAGTGGTGTAGGGTTGGACTAGAAGACCTCTGAGGTCCCTTCCAACGCTGTTATTCTATTCTAATACTTTCTCAATCTTCATCAAGAAATTGTCAGTTGAAATTCTTGATTTAAGAAATATTTCATAGGACCTCTGGTACAACACAGTATGATATTGATAGAAATGCATGGCTTTTTCAACTACGGAAGAAAATAATAAAAAGTAAAGGTGTGTTTTCCATTTTCTTATGTACACTCATACATTCCCGTAAGTTATTCACTCAAGATGGGAGCTCAAATTCAGCTCAGGACAATTGTCTTCTGGCAACAGCCACATTGCCAATTCTCATTGACCGACAATATTGTAATACATAGTACAATTTAAACCACACCTGGATTAATATATGTAGTCTACTGTACTTGTAAAATTTCTTGTTATGAAATGAGAAAAAAGCTAAGGAATAGAACAAAGCAGAAGGGTTTTATTCAATATCTAGAATTACCAGACAATACAGTACAACACTTATCAAAGACAAAATAACACTGGTAAAGGGATCAAATCAATCCATGTTCATTTCCATCTCAATTTACCCCAGCTTGAGAGATACAGTACATTTGCATAGACCTATGTCTATTTTATCCAGAAGATACAACCAAAATCTACTTCAGACAACAAGTCTGGAAGATTTTGCTAAATAAAACTAAATACAGCTCATCTGCCTTGAACCCGCACTACATATCAATTAATACAATTGAGTGAGTCCATTGTAGTCCAGTGAGATATTTCATGAGAAGAGTCCTCCACTCCTCTGCTCACAATAGAATACCTAATACCACCAGACTTGAAATTTTGGGCTTAGACAACTTAGAACTACGCCGCCTTCGGGTTTGACCTAAGTGTAGTACACAAAATTATCTGCTACAATGTCCTACTTATCAATGACTACTTCAGCTTCAACCACAACAATACAGGAGCACACAATAGATACAAACTTAAGGTAAACCGCTCCAAACTCAATTAAAGAAAATACGACTTCAGCAACTGAAGTCTGGAATACGTAGAATGCTTGGAATGCACTACTTGACTCTGTGGTTTCTTCCCCAAACTCCCAAAACTTTAACCTTAGACTGTCTACTGTTGACCTCACCCCATTCCTAAGAGGTCTATAAGGGGCGTGCATAAGTGCATCAGCATGCCTACCATCCCTGTCCTACTATCCCCACTTACTCGTATCCTGTATCCTATAATCATGTTTATACTTATATCTGTTATCTTACATGTTTGACAAACAATAATATATATATATTATTTGACTTTAAATGACTTACTTCAAGATGCCACATATAAACCCATAAAGACAGACCCAACTACATATCTAGAAAAGACTACAAGAATAAAGATAAAGTCAAGCACTATAAATAAAGAAATCCAACAAACAATTATTCCCGGAGAGAAATCTTCAAAATGTCCAAAACTATATGGCCTCCCAAAAATACACAAAGATGGAATACCTCTTAGACGCATAGTAAGTTCCATAGGCTCACCGTTACAAAATCTAGCCAAATATCTAGCAAAACATCTACAACCTTATGCAGAATTAGCTGCTTCATATGTACAGAACTCATATCATTTCATACAAATAATGAAAAAGCAACACATAAAAGAAAATGACCTACTTGTAAGCTTCGATGTTGTATCACTATTCACGCAAATACCTGTCAAAGAAGCCCTGTCATCAATTAAAAACAAATATCAACTACCAAAACATATCGCAGATTTAACAGAACATTGTTTATCCAACACATATTTCATACACAGAGGACAGAGATATAAACAAATAGAAGGTGCACCAATGGGATCACCATTATCACCGGTCATAGCCAATCTTTTCATGGAAGATTTCGAAACCAATGCTTTAGAAAAAACTGTTAACAAGCCAAAACTGTGGCTTAGATATGTTGATGATACTTTTGTGATCTGGCCTCATGGAAGAGATAAACTGGAAAACTTCTTAATATATTTGAACAGCCTCCATCCCAAAATAAAGTTCACCATGGAGATAGAATCAGACAACCAGCTACCTTTCCTCGATGTATTAATTTATAAAAAACCTGATGGCACCTTAGGACATACCATCTATCAAAAGAAGACACATACGAACCGCTATCTAAATGCTAAATCACACCACCATCCAGCACAAATAACCTCTGTTGCCAAAACACTAGCCACAAGAACTAAATGTTTAGCTGATAAAGCACATTTACAAACAGAATTATATACATTAACCAACATATTAACATCAAATGGGTTCTGTAGAAATAAAATCATCAGTATGATCCAACATGCAACACCCAAACAGAAGAGAAATCAACAAGAAGAACAAAACAATGGGAAAGCCATCTTACCCTACATAAAAGGAACAACAGATAAAATTAGCAAAATACTGCAAAGACATAACATCAAAACCATATTTTGCACAGATAGAAATATATCGTCTATTCTGAGAAACCCTAAAGACAAAATAGAACTAGAAGATCAAGGCATATATGAAATCCCGTGTGCTTCCTGCCCCTCAACATACATTGGACAGACCAACAGAAGAACGAGTGTGCGCATCGAGGAACATAAAAACTCAGTACAGAAGAAAGAACACACATCATCATTAGTACAACACATAAATGCCACAGGACATAATATTAACTTTAATAACACAAAAACAGTTGCAAAAATAGAACATCTCAATGGCAGAATAATCAGAGAGGCCATTGAAATAGAGAAAAGACCATATTGCATGAATAAACGTGATGACACCTCCCGTCTGCCTTCTATTTGGAAACCTGCTCTCATAAATAGACGAATCTTAACACAAAGTGTAAGCCATAGGTCAAAGGTTCATCAGGAGACCTGTGTTGCCACCATTTCCAACATATCTTATCCATCAACCCACATCCCAGCAACAGTGCTTCCACCCAATCAAAATACAACTACATCATCAGCCAATCAGAATAAAGCAGCACTGTCAACCAATCAGAATACACCTCTGCCTCCTTTTAAAGAAGATGTCAGTTAAGATCACACAGTTTGCCCATAGGCACCAAACCAAGAACATCAGCCAGAAGATGATGAATGAGATTTCATCAAAACGTCGCTACAATACTTCCAAAGATATGTTTGCAATTACACGGGAAGAAACCCGAGATATCGCCTGTACACGCACGCGCGCACACACACACACGCACACACACACACACACACACACACACATATATATATATATATGTATAGGTTATAATATATATATTATAATAATCAGAGAGGCCATTGAAATAGAGAAAATACCATATTGTATGAATAAATGTGATAACACTTCCTGTCTACCTTCTATTTGGAAACCTGCTCTCATAAATAGACAAATCTTAACACAAAATATAAACTATAGATCAAAGGTTCATCAAAAAGCCTGTGTTGCCACCAGTTCCAACATAACTTATCCATCAACCCACAACCTAGCAACAGTCCTTCCACCCAATCAAAATACAATTACATCATCAGCCAATCAGAATACAACAACACTGTCAACCAATCAGAATACACCTTTGCCTCTTTTCATAGAAAAACATCAGTTAAGATCACACAGTTTGCCCATAATCACCAAACCGAGAACATCAGCCAGAAGATGACGAATGTGATTTCGTTGAAACATCACTTCTATCCTTCTAAAGATATGTTTTCAATTACATGGGAAGAAACCCGAGATATTACCTGTACACACATATATACCCATGAAAACTTATATATATAAGTTGCTTATATATATAAGCATTGCTCCTGGAAGCACGAAGCCGAGAACACCAGCCTGAAGATGACGAATGAGACTTCATCGAAACGTCGCCAAGATACTTCCAATTCTACGTGGGAGAAGACCCAAATAACCAAAGACCTACATACAAACACCCGCGAAAACCTCAGAAAACAAATATATATTCTGAAGGAGGGTCTTGCACACTGAGAGAGGGAGGAGGGAGAATCTGAGAGAAATGCAAACAGACCAGTGTATTCTAACAAATGGTTTGACATAGTCAGAAAGTCAGAAATGCAGCTGCAAAATTCCCTTCTGTTTCAAGGATAATTTACAACAATATTCAAGTTCCACTGAAGATATGCTTATTTTGCAAATGCAGGAGGTGATTTTGAAATTAATATAATACCGGGTTATAATTTTCCTCATAAATAATTTCAGTTGTATTCTGAACCAAAGATTGTTGAGATGCTTATTTAGATGCTGAATACATTCTCTTAGCATGGCTAGAATTCGATGTGAAAACTATGTACAGGCATCCTCGACTTATGACCAAAATTGAGCCCAGAAGTTGTGTTGATAAGTGAGTAGGTTGTTCAGTGAGTTTTGCCCCATTTTGCAACCTGTCTTGCCACAATTGTTAAGTGAATCACTGCAGTAATATGGTTGTTAAGCGAATCTGACTTCTCCACTGAAGGCCTGGGACATTGCAACCATCATATTAAGAAGGGAAGGGGAGGTGGGGGAGGGAAGGTTTCCTTGCCCCAGGAGTAATATAGACATTTAGATTAGAATCCTTTGTCTAACGGATTGTAATATGCAGGCTTAGCTTCTATAATCCTCAGTTTTGATATCAGATAGCCATGAATTTAAGGGAATCCAAGATAAAAATATATTTAAGTTCTTAATACTCCCAGCACGCACCACTGTTTAATCATTACATCTCTTTAAGTTAATTAAAGAAAATTTAGATTCCTTAATATTGAGCCTGGAAAAAAAAAAGCTTGGATGATGTTAAAATAAATAAATAACCGGAAATATGAATCAATTGCCAAGCATCCAAGTTTTGATCACGTAACCATGGTTGCAATGGTTGTGAGCATGAAAAACGATCATGTCACTTTTTTTCAGTGCCATTGTAACTTCACTAAATGAACTGTTGTAAGTCAAGGACTAAAGGTATTCTCCATCAGACATGGAGAATGTTTCTTCCCTCCATGCCTCCTTCCCTCTTGCAAAATGCTGTAACGTACAATGAGATATTCTTAATAACCTTCAGTTAGTAACTTAAATGCCAAGTGTCTCATTTTGTTCTGTGAGCTTTAAAATTATATACTTCCTCCAATACTTCCTCTTGCCATTCAAGAGTTCAAATGCTACCCTGTTTCTCCAAAAAGACGACCCACATGGAAAAGAAGCCCTATCACCAGGGGTGAAATCCAGCAGGTTCTAACAGGTTCTGGAGAACCGGTAGTGAAAATTTTGAGTAGTTCAGAGAACCAGCAAATACCATCTCTGGCTGGCCCCAGAGAGGGGTGGGAATGGAGATTTTGCAATATCCTTCCCCCAGGACAGGAGAGAATGGAGATTTTGCAGTATCTTTTCCCTGGAGTGGGGAGGGAATGGAGATTTTGCAATAGCTTTCCCCTGCCATGCCCACCAAGCCACGCCCACAGAACCGGTAGGGAAAAAATTTGGATTTCACCTCTGCCTATCACGTTTTGGAGTGCATGCAATCAAATTAAGCCCCACCCACAAAAGTAACAGTAATTAAAACCCCGCCCACCCCAGGGTGCAGGGAGCGGGGTGAAGTACACAGGTAAAAAATAAGCTAGGGTGGGGATGTGGGGGGGGGGTGAAGCTTCCCTACTTACTAGGCCTCGCACACCCAACACCTGCTTCACTTTCTTCTTCTTCTTTTTTTTTTTCATTTTTAATTTGATTTATATGCCGCCCTTCTCCGGAGACTCACGGTGGCTTACAATGCGTTAAACAATAGCCTTCATTCTTTTGTATATTTTATACAAAGTCAGTTTACTGCCCCTACAAACTGGGTCCTCAATTTACCTACCTTAGAAAGGATGGAAGGCTGAGTCAACCTTGAGCCTGGTGAGATTCGAACTTACAGTAATTGCAAACAGCTGGTGTTAATCACAATGCTTTTAGTCTGCTGAGCTATCCTGGCTCTTCTGCGGCTTCTTGTCGCGGTCCGCTTGTCGGCACTCGCACACATTGCCCTGAACTTCATTTCACCATCAGATGCCTGCGAGAAGGCATCTGCAGCCAATAACAGAGCTCCAGATCGATCCGGAGCTCTATTAGCAGCTGCAGATGCCTTCCGACAGGCATCTAAGGGCAAAACGGAGGCCGGGGTGATGTGTGCAAGTGGCGGCAAGCAGCTGCAGAAGTGGGCCAGGAGAGGGCTCCTGCTGGGTGGGGCTGCCAGTGCCATGGCCGCGAGGTAAATCAATAATTAGAACCCTCCAAAAAGAAGGCCTAGCCATTTTTTTTTTGTGGATCAAAAGAAAATAAGACACAGCGTTCTTTTTGGAGAAACAAAAGAGCTATATATTTTAGCCGCATTTACCTTATTGGGGAAGGGCACGTTTGGTTTTTCACAGTTTAATAAGGCACTGTTCTAAAAATAGTAGTGGCAAACAAAAATTTGATTAACATCTTACAACTGTCAATGTAAGAGAAGATTCTAGACTATTCCTGCAGAAATAATTGACAGATTTTAGAACATCTTTATATATGAATAATTTGGGGAAAAGACTAACACAGAGATGAGAAAACCTTTTATTACTTTCTAATCAAAGCCTTTGCCATATATATATATATATATATATATATATATATATGTATGTATGTATGTATGTATGTATGTATGTATGTATGTATGTATGTATATGTATATGTATATGTATATGTATATGTATATGTATATGTATATGTATATGTATATGTATATGTATATGTATATGTATATGTATGTAGGTCTTTGGTTATTCGGGTCTTCTCCCACGTAGAATTGGAAATATCTTGGCGACGTTTCGATGAAGTCTCATTCGTCATCTTCAGGCTGGTGTTCTCGGCTTCGTTCTTCCAGGAGCAATTTGCCGAGAACACCAGCCTGAAGATGACGAATGAGACTTCGTCGAAACATCGCCAAGATACTTCCAATTCTACGTGGGAGAAGACCCGAATAACCAAAGACCTACATACAAACACCCGCGAAAACCTCAGAAAACATATGTATGTATGTATGTATGTATGTATGTATGTATGTATGTATGTATGTATATTTCTTTATGCCAGGGATTTTCCTACGTATATCAAGATGTTTCATGGCCTAATTTTCAGTGAAATCTCCATTCACTAGTTTTTAGACCTTTTTAAACATTCCAGCAGCTATCATGCTAACTGTTTGAATTTAAGAGGGAGACTGGTATAGATCTATTTCCATCTTGTTAGATTTCGTGTATATATATATATATATATATATATATATATATATATATATATATATATATATATATATATATATATATATATATGTGTGTGTGTGTGTGTGTGTGTGTGTGTGTGTGTGTGTGTGTTTTCTGAGGTTTTACATATCTATCTATACATACATACATACATACATACATACATACATACATATGTATTTGCTCCTAGAAGCACGAAGCTGAAAACACCAGCCTGAAGATGACGAATGAGACTTCGCCGAAACATCGCCAAGGCACTTCCAATTTTACATGGGAGAAAACCCGAATAAGACCTACCTAAATACCTACCTACCTACATACATGTATATAGTATGTATAGTATAGTATAGTATAGTATAGTATAGTATAGTATAGTATAGTATAGTATAGTATAGTATAGTATAGTATAGTATAGTGTGTGTACGTGTGTGTGTGTATGTATGTATGTATGTATATATATATATTCATCATATATATATATATATGATGAACCACTAGTGATAAAGTTTACCACTGCAGGTAGAAAAAAATAATTTGCTTGAGATTAGCTTCAAGTATTTGGTCCTTCTTTTTCTGACCTAGGCTTCCCAAGAGCATGAAGCAGACTCCTCGTCCCGATAAAACCTCTTTTATTTAGGCTAAAGGGAAATTCCTCTCCAGCAAAGTCCCGGCAAACAGTCTTTCATCAGATTTCACAACTACAGACCTTCATCAGGCTTGGAGAGTTGCCAGGCCAATATCTTCCAAGCTGGAGCAACAATTACTTGGTAAGATGTCAGGAACAGATCTTCACCCTAATGAATTGAACTAATTGTCTCCTGCAAACTCCTCACCCCTTTCACTCCTCTTTATTCCCTATGGGATGGGCCATTCACTGTCCACCTTTGGATTTACTCCCAAATTGGCCCTTGTTCCTTAGCTGTTCCCTTCTCCTGGCAGCTATGCACATGCAAACATCGGGAACAGGCTCCTGCTGTTCTGCTGCCCCACTGATATCTGAATCCAAAGGCAGCTGATAACTGTCAAACGGCCCTGAGCCCATCTCTGTCTCCGATGCAGAGCACTCATCAGAGCCTTTCCCAGACTCCAGGACTGGCCCATGTTCCTCCCCAACCTCCTCACTGTCTGAGTCTGCCACCAGACCCACTGGTGGACCACAACACTTCTTCTCCACCCTTGGACTAGAGAAGAGGCATCTCTTCTCCAAGACGTTACCAGTAAGCATTGGAAGAATGAAATATTTCTTCTACCTGTTGATTGTTCTCCTCTTATGAATGGTCCTTTGTTGTTGCATTCTGTTTACTAGCAGGTTTGATTAGCATGGCACTGTGATGAGAAACAGGACCAGATTATCCCAATTCAAGGTCATTCTTGCAAATAAGAATTGACACTTTGACACTTAGACTTATATGCCACTTTACAGAGCTTAACACAGTGGTGGGTTGCCCCCGGTTCAGACCGGTTCACAAGAACCAGAAGTAAAACCAGTGGGAGGCCCTGCCCACAACACCGGATGTCATCATTGGCAACCTGCACATGCGCAGAATCAAGGTGTGCATACAAGTGAATTGAGCATGCATGCACGATCCCATTGCAAACCAGTAGTAAAAGTAAGTAGAACACACCCCTGGCTTAACAGCCCTTTCAAAGCAGTTTACAGAGTCAGCATATTGCCCCCAACAATTTGGGTCCTCGTTTTACCTAGCTCGGAAGGATGGAAGGCTAAGTCAACCTTCAGCCTGGTGAGATTACAATTACAGTAGTGGCCAGAATTGTGGAAATGTGGGAAAAGTGGGAAAGTTTTTTTGTGGGAAAAGTGTATTTTCTAAAACTAGCTAATAACACCACTTTTTTGTTTGGAGTAGTACCTTAAAATTATATATCAATCAAGAATGCAATGTAATAATTTTTAGGAAGGATTTGCTATTAGAATAGCAGTTACAGTATAAAGAAGAAAAGTGAAACACATAGAAAAAACAAGATATACAAAAGTTATCACCATGTCAATTAATACTTGGTTGGGTAACCTTTAGCATGTATTATGGCCTTACAATGTCTTCCCATTAAGTGAACCAAGTCTTTTAATTCTTAAATTCTTAATTTATTTAATTTATTAACTGGCTTTTCTTGCTGGGTCGCTTCTGACTAACAAGTTTCTTTAGTCGGCTCCATAGATTTTCAACTGGGTTAAGGTCTGGGCTATTCCCAGGCCATTCCAGCAGTGGAATAGGATTATCTTGAAACTCCCCCCACCAAAAAGTGATATTATTAGCCATCAAACATCAAAAATACACTTTTCCCAAAAGGTTTCCACAAGGTTGGCCACTACTGTACACCATTTTCCAACGATACCAGCCATCAAGTGGACACATTCATCATTCAGCTGGTCAGTTTATTGTACAATTGCATTGATATCCATTCCAGCATGTCTATTAGTTAGACATGCCGGAATGTTATTCATGCTTGCCTTAGAATTTGAATGCAAATAATTATCTTCAACAGTTTGGTTAGTGTCCAGTGATAATGGAAGTTTAATAGACAGACGGCAGAGTTTGTTCGTTTAGGATGTTCAATAGGCAACAATGACAACCTCAGGACTCCCCAATTCATTTGTATGCCAAACTTCGCGGAGCCTGTACATCTTGCTCAGTGACCTTGAGACATTCAGTTTCATGCCTGCTTTTAACATTTTCAATTTTATATTTTTGCAACTTTGAATGAGAGGCCTGGGATAAATTGTCTCCGATCGTAGCGAAATCTAATTTTTTGGTGTAGGGTTTCGGGGGCTCTTGGGGGAGCGATTGGCGTTAAGAGAAAGCTGCCATTTGCTCATCCTTAATTATCTTGAAATGCAGGTCTGTCAAAGCAGAGATGGGGGTCATTTGGTGGGAATGAGCCAGGGGAAAGATGCTCCCAATATCTGGCAGTACCTCTTAGGAGCTGCAAATGCCTCTTTGAACTGTCACCGGTAAGGAGAAATTGCAGCAACAGACTTGACTAAGAAAAACAGCACATCACGCAGCATTTATAGCTCTCTCTTGTGCAATGACCTTCCGTGCTGATTAACTGAAAAATTTTATCATTGTCGGTACTTGCCCCAGAGTGCAACTTGATGCCTTTTAATAAATGGAATAAACCTGGCCTGCTTTTTTTCTCGTTAACGCTGTTACATGGGAGAATGCTCACAGTGGAACTGATCAGGATGAAGAGCCGAAAGGTTCCAAAATATTTTCATTATAAAGGGGAGGGGGAGAATACTCGAGTTCTACCTACTTCCTAAAGTGAAAGTTGCAGGACATGGGCTTTACTCACTTGGGAAGGAGATCCAATAAACGCAAAAGAAGACTGATGGAGTTCTTCTTTCATGTTCTGATATGTCTATCTCTATCTATCTATCTATGTATCTATCTGTCTATCTATCTATCTATCATCTATCTATCTATCTATCTATCTATCTATCTATCTATCTATCTATCTATCTATCTATCATCTATCTATCTATCTACTATCTCTATCTCCATTTCCATCTCACCTCCACCTCCACCTCCACCTCCACCTCCACCTCCACCTCTACCTCTACCTCTACCTCTACCTCTACCTCTACCTCTATCTCTACCTCTATCTCTACCTCTACCTCTACCTCTACCTCTATTATTTCTAGCTGTCTGTATCATCTCTGTCTCTATCATCTCTATCTATCTATCTATCTATCTATCTATCTATCTATCTATCTATCTATCTATCTATCTCCATCTCCATCTCCATCTCCATCTCCATCTCCATCTCCACCTCCACCTCCACCTCCACCTCCACCTCTACCTCTATTATCTCTAGCTGTCTCTATCATCTCAATCTAATCTAATCTAATCTAATCTAATCTAATCTAATCTAATCTAATCTAATCTAATCTAATCTAATCTAATCTAATCTAATCTAATCTAATCTATCTAATCAATCATCTATGAATATAGGTGGAGATAGATGAAATATTCCCACAGCCAGAAGCTCCATTGCTTTCAGATTGGTCCCATTATGTCAAAATGCCAGTAAGTTAAAAAAAAATGTAATGTCTTCTTGGACTTCAGTTTGACTCTCAGCAACTTCAGGGACATATTCATGTTATTTTACTCGCAGCCCCACAGAAGTTGACACTGTCTTCTTCTTCCAGGCTCAGCTATAATTGTGATACTTCCTGGTCATTTTCCATCCAAATACTAAAAGCCCTGGTGCATTTTAGCTTTTGGAGTTTAGCCAAGGAGAATCAGATCCTGCCAGAATCCAAAATCTGCTGCTTCTGTTTCTTATTCAACCTCTATTCTTCTAATAAGCATCCTTAGCTGTGATTGAGAAGATTATATCATTGACTCTTCCACAGATTTGGCATTGAAATTAAATATTGTTCTTGGCGATTGGATAAGATTTGTTAAGATGATTTCCAGTTGTATCCATAGCACTATTTCCCCTTCTACTTTTCAGTTCTGCACTCCTTTATCAGTATTGGGGCAGTATTTAAAGAAAATGGTGTAGAACAGCGTCTAGGAAAGTTACACTACCTTCTGCCAGCAATGCAAAAAAAAAAAAAAAAACAGAGAACATTTTAAAAGGGTTTTCAACATTGCCAATTTGACTGGCATTGAAAATCATCACTCTTGTTCTTCAATAAGTGATGCAGGGTCTCAGAATAAACCAGTTTTCATTTTCCCCACCGATTAGAGAGAGGTGAACCCTCTCTGAGGAATTGAGATAGATGTAATATTGTCCACTTGAAAAGATTATACATGTTCAGTACAAACTGGAAAAAAAGTAAATTCATTGTGAAATTAATTTTATGTCCAACAAGGTGTGAAGACTTTCCACTTTTGTGCAACCACTTATTTTGCTTTGTGTACCACCTGAAATGAAGATAGAAAACATTTTCAGATTTAAAGGAGGAGGGCAAGAAGATAGTCTTGATGGAAGTTGAAAAGGAAAAATGTGACGGAAAGGCGGCTTAAGTTTTATTTTTATTTTATTTATTTTATTTCGCTCGTTAAACATGTACGAGAAAACATATATAAACATGGTCATGAACACATGAACATTATAAACATGGACATGAATACGGGAAATGAGTAGGAATAAAAGGGGACAGTAGGACAGGGATGGTAGGCATGCTGGTGGCCTTATGCATGGCCCCTACAGACCTCTTAGGAATGGGATGAGGTCCACGGTAGACAGTTTAAGATTAAAGCTATGGGGGTTTGAGGATGTAACAACAGTCAGGTAGTGCATTCCAGGCATTGACCACTCTGTTGCTGAAGTTGTATTTTCTGCAATCGAGTTTGGAGCAGTTTACGATTAGTCTGTATCTATTGTTTGCCCATGTATTATTGTGATTGAAGCTGAAGTAATCATTGACAGGTAATTCATTGACAGGTAGGACATTGTGGTAGATAATTTTGTGTCTTATGCTTAGGTCAGATTGTAGGTGGCGTAGCTCTAGGTTGTCCAAGCCTAGAATTTCAAGCCTGCTGGCATAAGGGATTCTATTGTGAACAGAGGAATGGAGTATTCTTCTCATGAAATACCTCTGGACTCGCTCGTTTGTATTAATGTCCAATATACAGTGTGGATTCCTGGCAGACAAGCTGTATTCGAGAATTGGTCTGGCAAAGGTTTTGTATGCCCTAGTTTGCAGTACAATGTTACCGGAGAAAAAGATTCTCCAAAGATGCCAAGTTGAAAGAACTGAGGAAGGAAGAAAGGAAGAAAGGAAGAAAGGAAGGAAGGGGAAGGGGAAGGGGAAGGGGAAGGGGAAGGGGAGGGGAAGGGGAAAAGAAGAGAAGAGAAGAGAAGAGAAGAGAAGAGAAGAGAAGAGAAGAGAAGAGAAGAGAAGAGAAGAGAAGAGAAGAGAAGAGAAGAGGTTTCCTTGCCCCCAGGAGTACAGTAGAATCCTTTGTCTAATAGATTGTAATATGCAGGCTTAGCTTCTATACTCCTCAGTTTTGGTATCAGATAGCCATGAATTTAATGGAGTCCAAGATAAAATATATTTAAATTCTTAATACTCCCAGCATGCACCACTGTTTAATCATTACCATCTCTTTGAAGAAAATTTAGATTCCTTAATAGTGAGCCTGAAAGAAATCTTGGAAAATGTTAAAATAAATAAATAACCAGAAGATCATTAGTTGGGAAAATTAAAAAAAAAAATATCTCCCAACAGCAACACAAACAACATTCACACAACATTTACTCCAGTGGTGGGTTCGGCCCGGTTCGGCCAAGCCAGTAGTGGTGACGATATAATGTCACCAAACTGGTTCTTTTTGGGAGCTGTGGTCCCCTGCCCCCCCCCACATTCTTACCTTTTATTTGGCCCCACCCCCAATCTATTGCTGCCTCCCGAGTCCCAGCTGATTGGCTAGAAGGAAAAAAACTGTTTAAACTCTTGCTGCAGGGCTTCAAAGGGCCGCCCTACAGCTGATCAGTGTTAAAAGGCAGTGTGGTGGTAGACGGGTGCCTCCAAAAACAAATGAGTAGACCGGTACAGCTCTGCAAGCAGTTAAAAGCCTGGTAGACCAGTACCTCTGCTAAATCCTAAAGAATTGTCACATGACCATCAAGCCATACCCACAAAATAAGCCACACCCACAGAACTGGTAGTAAAAAAAATTTAGAACCCACCCCTGATTTACTCACAATATGTACTTAAAGGACAGAGTATGGGATTGTTTATAATGACTCAGACTGATGGTCTGAGAGGCGTGCTAAGTTCATTCACTCTGAGATCCAATCTAAAACTAAGAAGAAACTTCCTGACAGTCAGAACAATGAATCAATGGAATGACTTATCTCCAAAAGCTGTAGATGCTCCAACACGGGAAAGAAGAGATTGGACAACCACCTGAGCAGGGGTTGGACTAGAAGACCTCTAAGGTCCCTTCCAATTCTGTTATTCTGTTATTTTGTTATTCTCTTAACTCTCAAATAAAGCTGAGTAGAGTTCCCTGCTAAGCCATCTTTTGCTCCTTGCTTCCTGCTGATTTGCAAATGTACACACGCACACATATGCATGCACATTTTTTTTTTTTACCATGAAGACATAAACTGCCAATTTAGCCTAATGGAGACAAATGGGATAATCAGCTGTATGGCAGCTCCGGGTTGAGAAATCCATCAGAATGCCCAATGCTAAGTGGAAAGCTTCCCTGCCAGAGGTTCTGTAAACTAATCCTTCCTTGATTTGCTACCCTTGGCCTTACCATGTTCAACGGACTAGCAGAATATATACAGGGTATTACTGACATGACAGTGGTTTGGATGCAAACCAGAATTATGTTTGGCTTTGCACAGAAAGAAAAAATGCACCCGATAGAAAATGGCACAATGCCATACGGATATTCCACCAGAAATCATGGTTCAGCAACTTCCCTAAATACACATCTCTTCCGAAATGGCTATTTACTGATCTTTCTCAATGGTCTTTTTTGTTTGTTTGTTTGTTTGTTTGTTTTTCTTCCCCAAGCTGGAAACCTCCATTAATAAAACTACATCTGGCTTCGGAGTCCCAGCAATTCTGAGAAAGTTAACCGTGACACCAAATGCATCATGTTCTAGACTGATCTGGCATTGAAATAAAGATTGAAGAATATATTTGAGCAGCAGAAAACAAATAAGCAGGAATCAATTGATTCTGAGACATATACTTATGTTTTTGGATTGATTGCAATAATGCCATCCTGATGCCCAACCTTTTTTTTTTTTTGTAAATATTTATGAAAGTAAAATTCCTCTTGAATTGTGCAAGCAATATTATTCTGGCTAATATCACCTTCACTGTCATTTATTTATTGATTTATTAAATTTATGTGTTCACCCATCTCCCGATTGAGAGGAATCGACGTCATTAGAAATATGCCACGAATCTTTTGGTTGTAATCAAAGAGTTATTGAGGAGGAAGACAACAATAACATTTTACTAGATTTAAAAATACCGAACGTCAGTATTTTCTTTTTGCAAGATCCAATCTGGATTGATCACTGGAACCAGATTTTTAGTCTTCCAGGTTTTGGACTTGTGCTGGAGCCCGTCCTCAGGGAATTTCTCTCTACTGAAGTGTGTGCTTTGGGCTGTTCTATGTGAAATATTTTATTTTATTTCCTCCTCTATCATCTATCTATCTATCTATCTATCTATCTATCTATCTATCTATCTATCTATCTATCTATCTATCTATCTATCTATCTATCTACCTACCTACCTACCTACCTACCTACCCACCCACCCACCCACCTACCTACCTACCTACCATTTTATCTCTATCTATCTCTGTCTGTCTATTCTCTCTCTCTCTCTTTGTGTGTGTGTGTGTGTGTGTGTGTGTGTATTCTGTAGATCAGAATTTAGCAGTTTGGTGGTTCGAATCCCTAGTACAGGTCTCCTACGTGAGCAGGGGGTTGGACTAGATGACATCCAAGGTCCCTTCCAATTCTGTTACTATAACTATCCATCATCTGTCCGTCCATCCATCCATCCATCCATCCATCCATCCATCCATCCATCCATCATCTATCTATCTATCTATCTATCTATCTATCTATCTATCTATCTATCTATCTATCTATCTATCTATCATCTATCCATCCACCTGTCTGTCTGTCTGTCTCTACTCACTATCTATCAACTATCTCTATCATTTATCTTTTATCTTGGATGATGCCAGGTTTAATATAGAAAAGAATTCAGTCTCTCTCTCCTGAAGGCATTAATTTAATGGCAATAATTGCATATCTGACCAATCAACTGAAATTCAAATGGAATGCAGAGGAAACTTGCTTTTTAAAATCATCCCACTCCAGTATTTTTAGCCATACAGTACATATGAGTTATGACTCATCACCTTAAAATACATCATAATCTACCAAAGACAAAAATAACATGAAAAATAACAACAACCTTAATGGAAAATCACACAACGTGAAGAACCATAGTTTTAAGGTCACTGAGTTTCATTTCTTTGTATGGTGATCTTATTAATTTTTTCAATCAATCACACACTAAATAAGTTTCTAATAGATCTAGTGTTCTAAATAGATTAGAGATGGCAACAATAAATTTCACTAGAGACCAATTCAGAATTCCTTTCCTAGTTTCTAGAGTCAAGATTTCAAGTAGCTTCAAGATCGGATGATAAATACAGAACTAAACTTGCAACTTCTTTCATTCAAAATTCCTCTGTTCTTCAGTCTCCTTCTTACAGTAAGGTAAAGATTCCCCTCACACATATGTGCTAGTCATTCCCAACTCTAGGGGGCGGTGCTCATCTCTGTTTCAAAGCTGAAGAGCCAGTGCTGTCCGAAGACATCTCCATGGTCATGTGGCTGGCATGACTAAATGCCAAAGGCACATGGAATGCTATTACCTTCCCATCAACGTGGTCCCTATTTTTTTACTTGCATTTTTTATATGCTTTCAAACTGCTAGTCTGGGACAAGTAATGGGAGCTCACCCCATTACACAGTACTAGGGATTCAAACCGCTGAACTGCTGTCCTTTTGATTGACAAGCTCAGGTCTTAGTCACTGAGCAACTGGCTCAAGGTTGATTCAACCTTTTGTCCTTCTGAGGTTAGTAAAATGAGGACCTGGATTGTTGGGGGCAATACATTGACTTGGTAAACAGACTGGTAAGTGCTGTAAAGCAGTATATAAGTCTAGGTGCTATTGCTGTTTCTTCTTTTTTTCTTCCCTGAGTTCATAGAATACAACTATACAGATGTGGGTTTTCTATCTGTCACTTTTTTATAAACAAGGATTCTGGGCTTGGTTACATTCCTGCAGATATTTCCAAGTAAACATTTTATGGATGGCTGGGTTGTCTTTATGCTAAACTGACACCCAGAGATAAACCCCATCCAAGCAATCGGTCACCCAACTGATGGTTAAACTGGTTGAATCCCATCCTGCAGCAAGGTAATAAAGATGAAGGTAGTTCATACACAACTCTTGGCCACAAATGGGTAGCTTAAAAGATACACACCAGAAATTAATACTAAACTTACAAAAGCCTGTCTCCTCCTCCCTCCCTCTTCTAGAGTCATTGGAAAAATCTAGGGCTAAACTTTACCAACTTGTTGCTTGTTGATAAGAAAAGTAAAACATCGAGCATCTAGAAGAACACCGATCCTAGACTCATGATGAAAATGTGACCACACTTGGTGTCTGTTGATGAAAAAACAGTGGGACGGAAAGGCAAGCTGTCTCTTTCATTCTAAAGCACAGATGCACTTTCAGTTTTGTGGTCTCCATCATCGACAATCTTTAGCAAACAGCCATAAATTGTCAGGACGTATTGCTGTTATCAATGTAAAAATCTAAACCTAACAAAATCTGGCCCAACATATGTTACTATGCATGTAAAAATGGGCCATCATCCTGTTTGTGGAAATCCTTATGTCTCGTGATGCTTCTGCTTCAGGAAAACAGAGTCACTGCTTGTTCTCTAAAATGCAGAGGAAAGAAGTATTGTTCTGACCTAGGTTTCCTGAGTCATTAAAACACACAAGTAGTTCCAAAAACCTCTTTTATTGCAAAAGCTGTGAATTCTGTTCATTCACAGATGAGTCCCAATTAGTTATACAAAGTCCTTTGGGAGAAGTCTTTCAGGATAATTACCCACCTTTGACATGCTGCCAAAGTCCTTTGGGAGAAGTCCTTCAGGATAATTACCTATCTTGAGATGCTGTCAAAGACCTAATTGGCAAAGCCACATGGAGTCCAGAATCAAACAGAGCTTCAAGCTTTAAGCTGAACCGAATGAACAAACGTTGCTTCCTGCAAAGGCTCACGTGCCTTTGCTTCTCTTTTTAGTCTTATGGGAGGGGCCAATCATCTCCCAGCCCTACTCCTGAGTCGTCCCTTTTGCTTTAGCTGTTCTTGCCTTCTGGCAGCTCTGCGCATGCGCGTACTGGGAACAGGCTTCCCCTGTTCCTCTGCCTCACTGAGGTCCAACTCTGGAAGTTCTGGAGGCAGCACGTACCTCCCAGATGGCCCTTTCTCTGCCTCTGAAACAGAGCCCTCATACAAGCCTTCCCCAGACTCCATGGACCTCCCCAGCCTCCTCACTGTTCGACTCTGCTGCCAACTCCACAGGCTGCTGGTGGACCACAACAAGTGTCCTATAAAGAGGAATCACCAAAGGCTATGAGGGATGGCTCCCTGAGTGATTTATAGCCTCACAAACATATACCTGTCCCATGTCCATAGTGTCCTAATATCTATTTATATCTTGAAAAAAATAGTTGAAATTGGAAAGATCAACCTGCAGAAGGAATTAAAAATGTCAGAAAAATAAGGGAAATTACAGGTGTTGACTGTTTTGGATAGTCCTTAAAAGTAAAGGCAAAGGTTCCCCTCACACATATGTGCTAGTCGTTCCCAACTCTAGGGGGCGGTGCTCATCTCCGTTTCAAAGCCAAAGAGCCAGCGCTGTCCGAAGACATCTCCATGGTCATGTGGACAGCATGACTCAATGCCAAAGGCACATGGAACGCTGTTACCTTCCCACCAAAGATGGTCCCTATTTTTCTACTTGCATTTTTTACGTGCTTTCAAACTGCTAGGTTGGCAGAAACTGGGACAAGTAACGGGAGCTCACCCAATTACCCGACACTAGGGATTCGAACCACTGAACTGCCGACCTTTCAATCAACAAGCTCAGTGTCTTAGCCACTGAGCCACCATGTCCCAGTAAAATACGCATACAATAGATTTAATCATTAATCAGTAAGCTGCAAGTCAAAGATGGAAAAGGGAGATATGATACAAAATTGCATAAAACCCATCTAAACTGTTGTACAGTTCCAAGCATGTACTTTGACGCCTCTATGACTGACTGACTGACTGACTGACTGACTGACTGTGACTGACTGACTGACTGACTGACTGACTGACTGACTGACTGGATGGGAATGAATGAATGAATGAATGAATGAATGAATGAATGAATGAATGAATGAAAAATTAACATGGCCTCTCAACTCAGTCTTGGTGATTCTGGCTGGCTTACAAAGATTTACAAAGTGTGTAACTTTGCAGCATTGCAGTATTTGTATAGTTAAATCGGTCATGAAAAGAGCAGCAAAAACGCTTAAATAAAATGTCAGGAGGTTTGTTTGTTTTTTATTCCCTCTCTCCTTCAATCATAACTATTTAGAGATTTTTCTATCCAAACTCCCACCTACTCTCCCTTCTCCCCCATCCGTAATAACCACGCAATGGAATAAGCATTACGTAAAATATATATATATATAAATGAGTGTTTTAAAAATAGTTTTCTATGAAGGGATTTTCTGATTGGTTGGTCTGATCCTGAAAATACAAATTAATTTTATCTTTTCAGAAACAATCTCGACTGCCAGTTTATAGAGGGTTTTTTTTTTTTTTTGCTTTAAATGTTTTATCAGTTTGCAATATTGACGTAACGTGTAGGCTGGCAATTAGTATCACAGAATTATAGAACGTGAAAGAGTCTCATTGTTGGTGGCGTTAAGTAAGTTTAGTTGGGATCTAATGGCTGTAGGCAGTTCAGAATGTGAATTGAAGAAAATATATAACCTAATCCTGGTGGTGTGTTAAAGAGTCTTTGTTTATGGAGTGTGTGAATGTGAGTGTGTGGGTTTATTGCAAATTTAATTTATATGCCGCCCTTCTCCAGAGACTTAGGCTGGCTTACAATGCGTTAAGCAATAGCCTTCATACTTTTGTATATACCTGCTTAGTAGAGCTTTGGCCCCCACCCCCAAGCGGTGTTCTTTTTTTATAAAAAGTCATTTTATTGCCCCCACAATCTGGGTCCTCATTTTACCTACCTTGAAAGGATGGAAGGCTGAGTCAACCTTGAGCCTGGTGAGATTCGACCTTGCAATAATTGCAGGCAGCTGGTGTCACTTTAACACCACTTAAGCTGCTGCTTAAGCTACTGCGCCACCAGGTTTACTCTCCAGGACTGCGCCACCAGGACTTACTCTCCATTGCAAAGGACATTTGATAATTGGTACAGAAATACTTTCTGTTGACTATAACCCATACTGTAGCTTACCTTTATGAATGGGCCATTACTAGTGGACAGGTCCTATCTTAATAATGAAGAGAAGGACCAGAGGAGACATAATAGCAGTGTTCCAGTATTTGAGGGGCTGCCACAGAGAGGAAGGGGTCAAGCTATTTACCAAAACACCTGAAGACCAGACAAGGAACAATGGATGGAGACTGAACAAGGAGAGATTCAACCCGGAAATAAGGAGAAATTTTCTGACAGTGAGAGCAATCAACCAATGGAACAGAAGTTGCCTTCAGACGTTGTGGATGCTTCATCACTGGAGACTTTCAAAAAGAAATTGGATTTGTCAGAAATGGTGCAGGATCTCCTGCTTAGGCGGGGAGTGTAGTAGTGCATTCCAGGCATTAACAACTCTGTTACTGAAGTCATATTTTCTGCAATCGAGTTTGGAGCGGTTCACTTTAAGTTTGTATCTATTGTGTGCTCGTGTGTTGTTGTGGTGGAAGCTGAAGTAGGACAAGTAGGACATTGTAGCAGATGATTTTATGAGCTATGCTTAGGTCATACCAAAGGCGGTGTAGTTCTAAATTTTCTAAACCCAGAATTTCAAGTCTGGTGGCATAGGGTATTTTGTTGTGAACAGAGGAGTGGAGGACTCTTCTTGTAAAATATTTCTGGACATGTTTTATTGTATTAATGTCCAATATGCAGTATGGGTTCCAATAAAGAATTCTATTCTATTCTATTCTATTCTATTCTATTCTATTCTATTCTATTCTATTCTATTCTATTCTATTCTATTCTATTCCATTCCACTCCACTCCACTCCACTCCACTCCACTCCACTCCACTCCACTCCACTCCACTCCACTCTACTCTACTTTATTCTACCCTACCCTACCCTACCCTACCCTACCCTACCCTACCCTACCCTACCCTACCCTACCCTATCCTATCCTATCCTATCCTATCCTATCCTATCCTATCCTATCCTATCCTATTCTACCCTATCCTATATAGAAATAGAACACAAAAATAGAACTAGATGGATTAAATAAGAAAATAAAATAGCTGTAAACGTATAGAAAAAGAGTAGAATAAGATACAGTAAGAGTTTAATTGTTGTACAGTAAACCAATTTTCAGAAGAGGGGATGCTAAATCCAGCCTTTGTGTCTCTGTACTATATCATATTCAGAAAAACCCCAACAAAAGGGAATCCTAATTGAACATAGCCAGAGTGAAGAAGTCCTTCAGAAATCAATTTAGCCCAAGCCATTATGACAAGTGCACTAGAGTCTGCACTCTATTCATAGGTTCAGCTGCCAATATTCAAGAGCACAGGAGCAATGTGCAAAGGAAAGAAGTCACAGCTAAGTTATACCTTTAGGGGGAACAATTCAAACTCATAACAATTGTAAAGCTTTCTAGTTCTTTGTAGTTCACTATCACATTCATTCTCACAGTAGCAGACAAATAAAACAAAGGAATGAAGAAGGGGAGAGGGAAAAAGTAGAGGTAAATAGTCCAGATGCTTATATTCATGAGGAGGTTTAATTCCTGATCTTAGAGTAACAAAATTTTGGCTCCTAGGAACTAGAGCAGGGGTGTCAAACTCAAGGCCCACGGGCCAGATCTGGCCTACGGGGTGCTTAAATCTGGCCCACGGAGCTGGCCTGGAAATAACAAAGGACTAGTCTGTGGTGCCTCTGGCAGCCAAAATGGGGCATAGAGGGGCCACATGAGGCCCCCTGTGCCCTGTTTTGGCTGACAGGGTGCTGCAGGAGGCCATCCAGGCTGAAAATGGGGGGCTGGGGGGGCTCATGTACCCATCACACACACCATTTTGGCCAGTAGGGTGTTGCAGGAGGTGTCCATCCCATCTTCCTTCACCCAGCCAAACCTCAGGAGAGAACTACAATGCTGATCCAAGCCCTCAAAGAAATCCAGTTTGTTTGGGGTTTTTTTGGTTTGTTTTTTTTTTTTTTTTGTAAATAATTTTTATTGTAGTTTTTCTTTTCCAAAACTCTAATACATATTCAAACAGACAATGTCATTTTTATAAACTTTGGATTAACAAATCACATAAAATCTATATTATATACATATATACATCCTCAGCTTCTTTGTGTATATTACCTATTTTTGTTTCTGTTGTCTATCCACCTGTACCGTATTTCCCAAACCATATAATATTCCGAATCCTCTTTTTCTTTTAATTCTAAAGTTAGTTTATTCATTTCGGCACATTCAAATATTTTTTGAATAATCGATCCCTCTGGTGGTAAGTTATATTCTTTCCGATATTGCGCAAACGCAATTCTTGCTGCTGTTAGTATATGCAGGATCAGATATCTTTTTTAAAAAATCAGATTTGGTTTTTAATATTCCCAGGAGAAAAGTTTGCAGATTTAACTCAGTTTGGCAGTTTGTTAAATCTTGTAGCCAGTCTCGTATTTTGGTTCAATACTTTTTCACTTCGGGGCATGAAACCATCACGCATGAAAGAAGATACCTTGGTATTGGTTACATTTCCAGCACTTGAGGTTTAGATTTGGGTACATTTTGGCCAGACTTGCTGGAGCTAGGTGCCAACAATATAGCATTTTATACTGATTTTCCTTATAGGCCACTAATTTTGTTAATGTATCATTTTTATTCCAAATAGTTTCCCAATCATCTAGGTTTATATTATGACCTACATTTTTTGCCCATGCAATCATCAGTTCTTTTACCACCTCCTCTTCTCTATCAAATTCTAATAAATTTGATACCCCTGATCTAGAGGATCATTACATGGTGGCAGTGAGATACCATTTAATCCTTCCTTTCTGATTTCTAGAAGTCATCTGGTTTTCTGCAGCTAAGAAATAGTAGTTGTATCCAGGAGGCAAGCAATGGATACAAAGTCAATGTAGATTCTGCTTCTCAAATTATATGGGAGAGAAGAAGAGACGTGGAACCAAAACACCATATCTTTGGTAGGCCAAAATTAGAAGTTTGGAAAGGATGAGCAGAAACGATGAGGGGAAACAATAGCAACTTATTTATTCTTGTGAGGAGGAAGAGGGTACATGTATTTAAGGACAAGCCAGAGAAGTTAGGAGTGGGTGAACGCAAGTGAGCTCGGATCAGCTATCTTTTCCATGTGTTCAGCTATCAACTTGAAAGGACTTAGGCAAGAAAAACCAAAAGTACACATATATAGACTGGGTGAAACCAGGATTAATAGCAAATAACTGTGAGAGGGATCTTGGAGTCTTAGTGGACAACCAGTTAAATATGAAGCAACAGTATATGGCCAAAAAAGCCAATGCAATCCTAAATTGCATTAACAGAGGGATACAATCAAGATCAAGTAAAGTACTAATACCACTCTATAAAGCCTTAGTAAGACCACATCTAGAGTACTACATCCAGTTTTGGTCAGCACAGTATAAAAAGATATTGAGACTCTAGAAAAAGCATAAAGCAGAGCAACCAGGATGATTAGGGGACTGGAGACTAAAACATATGATGAATGGTTGCAGGAACTGGCTAGTCTAGTGAAGAGAAGGACCAGGGGAGACATGACGGCAATCTTCTATTATTTGAGAGGCTGCCATAGAGAGGAGAGGTTTTTCCAAAGCCCTTGAAGTCCAGAGAAGGAATAATGGATGGAAACTGATCAAGGAGAGTTTCAACGTAGAAATAAGGAGAAATTTTCTGACAGTGAGAGCAATCAACCCATGGAACAGCTTGCCTTCAGAAGTTGTGGGAGCTTCATCACTGGGAGTTTTCAAGAAGAGACTGGACTACCATCTGTCAAAAATGGTGTAGGGTCTCCTGCCTGGGTGGGGGATTGGACTAGATGACCTACAAGGTCCCTTCCAACTCTGTTAATATGTATATGTATTTGTCTGATAGCCTTTGACAGATTCACACACAGACAAGCCCATGCTTGTTCCATTCTGGTGTCTGAGAGATCCATCAGATCCAGCTCAGATGCATTCTGGTTGAAATTCAGAAGGTTTGGGAGATAGAAAAGGTGATCATGGAGACAGGGGAGGCCTTTTGCTCCTCTTTCTCCATGTGGAATCACAAAGATGGATGGAGCTTCAGAACCTTTGTGGATGAGTTGAGGAGAAAGCCACCAGTTGAAATACGGAAAAAGCTACTAAAGGACACAACAGGTCCAGGTCCATGGAGAACTTTAAGGGTGGGAACCCTTAGTATGTGCTGTGCACTATATTACCAAGACATCCTATTGATGGCAACAATACTAATTACATTTTAGCAAATGGTTTTCAGCTTTGTTTATTTGGTCTATTTATTCCACTAGACATTTATGCCCCTAATGGTCTCAATGTATTCATTATTGTGTTTATGTGTTTGTGTATCTGACTGCTTTTGTGATCTATTTTGGCATAATTAAGGAACGTGGCATAATATTAATATGTGTTTACATAACTTTCAGCAACCCGTAAGATATATTACAATTAAATCAGTATGAAATTGTAAATATTTTGCAATCAGGCAAGCCATTATAAGCATAAAATATTCTTTTCTAATAATATACAGTAGTTTAGAAAGTTTTTTTGAAATCTGCAACAAAAACTGAGGACGATACAAACTGACCTACCGTACTTTAGGCCACCTATGTTTAAAAGAAAGCAGAATGTGAGAACATGACAATTCTATTTCTACAGAAAGTGAAATCTCCACAGAGATTAGCAGAACAAATTATAAATGCAACAAAAGCACTAAATCTATCTTTAAACAATTACGATCCATTGTTTTAGATGATAGAAAAAAGATCTTTTTCTACGTATTTATATTATGTTTTCATTAATATAATAATAGTGTTTATAGGGGAACAAATCTAAAAGTTAGGATCAGTTTGAGATAACAACTCGGTGTAACTGTATTATGACTTACATTATTACTTCTGCATTGCGTACATTTTTTCTCTCAGTGCTAGCAATATATTGTGATATATTTGCGTCAATATATGTGTTGTAGATTCAGCAGGAAATTGGACTCAATAGGATAAATGGTTCTATCCAACTTCAGGTATTCTATAATACTCTACTATCATTATTAACATTCAATAAAAAGAATACATTAGAAATATTCAAGGTTAGTAGAAGGAGAAAGCATTTACTTTACAGCCCTTCACTAAAATGCAACATAAGGGTTGGAAGACTAATGTTTGAGCTTAAATGATATTTTAAGAGTGGTATGTATGTAAGAATGATAGAATATAATTGATAGATTGTTGCATGTCTTTGGCAATTTTAGGGATTTTCACACCATGAAAGGTGTCTCTGTATAACTGTAGGACAGATGGATGGATGAATCAGTCTGGCATAGTGATTAAGATGCTGGCCTAAAAACCAGGAAACTGTGAGTTCTAGTCTTGCCTTAGGCATGAAAGCCAGCTGGTTGACTTTAGACCAATCAGCAGGTGACTGTGAGTTCTAATCCTGCCTTAGGCATTGAAAGCCAGCTGGGTGACTTTAAGCCAATCAACAGGAGGGTGTGAGTTCTAGTCCTGCCTTAGGCATAAAAACTGGCTAGGATAATTTGGGCCAGTCTCTCTTTTTCTCAGCTCAACCCACCTCTCAGGATTGTTGTTGTGTGGAAAATAGGAGGAGGAAGGTGTTGTGGCTCCGTTGCCTGAGCCTGCGTCATCAGCAGGGGAGGACTCTGAGAGTGAGGGAGAGGAGTTGGCAAGGCCTCCTTCTCCAGAACTCTCCTCCCTGGCAATGCCTCCGGAGGACACCGAAGGGCAGGAGATAGGCCCAGAGCCAAGCTCGTCCCCGCAGCCACAGGAGGACATTGACGAGGGGAGCGAGTTTTGGTTGGACCCTCGCCAGCGTCGGAGAGACAGGAGAGCCCAGCAGAGGAAAAGGTGTGGTCGTGATTAGCTGGTGGACCACGCCTCTTATTAGACTATATAAGTAAGCGATCGTAGGCATATCTTTGTGACGAACAAAAACAAAGATACGTGGATCCCGGTGTTGAATCGGCCCAGTGTCTTAGCTGTGGTGTGTATGTGACGGACTGTGTAATAAACACGTTGGCAAGCAACTGTGGAGTGCTGCCGTCATTTTGTTATCATCTCCCTTGGTTGCCTGCCAGTTCCTTAGCCTCTGGGTGTCTGAGGGGGGGTTCTTTCTGGGCACGGGGCCAGAACAGAAGGATTATTAAGTATGTTGGCCACCTTGATTACTTAACTTATAGAGTAATTTAAAAAAAAATCTTCCTTTAAGAACCTTTGAACAGAATGATACCTAGCAAGCCCAGGACCCAGAAGATGAAGTGAAGCAAGATATCCTGCCATTATCAAACAAGGCCTTATTATTGGACATTGAGTGCTGGCAGTCAAAAGTCAGCAGCAGTAACCTGCACTACGGCATTCTAACCACTGGGCCACGGTGGCTCATATCAAATTCACATATACTGCAGCTGAACTAGATATTGATTGGCACACGAAAAGAGATTGGGAACATACAGCTCCAAAAACTGATTCTGGATTAGTGCAAATACCCTTTATGGCAATTCAAGACTGGCATTCGAAATTTTGTTTCAGTGAGAAGATATCTGCATTCTATGCCCGAATTATCCAAAGTAAGGTCTCCTTATAAAAGTTAGCTTTACAATAAGGCTCCAAGGCCATGCTTATGATACATCTACATAGTCCTACCAGCTAAACTCATTTCCTATATCTACGGTAATTTCTACAAACACACATTCCCTATGGGCAAGCAGCAGAAAAAACCCTTGGATTGACCCTATTATTAGCAAGGCTTTCAATTCCACTTTGTGTGTTTTATCCACTTTTTAACACAATGCAACAGGACAGGAAACAGTATCCTTTGAACTAGGTAGAGAGCAATAGTAATAGCAGACTTATATACCACTTCATAGTCATTTATAGTGCTCTCTAAGCTATTTACAGAGTCAACATATTGCCTCCAACAATCTGGGTCCTCATTTTACCTACCTCAAAAGGATGGAAGCCTGAGTCAACCTTGAGCTGGTCAGAATTGAATTCCTGGCAATGAGCAGTAAATTAGCCTGCAATACTGCACTGTAACCACTTAACCCCCACAGCTCTCTTGGATGTGAAGAGCAACCTCTCAGTGGTAGGAGAAATGTTTACAACTCAACATCTTCTTACTATTGAGAAAAACAGATGTGTTATACTTGATGCAGATAGATTCCTGCTGTAAAATAGAAAGGTTGGAATGAATCAGCTCTGGAAAAGTGTCAGAAACCAATAGAAAGAATTATAATCTTAAGTAAAGCCTCAAATTGATGTGGATGTTCTACCCAGATTTCTTAACTCCAAGGGCTCCTACTGGATATTCATTATAAATGTAGTTTTGTAATGCCACATTATAGGAGAAATCAGAATCAACCTTCCTTCCTTCCTTCCTTCCTTCCTTCCTTCCTTCCTTCCTTCCTTCCTTCCTTCCCTCCCTCCCTCCCTCCCTTCCCTTCCCTTCCCTTCCCTTCCCTTCCCTTCCCTTCCCTTCCCTTCCCTTCCCTTCCCTTCCCTTCCTTTATTTTTTTTAAAATTAGATTTATATGCTGCCCTTCTCCGGAGACTCAGGGCGGTTTACAAGGCGTTAAGCAATAGCCTTCATACTTTTCTATATTTTTTATACAAAGTCAGCTTATTGCCCCCACAAACTGGGTCCTCAATTTACCTACCTTAAAAAGGATGGAAAGCTGAGTCAACCCTGAGCCTCAAACTGGTGTAATTGCAGACAGCTGGATGTTAATAACAGGCTATTCAGCCGGTTGAGCTATCTGAGGCTCCCTTCCCTTCCCTTCCCTTTCCTTCCCTCCCTCCCTCCCTCCCTTCCTTCTGTCAGGAAAGAATATCATTTTCCTATCAAACAGCATTTCCTCTTCCTTTCACAGTGAATGATAGATTTAAGAAGGGGTGAAATGCTCCCAGTTCAGCCCGGATAACGTGATCTGGTAGCGAAGGTGGCAGGTAATTCGGACAACCGGTAGCAAAAGTCCCTGCCCCCCCCACCCCCCCCATGCCCAGCTGAGCCACAGGATCATCAGAGGCTTTTTTTTTTACTTTTAAAAGCATTTTTTCTTCGGCCAAAAAATGCTTTTAAAAGTAAAAAAAATAACCCTCTGATGATTGTGTGGCTTAGCTGGGATCGTCAGAGCCTTTTAAAAACATTTTTTACAACCTCTTGGTTGTAGAAAAAATGCTTTTAAAAGAAAAAAAAAAGTTGGCCACTCCCACCCAGTCACATTACCCCCCCCCCCCAAGCCACACCCACAGAACTGGTAGTAACAAATTTTACATTTCACTACTGGATTTAAGTAACTATTAACCCTCTTTTATTTTATTTTTTTTGTAGATAAGTCTTACAAAGCCATTTTATTCTTCCAAAGAGATATTGTAATTCAGTGTCTTCTATGCCTTTCTCTTACACCTTCCCCAGGGGGAAAAAAACCTGGATAAGCAAATAAGAATGTCATTTGACTGTGTGTACTAAATTGTCTTTCTCTGCCTCAGCGTTCATGAGAGAGTAAAAGTTGTCTCTTTTGAGATGATACGGAGTCTTGGTAACTTCATGGACATAGACAGAGTATTCTTGAGAACAATGCATTGCTTTTCCTGGAAAGTTTTTTTAATTTCTCTGTCTAGCCCCCAAATTTGATGGTCTCCCGCTTAAATATATCTGTATTTTTCAGATTATAAGATGCACCAGAGTATAAGACACACAAAGATTTTGAAGAGGAAAAGAAGAAAAAAAATAGTTTTTGGCCTCTGTGTGTCCAGTTTTTGCGCTCCCCAGTCCCCAGGAGCACTCTGCAGGCCTCCCAAACTCTCTGCGCATTCCATTTTTGTGAAAAATGGGCCTGTTTCCGCAAAAAATGGGCCCATTTTTGGTCTCCCAAAACCCCCACCTATCACATTTTTGACCTCCCCAGCCCCCAGGAGCACTCTGGGAGTGCTCCTGGGGGCTGGGGAAGCAGGCTGGGGAAGGGGAAGCAGGCCTTCCAAAACCTCTGAGCATCCTATTTTGGTGAAAAATGGGCCTTTTTATTTTTTTGGTGAAAAAAAAAATAGGATGAGTGGGGCAGGGTTTCATGAGGGTAAAAATGGCTGTATTCGGTGTATAAGATCCACCAACATTTCCATTCTCTTTTTTTGGGGGGGGGTGGGGGAGTGCATCTTATACTCCAAAAAGTATGGTGCTTAGCAGGTCCAATAATGCTTAGCATTTTCAAATTGGTTGGCTGCTCTCACTTAATTGGACTCATGGTGAATAAAACGTAGGCAATGAATATTGTTAGGTCAAAACACAAGGACTGTGATCTGTTTGACCAACAGTACAACTTATGGCTAAAGTAGCTAGAGAAACGGTGCGGAGAGCGGAGGTAGGAAATTGCAAGCCAAAACCTCAGAAATCTCCCCCATTTCACAAAGAATTTATTGCTGCCTCTAAACATGGAAGCCTATAAAAATACAACATTGCTTGTTTGGGGTTCATTTCCAGCTTGTTTGAGATTCTTTTCCAGCGAGATTCTGTTCTATTCTGCTTGATGTTTTCATTTAAAGGATATTGCGCCTGGATTTTCTTTGAACTTCATCTGAGACAACAAAAAGGGGAAACAGCAGGTACACTTTACAGAATGGGAGAAAGTGGATTGTTCATAATTAACTACTTTTATTATTTATGTCTCACATGATGTATGAGGGACATATGCAGTTCTTTGTCGGTGCCTCCGGGCTGAAGAGAACAAACACAATTCACAAAGAGTGTTTTCCTCCACTAGCTTATGCAAATGTGGGCTGTTGAGCTGATTTCTTTCCTTTTTTTAAAAAAAATTTGCTTTCTTCCTATTGATTTCCACAGAACAAAACTCCAGAGGAACATGGGATTCTTTGATCACCTGTCGCCATGTGGCTTTGGTTTTTTTTGTCCCCTCGCCACAAACATATTGTGTTGTGATATGTCACCATTGGTTGTGTCAATCACAAGGCTCTGCTGCGCCATGAGAAGAGGAACTGGAGAAAAACAACTGTCAGTATAACAGTGTAAAGGTGGGAGAGAGAGAATGCTTTTCTTCCCCCAGAACAATGGCAAGTTACAGCTGCGTGATCCAGATGGGCTGATATCGCTTGCATTGATGTTCCACACTAGGAATTCAAATGCCATGATTAGCACCCATTAGTTGAGACAGATGTTGCAACTGTACAATTCCATCTGCCTGGCTGGATATGGATCGGGATAAGCATTTTACATCAAGAGCCCAGAGAAGAAGTTAAACCATGTAATTCCATAAAAAGAGTGTCAACTCGCAAAGCATCCCTGGCCTGCTCTCGAGTTGCCATATGCAAGGGGATGGGAAAATGAACTCTGCAGCTGCGGCGAGGCAGCACATCAGTCAAAACAAAAGCACATTCCAGCCATCTCTCTGTCAAGGCTGTCTCCATGGTTTCCCACAGTGGCCAGAAGGGAGTGATCTCTACAACCCACAAAATTGCTTTGCTGGAGAATGTGACTGATGACATACCTTGAGGGGAGTGGGAAACATTGTCAGAGCTGGAACATAAATTGCATGGGATCAGAGTTGGCTTCACCTAGAATGTGCCGACACGAAGCTCCTAATAAATAACTGGATTTCTTTTGAAGCTTGTCTCAAGGTTCATGATTTAATTAGGGCATCCTTCGGAACCCTGACAGCGAGTGCCCTCCACTGCCTTAAGTCAATGACAAGATAGTATAGAAGGAATAGGGGTAAACTCTTGACCAAGATTCTTGTTTCACCTAAATGAAAATTCAGAATCTAATCTAATCTAATAGGAAATAGTGAATGGGATGGGGTGAGATATGATGAGGTAGAGCAAGGTCCTTTTCTTCCTTCCTAAATCTGTAAAATTGCTTTGGATAAAGCTGTGCCAATAAGAAGTGGCAGCATCTAGATAACTTGGTTCATTCACAAAAGGTTTCAGGATCACCTGAGTAGAAAAACATTAGTAAACTGTCCAGCTGTAGGCTCTACTGGAAATACTGGAAATGTCATAAAACAAGACAGAGGCAAGATATTGCTCTACTGTTTCCAGGAAAACAGTATCCATCAAGTCACTACGAATTAAACTCAATTGGAGGAAGATTGATTATTTATATTGAAAATCTGAGAATGCCAAAAAAAGCTCATAAAGTAGACAAACAAATGAAATAGCTATAGCACTTAGACTTAGTTGCCGCTTTATAGTGCTTTACAGCCCTCTCTAAGCAGTTTTAGAGAGTCAACATATTGCCCCCCAACAATTTGGGTCTTCATTTGACCCATCCCAAAAGGATGGAAGCTCTGAGCCTGATGGGATTTGAACTGCCAAATTGCAGTCAGTTGGCAGTCAGCAGAAGTAGCCTGCAGTACTGCACCCTAACCATTGTAAAATTAGTTATTTTATTGCAGTTAGATGTAGTGGCAAATGGATCAGGTTAGCAAGCAGGAGACCGTGAGTTCTTATTTTGCCTTGGCCACAAAGCCAGCTGAATGACCATGGGCCAGTCCCTCTCTCTTGGTCCTAGGAAGGAGTCAATGGCAAACCACTTCTGAACAATCTTGGCAAGAAAATGTAAATGGACTTGTCCAGGCAATCTCTGAGAATCAGACATGATTGAAAGATCTATATCTATATTTATATATCGGATACATACATAGATAGAAAGATGATAGCTAGGTAGACAGACAGACAGACAGACAGATGATGGATATCAAATGAAAAAAATTCTACAGTATCACTATTCAAATCAAGTTATTTGGCAAACACACATTGAAGATGATGGTGATAGTAACAAATAACAATAATAGTAAACTCACAGTCTTCTGGTGTTGTTTTTGTGATGTGTTAGATCAAATGCTGTCTTACTTTATGTAATGATATGACCAGCTCTGAGATACTCACTGAAGTATAGTAAGTTTTTTTTCCTTGTGACATTGAATGGTCCACTATTCAAACAATCACTTCAATGTTAGAAGTCCAATGGATTTCTTGGTGCTTCCTCATGGCCATGTACCACCACATGCCTTTAGATTTAGGGTGAATATGGTTAGCAATGAGCACCCATTTCATAACCTGTATAAGATGTAGACACAGAGCTTTCAAGATCAAAGAACTTTATTTGGGCAATTTTTCCTCCCAGAGCAGATGGGTTAGTCTTGAAGATCTACACAGTCTAGTCTACACAGAGCCTGTGTAGCATAGGGGGCTAATGCCTCCTACTAAAGGCAGCAATTAACACCAGCTGCCTGTAATTTCTCTGAGTTCAATCCTAGCCAGGCTCAAGGTCGACTCAGCCTTCCATCCTTTCTAAGGTGGGTAAATTGAGGACCCAGTTTGTGGGGGCAATAAGATGACTTTGTATAAATATACAAAAGTATGAAGGCTATTGCTTAACGCATTGTAAGCCGCCCTGAGTCTCCGGAGAAGGGCGTTATATAAATCAAATTAAAATTTTTAAAAAAAGATGCAACTTTATACCATGTTGGATTTGTTCTTGTAAACTAATACAACTTACCCCTTCATTCACATATGCAGCCTGTCCTGTCTTTTGTTGAATTATGCCGAATTCTTCTGCAAATCTGTAATAGCAACTTAGAGGGGGGAAATGGAGACTATTCATGAGGATTACTACCAAGAGATAGTGAACAATATTTATATAATAATACATCTTTCAGGATCAGCTGGATGCTTTGTCTTGCCCGTGTAAATAAACTTACCCTTAAGCTTAGCAAAGGAGTTGTTTTCAGAATATCCACATAATGAGTATTTACCAGGGAGAATGTCCCATTGATCTCAGTGGGATGCTCTTCTGAGTAATCAAAACTAAACTTTCACTATCACTAATCATCTAGTCCATCCCACTGATTCCCACTGACCCCTAAATATGCGAGGAATGAAATAATAGCCGTAAAAGGATTCCTTTCCCCATTGTAACTCATCTGGCGTTGACTCACTGCGAAGTGTAACACTGTGACAGCAAAGTTTCTGAATTGTCTCAGCAGTGCAGTTCTTGTTTGGTGAGTGGGGTGGTGAATGGAATATAGGCAGTAGCCGTATATCACCAGAATTAGTTTCTTGGGATTAGCATAATGTTATTCCATGAATCCTCTTTCTCATTTTACGGTTTCTGTATAGCTGTTTGCTTATAGAAAACCCTATCAATCAGTTGGGTTCATTAAAGGACTGCCAAAACAGCAGAGTTTCTTCTTCTTCTTTATTTTTTTCAATATTGTTTTTAAATAGTTCATAGGAAAACTTGACCCAGTGCAATTATTATTATTGTTGTTGTTGTTGTTGTTGTGGCTCCGTTGCCTGAGCCTGTGTCATCGGCAGGAGAGGACTCTGAGAGTGAGGGAGAGAGTGAGGAGGGAGAGAGTGAGGAGTGGGCAAGGCCTCCTTCTCCAGGACCCTCCTCTCTGGCAATGCCTCTGGAGGACACCGAAGGGATAGGCCCAGAGCCAAGCATGTCCCTGCAGTCACAGGTGGACAGTGATGAGGGTAATGAGTCTTGGCTGGACCCTTGTCAGCGTCACAGAGACAGGCCCACGCAACAGAAGAAAAGGTGTGCCCGTGATTAGCTGACTCACTGGACCACACCCCACAGGCTATAAAAGGGGGTGAGTTAGCCATTCAGACTCTGTGACGGACAAAACTAACTCCTTTGAGTCACATTGCATCTCTGGAAAACAGCAATCTGGGCCTTGGAAATATTCGGACAATTCTGACTTTGGGTATTTTTGTTTGTTGATAAAGTTCTTGGCAAGCAGCTGCTGGGATTGCTGCCAAGCATCTTATCGGTCTAATTGGTTGCCTGCCAGTTTATTTAACCCCCGGCTGTCTGTCTGAGTGTGTGTGTGTGGGACGGGGACAGAACAATTATTATTATCTCTGTGTAAGGCTCTTCATAGAATAGAAGGCCAGATTTTTTCATCGAGAAGGATCATTAAAAAAAACTTGCAATATTTGTTTTTCTTGCCATGTACATGTATACATCTGAACCAGGCTGTGTTGTTTCTCTGTGTCATATGATATATGAGGATATAGGGACAATTTTGTATTTATTTCTTTATATTGTCATGTTTATGTAGCACATATTGGAGGTGGTGACCCTTTGAGAGATGCCTGCAACGAAATTTCATTTTAATAAATGAAGATTAGTATACATTGAAAGTGACAATAAAGTTATTCTAAGTTTAAGTCTAAATCATAACAGTTTACAAGCATACATACAAACAAACAAACAAACAAACAAACCAGAAACTTGATGAATGTATATTTAAAAACATCCATTTTAATATATAAACATTCTTCTGATATAAACCAACATGGAAAAATTTGATCAAAGGTAGGCTACTGCTTTAACACATCACTTCAGTATGAACATCTGGAAAAGAATATTCGAGAAGGTAGACATAGAATAGAATTAGACTTAGAATAACTTTATTGTCACTTTGAATGCACACTAACTGGAAACATTAAAATAACATTCCATTGCAAAGAGCTCTCAAAGTTCGTGACCTCCAATATACACTACATAAACATGACGAAATAAATAAATGCATACAAAATTATGCATATAACCACATATATTCTATGACACAGTCAAAATCGGATGTATACATATACAGGGCAGCAAAAATGTATCTTGTGAATTTGCCAGCTGGATGGCATAGGGAACAAAACTGTTACAGAATCTGGTAGTGCTGCTACAAATACTTTGAAACCTCCCCCCAAAGGGGAGTAACAGAAACAGACCATAAAGTGGGTATGTAGGGTTTCTAACAATGCTTTGAGCTCTAAGCACATAGCGCTTATAAGCAGTATCCTGAATAACAGGAAGTCAGCTTCCTATAATCTCCACTGTCCTTACCACTCTCTGTAGGGGCTTTCTATCTGAGGCACGGCTGTCACCAAACCAAACAGCGATGCAGTTTGTTAAAACACTCTCAATTGTGCCTCTGTAGAAAATGGCCAGGACAAAAGGAGAAAGATGCAGGAAATGCAGTACTTCTTGATCTTCAGTGTTAGGGGGACAACTCCAGGTTGCTTTAAATAAGAGCAAGATCTACTAAAACACATCTTCCCACTGGAGTAATTACATTTAAGTTCTGTGCTGGTTTCCCTAAAATTCCAGCCTATTACTAAAGGCATTCGGTTATCTCTTTGATTTCTAAATTGGGATCTCTTTGAGCTTCAGGTTCCTTTAAAAAAATATTATTGAAAACCCCTCATTGCCTTCTGTTCTGCTATGTTGTAAACACTGTCACTGTTCATTATATCTGAAACCTTAGGTTATTAGGGGGAGAGATAAATAGCTTTGTTCTTTTTATTTTTCAAAATCTTAGGCCCTTTTAAGGGCAACGTGCAGGCAACTGCCTCCTCCATCCTCTTACACAGTCTCATCTCTTCTTAGGTTTTGTGAAAGGTAAAATTTAAAGAAGTACTTATACGTTGCTGTAGAATGAAAGAAAAAGAGGAGGGGGACAGATCATAAGGATCCAAAGAAGACAAAAATATGGACTACACCTATGTCTCTGTTTGAATTCTAAAGTCCCAACGCAATTTAGCTTCTTCATTTTCTATGACTTTATCTTATTTTATGAGGCAATCAAGCCATTCTCCAAAGCACCTGAGGGCAAAACTAGAAGCAATGGATGGAAACTGATCAAGGAGAGAAGCAACTTAGAACTAAGGAAAAGTTTCCTGAAAGTTAGAACAATTAATCATTGTGGGGTTTTTTTTGTTTAATTAATCAATTAATCATTAATCAACATGCCTCCAAAAGTTGTGAATGCTCCAATACTGGACATTTTTAAGGAGATGTTGGATAACCGTTTGTCTGAAGTGGTATTTGTGTGTCATAGGAACTGGCTCTCTTTAGAATTTCTCCCTATCTCCCTGAATTGATTAATTCAATTCAGCTTGCAGTGAAGGTTTTCTTACAAGAACACTTATATATATATAGGGGTGTCTCATAGGTATGCATGAGTCAAAATTCATGTAATAATTGAGTGGTTGTGTGGTGAAACACTAAGGTGGATGAGAGAGAGAGAGAGAGAGAGAGAGAGAGAGAGAGAGGAGGTGGAGGTGGAGGTGGAGGAGGAGGAGGAAGAAGGAGAAGGAGGTGGAGGTGGAGGTGGAGGAGGAGGAGGAAGAAGGAGAAGGAGGTGGAGGTGGAGGAGGAGGAGGAAGAAGGAGAAGGAGGAGGAGGAGGAGGAGATGGAGGAGGAAGAAGAGGAAGGGGGAGGAGAAGGAGGAGGAGGAGGAGGAGGAGGAGGAGGAGGAGGAGGAGGAGGAGGAGGAGGAGGAGAATTGAACGGAAGAGAGAAAGAGAAAGAACATTAGCAAAAGAGAAAGAGAGAGAACATTGGCAAGAAAAATACCACCCACTTCCTTCCATTTCATTTTTTTAACACATACCACAGTCGGTTAATATTGTGTGCCATCAAGACAGTCAAAAGGAAAATCTCAAAAAAATTATAAAGTAAAAAAATGAAATGCCATCAAATAAATGAAAGATCAAAAGTAAAAGACTGCTGCATCTTTGACTGGAGAAAGCTGTCCCATAGAACTGCCACTGAGAGTTCAACTTTATTAACTTCCTTTATGAAATGGATATGTAATAACAAAATGTATTTGAACTAGGATTGTTGTCAAAATAGCTCTCTCGTGAGAAAAATCTTGGTTTTTCTCATCGCACTGTTGTAGTGAACATTGCTTAAAAAAACCATTGTCTAAAGTAAAAGGCACATGGTGACAACAGGGATATTACATTCACTAGGAAGAAAGAAAACAAAAAAGAAATATTCAGCGAATGAGGACTGAATAAAGTAATTTCTAACGTTTGAAAAGTTCCTCTAAGTTTTCCCCAAGAAAAAGAATTTCTATTTCTTTCTGCATCTTGCATCCTTTAACTCTACGCTAACCGCACTCCGTTTGAATATAATTTTGTTAAGCCATCATTTAATTAAGCCACCTAGCGTCTCAGACAAGGTAAGATGGGAAAGAATGTAAATTTTTTAAAAATAGCCAAAGCTGCATGAGATAGCGAGTCAATAGAGAGTGAGATAATGAAAGATTCACAGTGATTCCTTAAGCCTTACAAAAAAACAAATGTGTTTAAGGAAATCCTAGTAAATAGAGCAGAAACCAAGATTTTAATATAAAGATAACCTTGCCGAAAGACAACCACTCTCCAAGAAAATTGTGATTGGTAAACTTTTCAATAGTTCTTTGTTTTAAATGCAGAATTAACCCTGGCACTATAAATCTATTCCACGATGCGTGTAATGCTGCAATTATAGAAGAATAGCATGAAATTGATTTGGAATATGATTGGTTGGGAATTATACTCAAACATTTTGGGGACATTATCGCATTAGAATACTTTAGTTTTACAATCTAGGAGTGGAATACCAGAACATTTCAGCTTGGGCAAAAATAAAACCGAGAAACAGTTTCTGTTTTGTCATGTTATTCGGTGACTTTTTGTTTTGTTTTGTTTTTAAGATGTTTGGCTCAGACACGACTGTGTGATAGTCTTACGAATGTAAGGAAAAGGTAAAGGTTCCCCTCAGACATATGTGCTAGTCATTTCCGACTCTAGGGGGGCGGTGCTCATCTCCGTTTCAAAGCCGAAGAGCCAGCCCTGTCCGAAGAAGTCTCCGTGATCATATGGCCGGCATGACTCAACACCAAAGGCGCATGAAACACTGTTACCTTCCCACCAAAGGTGGTCCTTATTTTTCTACTTGTATTTTTTATGTGCTTTTGAACTGCTAGGTTGACAGAAGCTGGGACAAGTAACGGGAGCTCACCTCGTTATGCAGCACTAGGGATTCGAACCGCTGAACTGCCGACCTTTCCATCGACAAGCTCAGCATCTTAGCCACTGAGCCACTGCATCCTTTCTTGCAAATGTACCTGTTACTGAATTATTGTGGGTTGTCTTTGCAGAGGAAGAGACACGAGATAGGCGTTTTTGGGAAAGGGTGAGCCAAAGATGTTGGTTTTCAGTTCATACTCATTGTATCTGGGGACAGTTTTAGTGACAGCATGGGAGCTGGTTAAAAATCAGGGTGATGAAGGCCAGAGATATCCAGGAATGGACTAGGACCGTGATGGCATGCAGAGCCCTCTCTGCAGGCACCATAGTCATTGCCCCAGCCCAGCTACACTGTGCATGCATGTGCACCTCCCTCTGCAGCGCATGCAAGGAACGTGCATGCACATGTGTGTGGGGTCACAAGAGTGGGGGGGGGGTGCAGGAAGCTTTGCAGGCCAAAATGCATGCCCCCTCCGTGCCCCATTTTGCACCTGAAAAGCCTCCTTCACCAACCTGGAAGCCAAAACGGGATGCAGGAGGGCTCGGGGCATATTGCAGGAGGCCCAGAGTGCATCCACGGGGGATGCACGCAGGTGGACAGGGCATATGAGTGGGGGTGGGGCTGCTCGCATTGCATTTTGGGGGTTCGGGCACATGCGCATGCATTCACGCATATGCACGCTTTGGGCACTCGGCATCATAAAACTTAACTTCACTGGACTAGGAGGCTTCAAACTCTTCTAAGAGCCACTTGATGAATTCAAGGCAATTTTTCCTGCTGACAGATAACCACATGCAGCAAAACCACATTGAGGCTTGCTAACTTCTCTCTCCCTCCCTCTCCTGCAATAATACTGTAGATTTTTACTCACTGCTTCTTTCCTTGTTTTGTTTTAAACAACAAACATGCCACAATAATTTCTTTAAAGACAGAGCAATGATGCAAGAAAACCTATTCCCTGTAATTTGAAAAGGGCAAGATAATGTAGCTTTTCCGCAACCAAAAAAAAAAGGAAGAAAAGTTAGAGACACCATCCATTTTCATTTCTAAAATGGTTTATAATAGGTGGATTAGCTTAGTACTATTTTTTTTAAATATATATACATATAATGGCTTGAATAATAAACAACAAAAGGCAAAAACTGTTCTAATAGAATCTTGAATGAAATCATTTTCTAATTGTCTTTTTTCTATGCTATGGTAGATACGCTCTGAGGAAAATATGAGAAACCATCTTTGAGAAATAAGCTTTATTTCTCAAGAAGAAGCAACAAAGAAGCAAATGTTAAAACATAGGGAGTGGGAGAATTGTTTTTATTTCATTTTATTTTATATTTATTTATTTTATTTATTTATTGTATATTTATTGTATATTGTAGCACTCTGCTAAACAAATAATTCCCTCAACATTGTCAAACAGGTATCGAAGTCTGCATTACTATTAATCTTCTCATTGTTCTTGTCACCCATCTCCTCCCACTTATGACTGTATGACTTATGACCTTGTTGCTGGTATCCTTAAGATTTATATTGACTGTTTCCCTATGACTATCATTAAGTGTTGTACCTTATGATTCTTGATGAACGTATCTTTTCTTTTATGTACACTGAAAGCATATGCACCAAGGCAAATTCCTTGTGTGTCCAATCACACTTGGCCAATAAAGAATTCTATTCTATTCTATTCTATTCTATTCTATTCTATTCTATTCTATTCTATTCTATTCTATTCTATTCTATTCTATTCTATTCTATTCTATTCTATTCTATTTTTTAACAAACATATCAAATCAATGCATGAACAATGTGGCACCTGAGTGTAATACATTCTAATACAAATAAAACTAGTAAAATTAATCATAGTCATTACATTCAATCAACTTACATATTTCTAATAATGATATATAATTATAATAAGTTGCAATCTGTCATTATTCAATTATTCCATGTTTTCTCTTATTGTTACTTTATTTTATAAAAGTGTCTACACTAACGTTCCCCTTTCTCTTATTTCTATCACTTATTCTAACTTTTAATCATGTCACCTTTTAGTGAAAAACATTTTCTTTCTGTCCTACTTAACTTCAAATCGTGTCACCTACCAAAAAAAGAGAGAAAAGAAAAGAAAAGAGAGAGAGAGAGAAGGAAAAGCAAATAAGAACAACAAAGAAGAAAAATCATCTATCCATCATCTCTTGTCCGCTTCAATACTTTAGTTGCTATGCTTTTTTTAATTGGCCTCAGGAGTGGGAGGATTGTTATCATTTGATCCAGAGAGAGGATTTTATGGATATCCAAAGGAAAAGAGGGGAACAAATTATATGAACATGTGTCATGATGTAATCAGTTTTCCTTGGTTTACTTTTAAGAGTTCTTGGTCATCCACCAACTAAAACCACTAATGGATAGGATTCAAAGGTGCTTGTTCAAAAGGCAACTGGACTGGATTTTTTTTCCCTTGAGGAAGACATTTCACTTCTCATCCAAGAAGCTTCATCGGTTCTAGCAGGATGGTGAGGGTAATAGAAGAATTAGTTCTGACAGGATCGGGTGGCGTGTTGGAAGGATCATATTTCTTTGCAGTCATCTGGTTGTTAGCACTTTCCCTGAGAGCTCTTGTGGCCACTTAAGGGTTTATCTGTGCCCCACAAGTGGCCTCAAGAACAAAACTTGTAATAGATTTTAATCTGTCATTGTTTAGCTAAGAAATGAGGAGTTACGATCTGCTGGACTTCTGAGGGACATTCCTAAATGAAAAAAAAAAGTACAATACAGGATAAATATTTAGGGCAAAGAATTAAAAGCTAAAACATGATTACCTACGAATGAACGCCAATCCCTATTCAAGGCATATTTGTTTTTAATTTAGATGATGTGGCAGAGAATAACCTGCATGCGTAGAGAGTGTGGAAAGAGATGAGGCAACTTAAAGTGAAAATTATTACAAGAAAGACATGGAAAAATTCAAAATTCCGGTGGAATTCCAATGAAGGCAAAGATAGATACGATACTGAGAAACCTAAAAAACGATCACACCTTTCATCAGTATGTTAGTGAAAGAAATACCGTATGAATGATAGCATTTTTAATGAGCAGAATGAAATTCTGAGATTCTCAGAATGCCAGAGGTTCCAGGAGTGAGAAGCAAAATGGCATGTTTCAAAGGAAACTTTCCAGATATATTATTTCTTTAAGAACAAGGTGAACAATAACTAAAAAAAAATAATATATTCATTCCATCCATCTAAGGTAGATTTAGATACGAATACTTTAAAGAACAGTGAATGTCCCAAAGTATTGGTAGACATCAATGATGTAGACATAGAGATATCTAAATAATCCTTTAGTCCAGTCATCATTAGAACAATTTATTATATGATTCAGGAAATTTTGTTTATCACTCAATTTGGAGCAGGCCTATGGATAAAAATTACCGCCTTCAGTTAAAGATCTAAAGCTGGACTAACAATTTATCTTAGAAGAGAAATCTTATCTTAGAAGGGGAAGGAGATAAATACTGAGAAAATGTCAGGAGTGAAATTCAGCAGGTTCTGACAGGTTCTGGAGAACCGGTATTTTGAGTAGTTCGGAGAACTGGCACATACCACCTTGGGCTGGCTTCAGAATGGGCTGGGAATGGAGATTTTGCAATATCCTTCCCCCAGGAGTGGGACGGGAATGGAGATTTTGCAATATCCTTCCCCAGGAGTGGGGTGGGAAGGGAGATTTTGCAGTATCCTTCCCCTGCCATGCCCACCAAGCCACACTGTGCCCACCAAGCCACGCCCACAGAACTGGTAGTAAAAAAAATTGAATTCCACCACTGGAAAATGTATACATTTTGTAAAAAGTTTGCACTAGGAGAATTTACCCTGAAAGAATGAAAGTAGGACAATTTTCAGATTTTAAAAAACCTAGCGTTCTCATGCAATTTAACATCTGCAAATTATAGAGAAACTGTGAGCTAAGAGACAAAATACATATATAAGTGGAATTTTCAAATAATACTTTGGAAAATCTGCTGAAATTTCCTCCATAATGAATTGATACCCTACTGAAGTATCAGCTAGGTATTCTGACATTGAGAAGGGCTTCTCAAGGGAGAACTAAAAGAGAAGAGTCCGAAGTTCTTAGTTGGAGAGCAGGAACCAATGGAAGAAATTTCCTCCACAATGTAGGAAGAGCAGACAGAGCTGGGGCGGATAGAGTTAAGTATGTCATAAGCCTAGAGTTGTTACATTGTTACAAACAATCCAAGCCCAACTGCACTTCAACAACAGAGTAACGGAATTCCATTGACTCTCACAGTATCTGTTGACAATTTGGTATTGAATTTTAATCGATTAAATTCTTGTGTGCATGCTTAAACAATAAATCTTGAACTGCAATTGAACACAAAGTTCAATTTTACACCTTTACACCTGATAACCAGGGCTCGGCTGCTTGTGGGTTCGCAGGCTTTTGGGAGAACCTCTAGCTAAGATTCTAAGACTCAGGATCCCAAATACCACTCCTGGCTGGCCCTACCCACCACGCCCCTCCCCTCCCAGGAGTCCCCATGTGGCCTGTTTTAGATGCAGGTAAGGGCAAGGCATGCGCAGAGGCTCAGGGAGGGTGAAAAACAGGCCTACTGGAAGTTCTGGAACGCCAGAAACTGGCTCGTTTCCAGCCTCCAGAGGGCCTCCAGAGCCTGGGGAGGCTATTTTCGCCCTCCTGGAGGCTCGAGGAAAACAAAAATGCTCCCTCTCCCTGCCGTGGTGCAGGAGGCCGAATAGGCCATGCCCACCATGGCCACGCCCACCCAGCAACCAGGTAGAGAACCCCTTGCTAAAAATTTTTGAAGCCCATCCCTGCTGATAACAATACATGAACCCCAATCTCCATGCAAAATTCTGGCTGTAATTAAAACAATGTTTTTGCTGATCATATGCTATGGGGCTTGCACTGGCCTTCCCATTTTTAAGAAAAGCGAGGTTAATTATTTCTAAAATCTGCCATTCTTGGACCACTTTATTAATAGATTGCCAGCTTAATGATGGCCAGTTACAATGAATCATCTGGTGTCATTTGAACTGGCACACAGGTGGATTCTCTGATTAATACCATCAAAACACTTCTCTGAAGTGTTACTCAAAGAGAGATGATTCTCCTTAAAGAAGAAGAGTAAGTTTCAGTTATAACTAGATTTTTCACTAATTTTGCAACTATTTCACAGAGAATTTGGTGAGGATTAGCCCAAGATAATATTTTTAACAATCAAATACATACAGGTCTTCTCCATATAGCAGTCTCCTTTCTATTCATGAGAACAGGGAGATATATCTGATTTTGCTTTGCCAGCCAGAAGACAGGAATGAAGGCAAGAAGAAGTTTCTATTCCTCCTCTTAGAATAAAATAGAATAGAATAACAGAGTTGGAAGGGACCTTGGAGGTCTTCTAGTCCAACCCCCTGCTTAGGCAGGAAATCCTACACCACTTCAGACAAATGGTTATCCAATCTCTTCTTAAAAACTTCCAGTGTTGGAGCATTCACAACTTCTGGAGGCAAGTTGTTCCACTGATTAATTGTTCTAACTGTCAGGAAATTTCTCTTTAGTTCTAGGTTGCTTCTCTCCTTGATTAGTTTCCATCCATTGCTTCTTGTCCTGCCCTAAGGTGCTTTGGAGGATACCTTGACTCCCTCTTCTTTGTGGCAGCCCTTGAGATATCAGAACACTGCTATCATGTCTCCCCTGGTCCTTCTTTTCATTAAACTTCTTCTCCTTCTTATAAATTTGTAAGGAAAAACCAGAATAACAGAATAATAGTATAGCAGAGTTGGAAGGGACCTTGGAGGTCCTCAAGTCCAACCTACTTCTCAAGCAAGAAACTTATAATAGTTCAAACGGATGGTTGTCCAATCTCTTCTTAAAAGCCTCCAGTGTTGAAGCACCCAGGACTTCTGGAGATAAGTAGTTCCACTGATTAATTGTTCTAACTATCTCTTTAATTCTAGGTTGCTTCTCTCCTTGATTCTTTTCCATTCATTGCTTCTTGTCCTGGCTTCAGCTGTTTAAAGATTGCCCCCCTCTTCTTTGTGGCATCCTCTTAGATATCAGAACACTGCTATCATGTCACTCCTCGTCTTTCTTTTCATTAGAATAGAATAGAATAGAATAGAATAGAATAGAATAGAATAGAATAGAATAGAATAGAATAGAATAGAATAGAATAGAATAGAATAGAATAGAATAGAATTTTTTATTGGCCAAGTGTGATTGGACACACAAGGAATTTGTCTTGGTGCATATGCTCTCAGTGTACATAAAAGAAAAGATACATTCATCAAAAATAATTAGGTACAACACTTAACGATAGTCATAGGGTACAAATGATACAAGCAACAAAATTAGTCATACAGTCATAAGTGGAAGGAGATGGGTGGTGGGAATGATGAGAAGATTAATAGTAGTGCAGACTTAGTAAATAGTTTGACAGTGTTGAGGGAATTATTTGTTTAGCAGAATGATGGCATTCGGGGAAAAAAACTGTTCTTGTGTCTAGTTGTTCTGGTGTTCAGTGCTCTATAGCGTCATCTTGAGAGTAGCAGTTGAAACAGTTTATGTCCAGGATGCAATCAACCAATCAACCAGTCACTCTAAAGGACAATATCCTCTGGTGCAACTGAATTCTTCCAACTACTTATTAATTGGCAAATCATTATGAGCTTTTCAGAGTGGATGGCATCTACCATCAACAAAATGGTCAGGATAAGGCATTAACACCCCCAAAAAAAGTAAAACTCCATGTCAAGCATCTTTCTCAAAGTTCCATTTTATTAGAGATGTCATATTAGCACATCTGGGAGAACCCGAATCTGAAAGGCCCCAGGTTTTCCCCACCTAAATCAAAATCAAAGTCCCTTCCCATGCATCCACATGTCCATCACATGGTCCAATCACGTCCCCGTCCCAACTCGGGTTGCTTCCCAGTCAGGGTGGAACCCTGAAGATTTTACTGGTTCGAACTAGTTCGGGCAAATTGTGCGATCACCGAACCAGTTGTTAAACCAGGAGGATCCCATCACTGTGAAGATCGACAGTAAAAGATGGCCTCCAGAGCTGACATTTGGGTTTACTGAGATTGTTGCAAACTGAAGGATTATTAGATGTCTGTGCTGAGTTTTCTAGATGCTTGGTATTTCTAGAGGACAAGACTCCCATTACTGAGAAGTTTAACCGGACCTTTAAAGCAGTATAAAATTAAACCAACAAAATCATCTTAGTTTTAGAAGCAGGGGATAACTGTCTCCATGAAACAATTCTTTTTTTCCCCCAAGTTTATTTTATTTTATATATTTTACAATGTATGGACAGTATGGCACCTGGGTATCATACATTTTGGTGCAAATAAGAATAATAACATTAAACATATTTGTTATGTCATCAAATTTATGTAATTCTAATGTTAATACACATATTTGTATTATGTTATAGTTCTTCATTATTTAATTATTCAACGTTTCAATATATTATTCTCATGCCAATCACAATATTGTTTACACTTACATGATAATTCCACTATTCAATTTCTAATCTTCCCTCTAATTATTGCTTTTATCTGATTATATAAAAATGTATATATTAATAATCCCCCTCTCTCTTATTTCTATCTCCATTCTAATTTTTAATTATGCCATTATATTTTTATAAAAGACATTTCCTTTATACTCTTCATCTCTTATCCAGATTAATACTTTAATTCTTATTCTCTTTCACTTTAATAAAATCAATAATAATCATAATCATATTCATTACATTCATCAATCTAATGTAGTTCTGATATTAATACACATATTTATGTTGTTTTGCTTTTCTATTATTTAATTATTCAATGTTTCAGTATATTATTCCAATGCCAATCACAATATTATTTAATCATACATACTAATAGCACCATTCAATCTCTAATTTTCCTGCCTTGTTATTGTTTTTATTTTATTATCTAAAAGTGTATATAATAGTTCCCCATTTTCTTATTTCTTATTATGATGAATTCATTCATTCAAGGATTTGATGAATGAAAGCAAAAAGCTTCTTGGCCTATCTATACTTCAAGATGAAGACATGGTGAGAATAGATGGATAGCCAGTAGAACATGTGTTCAAGAAATTACAATTGCTGAACTACTGATTGTTCCAATAAAATAATAATTGGATTTTCGATTAGCACTGGGTATTGATAAACTTTTCTACTTTTCTGATTGATGTCATTATGCCTTACAGGACAATTCAGTGGTAGAGCATTAGACATATTTTAGTCAATTAGTAATCTGTTTATTTTGGTTGCTTTAAACAAAAGCCCTTAGACATTTATTTGATCATGTAACTCTGAAGCCGAGTAAGTCCTTTTGTAATAAATTATTTGGCGTTCTACTTTCCCTGAAGAACTCAAAGGCCATAATCTTGAGATTTATTTAAGGTTTTCCTGCATTGATTCTTCTATCTACCCAAACAGGCTAAAATAATATATTTTGCTTTGATGGGCAAAATGGGATTGGTGAGCAAGTCAAAGATTTGGATTGAATGAACAAAATGCCAGATTGAAGCTTTTAAATCAATGAGAAGGATCTTGACCTGAGGCCAAAATTCAGGAGTCAACTATAATATAAAATAGGCAATGGAAAGTGAGAATCTAGATTTAGACACTGCAGGTGAAGCCAAATGGAAGAACTTTGGATAATAGCTGAAGATGAGACTATAAACATAGACAATACAGATGTAGACATATAGTCCTAGATGTAAATTGTAGTGGAATCAGTGGTGGGTTCCTCCTGGTTCGGCCTGGTTCGGCCGAGCCGGTAGTGGTGATGATATGACATCACCGAACCATTTCTCTTTGTTTGGGAGCTGGGCCCTCCCGCCCCGCCCCGCCCCCCACGCATTATTTATTTATTTATTTGTTTATTTGTTTGTTTGTTCAATTTATATGCCACCCTTCTCTGGAGACTCAGGGTGGCTTACAATGCATTAAACAATAGCCTTCATACTTTTGTATATACCTGCTTAGTAGGGCTTTTGCTCCCCAAGCGGTGTCCTGCATTATTCTTACTTTTTATTTGGCCCCATCCCCATTCTATTGCTGCCTCCCGAGTCCCAGTTGATCGGCTAGAAGGAAAAAAAACCTGTTTAAACTCTTGCCATGGGGCTTCAAAGGGCGGCCCTACAGCTGATCAGTGTTAAAAGGCAGTGTGGTGGTAGAACAGTGCCTCCAAAAACAAGGGAGTAGACTGGTGCCTCCAAAAACAAATGAGTAGACTGGTACAGCTCTGCAAGCAGTTAAAAGCCTTGTAGACCAGTACCTCTGCTAAATCCTAAAGAATTGTCACATGACCATCAAGCCACACCCACAAAATAAGCCACACCCACAGAATGTAATCTGGAGTCCTAGGAGGGAGAGGCTGATTTCCAGAGGAAATGGTAGACAGGGGGAAAAAGCAAAGGTACCCCTTCCCTAACAGTTTACAGAATCTATTGATAGTTATGCAGATAGTTGTTTCAGTCTGGCAAGATTCTGTCTGAAGGTGAACAGCAATAAAGGAACTTCTCAGAAGTAACTCCATGTGTCATTCTTGGTTCTTAGGGCCTGACAGACATAGATATAAATAGATAAATGCAAATTTCCAAGTAGCCCTTTACTTTACTGGATCCCTAAATATGCCCACTTACAATATTCTGATGGAGACCTCGATTCACATCATTTGATGCTGACTTATTCTTCTTCTTTTTTTAATTTTGAGATTAAAGATTTTAATGTTGAGAAAACCAGTGAGGGAAAAATGGGGAAATCACCTCTAGGGAGAATAGAATAGAATAGAATAGAATAGAATAGAATAGAATAGAATAGAATAGAATAGAATAGAATAGAATAGAATAGAATAGAATAGAATAGAATTTTTTTATTGGCCAGATGTGGTTGGACACACAAGGAATTTGCCTTGGTGCATAAGCTCTCGGTGTACAGAAAAGAAAAGGTACATTCGTCAAGAATCATAAGGTACAACCCTTAATTATAGTCATAGGGAAACAGTCAATATAAATATTAAGGATACCAGCAACAAGGTTACAGTCACACAGTCATAAGTGGGAGGAGATGGGTGATGGGAACAATGAGAAGATTAATAGTAGTGCAGACTTAGTAAATAGTTTGACAGTATTGAGGGAATTGTTTGTTTAGCGGAATGATGGCGTTTGGGAAAAAGCTGTTCTTGTGTCTAGCTGTTCTGATGTGCAGTGCTCTATAGCGTTGTTTTGAGGGTAGGAGTTGAAACAGTTTATGTCCAGGATGCGAAGGGTCTGTAAATATTTTCAGAGCCCTCTTTTTGACTCGTGCAGTATACAGGTCCTCAATGGAAGGCAGGTTGGTAGTAATTGTTTTTTTCTGCAGTTCTAATTATCCTCTGAAGTCTGTGTGTGTGTTGTTGGGTTGCAGAACCAAACCAGACAGTTATAGAGGTGCAGATGGCATACTCAGTAATTCCTCTGTAGAACTGTATCAGCAGCTCCTTGAGCTAACATTCACAGATGCTTAGAAGATGAGAAGTTTGGGTTAATTAAATAGGTCACAAAGATCTAGACCCCATAATTTATCAATTGCTAAGTTCTGTGCCTAGAATTTTACCCTCTTGTCATCACTCAGTGCTCAGTTCAAAGGTGGGTTTCAGCAGGTTCTGACCTGTTCTGGAGAACCGGTAGAGGAAATTTTGAGTAGTTTGGAGAACCAGTAGTAAAAAGACTGACTGGCCCCACCCCCATCTATTCTCTGCCTCCCAAGTCCCAGCTGATCGGGGGGAAATGGGGATTTTGAAGTAACCTTCCCCTGGATTTGGGGAGGGAATGGAGATTTCACAGTATCCTTCCCCTGGAGTGGGGTGGGAATGGAGATTTTACATTAGCCTTCCCCTGCCACGCCCACCAAGCCATGCCACGCCCACCATGCCATGCCCGGTAGTAAAAAAATTTGAAACCCACCACTGGCTCAGTTGCTCCGATTCTAGAATTACATTGCATTTTTGCTTTTTGTCATTACTGCTTGTTTTATATTGTCAGCTGCCAAGATTTGCATTGGAGTCAGGCAGCGCCTAAATCTAATCAAATAAGTAAACAAGGTTTCAAAGTAAATAAGGATTATACACTAAAAGTGATGCGGTTGATGGGATTGCTTGCAACAAATAATCTCTCCATCCAAAGAGTCACTGAGAAGTGCGGCTTAGCTTCATTCAGGAATATCTGGAAATAAGTCTCATTAGCTTTAAGAGGGCTTTATCCCAGGTGGATGAATGCAGAATTGTATCCAGACATTTACAGCTAATGGAAAATACAAGAAAATAGACAAAAGGCTCTTCATTAATCAGTGTTAGCCACGCTATGCTTTTCAAACAATCTTCACTCTGATCCTCTTGTCATTGAAAAAAAGAAGACAATGGGTTTTTTTTAAAAAAAATATATATTTTGCCTTCTCAATTAATTTAACCACATGCATTGTTTTTTTTGCTTTATATATCTGAGGGAGATAATTTCCCCCTTCCTCTTAATGCTAATTAAACTGATCAATAGCAAAGTAAGAGTGTTCTGCTTTAATTTCCCTGTCTAATTATTTGTATAAATAGCAAAACATTATTCTCTGGCTGCCAAGATTATGTATATTACCGCAAATGACTACAATCGTTATCTTTTGAACTACGTGACACTTCATTTTTTGTAGCTAGGGTGACTCCGGTTTCCCTATTCAGCAAGGAACAATTGTTCACTGTCAAGAACACAATGTATTTCTAATCATATTCTATCAATGACACGGGTTTTAGATTGTTAAATCATTTGGCTGGGAAGAAAATATATATATATGGAGGCCAGAATAGAATATAAAAAGCACATTCTTTTGGTTGGCTTGCATTATTCATAAGTGCAGTAACTTGTCAGCACTTAGAACATAATCAAACTATAAATGATGTCAGAATAGTTTTTGTCCTGACTGCTTGCAAGCTGTTTCAGTGATGCTGGATAATATATTACAGTTTGTATATGTGTTTATATTTAAAGTATATTTAAAGTACACCACATTGGGGGAGTGGAATAGTTTTCTTTTTTTAAAAAAATCTTCCCGTCAAAAGTTTCTGTTGGGATGAGAGCAAACATTCAAGGCTTTGACTGATCAGAAGTCATTATTCACCATTTTTCTGTATGCATCTTTTGCTATTTACCATCTGCTTATGCCCCCATGCTCTTCTGTTCCATGTTGCTGCTTAGTATCATTTTCCAAGCTCATGTTTTACATGAGAAAATGACAATTTACTTCGAGACATTTAAATAACAATATGAATAAATACATAAGCGTGCGACAGATTCTTACTTTTCACCCCCAAGAGAAAAGGGGGGGAGAAAATATGGAAGGATTATAAAACATGTCATTTGGGGTATAGCAATTCTGAATCTCTATGAACGGGGAAGCAATGCTAAATATGGCAGAAATTGGGGAGGAAGATGAAATAACTTAAGAATTTATTCTCCACACTATAGAAAAGAAAGCCAGAGTGAATCAAGACAGAATATGTAGCATATTCATATTCTATGAATATGGAATAATTGCTCATACCAGCAGAATTATATAATGATTTTTGGAAGTCAAATGTGTTAAATCATCTCAACATCCCTCAGTTTTCTTCAAACTGTTTGATTGGGAGATGCAAAAAGTCATTTTTTTTTCTTTTGCTTTCAAAATGGGAAAGAATTATAAGACAGGGATAAAGATTTCTCTGTTAATTTTATTTATAGTTAGAAGACAAAAGAGAGGAGAGACACGGGAAAACATGTATATAACAAGGGGCTTACTTGTTTGTAAGGATCTGTGCTCTAAATATTCATGAGTTTCAGAGGTAATAAACACATACTGTGTATATTGTGTTTTCAGTGATGATAACTACACATATAGAAAGCAAGGGATGGCATGATAGCATTATTTCAATATTTGAGTGGCTGCCCCAAAGGAGAGGAGGGTCAGCCTATTTTCCAAAACACCAGAAGGCAAGACGAGAAACGATGGATGGAAATTAATCAAGGAGAGAAGCAACCTAGGACTAAGGAGAAATTTCCTAAAGTGAGAACCAGTGTAACGGCTTGCTTTCAGAAGTTGTGGGTGCTCCATCACTGGAGGTGTTAGGAAATGATAATTACCTAACTTGTTGGGTTGGCAATATATAAACCTCAATATAGCTTTAAGACTGTGTTGCTGTATTGCATCATACTGTGTCCTGATTGGTTAGCTCTGTAGCCAATGTCCTTAAGAGGGAGCTTGAAATATGTTTAGTCTCTCTTTGCTGATCTTTGCTGACCATTATTGCTCGTTGCTGATCGTTATTGCTCTTTGCTGTGTTTGCTATTGTTTGCAACTGTTGATTGTGTATGACTACGACGACTGGTAAGAAGACTTTGTTATTGTAATATCCCTGGACTATTGTTTTACTATCTACTGCTTTATCTGTGTTTAACCTGGACTGTTTATTGGACTGTGCCTTATTACTATTTCCTAAAAGTAAACACAACTCAGTGTATCTTTGTGTTGGCTGTGATTATTCGCAACTGCTCTCAGTCGCTTTCATGCGCACACCCTTGCTACTCTAGGGTTGTTCTGCGAATTCCTCAACAGGAGGCTTTTAAGAAGAGATTGGATAGCTACTTGTCTGAAATGGTATAGGGTTTCCTACTGGAGCAGAGGGTTGGACTAGAAGACCTCAAGGTTTCTCCAAGTCTGTTAATCTGTTATATATGTGACTGGGAATATGGTTTTAAGGAGGCAGACCAATTGGAAATACTATTACTAGCTCCTTACATGAAGAAAGGAAGTGACTTAACTGTAAATTTAAGCTTAAAATGTTACAGCATAATATGCTTTATGAACTTGATTTGGAAAAACTGACATATAAGGTCTGCGATTCAGAACATAACTGTTCTGAAATACAGTTATTTTCCCTCAGATGTTGATAAAGAAAATGCAAAGTGTTTGAACATGATCAATGTCTGTAAAAAACAAAGGTCATATTTGAAGAAAGGAGCCAGGTGATAAATCTCAAAATCCAGAGCTTGAAAAGATATTCTGAGCATTTTCCTTGTCTTACTTTGTTTTAAGGGGATTGTAAAAAAAAAATTACAGTGCTCTACACAGATGGAAGGTAGATAAGTAGGATATATATTTGTGATGGTGTATTCTCTTGAACGGAATGCTTCCCCCCCCCTCCTTTTAACAATCTAGAAAGAAATGAATGTATGATTCCGTATTATGGTTAGTTACAAATGGAACTTCATAACAGCTGAAATGTCTTTACGGAGTTTCTTAGTCATCCAGGGCATGCTTGTCCCAAAGATGGACATTGTTGCCTTTTGAAAAAGCACCTTTAGGAAGCTGAAATGCAGAAAAAAAATGGGGAAGTGAGGTAGACAAAGAAGATTATAGCTAATTGCAAAATTGGAGGAGTAAGGACAGGGGTGGGTTGCTCTCGGTTCTGTCCAGTTCTATAGAACCGGTAGTAAAACCAGCGGGAGGCTCCGCTCACCTGCCACAATGTCATCATGAGTGATCTGCGCATGTGCAAAAACGTGCGTGCTCCCACTGCGAACCGGTAGTAAAGGTACGTAGAACCCTCCCCTGAGTAAGGAAGGACAGAGATGGCCTTCACTGCAATAAACTAGATACCCTGATGCCTACAGATACAATATCAGTAGCCCTGATAGCATAGGTGCAGTTTGGGAGTTGACGTGAGTGTTTAGTTGACCTAAAAAGCAGATATCGATGTCCTGTTTCTCTTTTCCCTTTAATAAATCCCATAGAAAAACCCTAGAAGTGTGGGTATTTTGGCATGGGCAAGCATTATAAAACACTAACACCATCTCTGTTCACAGACCAAAGTGATGAGATTCATGAAATATGATTATCTTGTTACCTGACACTTATGACACCTAGATCTAATTGGTGAACATCTAGAAAAGGTAGCACAGTTGATGTTTGTTCTCTCCCACGAGTGGCTTTGCAGAGGCTCGAATTTGCAATCTAGCTTTTCCTAAGATGATCTTATATAATAGATAGCTTATTTAAGTCACTTAGTTTTAGATAGTTTATCTAAATCATAAATAAACTATGATTTGGGAAAATAAAATGGTAACAGAGCAATGGTAACCTTGGAGGTCTTCTTCAGTTCAACTCCCTGTTCAAAGAGGAGATCCTATGCCATTCCGGACAAATGGCTATTCTCCCTGTCAAGAAATTTCTCAATAGTTCTAGGTTGGTTCTTTCCTTGATTAATTTCCATCCATTACTTTTGACCCTGTCCTCAGGTGCTTTTCATTATTATTTATGGAATAATAATGAATAATAAATCAAAAGACAGCTTTGCTTGGAACTGCTTACATTTAACAAGAACAACAACAATAACAATAATAATAACAACAACAATGATATCCATTATCATTGGGGCACTTGGTACCATGTCCAAGAATTTTATAAGATACATCAACAAATTGCAGCTTCCTGCAATAACACCAGCAGAACTGCAAAAAACTGCATTACTTGGAACATCATACATCTTAAGTTACTTGGTTGATACCTAGGATGCTGGCAGCAACCCGTATCAGCCATTAGCACCAGTCAATGGTATTTGTGATGCATTTTTGAATGTTCAGTTGACTGAGTCTCTGAATAAAGTGAAATAATAATAACAACAACAACAACAGTAGTAGTAGTAGTAGTAGTAGTAGTAGTAGTAGTAGTAGTAGTAGTAGTAGTAATACCTTTAAGACTATCAAACATTTACATCTGTCTTTCCTGGTCCTTGGAAAAGGAAGGATAAATGGACAAAAATGCCAAATACAGTCCGAACATTTGGCTGACAGTATGATGAACCATAATATATTATTTATTTTTGAGAAAATCTCAAAAGTTCAGTGAGCCACTGAAAATTGCAAGGGACAAGCACAAATGTGGTTTCATTCTTTATAGATTGACCTCTCTCTCTCTCTCTCTCTCTCTCTCTCTCCCTCCTATCTATTTATTTATCAGACTTGTTATCATGTTGGACTTCTCTCAGCTGGCAAGGTAAATACTACAAGAAATTATTTCTTGGTACAAAAAGGCTCAGATAAGCTGATTTACTGTAGCAAAACCATGAAGCCATTATCGAAGGATTAGAGTGACTGCTGTGCTATTTACACTATAATCAATATTCAAATTTCTTCAACCTCCTTCTCTCACAACATTACATAAAGGACTGGAAACACTTGTCTTAGGAACAAGCAATGTATTGTTTCTTATTTTGGAGGTAGCCAAATATAGTATCGGATTGTCTCCAAGTAAGAACCATCTTTCACATGTCCTGTGAAAGTTTGACGCTATGTTTTAAGGTTCTGGTAAGATATATGGAGGAGCACTGAATATGTGGGAAGGTGCCTGCTTTCCTGGAGTTGTTGGGCTGGGCCAAACCAAATCCAATAGTAAGGTATGGTGTCTTGCAAGAGCTGTGGTGTCACAGTGGTTAGAATGCAGTATTGCAGGCTGACTCTGTCCACTGCTAGAAGTTCGATCCTGGCTGGCTCAAAGTTGACTCAGCCTTCCATCCTTCTGAGATGGTAAAATGAGAACCCAGATTGTTGGGGGCAATATGCTGATTCTGTAAACCACTTAGAGAGGGCTGTAATGCATTATGGAGTGGGTATATAAGTGCTTTTACTATTGTATGTCTTTCTATCCCATTTTTTTTAAAAGAAATTATTTATATGCCACCCTTCTCCGAAGACTCAGGGCAGCTTACAATGTGTTAAGCAATCGCCTTCATATTTTTGTATATTTATACAAAGTCATCTTATTTCCCCCACAAACTGGGTCCTTAATTTACCTACCTTAGAAAGGATGGAAGGCTGAGTCAACCTTGAGCCCGGTGAGATTTCGAACTAGCAGTAATTGCAGACAGCTGGCTTTTATTTACAATGCTTAGTCTGCTGAGCTATCCAGGCTCAGCAGACTATCCTATTCACGTTCTGCCACTTGAAATGGAAATGTTTTCTGAGAACCAACTGCCATTTTGAAATTTCTTACATGTCTTCTGCACATCTTCTAGATTTTCCACATTGTGTAGGCAATAATGTCCTTGGTAGAACTTTCGGACATTATGGGAAATGGCTGATACAAGCTTTGATACTCCCTTTGCTTTCTTTCAATGCAGTCATTCTATTTTTACCTCAGATTTTTGTATATTGCTCTCTTCTCCAGTTCTTTCTTTTCTATTCTGCTGTCTCCAGGTACTGTCATGTCCACTATCCAGACTTTTTTGTCTTTTTTTTTTTTAAAAATCAAGAATGGTTAAGTCTGGAGTGTTATGTGGCAGGGGTCTGTCATGTTATTATCATCGTTATTACTACGGCAACTACTACTGCTGGTAGTGCTATTAATGATAATCTGTCAATGATTCACTTCTTTTCAGCAAGGAACAGTTAGCTGGATATGTGCTATTTCTGGAACCAAATTTGTATTGGATGGAATTAAATCATATAACTGTGGATGTTTTTGACTTGTTTTGTTTAAAAGGAATAACAGTTATACATAATTCATTGAGCTGTGTGTTCCTTTATCTTTTGTAGGTGGGCATATAATTAGATTTGCGTGGAGTTTTGTGCGCATACTGGTTCACAATATTCATAATAACAATATGCAACAGAGTTTTAATAATGTTATTGTTATTGTTAAGCGAGCTGAAATCTATCTCTGTCTGTTTTCTCCATTAGGAAATTATAATTTCAGGATATGTCATTTACTGACAGAACCTAAAGAAGAAAGAAAAAGAAGAAGAAAAAAAGTTAAAGGAAAAAATGTGTAAAGACTGACTAACACAAGACTTAAAATATCACATCAAAACACATTGCATGTTAATGAAGAAGATAGAAGAATCCTCTTCAGATGCCTATGACAAACGAAATCTAAACAAGAAATCTTCAAAGAATCTTTCAAGTTAACTCTCCAAATATTAATTAAGCAATTGGCATTATCCAAAATATTACTCGTTCTGGTTAAAATATTGAGGCTATTAAGAACCACCTATTATGAAGAAATGAATTCCAGTTTGCTTCTTTGGGGAATTTCATGCCAATCTTGATTTCTGGTGGTGACTATGTGGACAAATCCAATGATATTCTCCTGGAAAACATTCTGGAAATTTTCAGAAGTGGTTTTTGGAGAGGAGAGGAGAGGAGAGGAGAGGAGAGAGAGGACTGATTGATTCAACATCACCCAGTAAGCTTTGCACATAAAACAGCACTAGAATACATGATTTCCCAGCTTCTATTATCATCTTCAACTGCTACATGAGGGGGCCTTGGTGCCTCACCTGGTAAGACGCTGAGCCTATGCTCTGCTGAGGTCAGCAGTTCAGCGGCTCAATTCCCTTGAGCAAATAAACCGCACGGCAGAGATGGGTTTCAGCAGGTTCTGACTAGTTCTGGAGAACCGGTAGTGGAAATTTTGAGTACTTTGGAGAACCAATAAATACCACCTCTGACTGGCCTTACCCCATCTATTCTCTGCCTCCCAAGTTCCAACTGATCAGGAGGAAATGGGGATTTTGCAGTAACCTTCACCTGGAGTAGGAAGGGAATGGAGATTTTACAGTATCCTTCCCCTGCCATGTCCATTAAGCCATGCCCATCAAGCCACAACCACAAAACCAGTAGTAAAAAATGTTGAAACCCACCACTGCTGTATAGGGACAGGAAAGGAGCCTCCCTCAATTGTTTACTGGCATTCAGGCATCCCGCTATAAGATAACACCCCCAAAAAATTCTTTCACAGAGGCAGCCAGCCATCTTGGCGATCCCTGGCTAACACATGCCATATGCTAAAAAAAAAAAAACCGGCTACACCAAACCAGCTTTAAACACTAATGTGTATTTAAAATGTATTGATTTTGAACAGATACCTATCAAAATTATTCTGGGATATTGTTTTAGGCAATGAATGAGTGACTGACTGTGTGAGTGTGTGAGTGAATTAATGAATTAATGAATTATTATTTATTATTTATTTGATTTGTATACCGCCCTTCTCCAACAGGACTCAGAGTGGTGAACAGCCAAAGTAAAACATAGTATACAAAATTTAAAACAATTTTAAAAATTATTAAATAATTTTGGCCCACAATTTAAAACAGCCCAATTAAAATCAGTTACAATTAAAACAGAGGATGGGATCAAGCCAGCCTGGCTAGATGAAATAGGTGAGTTTTAAGGGCCCGACGAAAAGTCTGAAGGTCCGATATCCTGCGGTTTACAATTCCGGTAGTGGAAATTTTGAGTAGTTCAGAGAACCGGCAAATACCACCTCTGGCTGGCCCCAGAGTGGGGAGGATTGGAGTTTTTGCAGTATCCTTCCCCTGGAGTGAGGTGGGAATGGAGATTTTGCAGTATCCTTCCCCTGCCATGACCACCAAGCCACGCCCACCAAGCCACACCTCACCCACCAAGCCATGCCCACAGAACCGGTAGTAAAAAAATTTGAATTTCACCACTGCTGATGGGTAATGGAGTGTGGTCAGCTTCAAACAATATACTTGGAATTTTGTCTCTCCTGCCACTAGATGGGGCTAGAGAGCAACAAGAGTATTATTATTATTATTATTATTATTATTATTATTATTATTATTATTTATTCAATTTGTATACTGCCCTTCTCCTATTGGACTCAGGGCGGTGCACAGCCAAGAATAAAAACATATCAATACAAAATTTAAAATCAATTAAAAGAATTACACGATTTTGGCCCACGATTTAAAACAATCCAACTAAAACCCAATTGACACTTAAAAACTACAAACTACAAAAAGACTAAGAAAGGCTAAAAAAGGGGGTGGGGGTTACGCCAGCCCTGCTTGATGAAAAAGAAAAGTTTTTAGGGCACGGCGAAAGGCCCAGAGATCTGGTATCCTTCGTATCGCCGGGGGCAGATTGTTCCAGAGGGCAGGTGCCGCCACAGAGAAGGCCCTCCCCCTGGGGGTCGCCAGTAGGCATTGTCTGGCCGACAGCACCCTGAGGAGGCCCTCTCTGTGCGAGCGTACTGGCCGGTGGGAGGCTATTGGTGGCAGAAGACGGTCTCGCAAATAATGAATATTAATGAATTAATGAATATATTTGTTTCAAAACACCTTTGGTTGTGTATTGGGGTGCGGGTCTATTTTAAACCGGTTAGGCCTATTTGGACCTTTTTATGAGATTTGATGATGATATGGATGTAAGGAAGTTAGTGTCTAAAATACCAGGAAAGCACTAGATTGATAAAGTAAATATAGAGTTCAGCAGTGTCTATTTCATTTTGCCTTTTCTTCTCTTAGATTTTTTTTGAAAAGGGTTGTTTCTGCTTCCTCTAACAACACATGTAAAGTCTTTGCTTACTCTTTAAAAAAATGTTGGGCTTGCTTGCTTGCCAGATCTTAAATTTCTTTGTCTTCCGTCTCTTTATTTTCATTATTTCATTTCATTTGATTTGATTTATATACCACCCTACTCCCAAAGGACTCAGGGCGGTGAACAGCCAAACAATAAAAATACATAAATACAAAATTTAAAAAAATAGCATAAAATCAAATTAAACACTTCGGCCCAAACAAATTAAAACACCCCAATAATTTAAAACCAATTTAAAATTGTACATATTAAAAGAGGGAAAAAGATTAGAAAATATATAGAAGATAGTTTTCTGATACCACTTGCCCCATTTCCTTTCTTTGACAACATCATGGAAGCATTTTATAAGTAGTCCTTGACTTACAACTACAAGTGGCCCCTCAATTTCCGCCACTAAGTGAGGCATTTGCTAAGTAAGTTTTTTTCTCATTTCATGACCTTTCTGATCACGGTTGTTAAGTGAATCTGGCTTTCCCATTGACTTTGCTTGCCAGAAGGTCGCAGAAGCTGAACACATGACCCTGGGATACTGCGACCGTCATAAATATGAGTCAGTTGCCAAGTATCCGGATTTTGATCATGTGACCGTGATGATGCCACAATGGTCGTACGTGTGAAAAACCATCATAATTCATTTTTCAGTGCTGCTGTAGCTTTGAATGGACACTAAATGGATTGTTATAAGTCAAGGACTGCCTGTACAAAACATTTATAGTGAAAACTGCCACTACAATATCCTGCCTGGCAAACAGTGGAGGAAGGCAACTATTAGATTGCCCCCGGAGATACGTAGGATCCCCGACCTACGTGCCTTTCGCCGTACCCTTAAGACTCTACTTTTCCAACAGGCTGGGCTGACGAAATAATGAAATTTTAATTGGGTATTTTAATTGTGAACCTTTTTTAAAAAAATAGGGCCAAATAATTTAATACGTTTTAAATCGTTTTTAAGTTTTATGGTATTTGTTGTTTTTATTATGGCTGTACACCGCCCTGAGTCCTACGGGAGAAGGGCAGTATAAAAATTTGAAAGAAAGAAAGAAAGAAAGAAAGAAAGAAAGAAAGGAAGGAAGGAAGGAAGGAAGGAAGGAAGGAAGGAAGGAAGGAAGGAAGGAAGGAAGGAAGGAAGGAAGGAAGGAAGGAAAGAAAGAAAGAAAGAAAGAAAGAAAGAAAGAAAGAAAGAAAGAAAGAAAGAAAGAAAGAAAGAAAGAAAGAAAGAAAGAAAGAAAGAAAGAAAGAAAGAAAGAAAGAAAGAAATTTGTCAGATGCTGGACTTTTGTGTCACCAAGTTTTTGTTTTTTTTAATTTTCTCCTTAACAATGTTTGTATTGAGTGTAAAATAATTAGGCATTCTGAAAAAAAGAAAAGAAAAGAAAACCTAAATTACATATTAGACAGAGGGTATTATTAGTAACGTACAAAAATTCATTTATTATTTTACATGGCAGCCTCCCTTTTCCAGCACTCCTTGCCTCTTGAGCTTAACATCTTTGTCTTACTTATACTTTCCAACCAGTAGAAATATAAATTATGAGTTGGCGAACAAAGACAATCTGTTTCCATGATATTATATGTGACAATTTTTCCCCCTCTCTCTCTAAACTCCTACAGTGTATTTTCAGAAATGTAATAGGCAATTTCAGAGATTTACTTGAGGAAAAAGCTCCTCTTGGTAGGAAAAAATAAGTTTTAATGGGAGATTTGTGACTTGGAAACATGACGTCTGAAGAGCACCTGGGTGTCGACATTGTCAACTAGAAAATTATGAGCTGTATTAGAAATCTAAGTTCATAAGCCTGTATGGAATTGACAAGTTTGGCTCCTTTTTAAAATTGTGCCCAATTTCCTTGGGACCTGTGTAATTTTCTCTTCTCTGGAATCCTTGGTGGCAGGGGTGGGCTACTGGGGGTTCGCAGGGGTTCGGGAGAACATCTAGCTAAGATTCTAAGCCCGTGATGGCAAACCTGTGGCACCACTCAGAGCTGTATCAATTGGAACGCAAGCATTGCCGTAGCTAAGCTTCAGCACACATGTGTATGCTGGCCAACTGATTTTTAGTCCTTTTGGTCCTATCAGAAGTTGGGAAATGGGCTGTTTCCTGCCTCCGGAGGGCCTCCGGGGTGGAGGGGGAGGCTGTTTTCACTCTCCCCAGGCTCCTAGGAAGTCTCTGGAGCCTGGAGAGGGTGAAAAATGGGCCTACCGGGCCCCCTGTGCCATCATGTGCTAAAAGAGGGGGCACATGCACAGGGGTGGGGCACATTGAATTATGGGTGTGGGCACACACATGGCTGACCTCGCCACGCTCCCCCCCCCGCTTTTGGCACGTGATAGCAAAAAGGTTAGCCATCACTCTTCTAAGCAGTTCGGAGAACCCCCAAATCCCACTCCTGGCTGGCCCCGCCAACCCTGCCCCTCCGTTCATTGTATGTTTTAGCCTCCAGTCCCCTAATCATCTTTGTTGTTCTTCTCTGCACTCTTTCTAGAGTCTCAATATCCTTTTATAGTGTGGTGGCCAAAACTGGATGCAGTATTCTATGTGTGGTCTTACTAAGGCTTTATAGAGTGGTATTAGTATGTCATTTGGTCTAGATTGTATACCTCTGTTAATGCAATTTAGGATTGCATTGGCTTTTTTGGCTGCCACCACACACTGTTGGCTCATATTTAATTGGTTGTCCACTAAGACTCCAAGATCCCTCTCACAGTTACTGCTATTTAGTCTGGTTTCACCCAGTCTATATGTGTACTTATGCTTTTTCTTGCCTAAGTGTAAGACTTTACTTTTCTCTGTGTTGGATTTCATTTGTTAGATAGGGCCAAGTGTTCAAGTCTGTCAAGATCCATCTGTATCTTGACTCTACCATCTAGGGGTGTTGAATATTCCTGCCGGCTTAGTATCATCTTCAAATCTGGTAAATTCCCCTTCTATTGTGTCATCTAAGTCATTTATGACAATATTGAAGAGTACTGGGCCTAAAACCAAGTACTTGTGGAAACCCCACTGCTTACTTCCCTCCATGTAGGTGTAGTACCATTAAGGACTACTCATTGAGTATGGTTTGTCAGCCAGTTACAAATCCATCTGATGGTGATATTATCTATCCTACTTTTTTTTTTTACCTTACCAAGAAGTAGGTTGTTTTCTACTTTGTTGAATGCCTTGATGAAGTCTAAGTATATTATGTCCACAGTATTTCACTAGTCTACTAATGTGGTTACTATGTTGAAGAATGAATGTTGTAAATGTAAACAATAATATCTTAGAACAATTAATAGGATTAGGTCAGGCCTTCTTGCAGTTTGGAAAATTGAAGGTAAGCATCAAAAAGTGACAAAATAATTTATTTTTTTTTACTTCTAATTCTGTAATCCCTCATTTCAGATCTCCCTCTTGTACTAGTGGATTTATTATGTTATTTACAAAATAATAAATTTATAATAATTATTTATCAATGGCTCTTAAAAGACATTGAGTTGGTTATTCAAAATCACATAGAGGTGTGAAATAAGGAACTGGAATATTCAATATCTGAATGCAAAAAAGAATACTATTCTGTCATCCATCTCACTCTTCTATAGATTTAACATTATATGATAGATAGATAGATAGATAGATAGATAGATAGATAGATAGATAGATAGATAGAGATAGAGATAGAGATAGAGATAGAGATAGAGATAGAGATAGAGATAGAGATAGAGATAGAGATAGAGATAGAGATAGAGATAGAGATAGAGATAGAGATAGCTAAAGGTATAGGTAAACGTTTCCCTATTCACTCATGTCTGACTCTGAGGAGTGGTGCCAGTGGTTAGAGTGCAGTATTGCACTTCAGCTGACTGCTAGCTGCAGTTCAGCAGTTCAAATCTCACTGGCTCAAGGTTGACTCAGCCTTCGATCCTTCTGAGGTGGGTAAAATGAGGACCCAGATTGTTGGAGGTAATATGCTGAGTCTGTAAACCACTTAGAGAGGACTGTAAAAGCACTATGAAGCGGTATATAAGTCTAAGTGCTATTGCTATTAGCTGAGGGAGCATTGTCCAAGGAGTTTCTGTGGTCATTTGGCCAACATGACATCATGGCACAGCAGAGAATGTGTGGTGAAGCACAGTATGGAGAGGGGGAGAGAGAGGGAGAAGAATCTGAGGGTTTCAACTCATAATTAAGTTTGTGTTGTTCAAAAATCATATTAATTAATCAGATGAAGATTTTTGGTTCAGAGTAGGCATCGTAGCAGTGAAATAACTGAGAAAGAAACAAAGCAAGGAAATGCTCAATGGAAGCCACATTCTAAGGTGAAAAATAAACAGGGCAGAAACACAAATCAAATTTTGAAACCAACAAACAAAACTGACTGTGGACTAGCCGAGAAAGCTAGTCGCAGGATGAAAATATATAACATTTTCTTAGAGACAGTTTTCAAATTGAACTGGAGAAGCTGTTTACAAGAGAAGTGCTTAATTCATTTGGTTTCCTAGCAAGACTGGATCTTAACGTTAATAGTTTCTGAAAAGATATTGTGGGAACTTATCCCAACACTTCCATATTTCCTTTCCCTCCGATAAAGTTCTAACAGCCACAGAACATTTCAAATATTTTGAATGTACAGCAAGAAAGTGGTTGATATTAAATGTTTTTCCATCTTTCTAAGCCAGGGGTCAGCAACCATGGCTCTGGAGCCACATGTGGCTCTTTCATCCCTCTGCTGTGGCTCCCTGTTGCTGGTCAGATCCACAATTGATAGGGCTTCCGGTCAGCAGAGGAAAAAGGACGCCATGCTAGGAGGAGACTCTATGGTGAGGGAATGAGATTTCTGGTCAGCAGAGGAAAAAAGACACCGTGCTAGGAGGAGACTACGATGGGGGAACTGGACTTCTGGTCGACTCCAGAATTGAATGGGGGCTTCTGGTTAGGACCTTTGTGGCTCTTTGAGTGTTTAAGATTGCCGACCCCTGCTCTAAATCTATGTATGAGAGGGAACAAGAGCTGCTTCTTGATTAACCTTAAATCCACCACTCAGCTTTCAACATTACCCTTGTGCCGAATGGAAACTCTTGACAGAAATGGCATTTGTACATCTCATTTCTTGAAGTGCCAAGAAGAGAAGGGGTGGAGGTGTGTGGGAGGGTACAACTTGAAAAAAAACAAAACCTTAACAAAGCAAAATTAGGTCAAATCATTTAGGGAGACCTCACTAAAACTGACAGAACAATTGGCAAGTTTTCTAGTTCTAAAATTATATAGAATTCTTCTCCAGGAAGATCATTAAGAAACAAAATAGGAGAAGATGATAGCATTTAGGATTAAGGTGAATCAATTTAGCTGGCCTAACGATAAACCAGCAAAGCAGATAATTGTATCTAAAGTTTGTTTTTATTAGGTTGTACTTTGGAAGTAAAATAAACAGTGTGACTTTGTGTCAGTTGTAAGGTATACAATGTCAATACATTATTTCAATGGTTTAGATTTTTTTTTAAAGAGCAGGACAGGACAGGACAGGACAGGACAGGACAGAACAGAACAGAACAGAACAGAACAGAACAGAACAGAGCAGAACAGAACAGAACAGAACAGAACAGAACAGAACAACAGAGTTGGAAGGGACCTTGGAGGACTTCTAATCCAAATCCTGCTCAAGCAGGAAATCCTATAGCCCAGTGATGGCTAAACTTTTTGCCGTCACGTGCCAAAAGTGGGGGGAGAGTGGGGGGTCGTGGGTGCGTATGCCTATATCCATAATTCAATGCGCCCTGCCCTCCCAAGCATGCACACGTGGCACTCTCCCACACACACTTCCCCCTGCTTTTGGCACGTGATGGCACAGTGGGCCCATTTTTCCCCCTCCCCAGGCTCCAGGGGCTTTCTAGGAGGGCAAAAACAGCCTTCCCCATCCCCCCGGATGCCTTCCGGAGGCCGGAAACATCGAGTTTCCCAACTTCCGGTGGGACCGGAAGGCTTGAAAATCAGTTGGCCAGTACATGCATGCGAGCTGGAGCCGAGTTAGGGCAATACTCACATGCCCACCAATATAGCTCCATGTGCCACCTATGGCACCCGTGCCATAGGTTCACCATCACGGCTATAGCATTTCAGACAAATGACTGTCCAATCTTTTCTTAGAAACTTCCAGTGTTGGAGCACCCACCACTTCGGAAGTCAAGTTGGTTCAATGGTTGATTGTTCTCGCTGTCGGGAAATTTCTCCTTAGTTCTAGGTTGCTTCTCTCCTTGATTAGCTTCTATGCGTTGCTTCTTGACCTGCCTTCAGGTGCTTTGGAGAATAGGTTTGTACACAGCCTAGCATTTTTATAAAACTGAATATATATATATATATATATATATATATATATATTGCAATGAGAAGATATTAGTTGAAGGACTTCAAATGGACACCAGTGGAGAAATTGATACAGTTAAGATGAAAGAAGGAGACTGGAGACTAACCTTTTTCCCCCTGCTATCCCCTGCAACTTGATAATTCATGGGATAAATAATTGCAGGATTCCCCCAACCAGAGATGGTATTCAGCAAGTTCTGACCAGTTCTGGGGAACCGGTAGCAGAAATTTTGAGTAGTTCAGAAAACCAGTAAATACCACCTCTGACTGGCCCTGCCTCCATCTATTCTCTCCCTCCCGAGTCCCAGCTGATTTGGAGGGAATGGGGATTTTGCAGTATCCTTTCCCTGGAGTGGGGACGGAATGGAGATTTTGCAGTGCCCATCCCCTGCCACACCCACCAAGCCACGCCCACCAAGCCACGCCCACAGAACCGGTAGTAAAAAAAATGAATCCCACAATTGCTCCTAATATTTCTTAAGCAAAGAGCATATGATAACAGAAAAGTGCCATGTATGAAAAAAGGTACAATTTACCTCTTCGATTTTGGAAATGATCTTTAAGTGACTTCCTCGAAATGATATGATTAGGAGGAGCAAAATGAATTTAATAGTCGTGACTCATAAAGGAACAACAGCAGATGTTGCTTGTTAAAGAAGCAATGTGCAATGAAATATGCTTATTTAGCATTCCTTCCGGCCTGGCAACCAATCATCAGAACCCTTTCTAGGACTCTGCATATCCCCTCCCAACCCTCAGCATTGCAGCTGCTCAGGTTTGGGTTTCTCTTGCTGGCTCTTGAGGGCACTGATTTTTTGCAATATTCTTTGAAAATTCTGAAATTGTCAAGCATTTTGTGTTATGTCCTGTTTGGCATGAATAGGGCCATTTTGATTTTTTTTTTAAAGGAATTTCCCAATTAGTATAAGACCACAGCTCAAGGGAGACTATATTTATTATAAGCACAATTCTACATTAGGGGTACAGATGTTTCCTTTCACTGGAAACATCTGAGGTTTCCATCTTGAGATATGGCTTTTCCATATCACACTATTCCAAGAAATATTGCAATATATTCCTGGCCTTCAAGTTGAGGAAGGAGGGCTAGATTAAGCTCCCAATGAGGATGCATCCTGCTTTCTAATGCCAGGCTATATACACCCCTTCATAAGGACTTAAGTAGTGCCCTGCTGGATAAGACTTCTAGTCTATCTAATTCAGATATTTGTTCTTACAGCGGCCAACCAACTCTCCAGGAAGCCTTCTAGGGTCAGCGTTCTGAAGGATGCCCTAATTAAACCATGAACCTTGAGCCAAGCTTCAAAAGAAATCCAGTTGTTTATTAACATCTCCATGTCAGCATGTTCCAAGTTAAGCCAACTCTGACCCCATGTAATTTACAGCCCTAATCATGACCCTGTTTCCCGCCTCCCCCCAGAGTGTGTCATCAATCACATTCACCAACAGAACAATTTCATGGAGATCACTCCTCTCCGGCTGCTGTGGGTAATCCTGGGAGACAGCCTTGAGAAACGTAGGTCTGGAATATGCTCCTGTCTTTGGCTGCTGTGTTTCTTTGTTGGTTTCCCATCCCACTTGCCTATGGCAACTCAAGAGCAGGCCAGGGATGCTTTGCGAGTTGACATCTAGTCTCCCAGAAGATGGTCTTCAGAGGCAGACCCACTGCCATCAAGGATAAAAGTCCTTGATTGATAGGATTTCTATGATTTGGCCCATCTATTTTTTTTCTTCTTTTTGAAGCCAGTTCAGAAGATAGCTAGCATGTAATCTATCTCCTGGCAGGGAATTCCAAAGGTTAATTGCACATTGTATAAAAGAATATTTCTTTTTATCTGTCCTGATTCTTTCAGGAGCCAATTGCATTGGGTGATCTATGATTCTAGCATTTGAAGAGAGGGAAAATAACTTCTTCTTGTCCACTTGATCCATATTCTCTATAATTGTGAATATTGCAATCATTGCCACCAACCAGGGTGAAGTTAAGGGAACAGCAGCAATCCTAGGTCCAGAATTTTGCTCTGCTAAATTCACTTCATTTGCATTCTCCTGTTGCTCTTGTCCATTCATAAATAGGCCCTAAGTGCGTTGCTGCAGAAAAATCAGGAAAAATAGTAATAGCAATAGCACATAGATTTATAAGAACTGAGGTGATACAGTGGTTAGAGTGTAGTACTGCAGGCTACTTCAGCTGACTGCTAGCTACAGTTCAGCAGTTCAAATCTCACCGGCTCAAGGTTGACTCAGCCTTCCATCCTTCGGAGGCTGGTAAAATGAGGAGCCAGATTGTTGGAGGTAATATGCTGACTTTGTAAACTGCTTAGTGAGGGTTGTAAAAGCACTATGAAGCAGTATATAAGTCTAAGTGCTATTGTTAGTGCTATTGCTATATACCGCTTCATAATGCTTTACAGCCCTCTCTAAGCAGTTTACAAAGTCAGCATATTACCCCCAACAATCTGGCTCCTCATTTTACCAGCCTCCGAAGGATGGAAGGCTGAGTCAACCTTAAAGCCAGAATTGAACTGCTGGCAGTCAGCAGAGTTAGCCTGCAATACTGCATTCTAATCATTGTGCCACCACGGCTCTGAAAAATATCTTCCAAATCCAGAGTTTTCCTTTGCTATAAAATGTCCTCTTAGTTTAGGGTCAAAAGGCTAAGTAGATATTGGTTTAAATCTAACCCATTTAGCAAACCGATCCTTTTCTTATTCCTCTTAACTGTTTTTCTACCCTACTATTTGCTCCAGTAGCCACTAGACAAAGAGTATAAAAGCCTCCACTGACAACAATGGAGTCTTTTTATCTCTTTAATTGAAATGAAGGGAAAGTGAGATTTTTCTGGGGAAGGATTTAAAGGAAGGAACGTTTAATTGGGCCATCCCTATTTACTTTTTTATTAGAATCTGGGTCAGATTCACAAAGCACAATTGTTGTAGAATAAAACTGAAAAAGAAGAGAGGCTGCATACCACATAATTAACACACTGCACCAGTTGACCCTTAGTGAATCAGGTAAGTATGCAACGTTCACTCAAAAAAGAAAAAAATAAGGCTCAGTGCTTACTGTGAATAGGCTATCACTTTAGAGGCTCCTAGAGGGATGCGGTGGCTAAGTGGCTAAGACACTGAGCTTGTCAATCGTAAGGTCGGCAGTTCCGCAGTTCCAATCCCTAGTGCCGCGTAACGGAATGAGCTCCCATTACTTGTCCCAGCTTCTGCTAACCTAGCAGTTCGAAAGAACGTAAAAAATGCAAGTAGAAAAATGGGGACCACCTTTGGTGGGAAGGTAACAATGTTTCCTGTGCCTTTGGCATTTAGTCATGCTGGCCACATGACCACAGAGATGTCTTTGGACAGCGTTGGCTCTTTGGCTTTGAAACAGAGATGAGCACCGCCCCCTAGAGTCGGGAACAACTAGCACATATGTGTGAGGGGAACCTTTACCTTTACCTTTTAGAGGCTCCTAGTTTCTACTTTCTGTGTTGTGTGTCGGTGTGTGTGTGTGTGTGTGTGTGTGTTTGCCTGTTTCTTTCAAATGCCAGTTTATATGAAAGTGAAATAAGGGGATATTGGTTCAATAAAAGTTGACATTTATTCACTCCTTTCCTTGCTAAAATATCTTTCAATAAAGAAAACTTTGCAATCGTCGTTTCAAAGTCCAGCTTAAACTAGCACTGCTACCAGCTGAGAGTATTCAGATTATGACATAAAGCTAACCCATACCATGAAGTACATATATACAGAATGCGCTGATATGTAAACGTCAGGGACTGGCAACATGAATGCCTAAATGCCAGGTCATCTGTGAACAGATTCTGCAAATGAAATGAAAATGATCACACTGTCAATATTGAGGAAATGATTGGCATTTTTGTAAATTTGACAAATCTTGCAAGACTCTAGGCTGACCTCTACAGTTTGAAGGAGTCACTTCTTCTATCCTTAGGATGACAAGAAAGTACCGTATTTTTCAGAGTATAAGATGTTCTGGACTATAAGACGCACCTACCTTTGTGGGGAAGGAAAACAAGAAAAAAAAATCTGCCTCTGCCTCCCAGCAATTTGCCTCCTTGCAGCAAACAGCAAACAGTCTGTTTCAGTTTCATTTTCAGCACAGTCTGATTAGCACAAGAAAAAAAAAATCTGCCTCTGCCTCCCAGCAATTTGCCTCCTTGCAGCAAATGAAGCAAGTGGCTATAGGCAATGGCAATCCTTGCAGCCTGAAACAGCTGATGGTCGGGAGCAGGGGTGAGTTCTAATTTTTTTTTTACTACCGGTTCTGTGGCCGTGGCTTATTTTGTGGGTGTGGCTTGATGGTCATGTGACAATTCTTTAGGATTTAGCAAGGTACTGGTCTACCAGGCTTTTAACTGGTAGACCAGTAGCCCCAGACACCCTTGGGATCAACCTGCAGGCCTGCCCCTGCCTCCTAAGGCAGTGGAGCGTGTGAGGGGGGGGGGATGTTTTTCAAGAAGTCACAAGGAGGGCTGAGAGCTGGTTTCTGTCCCACAAGTAAGATTTGGTTTAGAACCAACCTCAACATGAAGGTCTTTTATTTGCTCCTTGTACTCCGTGTCTTTGCATTTTTAACAGGTAATAAATTAAATTTCTGATGACGTAAAAATAGCTCATAACTCACCTTTCTAGACAGCTATTATCATGCCTAAAAGCAAGATACTCTTTTCCATCTTTTGTCTGGACTACCATTTAATCCAGAGGAATGGACTTCTGGAATTAAAGCTCCATTTTTTAGCTAAAACTTAATTCACACCTTAAGATAAAGAATGAATTGTTAAACTTTAAAGAATAAAAGAGAACAAATATGAATAAATAGCAATAATTAGAAACACACATACAAACATACAATGTATTTTCTTTGAACAGAGTATTTGGCTGGTTCACAAATTTAAACAGTGTTTAATCATTTCAATTAAATTTCTAATTTCTATATTTCCTTTTTGCCATATTTATTCCTCATCTATTTTTTTTAAAAAACCAATATTACCCTTCATCCTCATCTCTAATCTTAATCAAATTCAATTTTTCCCTTCTATTCTATATTATACCTCTTCCCATTTTCATCTAGTTTTATATGCATCCTCATATTGGTTAATTACGTTATATTAGTTGTTTAATACAAATTCAGTGTTTTAATCTAAATCAATTAATTGTATATTACAATTGTATATTAATTGTATATTAATCAATATGAACATGAATATTCCAATTATTTCCATGCAATCCAATTTCTTACAAATCAATTAATTATATTTACCAATAATAAATCAAATAATTTCCCCCATATATTCCTGCAAACCACAACTTAACCATTTCTGCTTTCAACACAATATACAATTAATAGTATCTCAATTATTACAATTCCCTAGTTAAATAGAGCTTTTTTTCTTTTGTGTTTTAAAATCTTGAACTCTCCTCTTTTGCCCTAAATTTCCCATTGTTTGCACCTACCTTTTTTGGTGAGGAAAAATAAAAGAAACCTACCTCTGCCTAATTTTCCAACGTTGCAGCAAACAGCAAAGCCAACAACTTGCTTTACCTTCAGTTTCTTTTTCAGCTTGATTTGCACAAGGAGAAAAAAAAATCTGCTCCAGCAATTTAGCTCTTTGCAGCAAGCAGCAGAGCCCTGCACAAATCAGCTGAAAGCAAATCAGCTGAGAGTCGGGAGGCCGATCTAATCAACAGTCTAATTAGCCTATGCTGAAGCTAAAAGGAGTTGTTTTTTCTTGTTGTTTGCTTGCAAGGAGGTAACTGCTGTGAGGCACAGGCCAAAGGGTGGGGGCCACCCTCCTTGCCACTTAGCGCCCCTCTGTCACCCCCTTTTGCCTCTAGCATCCCCCCGCCACCCCCCTTGCCTCTTACCATCCCCCTAAGGCATCCCATTGACCTCCAGGGGGTGGTACCGCCCACTTTGGGAACCACTGGTCTACTCATTTGTTTTCTTTTAACACTGATCAGCTGTAGGGTGGCCCTTTAAAGCCCTGCGGCAAGAGTTTAAACAGTTTTTTTCCCTCTAGCCATCAGCTGGGACTCAAGAGGCAGCAATAGATTGGGGGGTGGGGCCAAATAAAAGATAAGAATAACGCAGGGGGTGGGGGTGGGCACGGGGGAGGGTGGGAGGGGTGGGCACAACTGGTTCAGTGACATCATATCCTCACCGCTACCAGCTCAGGCGAACTAGGCGAAACCGGGAGGAACCCACCACTGATACCATCTCAGACCTGGAAGAAGGAAGAACATGCATGATTCCATTGGTTATCCAGCATCACAAGATTTCAGGAGAGCACTCTGAAGCCACGTATGATTTCATATCTCATGAAATATCAGAAATGCATCAAAATTAGTAGCTGATGGTGGGCATCTCAATTAGACTGTGGACCTAATAAAACAACAGGATGGTGATCAAGCTAAACAGAGCTTCAAATATCTGCTTCACTTTGGTGTTTGTTTGAACCATGTCCACTGAAGTACCCATAGGAAAAAAAATACCTTTTATATCTAGGAAGTGGAATGAGTGGTGCAGTGGCCTAGAAGTGAGCTCTCACCTCACAATCAGGAGGCTATGAGTTCGATCCTAGGTAGAAGCAGATATTTCTCTCTCTGAGCATAATGAGAATATACCTGCTGAATATAACTCTGCATTGGCGACAGGAAGGGCATCTGGCCAGTAAACACTCAGCTCCATTCAGTTGCCCAGACTCCACCCCGCAAGGGCTTATAGTGTCATTAAAAGGAGATGATGATTTAGGAAGTGGAAGAGTGTTGCTACAGTAATCTATTGGACTTGAGAAAGATTTATTTTTTGGGAAGTCCTTGGGGCTCTCTGACAGAGGTGGGTTTCAGCAGGTTCTGACCAGTTCTGGAGAATCTGGTAGTGGAAATTTTGAGTAGTTCAGAGAACCTGTAGTAAAAATTCTGACTGGACCCGCCCCCATTTATTCTCTGCCTCCCAAGCTGATCAGGAGGAAATGGGCATTTTGCAGTAACCTTCCCCTGGAATGGGGTGGGAATGGAGATTTTACAGTATCCTTCCCCTGCCAGACCCACCAAGCCACACTCACAGAACTGGTAGGAAAAAAATTTTTTGAAACCCACCACTGCTCTCTGAGCTTGGTTGATTTTTGAAGACATCTCATGACCCAGCAAGGTAACATCTTCAGTGACAGAAGGGAATTGGGTTGGCTTTCAATTTACATGAAGCAGCTTTACTGTCAGAATTAGCAGGGCTATTTTCTCCTTGGAAGTTCCTTGATTAAGCTTTTTTTCCCCCCTTAGAAATGTGTTAGGCAGCAAAAAGACCTTTAGTCTGTGCTTTGATTAAAAACTAATTAGAATCTAATCCAAGGGCTGAGGTCAAGCGTACCGACTTGTCTTATATTATCTGTATGAATAATTAGTCAAATTGTAGAAACTAGGTTCCAGAGACTTTTCCTTAAATGAGTTGTCCTCATCTGGGTTATCAGGAAACCTGTTTCCTCCACCACTTTTGTCCTGCAGAGCTCTGTAATTCACACCTTATGTCTAGTTTTTTTTTTTTAAACTTATACACGGCTACATGTATAAATACGATGGATCTCCACTGGCGGTAGATAGATAGCTCTTCCCTAAAGCCATCTGTCATTGTAGGTGATGAGATTATAATTCATATTTGTGGCTGATGTGAAAAGATGACTGTCTGCAAAGACAGATAAAGGACTCATCAGACTCATTGGGAGAAAACGAAGATTGCGAGAGAAAGTCATGAATTTATTATCAGGAAAATGGTAACTGTCACATGAAAGTCAAGGAAGAAGCTAACATAAATTTGGAAAAAGAGAAGAAAGAGCGTAAAATATTTAGTATGCCATATTGCCATGGAAATATGGATCTGTCTGACTTAAAATGAAATCCAAATTTAGTCCTTTTTTGAGGAGGTTCATTGAAGTCAGCAGGATTGGAATAGAATAACAGAGTTGGAAGGGACCTTGGAGGTCTTCTAGTCCAGCCCCCTGCTTAGGCAAGAAACCCTACACCACTTCAGACAAATGGTTATCCAACATCTTCTTAAAAACTTCCAGCGTTGGAGCATTTACAAATTCTGGAAGCAAGTTGTTCCATTGATTAATTGTTGTAATTGTTAGGAAATTTCTCCTTAATTCTAGACGGCTTCTCTCCTTGATTAGTTTCCATCCATTGCTTCTTGGGTTTGTAGCCCAATTTTAATTGGTGTTACGTTCATTACCATGATCAAATGATTTAAGCGTGCAGATACATATCTCTGTGACACAGCTTTCACTCAACCTAGTCCAACAGATATTAGACTATAACCCCCATCATCCTGAGCCAGCCTTTACCACTGTTTTCCAATGAGCTGCATTTTTCCTTATCTGCATTATCCAGGTATGCTGTGAAATCTGACCACATCTGCCCACACCACCAGGATAATACTGTCAAATATTATAGCTAGGAATCATGAAACAAGTGAAGCCCCGTTTTAATGCATGCATTCAGTATGTAGAATTTCACTGCTTCACATGGGCCTCCATTGTACATATTGATTGCCATCTGCTGTCCAGTTGTAAATGTTTAAGTCTTCTAAGCCAAGTTCCACATTTGTTGCTGTTGTAAAGTTGCAACCCCATGGACAATGTTCTACCAGGCCTTCCTGTCCTCTACTATCCCCCAACTGCTTTGGTAACTTCATCCAGCCATCTCATTCTCTGCTGTCCCATTCTTTTTTTGCCCTCAATCTTTCCCAGAATTAGGCTCTTCTCCAGTAAGTGCTTCCTTCTTATTAGGTGGCCAAAGTATTTGAGTTTCATCATCAGGATTTGGCCTTCTAAAGAACAGTCAGGGTTGATCTCCTCTAGGACTGAATGGTTTGATCGTCTTGCAGTCCAAGGGACTCTCAGGAGTCTTCTCCAGCAACAGAGTTCAAGTGCATATATATAAAGTTCTACATATATTCGTATTTTTCATAATCCACCTTGATCATGGATAAAATTCTCAGCCCCATTTATTGGCCCCATTCCTCCAACTACTAGAATCCCAAGAGCACTAGAACAGCAGCTTTTAAAATCCTAAGAGTTCTAGAATCCCTACTCATGCCCTAGTGACTTCCGACTTGAGCATTGCAATGCACTCTACATGGGGCTGCCCTTGAAGAGCATCTGGAAGCTTCAGTTGGTGCAAAATGCAGTGGCCTGCATGGTTTTGTGCAGACCCCAGTGTGCAAATGGATCACCTCTCCTGCGGGAGCTGCATGGGTTGCCAATTTGCTTCCGGATGCAATTCAAGCTTGTCACCTTTAAAGCCCTTCATGGCTTGGGACGAGGTAAGGGACCACCTCTTGCCGATCTGAGGGATTGCCTCTTGCCGATCATATCTACCTGACCCACCAGAGTAGGGAGGCAGGGAATGTTGCAGGTCCCATCCCCTAGGGAGATACACCTGGTGCGACTCAGAAGAGGGGCCTTCTCCATGGTGGCTCCCTCTCTCTGGAACATCATTCTCCCAGAGATTAGAATGGCCCTCACTCTAACACTCTTCTGGAAGGCACTGAAGACCTGGTTCTGCCAGCGGGCCTGGGGAATCCAGAGCCGGATGGAGCAGATTAAATGGCTCATGTGATATGTTCTTGCTGGGGTGGGGATTATTTTATTATTTTATTATATTATTTTATTAATGTATTGTATGATTCTCTCTTTTATTAGTTTTATTAGGTTTTTTTATATGAGGTTTTTATATTCTTGTAAGCCGCCTTGAGTCGCCATGTGCAAATAGGCAGCAATATAAAATACTACTACTACTACTACTACTAATAATAATAATAATACAAAAAATCACCTTACTCGAAACAGCTTGCATCCTCAGACGATACCTTAACAGTTCCTAGGTCCTTGGTTAGGACTCGAGCTGCTGAGCTATTAACCAGCCTCAAAGGCTGTGAATCTCAATACAGATTAACGAAGGAGGAGGAGGAGGAGGAGGAGGAGGAGGAGGAGGAGGAGGAGGAGGAGGAGGAGGAGGAGGAGGAGAAGAGAGAAGAAGAAGAAGAAGAAGAAGAAGAAGAAGAAGAAGAAGAAGAAGAAGAAGAAGAAGAAGAAGAAGAAGAAGAAGAAGAAGAAGAAGAAGAAGAAGAAGAAGAAGAAGAAGAAGAAGAAGAAGTAGTCATGTGTTGTCCTGATTGTAATTGGAGCCCTTGGAGCAATATCCAAAGAGCTACCCCACTATTTAGAAATTCTAAATTTACCGGACTTGAATATTTTGACTCTACAAAAAACCACCATACTCAGAACAGCTTACATTGTCCGATGATACCTTAACAGTTCCTAGGTCCTTGGTTAGGACTCAAGCTGCTGAGCTATTAACCAGCCTCAAAGGCTGTGAATTTCATTACAGATTAACCACTAATTATAATAATAATAGGAAAAAGTCATGAAATATCGCAACCTGGCCATCAAAACTACACAGCTACGGATGAAACATGTAACAGTGATACCCATTGTCATCGGGACACTTGGTACCATATCCAGGAATTTTATAAGATACAACAACAAATTGCAGCTTCCTGCAATAACACCAGTGGAATTGCAAAAAACTGTGCTACTTGGAACATCGTACATCTTAATAAGGTACTTGGTTGATACCTAGGATGCTGACAGCAATCCATATCAACCATTAGCACCAGTCAATGGTATTTGTGATGCATTTTTGAATGTTCAGTTGACTGAGTTTCATGTTTAATGAATAAAGTAAGTAATAATAATATATATCTCTATCTATCTATCTATCTATCTATCTATCTATCTATCTATCTATCTATCATCTATCTATCTATCTATTTATCTATCTATAATATAAAAATATAATATAAAAATATGAAAAATATAAAATATATTCAAGAAAATCATTAATTAATTATTTAGTTAATAATTCTGACCTTCCTATACTCTGTTCTTCTTCTATTTCTTTTTTTTTTTTCTTTTTAAAAAAATCTCAATACTGAATTTCTCTGGCAGACAAAAGGTGAGATGCGGCATCGGGGCCTTATGATTCCTTTTAATTTGTCCTTTTCAGTTCTGATATTCTGTTTATGTTTTCCAGACATGGTTAATGGCTTTGAGTGCTCAGCTGGAGCTGAAAGGTGAGGCACAAATTGAAGAAGAAGAATAAAGAGAGAGAGAGAGAGAGAGAGAGAGAGAGAGAGAGAGAGAGAGAGAGAGAGAGAGAGAGAGAGAGAGAGAGGGAGGGAGAGTAAAATAAAATAAATGGTGCATCCGAGACAACACACTGTGCTTCTCAAGAATGGAGCTGTGGCAGTCACCCAATGGTCATAAGGCTTAACCCGAGGAATGCTATTAGCTTGTTTATCTTCAAACTTTATTCAAAGGGACTCTAGAAGGGTCGGTCACCCTCTTTGAAAAAGGCTCACTATTGTTCTCTCACTCAGGAAAGCAAAGAAGTCAGAGATACCACTGTTTATTCTTGTCATCACCATTAAAATAAGGCATGCTATATGATGTACAATTTAAAATATAAAATACAAGCTTATAATATGTTTAATTAAACAGATCTCACCCAGAAACCAGCAACATTAATTGCATTTTGTCACACGACCATGATATCCTCAAGTATATACTGACTGGGACACAAAGCGCAGATATACGTATGTATAATTGTTTGCACATCACTAGACTAGACTGGACTGGACTGGACTGGATTGGACTGGACTGGAATCGGATGGGATGGGATGGGATGGGATGGGGTGGGGTGGGATGGGATGGGATGGGATGGGATGGGATGGGATGGGATGGGATGGGATGGGATGGGATGGGGTGGGGTGGGGTGGGGTGGGGTGGGGTGAAATGAAATGGAATGGAATGGAATAAGGAATAAATAAGGAATAAGGAATAAGGAATAAAAAGAATAGAGTGGAGTAGAGTGGAATGGAATGGAATGAAATGGAATAAGGAATAAATAAGGAGTAAGGAATAAATAAGGAATAAGGAATAAAAAGAATAGAGTAGAGTAGAGTGGAATGGAATGGAATAAGGAATAAGGAACAGAACAGAACAGAACAGAACAGAACAGAACAGAACAGCATAGAATAGAAATCTTTATTGGCCAAGTGATTGGACACAAGGAATTTGTCTTTGGTGCATACGCTCTCAGTGTACATAAAAGAAAAAAAAAGAAAAGAATACATTCATCAAGAATCAAAGATACAACACTTAGTAATAGTCATAGGTTACTGATAAGCAATCAAATCATACTAGGAAACAAACAGAACAATATAAACTGTAAAAATACAAGCAACATGGTTATAGTCATAAGTGGGAGGAGATAGATACAGTGTTTTCCCGAAAATAAGACAGGATCTTATTTTCTTTTGACCCCCTCCCCCCCAAATAAGGGCTTGGTCTTAATATTGGAGGGTCTTATTATTTTGGGGGTGCAGGAGGCGGTGAGCATGTGACTGGATGTCCTGTCACTGCCGTCATCTCCCGTCCCTGTTTTTCATGCCAGCCAAGCGGCCCAATATGTCCCACCCCATCCCAATGGCAACAGTTGATTCCCTTCTCCGCTGTCCCTTTATTGAGAGGGGTGGCAGGTGGGGCAGGCAAGAAGCGAGACGCATGGAGCGAGATGTGGTTCCCCTTGCTGTCTCATACTCCCCAGTCACCGGGCATGGCAGGGCTCCTGCCCCTTGCTTAGCCACCTGCCCCCTTTAGGGATTCAATTTCGGGGTGGCAGATGGGGTGGGCAAGAAGTGGGACACAGGTCTTATCTTTCAAGCTCCGTCACTTTCCTAGCTGTTGTGTCCAGGGAAACACACTGTAAAAGAAAACCTTCTCGTGAGTTCAATCAAACTTCTCGAACTCGCGAGATTGTATAAATCCTTCCGTTCCTCACCATCCAGTCAGAGCCTGAGAAACTTCTTGAACGAGAAGCAAAAGGTCTTTAAAGAAAAACCACAAAGTCTTGTTGCCCCTTGAAAAAGCACTTTTGGGACATGTTAGCTGTGAGTGTCTGTTGGGTTTGACAATGAACGAGCTTCATGGCTACATGGAAATTTGAACCCAGGTTCTCTTAATTCTAATCCACTTTGAACAGTTGCATCACAAATGGTTAATAAACCAAGTGCCTTTTCCTCTCCACCTTCTATTTATTTATTTATTTGTTTATTACATGTATTTATATGCCGCCCTTCTCCTGAAGGACTCAGGGCGGCAAACACAAGTTAAGAAACATGTACAATAAAATCGCACTTTAAATCAAATAACTAATTAATGATAAATAATAAACCCAGAATCAGAATCAGCCTATTTGCTTGAACAGCAAGTCTTCAGCTCCCGACGAAAGGAGCGGAGATCAGGAGCCATCCGGAGCTCAGTAGGTAATTCATTCCAGAGGGTGGGAGCACCCACAGAGAATGCCCTACTCCTGGGCACCGCTAGATGACATTGGCTCGCCGTTGGGACCCTGAGGAGAGCGGCCCTATGTGAGAGAACAGGACGGTGGGAAGCAGGCAGGAGAAGGTCCTGTAAATATCCTGGACTTAAATCATGTAGGGCCTTATAGGTGAGAACTAGTACCTTGAAGCGAATCTGGAGAACCACTGATAACCAGTGCAGCTGACGCAGGAGGGGTGTTATATGGGAGTAACGAGGGGCTCCTGTAACAACCCGTGCAGCTGCATTCTGGATCAGCTGGAGTCTCCGGGTGCATCTCAGGGGCAGGCCCATGTAGAGGGAATTGCAGTAATCCAAGCGGGAAGTAACCAGGGCACGAGTGACTGTGCGAAGGTTATCTCGGTCCAGGAAAGGGTGTGACTGGCTCACCAGTCATTAGGGTCGTTCTAACCCTAATGATCCTTAGTTGCCAAGCTATATGTGGGGGGAAAAATAATACATTTTCTCAAGATGAAAGGAAATCAAGTTAGAAAAAATTACACATTTCCTTTGTGCAAATTCTCTGTGGTTTATGTACAGTGTATGGGTAATATCTGAAAGGTACAGTACATGAAATTGCAGTGGCTGCTGAAAAGTTAATGACGATAATTGTAGGAATAAAGTGAATTGTGGCAAAACACTTCAGTTGCAGGAAACTCTGAACAGAAATTCAATTAATTGTCCCATTTATGTATGTGTGTAAATGTGTTGGAGGTGGTGGTGGTGGTTTGAAGATACTTTATTCCTCTGTTTCAAAAGAGTTAAAAAATCAAGAAAGCAAAAGAATAAGAGATGCTGGTGTTTTTGTTAAACGTTAGCAGGAGAGTGCTCAAGTCAAAGAACCAAAGCCTACAAAAGCACTTCATTATTCAAAAGATGCATTCATCCAACAATTCAGAAAAACAGATTTGCTGATTTATGATGCTTCGGAGAGGGAGATGGACAAAATAAGTGACTGAACAGAGACCGGGAAATAGGGAAAATAATGTTTTTGTAACTGCAATTTGCGTGATCAGGAAGTATGCAGTCAAAAATACTATCACATGGGAGGGAGGGAGGGAGGGAGGGAGGGAGGGAGGGAGAAAGGAAGGCAGGCAGGCAGGCAGGCAGGCAGGCAGGAAAGAAGGAAGGAAGGAAGGAAGGAAGGAAGGAAGGAAGGAAGGAAGGAAGGAAGGAAGGAAGGAAGGAAGGAAGGAAGGAAGGAAGGAAAATGGATGGAGGGATGGAGGAAAGGAAGGAAAATGGATGGAGGGATGAAGGAAGGAAGGAAGGTGGAGGGAGGGAGACAGAAAGGGAAGGCAGGCAGGCAGGAAGGAAAATGGATGGAGGGATAAAGGAAGGAAGGAAGGTGGAGGGAGGGAGGCAGAAAGGGAAGGCAGGCAGGCAGGTAGGAAGAAAGATGGAGGAGAGGGGGAGGGAGGGAGGGAGGGGGGAAGGAAGGAAGGAAGGAAGGAAGGAAGGAAGGAAGGAAGGAAGGAAGGAAGGAAGGAAGGAAAGGAGGAAGAGAGGGAGGAGAATGTATATACTTCCTTCCCCATCATATCTCATTCTTTGAAAAGGCATTGTCTCAATATAATAATTTCAATCCCAAAGAGAGACCGAAGTACCTTCGTAGCTTTGTTTCCCCGGCCGTGACATCTAAAATATGTTTTATCCTCCCAGAGACTTTGGTAGGCCTCACCCTAGCATGGCATTGGAGCCAGATGAAAATTGATCACAGCCCACAGAAACGGTTAGCAAAGAGAGCTATCATGTGGAGTCTTTCTCGGTTGCGGTTAATGCAGGCGAGGAAAGTGGTAAAGCAGGGTGGCATCTGGTCGCTGTCCATGGTCCTGGAATATATTTCATTTAGATGATGAATGGGCAGCTTCTCTGATGCTTCAGCCTGAGTAGAAAATTCATCTTCCAGCCATTGCTGTTTACTCACTAGGCATCTGGGGAGAAGGTCAGAACAAAGTCATCGTCTTCCTCTCTTTCAGAAAGGAATTCTCCCATTTCTTCTGGGTTTTGCCTTCTCCTGACAGGCCAAAGAAGAAAAGAAAGAAAGAAAGAAAGAAAGAAAGAAAGAAAGAAAGAAAGAAAGAAAGAAAGAAAGAAAGAAAGAAAGAAAGAAAGAAAGAAAGAAAGAAGAGGGGGAGGGAGGGAGGAAAGTGGGAAGGAAGGAAGGAAGGAAGGAAGGAAGGAAGGAAGGAAGGAAGGAAGGAAGGAAGGGGAAAGGCAGGCAGGCGGGAAGGAAGGGAGGGAGGGTGGGTGGGAAAAGGCAGGCATGTGGGAAGGAAGGAAGGAAGGAAGGAAGGAAGGAAGGAAGGAAGGAAGGAAGGAAGGAAGGAAGGAAGGAAGGAAGGAAGTTCCTTTATTTGCTTATCCTTCATGTTCTATTTTAAATTATTTTCATACATTATTTTCATACATTTACATCTATAAAAGAGTGCATTAAAAAGATGAATCTAGGAAAAACATGGGCTTATATGTTCCAAATGCTGTTTTCTTTTCCCTTGTGTATGACTCAGTTTATAAGTAGAGAAGCTTTTGATAAAGATGGTTTTAAAAAAACAAACTTTTGTAAAACCCTTCAAGGTTTGAATTCCAAACCCTCCGTTTCATTCTTCTCAATTCCATAAATATTCTGTTGCCATTGAGCACACTTTTATTATTGTTATTGTTGTTATTCCAAAGGGTGGGATGTGACAGACCTGTTCTCTTGGAAAATGTAACATCAACTCTCAGAGATATTCAGGAATAGTTACATGCAGAGAAAAATGTACTTTGTTCTCTGTTTTGTTTTTTACATTGCAGTCCCTCTTTTTCCTTTGTTATGAATGTATTTAATAAATATAAGGGTTTCAGTCACTATTGTTACTTACCCCACCTGAAGGTCATTTAACTTAACCAATACACATTTATCTATATATTTTATTTATTTATTGGGTTAAATTTATTTGCCACTAATCTCATTGTGCTGGCTCATATTTCACATATTTGAAAACTGTATGTTATAATGGTATTGGTTATAATGATATTGGGGCAGCGGTGGGATTCAAATTTTTTACTACCGGTTCTATGGGTGTGGCTTGGTGGGCGTGGCTTGGTGGGCATGGCAGGAGAAGAACAACTGTAAAATCTCCATTCCCACCACACTCCAGGGGAAGGTTACTGCAAAATCCCCATTTCCTCCCAATCAGCTGGCACTCGGGAGGCAGAAAATAGATGGGGGTGGGGCTAGTCAGAGGGGGTATTTACCGGTTCTCTGAACTACTCAAAATTTCCACTACCAGTTCTCCAGAACTGGTCAGAACTGCTGAATACCATCTCTGTATTGGTGCCTCTTTTTTATACAGAGATAGGGTTCAACCATGTTAAGCTGATTTGTTCTCTTCCATTGGTGTTTCCTTTGTATTTTGGTTTATTTTTCAGGTGGCTGAATGAGCTTGTTGTGCCAATCCTATCTGTAATAATATTTTAATTTTTTTCACTGAGTTTATGAGGTCTTTTTTTTTTTTAAATTCATGGCTACCCATCTTCTATGAAGTAACCTACTCGTATATTAAGATATTCTTTTTAAGAGAAATGGAGTTAGCAATAGCACTTAGACTTGAATACCGCTCCTCAGTGTTTTACAGCCCTCTCTAAGCAGTTTACAGAATCAGCCTATGGCCCACAACAATCTGGGTCCTCATTTTACCCACCTCAGAAGGATGGAAGGCTGAGTCAACCTTGAGCCTAGTGAGATTCGAACTACCAGATTGCAGGCAGCTGGAAGGCAGCAGAAGTAGCCTGCAGTACTTCACTCTAACCACTGCGCCACCACATTATATATGATGATGGGAAAGCACAGACTAACCAAGAATAATATTAATACTTTTATTATTATTATTTTATTTTGTGTGCTATTTCCTTAAATTTGTAAGAGAGTTTTCATGTTCTTATCTCAAGCACAGATGTACTGTTACATGATTTGATTGGTTTGATGTGAATTCTGTATGAGGGAAAAAAAACCTTGTCATTGTTTTCTTAAAACCAACTTGCAGTTTTTAATATTGATATTTTATGTTTAATTTTCTTTCAGTTTGTTTCCTTTAAAACAGAATATAATTTAATGCATGATTGGGTCTATGATTTTTAAGTCAAAATGTCATAATGGCAAAACTGAAGGATTTGAGCCGTGTATCAGCCCAGGACATCGTTATTAATGTCAGCTGGCTTTAAAAAATGTGGACTTAGAAAAAATGTATAGCCGTTTGCCTTTAAATCATAGTAAACAAATGTTCAGCCGTTTAATAAACATGTTTTCCTTGGGATGTCTTATTGCGAAAGGAAAAATATATATATATGTCACTTGAGGTCATACTTCCCACTAATAACTAGCGAGTTTCATTTATTGAATTATGAATTATTATCCTGCAATATCTCACAAATAAGGCAATTAGAATTTCAAGGAAGCTAAAATTCATGCAAATCTCTCACTCGGTCCCCTCCCCTAACCCTCTGCTCAGGCTAGCTATAAATTTGGGCTACTCTTAGATTAAATGCACGAAGCCATTAATTCAGTCCCTTCTTATGAAGTCAGGGAAGGTAAAAAAAAAAAAAGGCACCAAGCGGTTTGCTTAAATCAATATTTTAGAGTTAGCGCCGAATGTGAAATTCATGCATTTCCCTTCATATAAATCCACTGGTGAGTTTGATTCTCTGTATATGCAAATGTGAGAAAGCAAGAGGATGAAGGGGTGAATGGAAAACCTTCAGCTGGATCTTAATGTCTGAAACATGTTTGCTAAGCCCAGCTAATTGGCGCTGCTTTGGGTTTTGAAAGAATTCCGTGGAGATTAACTCCTTTAAACCTCGTCATTACGAATTCTACGCAGTTATCAAAACATGCCTATCGCCCATCAGTGGCCCATGATGCCTAGTTTTGCTCTAGTTAAATTAATTCTTGGCATTCTCAGAGAAAACTTGACTACCATGCAAAACTCATTTGAAATTGCTTTCCTTCGGCCCTTTTCCTGAATTGGCCACACTCGGAAAATATGAATAAGCAGCAACTATAGCTTTAAGCATTCCGTGGTAATAGAGAGGCATATATTCCAAATCATATATCGTAAATTCCATATCAGGTATTATAATTTGGCTATCCTCATTGTCAGGGAAACTCGAGGCTCTTTTTTTAATAAGCGCAATTTGAAACTCATGTGGAAGAACATACATAAATATACATAGTCAGGTCTAAAATAAGATTTGCTTGGTGTATAACAAGATTGTGCTAGTCTTTCAATGAGGAACTTCATTCATGAATGGAATCACTATCTGGATCTGTGATGTTCTTCTGACCTCAGCTTCCCCAGCAGCACGAAGCTGAGTCCTCATCCCGATAAATCCCTATTAATTAATTTACAGTGAATTCCTCTTCAGCAAAGTCTTTCCTCTCCCACAGTCTTTCAAGATAGTTCACAATTACTCACCTTCATCAGGCCTGGAGAGTAGCCAAGCCGATATCTTTCAGATGCTGCAATACTTGACAAGAATGCAGGAATGAACTAATTGTCTTCTGCAAACACCCCTCCCCTTTCACTCCATTTTATTCCCTATGGGAGGGGCCATTCATCGTCCACCTGTGGCCTTACTCCCAAGTCGACCCTTGTTCCTTAGCTGGTCCCTTCATCTGGCAACTCCCTGCAAACACACACTACGAACCGGCTCCAGCTGTTCATCTGCCTCACTGATGTCTGACTCTGAAGGCAGCTGATTCCTGTCATACGGCCCTGTCCCAGTGGTGAAATCCAAATTTTTTTGCTACTGGTTCTGTGAGTGTGGCTTGGTGGGTGTGGCTTGGTGGGCATGGCAGGGGAAGGATACCACAAAATCTCCATTCCCTCCCCACTCCTAGGAGAAGGATATTTCAAAATCTCCATTCCCACCCCACTCTGGGGCCAGCCAGAGGTGGTATTTGCCGGTTCTCCGAACTACTCAAAATTTCCGCTACTGATTCTCCAGAACCTGCTGGATTTCACCCCTGCCCTGTCCCCATCTCTGTCTCCAACATAGAGCACTCGTCAAAGCCTTCCCCAGACTCCAGGACTGGCCCATGTTCCACTCCAATCCCCTCACTGTCCAAATCCGCTTCCAGCTCCGCTGGCCACTGTCAGGTCACAACAGATATGAACAAACCACTGTAGGCCTTTTCAGGATTCACGTGGCCAGTTGGAGGTCATCTGAACACATATGTATTGTCAGAAGATTGGGATAATTGCAAAGCGAGTAACACCATGCAAATACCATGAGACAGTTTTTATCTCATGATACCATGTCAAGGTTTTTAAGAATATGTTTGCCATTGTCTCCTTTCGAGGGCTGAGGGAAAGTGACTGGCTCAACATCACCCAGCTGGCTTCATGTCCAAGCTTGGGACTAGAACTCACAATTTTTTATTTTCTCACCTGATGCCTCCACCACTACACCAAATTATCTCTAATTGCACTACTTTGACTAACTCAGACAATAAGGTCTAACATATCTATCATCCACGTCCACTTAAAATGAACGAAGGAGAAAATTGCTTAGGTGCCCATCTTAAAAATTCCATCTTTAAGATATTCTGTATCTTTGTTCCTAAATTCATATCATAGATAATTAAGACGGGGAACTGATTTGCAGTAATACAGTATAGTTTTATGATTCCTGAAATAATGGAATGGGTACAATTTAGAGTACGTGTAATTTATTTAAGTGTTCCTGCTACGTTTGCTAATAGCAAGTAAACTAGCTATCAGCCAGTCAAATGAGCAAACAAGTCAAAATTCTATCTCACACACTGTTTAGGCTTGAATGACATTATAAAGTCATTAATGTCTATGTGACACTCTTGTCAGGAGAGTAATAGGAATAAAAATGAGCAAACACTACGAGCAGATGGCATTCACCTACAGGGTATAGAGGAATGTCTTTATGAAATTGTTCAGCTAAGCTGAAAAATCTTGATATGCTGTAATGGGTTGGAAGGGATAAATCACTCAGCAACCTAGTATGGCCTTCCTTCTCCGGCCCATTCCATTGTTGACTCTGGCAACCAGCAAGGATTTCCGTTAATGAAAACAAGCAGTCACAGTTCACTGCCATACAGAGGTATCCAATGTTATTTTAGCGGCTACAGAATGCTTTTTTTTTTTTTCAAAACTGGCGCTTGATAGGTTGGGCTACAGTCATCAAGTTTTCAGAAATCAAACGGTACCACCTGAATTAAGTGCGTCTCCATAACTGAGCCATCTGTTGCAATCTAGGCAAAAAGAACAGATGCAATGGTTCTGGGTTTTATTTTGTCTTGGCACTTGGCATGTGATTGTTGCTGTCTGTCAACACAATCTTTACGGAAGATTCTTCGCATGTGAAAGTTTCCAAGTCTAAGCTTTTGACTTCAACAAGCAGGACAGGTTTTCGGAGCAGAAAAACGCTGAGCGAGGTGGCCCTTGGGGTATAAATTAGTTCTGCAATCCAGAGCAAAGCATGTGTTATGCCAGAAACCAAGGCTATATTTTTATTCTCCATCGTACTCATCTCAATGTATAGAACTGATCTGGAAATAAATCACTTAGGTTTCTTCTTCTTCTTCTTCTTCTTCTTCTTCTTCTTCTTCTTCTTCTTCTTCTTCTTCTTCTTCTTCTTCTTCTTCTTCTTCTTCTTCTTCTTCTTCTTCTTCTTCTTCTTCTTCTGTGCTACCTCTCCCTCTCTCCTTCCCTCCCTCCCTCTCTCTCTGTGATATCAGGCCTCCAGCTTTTTCTCATTCCTTTCTCCTTCTTCTCCTTCTTCTCCTTCTTCTCCTTCTCCTTCTCCTTCTCCTTCTCCTTCTCCTTCTCCTTCTCCTTCTCCTTCTCCTTCTCCTTCTCCTCCTCCTCCTCCTCCTCCTCCTCCTCCTCCTCCTCCTCCTCCTCCTCCTCTTCTCCTGATTGATAGTCATGTCTCAGATTCTACCTTTTGGCACACGTGCTATGTACTAAGCTGTCACGTTTTGCTATTCAGCATTTCTGGTGAATCATTCTGCAAAATTACCTTTATGCTTTTCTGGAGCAAACTTCAATCACTTTACCACCTGGACTGTCAAGTCAGAAAAGGGCTTACCTTGGCAGAAGACAGGTAGGAAGAAAGTCTAAATTGAAGTTAGCTCAGATTTCTATTTCATTAAAAACAACACACCCCATCCTTTCTCTTCTATGAGCTCGAAATTGCTATACCAATCCAATGCTATTCTAATTTTCAATAAATGCATGCGGTGATGAATAAAAGATTGTGATAACATAATCACACCTTCTTCCCACTGAGATCTATTATTCTCCCCTTCCACTTCACTGTCTCATCATGATTTGAACCCCCTAAAGACTCTTACTTAAATGAACATGAAATACTTTTTTCCTCCCTGTCTTTTAACCAATCTACTGAGGTCTGGGGACAATTGATACCAGCATGTCAGCAATGGCCAAAGCAACAGATCAAGGAAACAGATGGAAATGCATTTGATAGTAGCCTTTAGAGATGGAGCAATTGATTTGGAAGCTGAGGGAAGAGGCAAAATAAATCTCCAGCTACGCTAGTATTATATTAATAAGTAATAGTAGGAGAGGCTTCATTTAGCTCAGCAATAATATCTTCCCCTCTTTGGATTAGCATATATTGTGTAGATCTTCACATTTTCAGGAAGGCTTGATTATTGATGAGGGGGGAAACCAAAGGCTCCTTAGGTAGCTCTAAATCACACAGTGATACTCAGACACTGTTGAAATGAGAATTGTACTTTATAAGGATTTAATAACCTGAACCTTAGCTGGTGCTTTTCATTTCATTCAAAGCCGTTTTGTTCCACCTTGGGTTCTGTGGTGATACTAGACAATTCCCAAACTTTACATCACTGAGGGAGCCTTGTAGTGGCTTCCAATAAGCTTCCAGGTGCAACTGAAATCTGGATTGACCTATAAAGACTCATATCTAAATAAAGACTCATAGTTTTGGTCACCACGATGTAAAAAAAAAATATGTGGAGACTCTAGAAAGAGTGCAGAGAAGAGCAACAAAGAAGATTAAGGGACTGGAGGCTAAAACATATGAAGAAAGGTTGCAGGAACTGGGTATGTCTAGTTTAATGAAAAGAAGGACTAGGGAAGACATGATAGCCGTGTTTCAATATCTCAGGGGCTGCCACATAGAAGAGGGAGTCAAGCTATTCTCCAAAGCACCCGAGGGCAGGACAAGAAGCAATGGGTGGAAACTAATTAATCAAGGAGAGAAGCAACTTAGAACTAAGGAGAAATTTCCTGACAGTGAGAACAATTAATCGGTGGAACAACTTGCCTCCAGAAGTTGTGAATGCTCCAACACTGGAAATTTTTAAGAAGATGTTGGATAACCATTTGTCTGAAATGGTGTAGGGTTTCCTGTCTGGGCAGGGGGTTGGACTAGAAGACCTCCAAGGTCCCTTTCAACTCTTCTATTCTATTCTATTCTATTCTATTCTATTCTATTCTATTCTATTCTATTCTATTCTATTCTATTCTATTCTATTCTATTCTATTCTATTCTATTCTATTCTATTCTATTCTATTCTATTCAAGAGAAATGGAAGAAAGACTGAAATGGAAAGAGAAAGTAGATGGGAACAATGAATGGGGGAGATGGAAAAGAGAAGTTACAAAAAAGGGTGGTGGGAAATTAAAAAATCATTTTATCTTATACCCTGAAATTTTATTTGCAGGGTATGTTGTTGAAGATGTGAGCATATGAAGGAAGTGGGAAAAATTATACTAGAATGAGGATGTGTTAAGATGATCTAAGAAAGGATTCTTGTCAAAGCAAAATGTGGTTGTATAGATACAAAGTGGATGTTGAAACATGAGATGTTTTCCAGCAGAACTGGATGAGGCGATGGCACTGAAATTGAAAAATAGGGAGATGGGGAAAAAATCAAACCATGACTGACTACGCAATCAAAGTGTATGTGTACTGTAATATTTTCCAAAGTTGCATAGAACATGTCTTGATATCTTGTTTTGATTCTTTTAGGACTTAAAGCCCATCTGGTCACCTAATGACTTCTCTGTCAGGGTTCCGACGGATGCCCTAATTAAATCATGAGCCTCGAGCCAAGCTTCAAAAGAAATCCAGTTGTTTATTAGGAGCTTCATATTGGCACATTCCAAGTGAAGCCAACTCTGACCCCATGTAATTTACAGCCCAGACTTGATCCTGTTCCCCCCCTTCCCCCAGGGACTGTCATCAGTCACATTCACCAATTTTGTGGGTTGTAGAAATCATTCCCCTTCGGCCGCTGTGGATAACCCTGGGAGACAGCCTTGAGAGAGATATGTCTGGAATGTACTTTTGTTTTTTGGCTGCCATGCTGCTTCACCATTTTCCCATCCCCTTTGCCTATAGCAACTCAAGAGCAGGCCAAGGATGCTTTGCGAATTGACATTCACACTTCCTCCTGACCTAGAAATGAATATCTCAGAACACAGAGAATATGGCCTCATGTGCTTAATAGCAGAAATCTAAGGATGTTCCAATATTTGAGGAGCTGCCACAAAGAAGAGGCAGACACAAAGCACGTGAAGGTAGACAAGAAGCAGTGGGTGGAAACCAATCAAGGATAGAAGCAACCTGGAATTAGTGACAGTGAGGACAAGTAACCAGTGGAAGAGTTTGCCTTCAGAAGTTGTGGGTGTTCCATCACTGGAAGCTTTTAATAAGAGACTGAACCAGACAGCCATTTGTCTGAAATGTTATAGGGTAACCGGCTTGATCAGGGGGTTGGACCTCCAAGATCCCTTCTAACTCTATTATTCTCTTATGATCAGTCTTTTTACTTGCAGATACAAAAAAATCAATTAGTTAAAAAAAAAACCTAGAAGTCTACCCAATATTGTCAATGTGTACCAGCTAACAAGTGGGTGCTGGATTTTGAATTAAATAACTTCTGGATGGTATTCAGAGGCAGCCCTGTGTCAGCTCCCTGCAGGCATCCAACGTTGGGTATTGGATGTTGAGAACAGCTGCATTAGTGTTTTGATAATGTCTGTTTGACTGTTCTCCAGTGCTTTAGTTCCAATCTACCTTTGGTCCCTGTAACAAAAGAAAGCTAACTTGAATAAAGAGGATCCAATCCCCTTCAGTTCTTTATGTCAAACCTCAGAAACATCTCATTACATCTTGCTCAGTGGTCAAAGGTTTCATCTGCTTTCTGGGAAGTGAAGAACTAAAAACAAAATTATGCCATTCGTCAACTCATTGATGAGTTGATGTCTCTGAATCTTTTAACTGAGCCAGGCATTGGAAACTCTCCATACCTGTGGAGAACACCTATAAAACAATACTATTGGTTAGTCTCTTTCCAGGCACATTGCTAGTTGATGCTCCAAGAATAGAATAGAATAGAATAGAATAGAATAGAATAGAATAGAATAGAATAGAATAGAATAGAATAGAATAGAATAGAATAGAATAGAATAGAATAGAATAGAATAGAATAGAATAGCAGAGTTGTAAGGGACCTTGGAGGTCTTCTAGTCCAATTTCCTGCTCAGGCAGGAAACCCTTTACCATTTCAGACATATGGTTATCCAATATCTTCTTAAAAACTTCCAGTGCTGGAGCATTCACAACTTCTGGAGGCAAGTTGTTGCACTAATTAATTGTTCCAACTGTCAGGAAATTTCTCCTTAGTTCTAAGTTGCTTCTGCCCTTGATTAGTTTCCACCCATTGCTTCTTGTCCTGCCCTCAGGTGCTTTGGAGAATAGCTTGACTCCCTCTTCTTTGTGGCAGCACCTGAGATATTGGAACACTTCTATCATGTCTCCCCTAGTCCTTTTCATTAAACTAGACATACTCTCCCAGTTTCAGCAACCTTTCTTCATATGTTTTAGTCTCCAGTCCCTTAATCTTCTTTGTTGCTCTTCTCTGCACTCTTTCTAGAGTCTCTTTTCTAGAGTCTTTGCTTTAGTGTCTGCTCTGGAACTGGCTTCCTTGCTACCTAACTTATATCTCTCTTCTTAATCATCTCTCGTCCCCCCCAATGGTTTAGTTAAACTGTAAAGCTTTGGGGATCTTAAAGCACAATAATTACAGGCTAGCAAATATATTTCAGAATGCTAAGCTTCCTATCATTCCATCTCACCCAGAAATAGCTTTCAAGAATTTCCTATTGGGGTAAAAAAAAGGATTTGCTTACTCCTTGCTTATCCACATTCTTTGTCGGGAAAGACAGGCCCTCTTATTAAATCACCCAAATTGGCAAGGTTAGTTACTTCTCTAATTCTATTGCTATTCTTTCACCTGGCATTGTGGTAGTTTGTTCCCTGAAGTGTCAGGAGGGCTTAGATGCTAATACACATCTGGTTAAATGGAAAACATTGGGTTCCTATCATAAACCTAGCTCGAGGTGTCAAACTCATTGAGGGCTGCATCAGGGTTGTGTTTGACCTCAGGTGGGCATGGCCAGGGTGGGCATGGCCAGCTTGATGTCACTCATGTTGGGGGTGCCTGTGTGGCCCAAGTGCTCTGTCACCAAAAATGGAGCCCTCCCGAGCTCTGTTTTTACTGGCAGAGTTGCAGGAGGCTGTCACAGCCAAAAATGGAACTCCCGAGCTCTGTTTTTACTGGCAGAGTTGCAGGAGGCTGTCACAGCCAAAAATGGAACTCCTGAGCTCCATTTTCACTGGCAGAGGCACTGTGAGCCAGTCTTTCACTGTCCCCAGGGTGGTCTCACACCCTATGTGCCAGATCCAGCCCATGGGCCTTGAGTTGCCTCTGGCCTAGCTGATAACATTGCATTATGGCCTCCCATGTGCTAGGTAGCTAACACTTTGAAGAGGCCATTCTTTGCTCTAAGCAGCTCAAAACAAGGGTTGATAGTGGGAGAAGCCTGCAGATAGATAAATCCTTTAAAGATCAATGCCAGCATCAAACTGGGCATGTTAGGCAATGTATAGGCAGTGGAGATCTTTCAGTCCATCAGAAATCTTCTCTCTAAGACATTATGTCCAGCCAAATTACTGACTACCCCAATGGGGTGTGGAGATTTATAACAATTATGAATCAACATTGCATTTGTCATCTTCCCAATGTGGACCCTCACCCCCAGGAACACCCCTATTTCTATGACTAATTTTAGAAGCAACAAAGAATAATATTTTTTGAGGGGAACTTACATAAAGAGGATGGATGGATGGATGGATGGATGGATGGATGGATGGATGGATGGATGGATAATGGATGGATAGAAAGAGATAGATAGATGATAGATAGATAGATGATAGATAGATAGATAGATAGATAGATAGATAGATAGATAGATAGATAGATAGATAGATAGATAGATATAGGATGGATGGAGAGAGAGAGAGAAAGAGGATGGATGGATGGATGGATGGATGGATGGATGGATAGATGGATGGATGGATGGATGGATGGATGGATGATACCTGGATACCTGGATGGATAGATAGAAAGAGAGAGAGAGAGAGAGAGAGGGAGGGAGGGAGGGAGGGAGGATGGAGAGAGAGAGAGGATGGATGGACAGACGGACGGACAGATGGATGGACAGACAGACAGATGAGAGAGAGAGACAGATAGATGACAGAATCTAGATAGATAGATTAAACATATGTTAAAAAATAAAATAAAACTAAATGTTATCTATATTAGTCTATGTTAGTGTTTTCAACAGAATAGCTTTCCTTCACTCATCCTTGGTGAAAATCTTAGCTTTTCCGAGCATTCGAAGATAAAACAAGAAAGTTAGTGGAAAACATAATCAGCTTTTTGAACCTGGATGGCCCAGCCTCTCTCTTTGTGCTAGTTCATTAGCTATTTTTAAATGTTTCTTTTAAATGGTTGTGGTTGTTCTTTTTATTATTAAAACAATTGCAAATCGATTTCTAATACACTCATTTCTATAATGGTTATATTTGCCCGGAGATGAGCATATAAAACAGTTTGCTTACTTAATTAATTGCTAGCTCTGAAATAATGCGTTCCAGCAATCGGTAGGGAACTGATTGCTAACTGCCCAATGGTTTCTTTCCTCTCTAAGTAGCAGTACCAGCACTCTGGGAGGGCCCCTTCTAAGCACCATCCCAGCCTCTCTTCAGTCTAGCCACCATTCAAATTTCCTTGGATGCTTCTTATTGCCTTGAGCCCTTGAAGGCAACAAATCTGCATGTCAAATGCCCCAACACTGCTTTCTGTATTGTGCTCTCTCTTTGTGTCACAACAAAGTTAACTTTATTTTAGTTTAATTCTAATCTCAATGCTCCCTCCTCCCTTCTTGTTTTGTCTGTCCTGGAGGAGCATTGGTAGCTGATCCTGTGTGTTTCTTTCTTTCTTTCTTTCTTTCTTTCTTTCTTTCTTTCTTTCTTTCTTTCTTTCTTTCTTTCTTTCTTTCTTTCTTTCTTTCTTTCTTTCTTTCTTTCTCTCTCTCTCTCTCTCTCTCTCTCTCTCTCTCTCCTTCCTTCCTCCCTCCGTCCCTCCCTCCCTTCCTCCCTTCCTCCCTCCTTTCCTCCCTCCCTCCCTCCCTCCCTCCCTCCCTCTCCCCTTCTCTCTCCTCCATGAGAACTGCCATTTTCTCTCCAGGTCTGTCTTCTCCCAAAGTGACCTGTTCAAAAGCAACATAGCTTCTTTGAACCTCAAAATGTCCCAAAGGACATTTTGTATTTTCAGGAGGCAACTGGAGTTTCTTGGTTTTTTTTTTTCTTCTGAAGGCATTTCGCTTCTCAACCAAGAAGCTTCTTCAGCTCTGACAGGATAATGGGAAATTCTTCAAAAGAAAAAAAACAACAAGAAGAAGAAAGTCCAGTTGCCTCCCGAAAAAGCACCTTTGGGACAACCATGACCTGGATGACTGAGAATCTCTACAGACATTTAACCTCAAAATGTACTTACTTTAGCTTGTGCATTATGGTGAAAAATCTAATGTAGAGCAGGACATCAACAGGAGACCATTTGGAAGTAACTCCATGTCTCTCTCTCTGTGGAAATGGCTGTAATTCATATCACAAATTGAAAATCTGTCTTGAATGTATCCCTTGGTGACCGCCTGGTCCATGGGTGGGATTCAGCTGGTTCGGACTAATTCAGGTGAACTGGATGCTAATTTTACATCTGATTCGCTGAACCCGTAGTTGCAAGGGCTGGCTGGCCCCACCCACCCTGCCCCTCCCAGGAGTTTCCATGTGGCCTGTTTTGGATGCTCGATAAGTGCGGTGCCTGTGCAGAGGCTCTGGGAGGGTGAAAAATAGGCCTCCCAGAGGTTCCAGAAGTCCAGAAATGGGCCCATTTCCAGCCTCTGGAGGGCCTCTGGAGTGAGGGGGAGGCCGTTTTCACCCTCCTGGAGGCTCGAGAAAAACTTCCGGAGCTTGGGGAAGGCAAAAACACCCCCCACACACCTGCCATGGTTCAGGAGGCTGAGTAGGCCATGCCCACCATGGCCACACCCACCCAGCAACCAGGCAGAGAACCGGTTGCTAAAATGTTTGAATCCCACCCCTGACCTGGACATGTTCACCTTCTTCCTTGAGGGGGAAAGGACTGATGGAAGCACGCTAATGGGCCCCAAACAACCCCATTTCAGTACTTTTCCCAGAACATCAATTTCCGTCAAAACAACTCCATAATACATATTTCCCATAAGGTAATCATTTCAGAAAAGCCTTATTATGTTCTCTTTCGTCCAGTTATATAATCAGGTCATACAAGGTAAAATATGACACTTAAAATGGCGTAACTCAGGTTACACTTTTACAGGAATAATCCTCATATTTCTCTCACCAGCCTATCATTGAAGATTCAAAAGAGAGGTGATACTGGTTGTCCCAGGAATGTATTTTCCTTGGATGAAGCATTTCTACATCAATAACACAAACAAACCTACACAGTAAAATAAATATGATTAACTGATTCAAGTATCAAATATTTATGAATTGTTATTACTGGCAGTTGCTATAATGTGATCGTTACCGATGCTTCACCATGATGCTGATGGATGGATGGATGTCAATGCAAGCCATTGCATGCCTTGTTTCACCTGGGAACATTGACAGGTTCAAAGAACTTACCTGTATGGTCAATTCACAATGCTATCTTAAATAATCTATGAATAGATCGCTGCCAAATCGTTGCTATGATCTATGCACCGGAGAGGTTAATTACCTCATTCTGCAAATCTAAATTATGCTGGAGAACTCTACTGTATTCCACATCCTTGAATAAACAAACTTCAATCAGTCTGCCGCTTTCAGATACATTCAGGTTGACAGCAATGGAAAAAAAAAAGTAAGATAAATTTGAATATCTTCAAAAGGCATGCTGACCTTGAAATCTTCCCAAACTTTAAAGAATCAACACAAGTAATTAGTATTTTAAAAGAGTGATATGTTTGAATGGGCCTCCAGCAAGATTATCTTCAAGTGTAAATATTCATGATGAAGTTTTTCATCTCCCCAGAACACTCCTCCTAAAAATTTGATTGCCTCGTCAAAGCATTCATAGTTTTGGCCACAGTTAGAGTAGAATAGGAAGGGCTGTGTTTGATCGATCAGCAATGTATTTCAAAGTAGAGAAAACAGACTCCCCTGTTGCAATAGCCTGATAGTGCAAAATTGTTAGCTCTTATGACGAACCCCAGGAATAAAACAGTTGGACCATCAACTCATCAAAGGGAATTGTGGCAAGTTTCTTTTGGAGTTCTTTTGAAGTTCCATTGGGCAGGGAAACTACTCAAAGCCTTGACAATATTCAAGTTTCAATTTGTTAATAAATAATATCTCCCCGCCCCCCCCCCCAACCCATCACCATCAAATAATGATAATTTCCGAATGTTGAAAACTCTACAAAAGAGTAACGGAATTGGAAGGAATCTTGGAAGTCTTCTAGCTCAACTCCCTTCTCAAACAGGAGACTCTATATCATTTCAAACAAATGGCTGCCCAGTCTCATTTTAAAAGCTGCCCACAACCATTCCACTGGTTTATTATTCTCACTGTCAGGAATTTTTTTCTCTTAGTTCTTCTTCTTAGTGTTTCCTTCCTTGATTAGTTTCCAACCATTGCTTCTTGTCCTGTCTTCTGATGCTTTAGAAAATTGCTTCAGTTGGCATTCCTCCTTAAATGGCTAAGGGAGTGGCCAATTAGCCCCAAGCCTTACTCTCAAGGAGACCCCTCCTGAGAAGCCACTCCAGCCTTTTGGCAGCTCTGTGCACCCGTGCATTGAGAAGAGGCTCCTCCTCTTCTTCCTCTTCACTTATAGGAGCTTCTGGAGGTTCTGAAGGCCCTGGCTGAATCCCTGCCTCTGGCACCACATCTTCTCCAGCCTCCTCACTCTCTGACTCAAGCGCCAGCTGCACAGGATGCTGGCACAGTACCATACCAGCCTCCTCATTGTCGCAATCATCTACAATCTGCACAGGCCACTGATGGGCCACAACAGTCCAACAAAGCAATAGCAATACCACTTAGACCTATATAGTACTTTACAGTGCTTTACAGCCCTCTCTAAGTGGTTTAGAGAGTTAGCGTATTGTCCCCAAAAATGTAGGTCCTCATTTTACCCACCTCGGAAGGATGGAAGGATGAGTCAACCCTGAGCCTGGTGAGATTTGAATTGCCAAATTGCAGGCAGACAGCAGAAAAATAGGGAAACAGAGATGAGCACTGCACCCTAGAGTCGGGAACGAATAGCACATATGTGCAAGGGGAACCTTTACCTTTACCTTAAGCTGAGAAGAGCGACTGAAGAGGGACTCTGGAGTTTCCAGAATAAATAGACTGACTGAGATTTCTAGACAAGCTAGAAATTGATAGAGAGATACAGAGAGAGGGAGGGAGGGAAGGTGAGAGAGAGAGAGAGAGTGAGAGAGAATAGCTAGTTCAGCTGAGGTCACTACTTTTATTCTAGACATAATAGCATCTGAATCCATGCATTCATTTAAAAATATGTAATATTCATATTCCAAACAAAAAGGATCTATGGAAAATTTATGGAGCATTCTGTGGACAGTATACAGGAACTTGAATGATGTACCTATGCTTAATAATCCTCTCTTCTCAGATTAGATTGATTCATAATATTTAGCAAATGTATTGGGAGAAACAGCCTTCTTTTTATTAACTTAAAAGGTATTTTGCTGTCTTTCTGACGTAAAGCTCTGACAGGATCTAATTCATGAATATTTCAAATGACAGGTTATCCTTGAACATCAAATCAATGTCTGGTGAAAACATGGAAGTTGGAAAAAAAAAAGAGAATGATTAAAGACATGCTGAAATGGTTAATAAATTCAGGAGTTTTTTTTCCCATTTGAAAAATGCTGGGAAGTATTTTAATGTAGTTATGGGGGTGGGGGGGTGGATTAAATGGAAAGGGAACTCATTGGAGCCAGAGGTTTTAAATATGATACTTATTTGAATATGTTCAATAAGCAAACAGATTATCTTGGAATTTAGTGCATGACTGTAAGAGAAGAAGTAATAGAAGCTGAGGGTAGAATGAAAAGAGGGATCAGCCTAGAATTCCTACATAGCCACAAGTGGACTAAGTTCACCTTGAATAGGGATGAAATCCAGCAGGTTCTGACAGGTTCTGGAGAACCGGTAGTGGAAATTTTGAACAGTTTGCAGAACCAGTAGTGCAAATTTTGAGCAGTTCAGAGAACTGGCAAATACCATCTCTGGCTGGCCCCAAAGTGGGGTGGGAACAGGGGTTAAATCCAGCAGGTTCTGACAGGTTCTGGAGAACCGGTAGTGGAAATTTTGAGCAGTTTGGAGAACCAATAGTGCAAAATTTGAGCAGTTCAGAGAACTGGCAAATACCACCTCTGGCTGGCCCCAGAGTGGGGTGGGAACAGGGGTGAAATCCAGCAGTAGTTGGAGAACCAGCAAATGCCACCTCTGGCTGGCCCCAGAGAATGGAGTGGATTGGAATGGAGGAAATGGAGATTTTACAGTATCCTTTCCCTGCCATGCCCACCATGCCACACCATGCCCATCAAGTCAGGCTCACAGAACTGGTAGTAAAAAAATATGGAATATTGAATTTTGATTGAATCCTTCTATTGAATAGAATCCTTCTATTCAATTTTCTATTATTTAATTTAGGATTGTGCTGGCTTTTTCGGCTGCTGCCACATACTGTTGGCTTATATTTAATTGATTGTCCACTAACACTCCAAGATCCTATCATCATCATTTCACCCATTTGAGAACTAAAGCTGCAAGGAAGTGAAAGGTTTGTGTTAATTTTTCCACACAGCTAGGGCCAGTAGTTCTCTCAATAGACAAATATGACATTGTTGTAGCTTACCTTTGTTGTGCTTCTAACATTGGTTTGATTAGATTATTGCAAGTTGTCCAAGAACCATTAACATTGGCACATACACTTCCTTAATAAGAAATATTCAGAGGTTTATATGAATTATATTCCTTATGCAAAACAGGCATATCATACCTGGCACTAGCAGAACCATGTTATAAGGTAATAGTAATCCAATTATACATAGCATTAATTTAAATTTCTCTTGGTTTGTTTACTTTTTATGTTCTGCATTTTAATTATCATTAGTTGCCTCCCTTACCCAGTTGACTAGAAAGGTAGGGTATAAATTGAAGAATTAACGATAAGCCTATCAATTCTTTATGCTTCTAGGAGCAAAATTGTGGAACACTAAATGAAAACACACACACACACACACAACTGCATTAAATTTGGATTCGCTGGAACTTGCTTGAGAAGTTGATGCAATAGTGCTGTGCCTCCTGAGGCTAAAAAGTGGAGGCTAAAACATATGAAGAATGGTTGCAGGAACTGGGTATGTCTAGTTTAATGAAAAGAAGGACTAGGGGAGACATGATAGCATCTTTCAGTATCTCAGGGGCTGCCACAAAGAAGAGGGAGTCAAGCTATTCTCCAAACCACCTGAGGGCAGGACAACAAGCAATGGGTGGAAACTAATCAAGGAGAGAAGCAACTTAGAACTGAGGAGAAATTTCTTGACAGTGAGAAGAATTAATTGGTGGAACAACTTGCCTGCAGAAGTTGTGAATGCTCCAACACTGGAAGTTTTTAAGAAGATGTTGGACAACCATTTGTCTGAAGTGGTGTAGGGTTTCCTGCCTAAGCAGAGGGTTGGACCCCGAAGGTCTCTTCCAATTTGTAATTCTATTTCTATTCCTTTTAGGATTTCATGAAAATAGAAAAGGTCTTTCCTTAGAATAGAATACAGAATTGAAGGGACTCTTGGAGCTCTTCTAGTACAACTCCCTACTTTAGCTGGAGACCAGGGGTGAAATCCAGCAGGGATCTGACAGGTTCTGGAGAATCGGTAGCAGAAATTTTGAGTAGTTTGGAGAACTGGCAAATACCAGCTCTGGCTGGCCCCAGAGTGGGGTGGGAATAGATATTTTGCAATATCCTTCCCCTGGAGTGGGGTGGGAATGGAGATTTTGCAGTATCCTTCCCCTGCCGTGCAAACCAAGCCACGCCCACCAAGCCACGCCCACAGAACCGGTAGTAAAAGAATTTGGATTTCACCATTGCTGGAGACCCTACGAATCTGGTCAAATGACTGTCCAATCTCTTCTTTAAAATATCCAGTGATGGAGCAGTCACAGCTTTGGGAGGCCAACCCTTCTTTCAAATTCATAGAATAGTCAGAATTGATGTTGAAGTTACACATATGGAACTTAACCAGATGCAAAACAGGGCCCGGTGGCTCAGCAGACTAAAAGCATGGTGATTAACATCAGCTGTCTGCAATTACTGTAAATTTGAATCTCACCAGGCTCAAGGTTGACTCAGCCTTCCATCCTTTCTAAGGTAGGTAAAATGAGAACCCAGTTTGTGGGGGCAATAAGTGGACTTTGTATAAATATACAAAAGTAGGAAGGCTATTGCTTAACGCATTGTAAGCCGCCCTGAGTCTCTGGAGAAGGACGGCATATAAATCATTAAAAAAAAAAAGTACAATTTTAGAACGCCATCATTCTGTCTAGAGAGGAAAGGGATTTTTTAAAAGAAAATGATGGGTTATCACTAATAGCTGTGTTTATTTCTGTTTGAAAAGAATGAAGGTATCTCTGGATAAGAGTAACATTCAAATTACTTCCTATTAACATTGAATAGTTGATACTTACTTCCTTAATTTCAGTATCAATAATGTTGAAAGGGGAAAAAAAGTGAAAATCCATACATGTTTTCATGCAGACGTCATCTAATATTTCCCCTTAACCACAGACCTACGATTTTGGCTATGGTATTACAGACGTGAGGTCATAATGGCCGCTAATACATTTTTCTTAATCTATAATAGGTGGGATATGTTGTTAAATTTGCTTTGTATAGTTACAATTTTCATTTATTGATCAAATTAACACATTTTATAAATTCTATGGAACGGTCCATTTCTAAAAATAGGGGTGTTCGGAACATTTTGGAAAACTGTTGCAGTCACTGTGACCTCAGGTCTGTGGTTAAGGGTTTATATATCCCCCCGAAGTCAGTAAAATAATCCTTGGGGGCAATAGGTTTAAGAAGAGACTGGAGAGTCACTTGTCTGAAATGGTACAGGATCTTCGGCTTGAGGAGGGGGCTGGACTAAAAGACCTCCAAGGTCCTTTTCTTCTCTATTCTGATTGATTGATGTTGACTTTGTAAACCACTTAGAGAGGGGTTCAAAGCACTAGGAACCACTATATAAGTCTAGGTGCTATTGCTATATTTTTGAATCCCCCCCCCCTTTTTAAAAATATTGTAATTTTTTTCTATTTTCCCTTTCATATTTGTTCTGAATGAGTTTCATTAATATAGTGTGGACAGTTTTAACCCCAGTTTCATCAGCTGTTTAAAAAAAATGTAAGTAGAATTGCAAATTCTCCAAATGCAGAAGAGCCTGGATAGCTCTGCAGACTAAGCACCGTAATTAACATCCAGCTGTCTGCAATTACACCAGTTCAAATCTCCCCAGGCTCAAGGTTGACTCAGCCTTCCATCCTCTCTAAGGTAGGTAAATTGAGGACCCAATTTTTGGGGGCAATAAGCTGACTTTGTATAAATATACAAAAGTATGAAGGCTATTGCTTAATGCATTATAAGATGCCCTGAGTCTCCGGAGAAGGGCGGCATGTAAATCAAGTTAAAATAAATAAATGAATTAAAAAAATAGTTATAATCTTCTATTCCTTTGACAGTATGTAGGTTTGGATATATATATGTATATAATATCATTTATATTTTGCTGATAAAGAAATAAAGGGAGACTAGTATAGATCTATTTCAAGCTATTTAGTTCTCATCAGCTAGCCATACCCTCACTTGGATTCAAACTTGGACTGCCTGCATGTTAGGCAGTTGTATTAACCTCTCAGCCACAACTTCTCCTTCCTTCATCTGCCTGAGCCAGGGGAGAGATTAAGTGTTTTTCTATCGAGACACGTGGTCTACCCCAACATTTGGGAGGGAGCATACTGCATCCCTTTCGCCTTTCAGCAATAGATCTATATCAGTCTCTCTATATATAGCGTGGGTGGAACTTACTTGTTTCTTAAACTTGTTACAAAGTGGTTACTGGTTTATTGTCAGAATTGATTCCACATTGTAAAAACTAACAAGCCAACTAAGCAAGATAAGCTTCTGAATTGCTGAAGGGTTGTAAGCAGCAAAACAACCGCAGAAAACTAGACAATAATTTCTCCAGCAGTACTGATTTCTTGAATAAGCAAACCAGGCAGTTGATTTAATTAGCCAGCGCTTGGAAGAGATTGACTTGATAACTATTTTTTTTTTTTGAACAGCAGATCCTATCAAAACAATCTACATCTTTTCCTTAATGGAATTATAAATAAAGCTGGGGGGGAAGGAAAATAGCAATTTAAGAAGAGGAAGGAATTCCTCGTGACACGTCCACTTGCTTAAGGTTTTGTAAAGACCTGTAATGTGATTCAGATTGGACTATCCAAGAAGAAAGAAGCATTAATTAGATAATAGATAATAGAATTATTTATTGGCCAAGTGTGATTGGACACACAAGGAATTTGTCTTTGGTGCATATGCTCTCAGTATACATAAAAAGAAAAAACACATTCGTCAAGAATCATAAGGTACAACACTTAATGATAGTCATAGGGTACAAATAAGCAATTGAATCATACTAGGAAACAATCAATGTAAATCGTAAGGATACAAGCAATAAAGTTACAGTCATGCAGTCATAAGTGGGAGGAGATGGGTGATAGGAACAATGAGAAGATTAATAGTAATAGTAATGCTGACTTAGTGAATAGTTTGACAGTGTTGAGGGAATTATTTGTTTAGCAGAGTGATGGCGTTCGGGAAAAAACTGTTCTTGTGTCTAGTTGTCTTGGTGTGCAGTACTCTATAGTGTCATTTTGAGAGTAGGAGTTGAAACAATTTATGTCCAGGATGTGAGGGGTCTGTAAATATTTTCACAGCCCTCTTTTTGACTGGTGCAGTATACAGGTCCTCAATTAGAAAATTAGACTACACTTGTAAAGTGTACAACCAATGGAGACATTCCCATGTGCCCAATTTCTAGCAGGCTTTGTCTGAGATAGTTTACTGTTCCAAAACTTGGTGAAATTTAAAAGTATCAGTTCTCCTCTCAAGACAGGCAGGGTCTAGTTGCTCCCCATGGACTTTTCTCTGTGCCTTACAATTGTTCTGTTTGCTCTGGATTAACTTTGTCATTGTCATTCATCCCTGCCCTCTGCAGTCTTGCCAGATGGATGTTTTCTATCAGACCATCAACAGTTGGAGACTTCTGGGCCACTCCCAAGTTATGTCAGATGGATGGAAACCAGCTGGCAATTCTCTCTTTCTCTTTGGGCATAACTTGAGGTTTTTGCATCCAGATTTGTTCATGTGTGGACATGTTGGTGTGTTGAGACTCATTTCCTGATTATCACAGTGATGCATCCCTGCAGGTTTCTTGATAGCAGTGGGGAATTTGTTTCAGCTTTCTGCTGGGAAGTTTGGTTTTTTTTTTTTAAAAAAAATGTGATTTTGTGATGGTGCTGTTATCCAAGTACTACTAGTACTAAACCTTGCTTGGGGTTTTTTGAGATCAACCAAGATTCCCTGCTGTGTTTTACTAAGCACCATTTAGTGACCATTATCCTCTTAAAAGGTCATTCTTGTATGGCAGGATCTCTTCCACTGAGAGCTTGTCCAGGGAGTAAAAAGACAGTTTACCTCACACTGTTGTATTGTTGAAGGTCAGAAATTATGTCCCGCAACCTTGCCTAAATATGAGGTTGCAAAATATCTCCTTTGAGCCATGACAGCATGCTGTAATAATGCCAGAGTAGAAAGTTATAAAAATAACTAAACTGACAATACCGAATCAGCATATTCAGAACCTAGGAAAGCTCCTTAGGGGAGTCGTGTTTTCACTGTGAAGTTTTTTTTTTAAAAATGAAAAAGGCAAAGTTTACTATTTGAATCTAACTTCATGCCTGTGCAGACCACTCTCTCTCCCTCCCTCTCTCCCTCCCTCCCTCTTTCTCTCTCCCTCTCTCTCTCTCCCTCCTTCCTTTTCTCTGTATCTCTCTATCAATTTCTCTATCATTTATCTCTATCGCCACCTGTCTATTAATATCACTTGTCTATCATCGGTCTCTCTCCCTCTCCCTCCCTCTCTCTCTCTCTCTCTCTCCCTCCCTCCCTCCCTCCCTCCCTCCCCCCCTCTCTCTCCTCTCTCTCTCTCTCTCTCTTTAGGTTTCATGCCAATCATTACTTAAATGTCTTTCAGACCTAGTTATTTTGTAAGCCATTTTGAGAACTCTATAGGCCAGTTTTACAATGCAACTTCATTCATATCAGTCTTCCTTTCTTATTCTTCTGCCTATAAAATACTGTTTTTTTCTATCTCTTGGTTTCACACTTGGAGACCCGAGAGAGAGAAATTATACTTGATCTTCTTAGTCAATGTGAATTGAGATTAATAAATATTCAGCTGTCACTTTCCTTCCAGGTAAGGGAAATCCACATGCTCGTACATACAATGGACACTTCAATGCAGAAAGAAATTTGACATGATGTGTGGGAAAACTCCAGCTGGCATTTGATTGATAGATTATACACTTGTCATAAAAAGGGTCAAGAGAGCACAGAAATTAATTTAGATAAATACAAGGTAATAATACACTTAGGGAAATGTGATACTGAGCCAGAGTGCAAAATTGGCTAATGCTAGTTCATGAGGCAGAATAAACAAGATACTTAACAAAAAAAAGCCAGTTGTTATTAAAAATAATGAATGGGGTTTGTTATATTGATAACTACCTATGTAAATAAGACGGATCTGCACAAGCATAATTTTTTTTTTTATTGAAAAAGTTTTACATTACATTTTATAATATGTAAACCCCCCCTTCCCCCTCCCTCTCCCACCCCCCCACCCTATCCCTTCTATCCCTCCCCCCTCCCTTGACTTCCGCTATTTGACAAACATTAATCTTAACATATTCAACATTCTTTAAAGGCGAGATCCCTTTAAATAAGAAATTAACTATTAACACTTCACTAACATTACACATACTTAAAAATCTAAACATATTGAATTAAAACAATTTAGCTAAATAAGCTTAATACATTCTCTTTAAAATTTAATCTATACCTCAATTATATACTATTCATTTTACTAACATTTGGTAACCTTAAATTTCAAACTATACATCAATTATAAATTCTTCAGTTTAATAATAATAATAAACCATGTAGCTATCCATACATTTATTTAAATACATTCTAATTCTAATTCAACTGAGCACTAATTGAAATTTCTTGCTTTGATATTTCTTCTTCATATAATCAACCCATTTCCTCCATTCCTTAACAAAAACTTCATGGGTCCTTTCCTTTAGGTATGCAGAAATTTTTGCCATCTCTGCCAGATTAGACATCTTCAGTATCCATTCCTCTATGGTAGGCACTTTGTCTTTCTTCCAATATTGACCTATCAGTAATCTGGCTGCAGAAATCATATACAATATTAACCTAGTATCAATTACTGAAAAGCCCTTGACTATTCCCAACAAAAAAAACTGAGGAGAAAACTCCAACTTCTTCTTCAAAATGTTCTGCATCACCCACCAAAGTTTAATCCAAAATGGTTTCAACTTCCTGCATGTCCACCAAATATGAAAATATGTTGCATCCAAACAATCACACCTCCAACATTTAGGTTGAACATTTGGATACATACATGATAATTTTTTGGGATCTAAATGCCATCTATAAAACATTTTGTAAAAATTTTCCCTTAGGTTCTGTGCTTGCGTAAATTTAACATTCTGGACCCAAATCTTTTCCCATGTTTCTAACATTACTGGTTGATCAAAATTCTGTGCCCATTTAATCATACAATCTTTAACTAATTCCCCCTCTGAATCTCTCTCTAACAATAAATTGTACAATCGTTTAATATGCATCGGTCCTTTACATTTTATCTGAGTCACCAAATCCTCTTCATGTAGCATTAATCCAATTTTCTGATCTTCTCTCCATCTCGCTTGAAGTTGAAAGTACTGCAACCAAGTTAAATTGACTCCATCTTCCAACAGAGTATTCCAAGACTTCAAACTCCAACTGCCCCCATCAATAAAAAGTATCTCTTTGTACAACAACCCCCCGAGTGACTTTATTTTTGGCAAAATATGCCCAAGATCCAACCACAAAGGTATTTTGTAATCCAATTGAAGCTGGTGCTTCTTCCAAACTCTCAGCAAAGCGTGTCTTAAAATATGCCTGTTGAATACACTGTCTCTCTTATCTTCATAAAGTAAATATGCATGCCATCCAAATTGCAAATCATGGCCTTCTATATTCAAAATCTCTCTTTTGGTTGTTCCAATCCAATCTCCAACTTGTATCAATGCTGCTGCTTCATAATATAAACGTAGATTTGGAACTTTAAGGCCACCATGTTCACGTGCATCTTGCATGATCTTAAATTTAACTCTTGGTTTTTTCCCACTCCAAATAAATTTATTTAAGCCTGCTTGCCAGTCCATCAGATATTTGTCATTTTTAAGCACCGGAATCATTTGAAACAGAAACAAAAATCTAGGTAGAACGTTCATCTTAACAGCTGCTATTCTACCAAGCAGAGAAAGTTGCAGTTTTTTCCATGTATCAAGATCTTTTTGAATCTTATGCCAAAGTTCTTCATAGTTATTTTGAAAAAGTTTTTTATTAGATGCTGCAACTTGAACCCCTAAATATTTCACCTTTGTAGCTATTTCAAAGCCTGCCACCCTTTCAAGCTCTTTCCTTTGTGGTTCCAACATGTTTTTAACTATCATCTTAGTCTTTTTCTGGTTCAGGCTAAAACCTGAAACCAGACTGTATTCCTCTATAATGTTTTTCATCTGTATGATAGATTCCAAAGGTCGTGTTAGGGTAACAATCAGATCATCTGCAAATGCCTTTGTTCTGTAATCTATTTGCCTTACAACTATTCCACTCATTTTGTCCGAGTCCCGTAGAGCATTCAGCAGCACTTCTAGCGTCAAAATAAACAATAGTGGAGATAATGGACAGCCTTGTCTTGTCCCTTTCTGTATATTAAAATTAGTAGTCAAACTGCCATTAATAATAATCTGTGCTGTCTGTTCTTGATAAATTGCCGATATTGCTTGTATAAACTGATCTCCAAAATTCATCTTATGCAAAATCTTTTTTAGAAAATCCCAGTTGACTCGATCAAAGGCTTTCTCCGCATCCAAAAACACCAGCACCGCAGAGATCTGTTTCTTTTCCTCAAGATATTCCAACAAATCTATGAGTTGCCTGACATTGTCCTTCATGTATCTGCCTTCTATAAAACCAGCTTGGTCTTCATGAATCACATCTTGAATAACTGGCATCAATCTGTTGGCTAATACTTTAGCAAAAATTTTATAGTCCGTATTCAGGAGAGATATTGGTCTAAAATTTTCAGGTTTAGCAGAGTCTTCTTCTTTAGGTATCAATGATATAAAAGCCGTTTTCCACGAGGGAGGTATTTTTCCCCCCTGTTGAATATTACAAAACAAGTCTTTAAGAGGCTCTATCAGTTCCTCTTGCAAGGTCTTGTAAAAAACTGCTGTCAAACCATCTGTCCCAGGAGCTTTAGATAATTTCAATTGTTTTATTGCATATAAAATCTCTTCCGATGTTATAGGTCGCTCCAGTCTATCACTTTGTATACTAGAAATTTTTGTAACTCTCTTCTTCTGCAAATATTCATCGATAAGATCTTCTTTAACTTTATCAGCTTGATACAATTTCGAATAATAAGTTAAAAAGGCTTGATGTATTAAGTTTTGCTGATGTATTCGTTTCCCTTTATACTCAATAACATTTATCATACGAGAATTTTGCTGTTTCCTCAAGGTATAAGCCAACCATCTGCCAGGTTTGTTAGCATTACAAAAAGTATTATGTTTAGCATACTGCAGATTAGTTGCTGTTTGTTCAGCCATCAGCATTTGAAATTGATCTTTCAAGAGTTTTATAGTTAACAATACCTTTTCATCAGTCGGATTCTTAATGAGCAATTGTTCTTTATCCTTTATCTCTGTCTCCAAGTCCAATCTCGACTTCTGTCGAGTTATTTTATGTCTAGAATTCATATGTATCAGTACACCCCTCATATAGGCCTTGCATGCATCCCATACTATCTCAATGGGTGTACCTTTATTCAAATTAATATAAAAAAATTCTTTAGTTTGTTCCTTTAGCTCCTTAATATACTTTTCATGTCTGAAAATATTCTCATTCATACGCCAAGATCTCCTTTCTCTCTTGCCTGGGTTCATCTCAATCCAGACTGGACTGTGATCTGTTAAAGTTCTAGGAAGAATTTTTGTTTTTGTCACTACATTAAGTAAATCAGTAGTAGCCAGCATAAAATCAATTCTCGAGAAAGATTTATGTCTATCTGAGAAAAAAGTAAAGTCCAATTCATCTGGATGATGAATTCTCCAAACATCCTTCAACTCTAATTCTTCTTTCATAGCAAAAAAAGTCTGTGGTAGCTTATTCCCTTTCTTGGCAGATGTCTTTTTATCCAATGTTACATCAATCACCCCATTCCAATCTCCCATAATCAAAAAAGATTTGTAATTCCACTGCAAGATTTTCCCATTCAGCATTTTATAAAAACTTTCCTGTTGCTGGTTCGGGGCGTAGATGCCAATTAGAAGCACTTCAACATTCTGTACAGTTATTACAACAGCAATATATCTCCCCTCATCATCCGCTTCTATAAGTTTAGCTGGTATTCTTTTAGCAATATAAAAGACAAGTCCATTTCTTTTAGCCCTACTAGAAGATATAAATTGTAATCCAATTTTTGAAATTAAAAGTTTCTGGTCCTGGGTTCTTATATGAGTTTCCTGTAAGCAGACAACATCATTATTGTATTGTTTTAGATAATGAAATATTTTTCTTCTTTTCTGCGGTGAATTCAAACCATTCACATTCCAAGATAAAATTTTAAGTATCATTTTGACGATGGCTGAAGCTCTCGAAGCAATTCGCGAAGAGTCCCCGCAACCGCCGACGTCTTCGGTCTTGCTCCTCCCACAGCTTCTGAATATAACTTTTTCCCATTCGCTTCCTTCTCCTCCTGTGGTATCTTCTCCTGGTATGTTTCCAATCGTTGCTTCCCTGCCGCTCTGGTTATACGTTGGTTCTTGGGTTCTTGCATCAGTAAATCCAAATCCGGTTCCACCTCTCTTGTAGCTCTGGATTGCTTTGGTTTCACCTCAGGGATATCTATTAATGAATCTTCTAAGACACCTCCTACTGCACCTAGAATTTCCTCCCTTGGGGCTTCTTGACCTTCCTTTAGCAGTCCCTCTTGAAAAACCTGCTCAACTGAGATATCTTCAATAGGTATAAGTGTAGAAGAGCGAGGTGAAGGAACTTTTTTCAACACATTGTTATAAAACTGTTCCGCCTTCTCCACCGAATTGATACGATATCTCACATCTTCAAATCTTAAAACAATACCAACAGGGACATCCCACCTGAATGGAATCTGGCGCCGCTTCAACTCATTCACAAGGAAACCAAAGTCTTTCCGATCTCTTAGCATCTTTGGTGGTAATTCTTTGAAAACCCCAATTTGATTGCCACCATGTAGAAGCGTAGACTGAAAAGAGTATTGCAAAATGTCATTTCTCAATTTCCTCTCAGTAAAGTAAATTACCACATCTCTTGGCAAATTTCTCTGTTTTGCGATACGTGAATTAGCTCTGTACAGCTTGTCTATTCTATTATCCTATTATCTATTCTATGTGATACTGAGCCAGAGTGCAAAATTGGCTAATGCTAGTTCATGAGGCAGAATAAACAAGATACTTAACAAAAAAAAGCCAGTTGTTATTAAAAATAATGAATGGGGTTTGTTATATTGATAACTACCTATGTAAATAAGACGGATCTGCACAAGCATAAAAATTATTAATAGGTTCTGTATGCTTTCTTGCTTTCTTTGATTCTGAAGGCCAAAGAGACAAATGTGCTTATCTATTGTGATGGGATGAGTGTAGCCTTGGTAAGTCCAAGGGCAAAGCTGTAGGCAATTCATGTAATTCACTGTACAACAATGGAAATGTTAAAATGGTTAAGAAGAAATTAAAGAACGATCTTCTCCATTTCACTGGAAAGCCTTTTTAAAGATTTTATTTGAGGTAGACCAGGAATCTGCAACCTTAAACACTCAATGAGTCATTTGGCCCCATTTCCCACAAGAAAGAAAACACCGGGAGCCACAAAACCCTTCCCGTGCCTGGCTATTTCTTGAGAGGCCACAAAACTAGCATAGATAGTTGAATTAAACCTTCTGTTTTCTTCTGAAACTTTTCTTTCTTGGATTTATCCATGGTTGGCCTACCGGGGCTTGAAAAGCTCAATAAATTGTGTCGCACATTGGTGGTTGTGACACATATTTTGAGTGACAGGGAGCCACAGGAGAGGGGTGAAAGAGCCACATGCAGCTCCAGAGCCGCAGGTTGCTGACCCCTGTGGTAGACGATAAGGCATTACTTTTTTCCACCTTTCCAATAAGAATTGGGAACCAGGGGAGATGCACAAATGAAAATACCAGATGGCGGAAAATTAAGTTTTCCTTTTGAACCAAGTCTTTTCTATCGTATTTTATCTCCTCCTCTTAGTCTCTACCTAGAAAGAAATCTCCTTGTCACTGAATAAGAAACCAAGATAATAGAACAGAGTTTGTTCATACAATATGTCAACAACATCAGAGCTATTTCAAGAAAGAACCAAGGTTACAAGCAGTGGTGAAATGCTCTGAAGTCTGCTACCAGTTCGCTGCTCATGGGGATGTGCAGTGCGCACCAAATGTGTGCTTGGCATGCATGCACACCATAGGCACTACTATGAAGCGCTGAAAGAGTAGGTTTAAGAAGCTGGAACTGTTTCTCCTGGGTATTCTGGAAGGGAAAATGCAGAAAAGTATACAATATATCATATTACACATACTAACGGCAAGTAGAATTGTGGTAGCACAAAACTGGAAACAACCAGACACCCTTCCAAATCAAATCATAATAAAAAAATATATATACAAATGTGCAGAGATAGACAGATTATCTATGGAAATGAAGGAGAGGGAGCACACCAAGTACGATTTATTATGGAATAAATGGTATTCCTGGCTGGAGAGTAAACATACAATTTAAGGGATGTTTTTGTTATGAGATAAATTGTAAATAGAACTCAAGATAATTTAAATAAAGGTGTAAGTTTAAGGTAGAGATATTTAGAAGTAGAATTTGTGTAAAGAGGTTAAATAGTTTAGAGATACCGATGCAGAAAAGTTGTTATTAGTATTGAAATTTTGATATGTTTGTTTTTGGTTGCATATATATATATAATGCCGGCTGGCAACAATGCCGGCTGGCGACCCCCAGGGGGAGAGCCTTCTCTGTGGCAGCCCCTACCCTCTGGAATGATCTTCCTCCAGAACTAAGAACAATCTCCGACCTCCGGACTTTTCGTCGGGCCCTAAAAACTTATCTTTTCCAGCTTGCCGGTTTAGCCTGACCCCTGTTGAATTTTTTAAAATTTTTAGCTTTTGTAGAGTTGTGGTATTTTAATATTTACTTGTTTTTAATTCACAGCCAAAGTTATATGTGTTTTAAAATTTTTTAACTTTTATGTACTGATTTTTATTTGGCTGTTCACTATTGCATTACAAGTTAAAATTCACTGACAAGTGTTGGATAAATTTTGGGAACTTGGACTCAAAACTGTACAGGGCCAAAAGATGGCTCAGTGGCTAAGATACTGAGCTTGTCGATCGAAAGATCAGCAGTTCAGCGGTTCGAATCCCCAGTGCCATGTAACGGGATGAGCTCCCGTTACTTGTCCCAGCTTCTGCCAACCTAGCAGTTCGAAAGCACATAAAAAAGTAGAAAAATAGGGACCACCTTTGATGGGAAAGTAACAGCGTTCTGTGCACCTTTGGTGTTTAGTCATGCCGGCCACATGACCATGGAGACATCTTTGGACAGGGCTGGCTCTTCAGCTTTGAAACGGATATCAGCACTGCCCCCTAGAGTCAGGAACAAGTAGCACATATGTGCGAGGGGAACTTTTACCTCTATGTAGAGAAGTTGGCAGCTTTTTCCTTACAGAATAGTATTAGTAGCCTCTGCGCAATTTCACATTTATTATGATGCTGATTTAAGAAGCCGAAGATAAAAATGGAACAATATATTCCTTGTAGGATACAAGAGAGAGAGAGAGAAAGAGAGGGAGAGAGGGAGAGAGAGAGAGAGGGAGAGAGAGGGAGGGAGGGAGGGAGAGAAATGATGTGATCCTTATTTTTAATGCTAACCATAAAACATTCCAGTTCTCTGTTTCTGTAATATTAATGTAATTTACAACATATTCATTGTCACCAACTGTGTTTCCAGATGCTAGCACTTTGCACATATTTGCCCTCGCGTGTCATTTTCTCTCCTAAATCACTAGAAGCAGAATGGCAAAGTTGTGAAATAATGAAATTGTGAAGTTAGAAGGAAATGCACGCCGACAGATTGGGTCACAGTTATACAAGTGTGAATGTCGGAATGGCACAGCTGAACATAATATGAAATGAAATTGCCATTTTAATTAACACTTAATGGATGCTATTTCAGTCAACCCCTCACCTTTTTTATTTTATTTTATTTTATTTGTAAAAGCGAGTTTTCGGAAGAAGTTTTTGTTGTGTTTTGGTTTTTTATTTTTTTTTTATTTTACAAAATTTCCCCATGTTCAGCCAAGAATTCCAGATCTTGTTCCAGAAACGTCAGCGTGTTGAAGTTGAAATCTTATTTAGAAAGTGAATTGGGATTTTGAATTCAACCACATCTCATATTCCTTTGGACACTGAAAAAGTAAATTATAATCGCTCTCTTTCAGTGCTGCTGTAACTTTGAATAGCCACTAAGTGGACCGTTGTAAGTCAAGGACTTCCTGCACTTGGGTATGTCTGCCAAGACATCCCATCCAAATGTGTATAACTTCAAAGTCAGTAGCCAGCTTGAAACCTGATTCATTCCAGCAATCTCTCTGGAAGAGGTGCTTCATATGATTATATTATTTTTAACTTGATCTTTTGCTAAGCCTTCCTCACCTATTTAGTTCTTTCCCTTCCCTTCCCTTCCCTTCCCTTCCCTTCCCTCCCTTCCTCCTTCCTTCCTGCCTGCCTTCCCTTCCCTTCCTTCCTTCCTTCCTTCCTTCCTCCCTCCCTCCCTCCCTCCCTCCCTCCCTCCCTCCCTCCCCTTTCCTTTCCCTTTTCCTTTTCCTTTCCCTCTCCTCCCCTTTCCACACCATTCTACCCTTCCCTTCCCTTCCCTTCCCTTCCCTTCCCCTTCCCTTCCCTCCCTTCCTCCTTCCTTCCTGCCTGCCTGCCTTCCCTTTCCTTCCTTCCTTCCTTCCTTCCTTCCTTCCTTCCTTCCTTCCTTCCTTCCTTCCTTCCTTCCTTCCTCCCTCCCTCCCTCCCTCCCTCCCCTTTCCCTTTTCCTTTTCCTTTCCCTCTCCTCCCCTTCCCACACCATTCTACCCTTCCCTTTCCTTCCCTTCCCTCCCTTCCTCCTTCCTTCCTGCCTGCCTTCCCTTTCCTTCCTTCCTTCCTTCCTTCCCCCCTCCCTCCCTCCCTTCCCTTTCCTTTCCCTTTTCCTTTCCCTTTTCCTTTCCCTCTCCTCCCCTTTCCACACCATTCTACCCTTCCCTTCCCTTCCCTTCCCTTCCCTTCCCTTCCCTTCCCTTCCCTTCCCTTCCCTTCCCTTCCCTTTCCTTTCCTTTCCTTCCCTTCCTTTCCCTGCCTTCCTCCTGCCTTCCTGCCTGCCTGCCTTCCTTTTCCTTCCTTCCTTCCTTCCTTCCTTCCTTCCTTCCTTCCTTCCTTCCTTCCTTCCTTCCTTCCTTCCTTCCTTCCCTCCTCCCTCTCTCCCTCCCTCCCTCCCCTTTCCTTTTCCTTTTCCTTTTCCTTTCCCTCTCCTCCCCTTCCCACACCATTCTACCCTTCCCTTCCCTTCCCTTCCCTTCCCTTCCCTTCCCTTCCCTTCCCTTCCCTTCCCTTCCCTACTCTATCCTTCCTTTCCATTCCCTCTCACAATAGCAGTGCTGCAGTATGGGGAAAATGCACTTACCTTTCTTACTGGCTCGTTAATGTGTGTGTGCTGTTAATGTGTGTGCGCTGCATGCGTGCATGCTGCACTCATGCGTGCAATGTCATCTGTGCATGCGCAAAGTCTTCTTCACATGCACAGAGGGTCAAAACCAGGATGTGATGATGTCCCGGTTTGGGGGGGAAGCCTTCTGCGTATGTACAGAGGGTCAAAACTGGGACGTGATGATGTCCTGGTTTTGGGGGGGAGAGGCCTTCTATGCATTCACAGAGGGTCAAAACCGGGACGTGACTATGTCCCAGTTTGGGGGGGGGGAGGCAGAGCCTCTCACTGTCTTGCTACTGGCTTGCTGAACCACCCACAGTTGGTGATACTGGCTTGCACGAACCGGATAGAGCCGGCTGTATTTCACCACTGTGCTGCAGCCTTCAGAAACAGGAATGGAAGTGTGGACCTCAATGGAAGAAAGTTCCCACCTTTGTATGCTTGTTCATTCATGTTCACTCTTCCTCTTACTGCAGGACCACCTAAGCAAACAACTTTAGAAGCACGGCATTGTAAAAAACCTAAAATAATGGCCACAATGTCCTGTGGCTGTCAGCTTCTAGTTACCAAGATCCCAGATCAACATTGGGCAGGCTGAGGGGATCTAGCAAGAAGTGAAGACTGCCAGTAATCTCATCTGTCATTCATATTCATCCGGACATTGCCGGCTGTGATTTAATGCGCTCATCAACTCTGCAGAAAACTTGTCTGCCTGACTTGAATTGACCAGGGATTTTTTTTTATAATTAAGACCAAGCCACATTTATGAGTGACGCCCATTCTTGCTACAGTAACAAGAATGAAAAAAAAATGCATCCAGGAATCCTATAATTATTGCTATGGTGGTATAACACCATTGTCCTTAATTATAAATGAGCTTTCACCTCTTATTTGGAGTCCTCTCTCCATGCAGAGAGAAGGTGGAGAATGGCGCTGTCCTTTTGGAGCCAAGCGTTAAACGGGTTTTGGAAACATTGGACCCAGTTTTGAAAGCCTTCTTTTTAATAAGTAACCTCGCAATCAGTGGCGGTATTGAGCCGGTTCTATCTGGTTCAGGCAAACCTGTAGCGGCAGTTGCGGGAGGCTCTGCCCACCTGCCTGGATGTCGTCACATGCCATTTTTGACTCTCTGTGTGTGCAGAAGGCTCTGCGCATGCGCAGAGATGGTGCACGTACTCACATTTGCAAAATGGTAGCTAAAGTAAGTGAATACCACCCACAATGCCATCTGAAAAACCAAACTAGCTTTCCACTATTAGTGATCCTGATGTCCTCCCCCTCAAAAAATGAGAATTCAGACTGAATTTAGAGCTGGTTGATTCATTTCATAACATACCTGTTAGATTGGGAGCGTGGGAAAGAAGAAGCAAGCTGTGGAACTATTCAGCACCTTTATTAGGTAACAGTTAGCAATACGAACAATAGACAATCTGTCGGGACTTGCTCTTCATAGAGCTCCAGCATGCAAGCCAGCCACTGACAGCGTTCTATTTTTCCCGCCACGATTTTAACCAATCAGAGCAGTCGTTCAAATAACTCACGTAGGTACGTAACAATACCCAGTGATGACTCTGTCCAAAAATAGACAATATCATTGATTTTTTTGTTTTTTTTACAAAATGAATAAGGTGGCTTTATGTATTCAGTAAGGGAACATCGTGGCTCAGTGGCTAAGACGGTGAGCTTGTCGATCGAAAGGTCGGCAGTTCAGCGGTTTGAATCCCTAGTGCCGCGCAACAGGGTGAGCTCCCGTTACTAGTCCCAGCTTCTGCCAACCTAGCAGTTTGAAAGCACGTAAAAAATGCAAGTAGAAAAATAGGGGCCACCTTTGGTGGAAAGGTTAACAGCATTCCGTACGCCTTTGATTTAGTCATGCCGCTACATGACCACAGAGACGTCTTCGGAGAGCGCTGGCTCTTCGGCTTTGGAACGGAGATGAGCACCGTCCCCTAGAGTCAGGAACGACTAGCATCTATATGCGAGGGGAACCTTTACCTGTATGTATTCAATAGCCAAACTGTATTTTTGGCTACCAAAAATGCTTGTGATTCTTCCTCCACCAAAGGAATTATCTCTAATGAAATCACTCACAAAAGATGCCACTTCCACTTTGTCTCAGAAAGCCTTCTGTTTTTCTATCGGACACCTGGAAATCCACAGAAAGTGTGTATATTAATTTCTGCAGACACCTGAGGGTCTCATATAAAACAATGTGTGAACAAGGATCAAGAGGCTGTTTGGCTTAGACAGTGAAGAATGGAGAAAATAGATAGCCATGATTAAACTCCTAAAGAAAAGGTGGGAAAGTAACCTAACTATAGCATATAAAAGGTATCTTCTTAATAAGGGTGCCTTCACTCTCTGTCTTTTATATTTCTGTAATTCAGTGGCCTGTGAATTATATTTGCGAAGTAAGCTGCTCGCTTAAGTAAACACATTGACAATTACCTGGTTTGATTAATAGAACACATTTTTCTCTTCACAGAGAATATCATAAATGCCACCCCCTCACTCTCTTTCATATTCACTCATAAATGCCTGTCTGTGTTCAATCCAGCTGCTTAAGTAGGTTACGTAAAGATGCAATTTATATACGAAGACAACAAGAAAAGTGAATTCTGCTCTTAACTTTAGCCTGATTGTCATGCCCCAGCATATAGCCTTTATATACAGTTGTTGCTCTCTAGCCCCACCTAGAGGTAGGAGAGACAAAATCCCAAGTATATTGTTTGAAGCTGACCACATTCCATTACCCCTCAACAGTGGTGAAATTCAATTTTTTTAACTACCAGTTCTGTGGGCATGGCTTGGTGGGTGAGGTGTGGCTTGGTGGGTGTGGCTTGGTGGGCGTGGCTTGGTGGGCATGGCAGGGGAAGGATACTGCAAAATCTCCATTCCCACCTCACTCCAGGGGAAAGATACTGCAAAATCTCCATTCCCTTTCTACTCTGGGGCCAGCCAGAGGTGGTATTTGCCGCTTCTCTGAACAACTCAAAATTTCTGCTACCGGTTCTCCAGAACCTGTCAGAACCTGCTGGATTTCACCCCTGCCCTTCAGCCCGCACTCTCAAAACAAGTGGTCCCTGGAAAGCCAGGCTCCATTTCCTTCAGCATTTGGAGAAGGCAGAAGCACACAGAAGAATCCATCTTAATCTGTGGCACATGGTCATCCAAGGACAAACCCACATCCCACACACAGAGCATCACTGGTGAGTTTTAAATTGCTTGTACAGTGGGGCAAAAAAGTACTTAGTCAGCCACCAATCATGCAACTTAAAAAGATGAGAGAGGCCTGTAATGGACAACATAGATAGACCTCAACTATGAGAGACAAAATGAGAAAACAAATCCAGACAATCACATTGTTGAGATCTACCTATGATGTCCATTACAGGCCTCTCTCATCTTTTTAAGTGGGAGAACTTGCACAATTGGTGGCTGACTAAATACTTTTTTGCCCTACTGTATTTATTAATTGTTATATTCAGCAAGAACTTAAGATTGTATTTGGTTCTGATTGTATGTATCCCTATTTTCCCCAGTTTCACCATATCCCATTCTTTCAATAAAGCATTCAGATCCACACGCATGGCCTGTTTTATTGGAGGATAGCTGGGTTTGGCTGCATGTCAAGCTGCACCCAGACTAACCTGTAGTGAGGACAAAACACTTAGAGTTCATCTTCGCAGCTCATTCATCCCTTTTCTTGGTAGATTAGTACCCTTCTAAGAAAGTAATGGGCTGCAGACTCCCACTATTTTTTATTTTTTTCTTAACATTCACTAGGACAGTTTTGGAATCCAAAGAAATATTGGAAGAAGGCCATGAAGTTTCTACCTTACATGTAGATATTGTTAGATAGGATCTTCCTTTTCAAAGATATGTCTGTACATTCTCTCTCTCTCCCTCTCTCTCTCCCTCTCTCCCTCCCTCTCTCTCTCTCTCTGTGTGTGTGTGTCTGTCTGTCTGTCTCTCTCTCTCTCTGTGTGTGTGTGTGTGTGTGTGTCTGTCTGTCTCTCTCTCCTCTCTGCCTCTCTGTCTGTCTGTCTGTCTCTGTCTCTCTCTCTATCAGGGGGTAGAGCGAGAGAAGAGAAACAGAGATACAGAGACAGAGAGTACTTAATAAGTTGTGTTTCTCAGAACTGTTGTTGTGGTTTGTACAATCGTGTTTCTTTTTTTAAAACTACAGATTATATTTTCGGTGACTCCGGTTGACTCTCCCTCCATCTCAGATGCCAGCATAATATTTTAATAAAACCAAGACGTTTTCAGTGAAATGTCAGTCGCAGGTTGATCAAAGTGTTATGGGAGCTGTTTGGCTACAGCTTCAGCTTTGAATTTCCTCTTTGCTTTTCAAAACATCGCCTTAAAAAAAAAAAGAAAGAAAGAAAGAAAGAAAAGAAAATGCCCTGATTGAAGCTGAACTGCCTTTATCAGTCTGATCAGAGCCCTATCAAGAACATGCATGATTCAGCTGCTTTCTCCAAGCTTTGGAAAATATAACTTTGATAGATGTTTCACGAGTGTCACACAATAGTTTTCATGCTCACATTGGTTAAGATTTAGTACTGCCATTAAAGAACAGAAGGGCTCTTTGGTGGCAATCCTTCGACATACGAAATATCCCAAAGAACAACCTTCTACAAATCAGCGATTAAGGTGCTGACAAAAATCTCCACTCTGCTGCAGTTTTTTTCCCCCTCTTCAGCCCTGACTATCTTTTCAATCAAATCTATGGGGAAGGCGGAACAGCGAAGGCTTTGTTTTCGGTTGGAAAATAATAACAAACCAAAGATAAAATTTGACATGTTATCTCCTCTGTCTAAGCAGTCGGTCAATTTTATCCCTTCCCCGCCACAAATTATGCAAATCAACCACCCTCGTCTTGTGACTGACCAAGACTTCGGATCGGTGACAGGCAGTGGTGAAATCCAATTTTTTTTTTTACTACTGGTTCTTTGGGCATGGCTTGGTGGGCCCCATTCCCTCCCCATTCTGGGGCCAGCCAGAGGTAATATTTGCCAGTTCTCCGAACTACTCAAAATTTCCTCTACTGGTTCTCCAGAACCTTTTATTTATTTTTATTTTCGTCAAGCATGTATTTTATGACAGATACAAGTGTAAACATAATTATAAATCAGTGGTGAAATTCAATTTTTTTTACTATCGGTTCTGTGGGCGTGGCTTGGTGGGCGTGGTGTGGTTTGTTGGGCATGGCTTGGTGGGCGTGGCAGGGGAAGGATACTGCAAAATCTCCATTCCCACCAGTTCGCTGAACTACTCAAAATTTCTACTCCCAGTTCTCCAAACTGCTCAAAATTTCCACTACCGGTTCTCCAAATGGCTCAAAATTTCTGCTACCAGTTCTTCAGAACCTGTCAGAATCTGCTGGATTTCACCCCTGGTGACAGGCCACTTGGCCGGTGGGATCGATCACGCGAAATCTCTGCTGTTTGCCAGCTGCAAGACAGTGTAATGAACTTTTATTTGAGTTTGTGCCTTTGAATTCTGATCCTGATTGCATTGGCTTTTTTGGCTGTCACCGCGCGCTGTTGGCTCATATTTAGCTGGTTGTCCATTAAGACTCCAAGATCCCTCTGACAGTTACTGCTATTAAACCTGGTTTCACCCAGTCTGTATGTGTACTTTTGGTTTTTCTTGCCTAATTGTAAGACTTTTCTCTACTTTGAATTTCAGTGTTCAAGTCTGTCAAGATCCATCTGGAACTTGAGCCTATCATCTAGGGGTGTTGGCTATCCCTGCCAGTTTAGTATTGTCCACAAATTTGGTAAGTTTCCCTTCTATTCTCTGGAATGATCTTCACCCTGAGGTGGTCCTGAGGAAATCCTTCAGGGGCTGTAAACCTTGTAGTTTATTCTGCTTTCTTTTCAATGTTCTCCTTGCTTTTGTTTAACAAAGCTTTTCCACTTTCCCATGGTGACAGTAACTCCTTTCTTAGCATAAGATGCAATATCTACCCATTCAACGTATTCCATTTGCACATATATGATGCGTACTCAGTGGATAAATTGGTTGAGTGATTAAGGTGCCATTAGACTCTTGTTTTCTGGCAAAGGGGGTCTTTTTGTAAGATCACCTCTTCTATCTTGAGAGCTTTTGTTTCCTGACTGGCTTGTCATGGCTGACATTTGATTATTGCTTTTCATGCTGCTTGTAACCAAACTCCTATCTCTTGCTATCTTCCTTTTGCCCTCTGATATTGGAAGCGCAAGGTTTAGCGTTCTTCACATTGAACGGAGTCAATCATTATCCTCCACTCTCTTTCCCCCGAATGGTGGCAAAAAAGAACAGATTTCGGTCCCTGGTAGGAATGAAAATGCACGTAGAGTTGGTTCTTAACTTACAACAGTCCATTTAGTGATCATTCAAAGTTATAACATCACTGAAAAAAGGTGACTTATGACTATTGCTCTCCCTTGAACAAGCGTTGTACTATCCCCATGATCAAAACTGATCCACTTGGCGCAACTGGCTCATATTTATGACGGTTGCGGTGTCATTTGATTCCCTTTTGCGACCTTCTGACAAGCAAAGTCAGTGGGGAAGCCGGATTCATTTAACAGCTGTGTTGCTAACTTAACAACTGCAGTGTTTCACTTAACAACCAGGGCAAGACTGGTCATAAAATGGGGCAAAACCTGGCTTAACAAATGTCTTGTTTAGCAACATAAATTTTGGGTTCAATTGTAGTTGTAAGTCAAGGGCTATCATCTGCTTTTACCATCAGCCTCTCTCACAATGAAAAAAAAAAGGCATTAAGAGTTGTTAACCTAATCTTGCGTAGCTTCTTCTCTGGTAATATTGTACCACTAACTAGAGCATACAAAACATTTGCTAGACCAATTCTCGAATACAGCTCATCTGTCTGGAATCTGCACTGCATATCAGACATTAATACAATTGAGCAAGTCCAGAGATATTTCACGAAAAGAATCCTCCACTCCTCTACCTGCAATAAAAGACCTTATGCCACCAGACCTGAAATTTTGGGCTTAGACAACTTAGAACTATGCCGACTTTGGTCTGACCTACGTGTAGTACATAAAATGATCTGCTACAATGTCCTACCTGTCAATGACTACTTCAGCTTCAACCACAACAATACACAAGCAAATAATAGATACAAACTCAAGGTAAACTGCTCTAAACTCGATTGCAGAAAATACAACTTCAGCAACAGAGTGGTCAATGCCTGGAATGCACTACCTGACTCTGTGGTTTCTTCCCCAAACCCCCAAAACTTTAACATTAGACTCTCTACTGTTGACCCTATTCCTAAGAGGTCTGTAAGGGGCATGCATAAGCGCACCAGTGTGCCTACCGTCCCTGTCCTAATGTCCCCTTTTTATTTTTATTCTTTTCATGTATTCAAATGCTCAGGAAGATAAATCTATCTCAGCATCTACTTCTGTCCTACTATCACAGCACCATTGAGAGTGTCCTGACATTCTTGCATTGTATGGGAGCAGCTCTGTAGCGGAAAAAAAATCCTCAGCAGAGAATCATTAAAACTGCCCAGAATATCATTGGACTCCAGCTACCAGCCCTGAATAACATCTTTGAATCTCGTTGTTTGAGGAAGTTGCATAACATTCTCAGAGACTCTTCCCATTCTGCTTACAATCTTTTTGGAGTGTTGCCTTCTGGCAGAAAATACAGAACAATTAAAACTCGGACCGCATGTCTTCTGAATAGTTTTTATCCCAGACCTGTAATGGCACTCAACAATGAACTAAAGGGCCACCATCAGTGAACTGTTGGACAGCATTACTTGGTCTGTTGTGTGGCTGTTTGGGTGGTTTAGAGGTGGGGAATTTGTGGTGGGTGGATGGGGGTGTTTGGGGATTGTAATGTGTGTTGGACCTGGTCTTTGGGTGTTAAGTGAATTTCGTTGAATGGGTATACTGTGTATACATGTACAATGACAATAAAGTTTGTTGTTGTTGTTGTTGTTATACTTTTATCTGTTATCTTATATATGCTTGAGAAATTAAGTAAATAAATAAATAAATAAGCAAGCAGAGCTATCAATCAAGGCTGAACATTCTACATCTTCTCAAATATGAATGCTACTTAAGGAAGATTTAGAAGAATAGTAACACCCTTTTAAAGATCTTCCTTTGTTATCCTTAGAGAAAACCATTTAATGTGATAGCCCAGCTGGAGAACACATATTGTTTGCCAATCCCTTAAAGTTAAATCCAAATAATGTTGCTGATAAAAGGAATGTAAATAATGAACCAGTGTCCTTGTAACAATTAACTCTATCTAATTCAGGCATGTCTGGTTTTTAGTCAGTTTTAGTGACAAATTCTTTTTTTTTTTCTTTGTACGAGTTCTTTCTACAAGTTTGGTTAATTACTATACTTATTTTGTTAGGAAGCTGCTTTGTTAAAGTTTTTCATACAAGATAAAGATTTTCAGATTGGTCTATTTTTTTTGAAACTTCCTCTGTAGATTTGCAGGAAATAAGCAGGAGAATATACTCACTCTCTCTCTCTCTCTCTCTCTCTCTCTCTCTCTCTCTCTCTCTCTCTCTCTCTCTCTCTCTCTCTCTCTCTCTCTCACACACACACACACACACACACACACACACACACACACACACACTGGTGAAATCCAGCACGTTTTGACAGGTTCTAAAAGGTTCTGGACGGGGGTGGGTTCTAATTTTTTTTACTACCGGTTCTGTGGTTGTGGCTTATTTTGTGGGCGTAGCTTGATGGTCATGTGACAATTCTTTAGGATTTAGCAGAGGTAAACCAGTTCCCAACAGGCTTTTAACTGCTTGCAGAGCTGTACCGATCTACCCATTTGTTTTTGGAGGCACCAGTTTATCCATTTGTTTTTGGAGGCACTGGTCTACTCATTTGTTTTTGGAGTCACTGGCTTACCCATTTGTTTTTATTTATTTATTTATTTATTTTAATTTGATTTATATGCCGCCCTTCTCCGGAGACTCAGGGCGGCTTACAGTGCGTTAAGCAATAGCCTTCATACTTTTGTATATTTATATTTATACCAAGTCAGCTTATTGCCCCCAACAAACTGGGTCCTCAATTTACCCACCTTATAAAGGATGGAAGGCTGAGTCGACCTTGAGCCTGGCTAGGATTGAACTCAGAGAAATTACAGGCAGCTGGTGTTAATTGCTGCCTTTAGTAGGAGGCATTAGCCCTCTACGCTACACAGGCTCTGTAGCGTTTTGGAGGCATCAGTCTACTCTTTTGTTTTTGGAGGCACCAGTCTACCCATTTGTTTTTGGAGTCACCGGCTTACCCATTTGTTTTTGGAGGCATCAGTCTACTCTTTCATTTTTGGAGGCACCAGTCTACCCATTTTTTTGGAGGCATCGGTCTACCCATTTGTTTTTGGAGGCACCAGTTTACCCATTTGTTTTTGGAGGTACTGGTTTACCCATTTGTTTTTGGAGGCACCTGTCTACTCTTTCATTTTTGGAGGCACAGGTCTACTCATTTGTTTTTGGAGGCATCAGTCTACCACCACACTGCCTTTTAACACTGATCAGCTGTAGGGCAGCCCTGTGAAGCCCTGCGGCAAGAGTTTAAACAGGTTTTTTTTCCTTCTAGCCGATCAGCTGGGACTAGGGAGGCAGCAATAGATTGGGGATGGGGCCAAATAAAAGGTAAGAATAATGTGTGGGAGGGTGCAGGGGACCCCAGCTCCCAAACAAACAGAACCGGTTCAATGACATCATATCATCACCGCTACCGGCTCGGCCGAACTGGGCCGAACCGGGAGGAACCCACCACTGGTTCTGGAGAACCGGTACTGGAAATTTTGAGTAGTTCGGAGAACCGACAAATACCACCTTTGGCTGGCCCCAGAGCTGGATGTATATGGGGATTTTGCAATATCCTTCCCCCAGGAATGGGGAGGGAATGGTGATTTTGCAGTATCCTTCCCCTGCCACACCCACCAAGCCATGCCCACAGAATCAGTAGTAAAAATATTTGGATTTCACCACTGAGCGCACACACACACTCACAGAGAGAGACAGACAGACACAGACACATACATATCAAACATACACATATGCATATTCTTTGATCACATCAGAAAATGACTTGCCATGATCTTGGCCTATGAGCTGGGGTAGCATAATGGTTAGAATGTAGCATTGCAGGCTAATTCTGCAGATTGTCAGCAGTTTGATCCTGACTGGCTCAAGGTTGACTAACACTTCCATCCCTCTGAGTCAATAAAATGAGAAACCAGGTTGTTGGGGGGGGGGGCAAGATGCTGATTCTGTAAACCACTGAGAGAAGGCTGTCAAACACTATGGAGCATTATATAAGTCTATGTGCTACTGCTATTGCTATGAGAAACAAAACACTGAAGCTGTGTTTTGTCATTTTCCACTAAAACAAAACGGATTGTGCAGTATTGCAACTCGATTCAGCAACAAGGCTCCAGGCATCCTTCTTCTGTTTCTCTTCCCTGGTCAGAAAGTTTCTGCTTCTGTTGCTTGCCATATTTCAGTGGTATTTCCTAAGCTCCTCTGGCATTCTACCATAGTAAGGATCAGAGTATCAATTTAACTTCAGCTTCTAGTTCGGGAGTTTATCTAAGTTGGGAAAGTATTTCAATAATGTCCCAACTTTTGGAATTTTTGGCATCTCTACCGTTCAGTATTTCAGCACATTCCTTCCCTTCTGACCTGACTTCTTTTGAATCAGTTTCTTTCTGTCTATTGGCATCCCTTCACAGATCAATTTGAGGTTGGACCCTCTTTCGAAAACCACCAAGCATAATCAGGTGACCAGTTAGTGGCGATGGGATTCACCAAGAGAGGAATCAAATGAGAAAATGGATGATGGAAAAAATGCATGGCATTGGAGCCATGCCATTCAAACTGTCAGGTGTGAACCACATACAAAAAAAAATCTAATTAGCTATTTTATGGCTCAGGTCTATTACAGAGGAATCTTGCAGAGGGTCAATTGAAAGCATTAATTGCAGACAATCAACGCTTATGTAGATATCGGTTGTCCGAGGCAACCAGCAAACACATGGTGATAAAATTATTGCTTTGTCCATATTCTCCTCTCATCATCCAGGATCTTGTAAGCATTCACTTTGGAACCATCTTTACTAAGACACCAGAGATATTGTGTGATCTGAGTCTGCATAATGTTTGAACAATTTCTTCATGCCCTATTGATAGTGTCGTTTTGATTACTTCACTGCCCTCCTCGACTACATAAATTTATTCTGCTTCAGCTTCTTCTTCCTCTCCTCTCTCCTCCCATCCTCTCCTCCCCACTCCTCTCCTCCCATCCTCTCCCCTTCCCCTCCCCTTCCCCTTCCCGCTCCCTCCCCTCTCCTCTCCTCCCATCCTCTCCCCTCCCCCTCCCCCTCCCCCTTCCTCCCCTTTCCTCTCCTCTCCCCTCTCCTTTCCTCCCATCTTCTCCCTCCCCTCCCCTTGCCTCCCCTTCCCCCTTCCCCCTCCTCTCCTCTCATCCTCTCCTCTCCCTCACCTTCCCCTCACCTGTCCTTCCCCCTTTCCCCTCCTCTCCTCTCATCCTCTCCTCTCCCTCACCTTCCCCTCACCTGTCCTTTCCCCTCCCCTCTCCTCTCCCCTCACCTGTCCTCTCCCCTCCCCTCTCATTGCCTCCCCTTCCCCCTCCTTTCTTCTCCGCTCCTCTCCTCACATTTCTTCCCAGGACATTCAGATTCTCAGTTTTCTTGTGCTAATATTTTAACATAACATTTCCTTTCTTAATCCAGATTTCCTAACCTCAGTACAGAATGAGCTTTCCTTGGCAGCAGTTCATCATGTTTTTCACATTGTCAAAGTATTTTTTTTTTATCAGTCCCTGGTCTTATACAGGTAGCGTTAGGAGTTTGAGTGGCAGATATTAGCAAGTGATTGTGCTAAATGCCAAACTATTCAACCAAGGCTTGATGGTCTAACTGTTATTAAATATTGGTAGTACAATTAAAGCCTGCCTCCCTCCCCTCCTTTTTTTCCTGGTGATTTGGCATTTCTGCTTTCAAGAAAACACATCCTGCTGCCTAGTTCTTCAGTGGGTGATTTGATTCTTCCAACACCAAATCTTCCTATCTTGTTCTTCTTAAAGTATTGGTTCTTTCTTGCTTTGATTTAATGCAACATTCTTGAGATGATCGATTTGTTTAACCCCAGCAGATCCAGTCGGTAAAAATCCAACTGACCACCAGAAAGAGAGACAAGGAAGGCTAACTCTTTGTGGACTGGATATTTTACAACCAGCATTTTCCCCACTTTTTTTCTTTTTAAATGTGTTTGAAACTGAACAGGTCAGACGAAGCGTGCTTTAGAAATAAGTTACTCTGAGGACTTGTAGGTCTCTTTCTTACACATGAAGTATTGCTTTCTCTTGCTCCAATCTCATTGAATGGTCCGCCAAGTTGATTTTTTTTTTAAAGAGAAGAATAAAACCTAGGGGAAAATGAAAGGCATTTGTTTACTGGATGATGATTAGGCTCAGTGGGTGCGGAGCTGAAATCAAATTTCTGTTAAATAGGCCCCAAAGAAATCAATTGTAACCCACGGTTAATGACAAGCTCGGAAACCGCTTCAGGCAATGCCAAGGGCAGTGGAAACTCTGTAAAATTAGTTGTTAACTGCGCTAATGACTGATTTTGGAAGGATTATTGCTATTATAAACAGTAATCAATCCAGGTTTGCCACTGTGTCTTGGAAGATGTTTGCAGCCAAAAAATATGCAGCTTTTGTACCTCAGATTCTAATTAATATGATAATCTGAATATTACACATGGCTCTGTTTCCTTCTTAACTTCCCCAGGCACAGGTTACATGGAAATTAGGCCTATAGAATGATCATCATTCACAAGATAGTACAGTAAAATGTTCCCAAACATAAAGACTTACCAATGTGACATTGTAATATGGTATTCTGCTTCCAATTTATTTATTCCGTTGTAGGACTATTAAAGGCAAAAGCGTTATATAGGTTTAAATTGTGTGTGTGTGTGTGTGTGTGTGTGTGTACAGCTGATATCTCGGGTTTCTTCCCATGTAATTGCAAACATATCTTTAGAAGTATTGCAGCGACGTTTCGATGAAATCTCATTCATCATCTCCTGGCTGATGTTCTCGGTTTGGTGCCTGTGTGTGTGTGTGTGTGTGTGTGTGTGTGTGTGTGTGTGTGTGTGTGTGTGTGTGTGTGTATATATATATATATATATATATATATATATATATATATATATATATATATATATATATATATATATATATATATATATATATATATATATATATATATATATATATGCAAGTTTTGGTGTATTCGGGCCTTTTCCTGTGTAAGATTGAGAGTATCTCGGCGACATTTCGATGAGGTCCTACTCGTCATCTTCAGGCTGGTATCTTCTGCTTCGTGCTTGTGCAAGGAAAGCACGAAGCCGAGGACACCAGCCTGAAGATGATGAGTGGGACTTCGTCGAAACGTCGCCAAGATACTCTCAATCGTACACGGGAAAAGACCCAAATACACCAAAACTTGCAGACCTCTACCCGTGAAAATCTACCAAAACAAATGCACCACAGCCCTTTTTAAATAGTTCATCAGCAGGATGAAAACAACGAAAATAGTGTGTGTTCCTCTAATCAAATAAGGTAAAAGTCTTGGAGAAGCATAAAGAATTGGATAGTTGTTGCTGAAGTGGTAGACATATTTGTAGAGTTTTCTTGGCAACATTATGGAGATTATTTCCTATTTCCTTCTTTAGAACTGCAGAAAAAACAATGGCTATCAACCTGCTTTCCATTGATGACCTGTATACTGCATGAATCAAAAAGAGGCCTGGGAAAATATTTACAGAACCTTCGCATCCTGGACATAAATTGTTTCAACTCCTACCTTCAAAACGATGCTATAGAGCACTGCACATCAGAACAACTAGATACAGGAGCAGTTTTTTTCCCGAACGCCATCACTCTGCTAAACAAATAATTCCCTCAACATGGTCAAACTATGTACTAAGTCTGCACTACTATTAATCTTCTCATCATTCCCATCACCCATCTTTTTCCATGTATGACTGTAACTTTGTTGCTTGTATCCTTACAGTTTATATTGATATGGATTGTTTCCTGATTGCTTATTTGTATCCTATGACTAACATTAAGTGTTGTACCTTATGATTTGTGATGAACGTATCTTATCTTTTATGTGTATTGAGAGCATATGCATGAAGACAAATTCCTTGTGTGTCCAATCACACTTGGCCAATAAAAAATTGACAATTGACTATGACTATTAGGGATGTTATTCAACTTTTTCCTTCATCCTAGAATTCCCTGATAGACCGCTTAGCTTCCAAACTCAGATGAGGTCTGGAAGAAATTTAGAAACCATCAATCTGTGAAAGGCGGTATTTTTTTGCCACCTGTTTTGGTTTGCAAACGTCCACATGATTGCTAGATGGTAGCAACAACCCATACTAAACACTAGTTCTTTGGTGCCATCTCATGGTAATAAGAATTGTTCAGTTTAAGTCTGATAATTCTAGTTCCACCGAGATGAAGATGTTAGGAAAAATAAACTAGATTAAAGGTAAAAGGTACAGGTTCCCCTCGCACACACGTGCTAGTTGTTCCCGACTCTAGGGGGCGGTGCTCATCTCTATTTCTAAGCCAAAGAGCCAGTGCTATCCAAAGGCGTCTCCATGGTCATGTGACTGGCATGACTAAATGCCAAAGGTGCACGGAGCGCTGTTACCTTCCCACCAAAGGTGGTCCCTATATTTCTACTTGCATTTTTTACATGCTTTCGAACTACTAGGTTGGCAGAAGCTGGGACAAGTAATGGGAACTTACTCCGTTATGAGGTTCTAGGGATTTGAACTGCTGAACTGCCAACCTTTCTGATCGACAAGCTCAACATCTTAACCACTGAGCCACCGCATCCCCTAGATTAGGGGTAGGCAAACATTTTTTGGTGGGAACACAAGTCCTGCAAACTCCAAATGTCTGTACTTGCACACCAAACTCTACCAATTCAGCATTTATTCCTGACAAATGCCCTTCCCCACAACATCTTCTTAAATCTCAGTCCCCAGGTATGCCTTGTGAAGAGAGCGAGGGCATTTCCTACAAGTTGTTGGGTCAGCCTGCACTGTTCCCACCTTCTCTCCACTCTCCATGCTCAGAGATCAGGAGGGGGCAGTCCTTGCTCATCGCCTGAGCTCCGTCACTCCTCCTGTCCTACTGCTTGTCCTCGCTTCTTTATCCTGCCCCCGTTCCTCCCTGCTAACAAGGTGTCCCAATCCTGAGAGGCCCTGGGCTGCCTCGTCCTGCTTCTCCCCACATTCCTCTAAAGCCAACGAAGCAGCCTCCTCGATTTCCTTCAGCTCCAGAGCTGGCTTATTCTCCTCTGCAAATTCATGACAAAAGTCTTATCTTTCAGAGCACTAATGAAACATTTTAAAACCAGGGTAGTTGAATATGAGTCCAAATGTTATTTAGTTTTCTCCTCTTCTTGTTCTTTGGATATCTTATTATTTCTGGAGGATGGATATTTGTACCTTTCTTGACCAGTTTCCCTCCTTCTGACCTTGCAGTGTATTATTGTACACCAAAAAGCTGTGCTTCAGCCTTCTTGGGACATTTTGTCTGTATTTTAAGAGTATCACCTTTCTTCTTTAAGTGATATTTGAGAAATGTATATCTGTGCGAGCTGGAAGCTGGTGAGCAGTATATAACCTTTTGCAGGCTTAGAGAAGAGTGTTTCCCATATACTTTGTAGCTGATTTCCCATCCTCATAAAGGCACACCTTGTTCTCACCGTTGAAAAGATTTACTGTTACAGCAACTGCCACATGTGCAAATCTACCCCTCTTTCAGGCTTCTGTTTTCAGTGAAGGGAGGTATTTAAGGCGAAATCATTAACTTGGTTCTGGGATGTAAGTCAGAAATGAATCTCTCTCTGTCAGTAATAAAATCAATTAGATCAACTTTTTCCTGGTAGTTCTAAAAATAAAGAATAAATTTAGAAACTGTCTGGGAAGAAACAAACTTATTCTTTCCAGTTAGAACTAGAGCTACACGTCCCACTGATAAGTCTATGAAGCAGGTGCTTCACAGGGGTGGGATTCAGCCAGTTTTGTCCAGTTCGGGCAAACCGGTAGTGGTGATTGCCACTGGAATAACTCTTGATGACTTCCCAAAGATGCTTTTTCAAGAGGCAACTGGCCTTTCTAGTTTCTCTTTGAAGATGTCTCCTTCAGCTTCTGATGAGAAGTGAAACCTCTTCAAAGAAAAACCAGAAAGTCCAGTTGCCTGTTGAAAAAGCATTTTTGGGACAACCATGACCTGGGTGACTGAGAATCTCCATAGACATCTTGATGACTTCCTTTCACCCTGGCATTCATTCAGTCTGGTGGGAATGCCTGAGAGTTGAAATTCAATAACATCAGGAAAGTCCCACCCCTCCAACCTCCTGGTTTAGAATAGAATAGAATAGAATAGAATAGAATAGAATAGAATAGAATAGAATAGAATAGAATAGAATAGAATAGAATAGAATAGAATAGAATAGAATAGAATAGAATAGAATTCTTTATTGGCCAAGTGTGATTGGATACACAAGGAATTTGTCTTTGGTGTATATGCTCTCAGTGTGCATAAGGAGAATAAAATACATTCATGAAGAAAGAAGATACAACACTTAGTGATAGTCAAGGTTACTAATAAGCTACCAAATCCTACTAGCAGACAGGCTGCTGTTTTTCTATATCAGAAATCTTGTTGCATTTTGGTTCAACCTTCTAGTCTTTCAAAACTTTCTTGAATCCCAGTAGGTGCTACTGTATATGATATGAGCCTTTGCAAAAGTTCTCCTCCTCCTCCTCCTCCTCCTCCTCCTCCTCCTCCTCCTCCTCCTCCTCCTCCTCCTCCTCCTCCTCCTCCTCCTCCTCCTCCTCCTCCTCCTCCTCCTCCTCCTCCTCCTCCTTCAGAATCAAGGGGCTGTGGTCCTTTTTCAAATTGCTGCACACTGGGGATAATTGATGTCTTCCCATTAAGGCATCTGCTCCAGTAGCAACCCACCACTGATTATAATATACATATTATAATATACCATATATTGACTCGTATACATCTATAGTATAGTTTACATTATACAATATAGGAAACATGTACTGTCTATCTACCTTGCCCCGTGAAGGAATAACTACTGTATTTGCTTCAAGGGCTGCATAATTATATTCCATTCTGTTGGTTGGCTATTGTTGTTCATAACTGCTGATTTTTCCCCAGTGGTATCTGCCAGCATGGGAAAAACAAACAAACAAACAACAATTGGCATCTGCTATTTTGTACCAGACAGTCAAACCTCATGCAGTCCATATGCCCAACACCAATTCCTCTCCTGTATTTTCCATTATCTCTCTTAAGAGGTTACCACCTACCATTTCTGGAAACCTATTCTCTTTAGGGGAGAAAAAAAATAGTATCCTGAAATGAGTAAATCCGCAATAAGGGGCCATTTCTCTATCCCTTGGAAGCAGCCTCTTTCTTGAGATGCTCATTCACCCCAATAGTCATAAAAACAGTAGCCTAGAAGCTTGATGTCATCAAACATCTTAGCCATAAATCTTTTTTTTAAGAATTCTTCAAATCTGTCTCTTTATTTGGTTAAACCCAGTTCCCTCCCAGATAGTTTAGGAGGTGTATTAAATGTCTCTCGCCCACATTTTCTGGTAGAAATAGCACTTAGATTTACTGCTTCATAGTGCTTTTACAGCCCTCTCTAAGCAGTTTATAGCCTATTGCCCCCAACAATCTGGATCCTCATTTTACTGACCTTGGAAGGATGGAAGGCTGAGTCAACCTTGAGCCGGTGAGATTTGAATTGCCAAATTGCAACTAGCAGTCAGCTGAAGTAGCCTGCAGTGTTGCATTCCAACTACTGTGCCACCTCGGCTCTTTCTGATAATCTGGCAAGTATTGTATTGCCATGTGGAATGTGTTCAATATGGACTATCTTAGAATCCTACGGTCATTTAGATTCAATGCTGAAATCCAAGTTAAAGCATTGCAGGCATGGAAAAGCTGCTTGGGTACATCCAGGAAATGGTAGCTCACCACTTCCTTGAGAAATTGACTCCACTGTAGGTTACCATTAGGAAGTTCTTCCTAACATTCAGCTGGATTCTCTCTTAGCATATCTCATATCTAATGTTCCTTGCCCAGCACTCTAAATGATAGCCTTCCATTTGAAAAGCATGATCAACTCCTTCTCACAACTCTGAGTCGAAGTTATAATTGCAAGTATTTTTAATCTATCTCAATGCATTTCTCTGATCAGTCCAGTTTCTCAGAATCTTTCTTAAAATATGGTGATTTTTATATTTAGTTTATTGTGCTGCCTAATTGCTTACCATCTTCTTTTATCCCTGGATCTGAAACTCTGGGTGTCTTGGTACATAACACATGTAGTTGTTCTGTCCCCCTTCCTCACACAGGCAAATGTAATACCAAACACGCTTGCCCATATTTTATTAGGTAAACAGATTAGAATTCTTGGCAGACCAAGGTTTTGGCAGCAAACTGCCAAATGCCTGCCAAGACCGTTTTCACTCCCATAAAGCAGAAGAGGACTTATCTTCAGTCCATTCCAGGAGCAACAAATTATCCACGAGACAAGAGTTTAGTCAATGTTCAGTCCAAAATATATCCAAGCCGAATTTCAGAGATTATGATGTGACTTTCAGGGTTTAACTTTGTCTGTCACAAAGCTTGAAGAGCAATCCCACCCACTTTTATTCCTGGTGGGGCGTGACTCCGTGACTCAGCTCAATCTCTGGCCCTCCCATGCCTCTTCCATTGCTGCATACACTTCTCCCTCTGATGCTGCCTGGGATCAAGCCAGGATTCATCATCCTCGCTCCCTATCAATTGGTGCTCCAATATGCCTTCCTCCTGGCACATTCCAGGCTGTTCCTCCTGGCCTTCAGATGGAACCTGAGGCATTGCCAGAAAGGAGGGTCCTGCAGAGGGAGGCCTTCTCAGTTCCTCCCCATCACCTTCTGAGTCCTCTTCCTCTGTTAGGACAGGCTCGGGAGTCGGGGTCACAACATGTAGTTATGGTTTACTCAATAAACAAAGATCTGGCATTGTCCAACACCCTGTTGGAAGAAACATCCATCTGGTTCAGTTTCAAGTCAGGAGAAAGGCACTGGAGACAAAATGGAGGCTGGAGGCTGATTGGAAAGAAGCTCCATTTATTAATGAAGCAGACGCATCAAGTACGTGTGATTCTGGGCAGCTGACCACATGGAAGGAGGTATTTATACCTTCTTTTGGCTTTGCAGTTGAGTTTCCTGTTCCTGTGCAAGAACATATATTCTATTAGCTGTTGTCAGACTCCCATGGGGCCATGTAGGGGTTATGTAGGGGTCATAGCTGACTCTATAGGCAAAGTACAGATCCTAGGTGTTTGTCTGAGCTAAGTTTGGTTGAAGTTTCTGATGGTGATGCGATGTCCTTAGGAGACTGTGCAAAGTAGTAAACTCTGTGTCTTCTGCTAAATGGTAGTGGGTTAATCCTATTATGTCCTGAAGGGTCATGTCTTAATCCCATCACCCTGAAGCTGAAGGTCTTTTGTTTTGTAGATAGGTTGGTCCAGTCTTTTTCAATGGATACCAGAATATCTGCTGGGGGCAGTCTGATTTCTGTCTCTCTTAAGATTTATTATTTCTCTTTTAGGGGGAAATATTTTATCCTGTCTTTTTTTTTTTAATATTCCTCAAAATATTCCATTCTTCTAGGAGAGGGGTGGGTGGTAACTTTCTACAACCCTTAACCATAAATCAATCACATGGGGTCAGTTGGGCAAGACAACAGATTAAAATGCAGATGGCAGATGATTTGTGATTCACTCTGTTGTACAATCACCAAGATGCAACTCGGGTTGTCTTAACACTTATAACTAGTTTCCCAATTCTTTTTACAGCTCAGCTGGTTAGGAATGGAGAAATAACACTTGCCATTATCCAGAGAGTTATTTAATATTTTCCAAGAGGTTTGAGGTGGAGTCACATAATACATATGGCATGGAGCTTTGGGGGAGTTTGATGATATTTGTTGTTTATTCAACTGTGATTTTATGACTTATGTTACTGTTTTCATCTGTTTCCTCTTGAAAATTATAAGAAATTATGCCACCAGTTTGAGCAAGCATGTGTGTGAGAGAGTTTGTGTGTGTGAAACAGTTAAAGAGATGCCAAAAAATTATCCCACCCTGGAGTGAGGTTTAGTTTAAAATATAGCTTTTATGAATCGAACAGACTCTTGACACCAGAATAGTTAAATGATCCCATATATTTCTGATATATGAAGTCCAGAACTGCTGTAAATTCTGCAGAGGTATAACACCAGTCAACAATCAGAAATCAGTGTTGTTGTTATTGTTATTACTGTTTTTGTCCAACTAAGAGCATCACTTTCTGACTGTTAGCAAAGGTTAAAGAGAAATTGTTAGAATATCCATGAACTGGCAAAGACATGGTAACAAGGTCAGCCAATGGATAGGTATAGCAACTAAATCAGCCAATTGGAAGCTGAGACAGACTGGAGCCAGGGCATGTCTTAGTCTGCAGCTTCTGAGTCTGTGCAGAGAATTGAAACTGAAATTAAGCAGTCTGTGCATGCTTGTCTGCTCTGCTGAAATGAAACTAACTGTTCTCTCCTGCCTTGTGTTCTGCATGTAACTTCTACCACATTGAAGAATCAGCTGTTGGTATTGTATATAAATATATATCTTCTTGTATATAAAGAAGTTAATGAATCCTGCTGAACCAGTTTATCTGTGTGTGCTTCTGGATTTGACTTTTGCAAGAAACTCTGACAGAAATATTTTTAAATATTTTACTGACCAAAACAAAGCATCTTTAATTCTTCAGTTCAGCTCAAAAGCTATTTTTTTTAAAAAAATAACAACCAAGAATGATGCTTCTCTTAAGGTATAAAAATTGTGACAAAAAAAAAAAAGAGAGAGAGAGAGAGAGAGTAAAGGAATGTAGAGTGAAGAGGAAAAAAAGGAAATGCAAATAGAGAACACCATTTATTTAAATTATAGAATTCCTATAATGATCAGTTGAAATGGAAACAGTTCCTTGATGTGAATATTTAAGAAGTGTTGGCTGGAACAGTAGTATTTCATTTCCCCAGTATGACTGCTGGGGATTTCTTTCATAGCTATTATTTCTGTCTTGAAGTTTCATGTATCGTATTAAGCTATATGATGATTCCTTCAATTGGGGCTCATTGTGGAGCCCAGATAGACTGCTTTCAAAATCATGGTTGTGGTTTGGGATGAGACAAGTATTCCTCCCATTATGTTTCTTTCAAAATCCACGGTGAACGAAGCCATGGTGTGTTGTGCACCAAGCTACTACAGAAGGACTGGATTCATGTGAAAATGTAGAACAGAATCTTATCAAGCAATTCAGGCTAAACAAGATTAATCCACAGATTTCATAATTCTGGGCTGATGTTTAGTTCTACAAATGTCAGATACAGGTTAATGTCAGGGTTCCAAGTAACACCCCCAACGAAAGAAGACTCCGAGGTTTGAAGTTCCTCAAAGTTCCATTTTATTAGAATTCTTCTTCTTCTTCTTCTTCTTCTTCTTCTTCTTCTTCTTCTTCTTCTTCTTCTTCTTCTTCTTCTTCTTCTTCTTCTTCTTCTTCTTCTTCTTCTTCTTCTTCTTCTTCTTCTTCTTCTTCTTCTTCTTCTCCTTCTCCTTCTCCTTCTCCTTCTCCTTCTCCTTCTCCTTCTCCTTCTCCTTCTCCTTCTCCTTCTCCTTCTCCTTCTCCTTCTCCTTCTCCTTCTCCTTCTCCTTCTCCTTCTCCTTCTCCTTCTCCTTCTCATTTTATTTCTATATCGCCCCTCTCCCGAGGGACTCGGGGCTGTGCACAGCCAGTTAAAAACACAAAATACAGACACAATATAAATATTAACATTATTAAAATTATTACATTTTTGGCTACTAATTAAAACCCCAAAGTTAAAACTCCAATTTAAAATTATATAGCAAGCCCCGCCTGACGGAAGAGCAGGATCTTAAGGGCAGTACGAAAAACACGGAAGTCGGTGATCGTGTGTATTTCAGGGGGCAGTTCGTTCCAAAGGGCAGGGGCTCCCACAGAGAAGGCTCTCCCCCTGGCTGTCGCCAGTTGACATTGCTTGGCCGACGGCACCCTAAGGAGTCCTTCTCTGTGGGAGCAAATTGGCCAGTGGGAGGCTATCGGTGGCAGAAAGCGGTCCTGTAGAGATGTCATATTGGCACACCTGGGAACACCCGAATCTGAAAGTTTCCTAGTTTTCCCCACCCAAAAGAAAGTCCAAGTCTCTGCCTAGCACCGATATGTCCATCACGTACTCCAATCAAAGCACCATCCCAAGTGGAGATGCCTCCTACTCACAACCCTCCAGGTGCAGGGCAAGATGTCCTTGACTCTCTGAGAAAGGAATGTTATTATGACTATATATCACCCTGCTCCAAACAATCCCCCCTCCCATTTTCCTACAGTACTAAACATGGCAGGCCTGAAGGCCCAATACAAGAGATGGCTTCCAAGCCTGACAACAAATAGATCTGGTCTGATCTGGAAAACTGGTTTCGCTCAGTTTGTTTTGGTTGGATTGGACTCCATAATCTCAGCCTAGTTAGACCACATCTCAATGATGTCATCAAACATGCACATGCATTTTAATGGTGAGCATCCAATTTGGCTCAAATAAATGCCCATGAATTGACCGAGTTCAATTCATTTCTTGGAAACAATTTAAATCTGTTAAAGCAAATCAGATCCAGTTCACTTCACTTCTGGTGTATAATTGCATCTTTCTGATGAGGAACCAAGATAACGATAGGGAAGCCTTACTCTTTATCTGGGAATGTTTGAAGTCCCCCTCTTTTACATCAACTTGACTCATAACGCCACAATTTATCCTTTGCATGAAATTCTTTGTTTTTCGGATGCTTCATCCCTTGTTGAGTTTCTCTCTCTTATTTGGCAACACAAGCTTGTTTGCTAGCTTATTTAGGTCATCAGAGTTAAATTTTCCATACAATTCCTTTGTGCTCCTGTCTTTGGAAGGCATCCAAAGTCTTTTATCTTGTACTAATTCAAGCATCCAACGTGTTAAGTATTCTCAGCTTCAGAGACTAGCTACATAATTACCTCCAGTGCTTTCATTCTGAATACAGAGATTCACTCTGGATTTCCTTTCCTTCTGAGAGTTACCTTTAGGGTATTAAATATTTGGACGGCTCTTTTAATTATAACAGTACAGCAATCTCATATTTACATTATGAAATACCTCTATAATTCTCTCTCTGTCTCTCTTCCATCTCCATTAATGGACTTCAATATTTCAGCAGCAAAGAGCATGATAACACAGAGGCACCTAGGAGACTTTGAAATCTAAAACAGATTGAAGACAGGGAGAAATTAAACTTTGGATTTATCCTCTTTTAAAGTGAGTAATCCAACAAGAATATTAAAAAAAAGAAAAGAAAAGAAAACCTCTCACTTAAGAACTTTCATAATAATTGGAAAATTACCCACTAGCCTCCCCCAATTTAATGCATTCTCCAACTACAACAAATATTATTATTCTAAGACTTTTTTTTTATTGGGACTGATTTTAAAGATAATTTGTGAATTGCACCAAAATCAAATGGAGTGTTGAAAGCATTACCCTCACTCCCATCTGCAAAATAAATGGGAGGCATGATTCTACTGTTCATCAGAGATATACTTTATCCTAACATTAGTTTAGTATAAATAGCTTTTGATATGCTTTGGAGAGTTAAGAATGCATTGTTTCTTTAATCTTATCTGTATTCTTTAAATCATTTTCTGCCTCTCTGTTTTTATTGTTCTATTATGTAACTTGATCTTGAACATCAGAAATTCAGACTTTGTAGAATCTATTTTTTTTTTAAATTGCTCACTAATGCTGACATGGGGGCCTAATCTGAAATGAAAAATTGGTCCTGAAAGGTGAACACAGATTCCATGAGCCGAGAAAATGTGCATCTATAAATTTATTATGTATATGCTTAAGTTGTTAGGAGCTGATCAAACAGGTGATGTATTTAAGAACAATAGCTGGATTGTCAGTCTCCAAGAAAATAATTTGAACTGCCTTGCAAATGAGGGCATTTTCTCCAGAGCCCTGTTCCAGCTCTTTCTTGCTTTAAATTGGGGTGAGAACCTGTTCTCATGTTTTCTCATGTTAGCCTCTTTTAAAACTCCCTGTCCTTTTTTCCATTACTATTAGCTGGTTGTCAGCCCTTCAAAAAAGCCCAGTTCCAGAATTAGACACCACAAGAACCATGCAAAATCTTCCTTCATCAGACCACCCACGTCAGGGTGGCTAATCTTTTCTGGACCGAGTGCCCAAAGCGTGTGCATGCGCACCCCCAAAATGCAACGTGTGTGCAGCCACATGTACCCCATGTATGCACACATGGCCCTCTGCATGTGCCCCGCCTCCTCTCATGCGCACATATCCCCACATGTGCCTCGCTCCTATGCATGAACGAGCCCCCCCCATACCCCACCTCTGCCTGCATGCACGGCAGAGACCCGAAAACCAATTAGCCAGTGGGACGCATGCACACATGCACAGCGGAGCTGAACTGGGGCGACAGCTCACATGCCATCAGAGAGGGTGCTTTGTGCCACCTCTGACATGCATGCCATAGGTTTCACTTTCAGCGCTGAGCACAGGGCTAAGACACACCCAGGCTCCAAAACTGTTTCAGTCACCAGTCAGCTCCCATGGGCTAATTTAGTTGCTAGGCCTATACATTGGCTGACCTTGTTGTTGTTATTAGTTGTGAAGTCCAATCAATCCGACCAATCGTGACCCCATGGGCAACATTCCTCCAGGCCTTCCTGTCCTCTACCATCCTCTGGAGTCCATTTAAGCTCACGCCGACTGCTTTAGTGACTCCATCCAGCCACCTCATTCTCTGCCATCCCCTCCTTATTTTGCCCTCAATCTTTCCCAGCATTAGGCTCTTCTCCAGTGAGTCCTTCCTTCTCATTAGGTGGCCAGAGTATTTGAGTTTTATCTTCAGGATCTGGCCTTCTAAAGAGCAGTCAGGGTTGATCTCCTCTAGGACTGACCAGTTTGATCGCCCTGCAGTCCAAGGGACTCACAGGAGTCTTCTCCAGCACCATAGTTCAAAGGCCTCAATTCTTTAGCACTCAGCCTTTCTTATGGTCCAACTTGCACAGCCATACATTGCAACTGGGAAAACTATAGCCTTGACTATAGGGACTTTTGCTGGCAGGATGATGTTTCTGCTTTTTAGTAAGCTGTCTATATTTGCCATAGCTTTCACCCCCAGGAGCAAGCGTCTTTTAATTTCTTGTCTGCAGTCCCCAACTGCGGTGATCTTGGAGCCCAGGAAAATAAAATCTGTCACTACTATCATTTCTTTCCCATCTATTTGCCAGGAGTGACCTTGTTACCAAGCCCTATTCCAGTTCATGAATATTCTGACAGGTTTGCTATCATAGAACTAGGTAAATGACACCTGGACGTGAATTCCAGAGGAAACCTATTGACGTAAGCTATGGTAATAGAACTTTGCAAATCTGGTTGTGCTATACATCCCCATCCTTCTTATATCCCAGTTGATTGGAAAGATTTCTACTTGAGCCTCTTCCAAATGTTATCTTGTTGCTCTGGACTTAAATAGTGTTTTGAGCTTCTCTTTCCCACTTCTCTTAAAAAGAGGCAGTTTCGTTTAGAGGCTAAAGGAGCTGGCTTGAAAGAGAGAGACTGTGAGTTCAAGTCATGGCCTTAGCCATGAAAGCCAGCTGGGTGACTTTGAGGCAGTCCTTTTCTTTCATCCCAACCCACTTCAAAGGGTTATTGTGGGGAAAATAGGAGGATGAAAGGCAGTGGTGTGTTTCAAAATTTTACTACCAGTTCTGTGAGTGTGGCTTGGTGGGCATGGCATGTCAGGGGAAGGTTACTGCAAAATCCCCATTTTCTCCCGATCACCTGGGACTCAGGAGGCAGAGAATAGGGGGCGGGCCAGTCAGAGGTGGAATTTACCGGTTCTCCGAACTAATCAAAATTTCCGCTACTGGTTCTCCAGAACTGGTCAGAACCCGTGGAAACCCACCACTGATGAAAGTGTATTTGTTTTTAGGTTTGTCACCTTGAGTTATTTGTAAAATAAATAAAGGTGGGATACAAACAATGTTGCAAGAGCCTGGTGGCGCAGTGGACTAAGTGCTGTTAAAGTAGCACTTATGTTGCCAGCTGCCTGCAATTACTGCAAGTTCAAATCTCACCAGGCTCAAGGTTGACTCAGCCTTCCATCCTTCCGAGGTAGGTAAAATGAGGACCCAGATTGTGGGGGCAATAAGCTGACTTTGTATAAAAAAGGACACCACTTGGGGGGGGGGGGCAAAAGCCCTACTAAGCAGGTATATACAAAAGTATGAAGGTTTTTGCTTAATGCATTGTAAGCCGACCTGAGTCTCTGGAGAAGGGCGGCATATAAATCGAACTAATAAATAATAAATAAATAAATGTATATCTCAATCAATATCATTTTTTAAAAAATTCTCTACATCTTTATAATAACAGAATCTTGGAAACCTGATGACAGTAGGAACTAATCTTGCCATGATACTGGAGGCTTGCCTTCAGACATTGTGGAGTGGAAAACTCCATTGCTGGAGTTTTCTAAGAAGAGATTGGACAGCGATTTGTCTGAAATGGTAAAGGGTCTCCTGCTTAAGCAGGGGGTTGGACTAGAAGACCTCCAAGGGACCTTCCAACTCTGTTGCTCTGTTATTCTGATTATCTTCCCTCTCCTTACCCCTCCAGGAAAAAAATAATAATAACTAGGTGTTTATGAAGCCAATACAACTAACTCAACATCTGCATGTTGGCAGGTGCGTTATTTTGGCTGAAGTCCCACCTCTTTTGTACATAGTAATAGGCAGCGGTGGGTTTCACATATTCTTACCACTGGTTTGCCCCATGCATGCGGGCCTTCCGTGCATGCGCCCAGCCTTCTGTGCATGCGCCCGACCTTCCGTGCATGCGCCCAGCCTTCTGTGCATGTGCCCAACCTTCCATGCGCCCAACTTTCCATGCATGTGCCTGACCTGTGCATGTGCCTGACCTTCTGTGCATGCGCCTGACCTTCCACAAATGTGTATCGCCTTCCATGCATGCACTTTACTCAGACGTGCCTTCGGCATATGCGCCTGGCCTTGAAAATATGGCTAAATAGGACAACATTATGCCGGGGTGGGTGGGCGGGTGGGCAGATCCACCTGCAGTCGCCGCTACCAGTTCCCTCGAACTGGTACAAACCGGCTGAATACCACTTTTGTTAATAGGCAGGGCTTCAACTATGATATTGCAACCCCTGTCTTGCAGATTTTGACACACGTACACACAGAGAGACTCCCCTTGCTGTTCATGCTTTGAAAAAAGTTGAAAAAGATATTTTGGAATTCATGGAAGCGTGAATCCATCTCCCTTTAAAAGCAACTTTTCTTTTTTAAACCCCAAGGTTCCAAGAAAATCTGGAAACAGATGTGGTTGCTTTAAGGAGTCACGTTAAGGATGTGCTGCTTTAGGATATCACACGTAAAGGATTTCATATAGATGAGAGATGACCTACAACCATTATTTTATTGAGAATGGAGCCATGTGTGAATGAGATAATCTTTGGGGAAGATTATCCCTGAACCATGATCCAGGAAAACAAAAAGAAGACAACTTACCCAAGAGAGAAACTTGGTTCTTTTTCTATGAATGTTTCAGACTCACAAAGAAAGAAAATTGTGAGCTCCTTGTATTATTCCTTCTTTCTTTCAATTACAGAAGCTCACAATTTTATGAGTTTAGACCCAGAATTAAATGCTACGTTCTTCCACTGGTCTTAATTGCCAGAATAGAATTTAGAATTCCACACTAGGGCTCTTTAATTATATGTCTGATCCCGGTGGTAATGCTATAATTATCTGGATTCAGCTTTGGAAAGGATTAAATGGTCACTTTTTGGGAAAAGAGGGTTTAAATACTGGCGCGTGGCTCTTTTCACGTCTCATGATATTCAGCAATTGTGAGAGGGCAAGGATACAATCGGGAGCCCAGGCACAAATTAGATTGATGTGTTGTCCTTGATACATTGGCAGTTTCATTTCTAGGGCCTACCAAATCCAAAACAAAATCATTTTTTATAGTTGTACAGAATCTTGAGAGAAATGAATTCATGTGATCTAGCCTAGCTTCCTGTAAAGAGAGGGACAGTTCAAAATGCTCCCCTGGGTTGATAGCCATTTATCATTCCCTGTTTTGAAAATTCACCAGATTATGGGAAGGGAGGGGAAGAGAATACAGCTAGCAGGCTACCTTCTGCCCTCCCTCGCCAAGTTTGATCTTAATAGCCTAAGTACACGTGTCTACAAACAGGAATATTGAACAGGAAATGAAGATGAAGCTCTGTGTTTATCAGCAATTGACCTTCCATTCGGTGTCCTGTATGATGTTAGATGCTCAAAATAATCAGATGAGCTGATAGATGAAGTGCCAACTTGAAAGTACAAAGAAATCAACATCAACAGGAAGAGCAGCTACTGAAACAGTAATTTAGGTGGCAATTATAGAGAGAGTCCATCTCGCTGAAGACATTCTTCGCCCTGAGTAGATCTAGTGTGAAGGGGGCTGATAATTTACTGGAATGAAAAATGGAGAAGGTGTAACTAAGGGCGCCTTTATGTAACAGTTTTGCCTTCTTGAAATGAACCCGAGGGAAGAAAAAGAACCCATGTCTTGCAAATGTTGTATCTTCCATAAGTCACCAGTTTATCTGTCTGTTTCTTTCTCTTAGATGGAAAGGCAGAAAAGATCTCACTGATTTATTTAAATGCATATTAAACCAGAGGTTGTATTCAGCTGGTTCAGACCGGTTCGGACAAACCGGTAGTGGAAATTGCAGGTGGGTTTGCCCATCTGCCCATCTGCCCATCTGCGCATTTGCTCTGGCTCTATACTGTCCTATAGGCACATTTTTGAAGCTGGACGCATGGACGGAGGCGCGCACGCTCACGTTTTCGGTGCTAGGCGAACCGGTAGGTAGGTAAATTAGGTGGATCTCACCTTTGCATTAAACATTCTCTACAGGAAACAGCTACCATATTTTTCAGAGTATAAAACACACCTTTTTCCCCCCTAAAAGGGGGTGAAAATTTAGGTGTGTCTTATACATTGAATGTAGCCCCACCCCACCCGCTGCCCCCCACCTTTTGGCCTCTGCTTCCCAGCAGTTATCTCCTTGCAAGCAAACAGCAAGAAAAAGAAGCTCCTTTCAGCTTCAGCACAGCCTGATTAGCACAAGTTGATTGGATCGGTCTCCCGACTCTCAGCTGATTTGCTCTCAGCTGTTTTGCGCAGGGCTCTGCTGCTTGCTGCAAAGAGGTAAATTGCTGGAGAAGATCTTTTTTTTCCCCCTTGTGCTAATCAAGCTATGCTGAAAATGAAAATGAAAGTAAAGCAGGCTGTTTGCTGCAATGAGGCAAAATTGCTCAGAGGCAGAGGCAGATTTCTTTTTCTTGTTTTCCTTATCAAAAAAGGTAGGTCTGTCTTGTACTCTGGTGCATTTTATACTCCCCCCCCCCAAAAAAAGGTATATTAAAGAAAAATGTTCAGATTTTCCTACAGGTAGGGTTAAAGTCATAATAGTTCCTATATTCATTCATTCATTCATTCATTCATTCATTCATTCATTCATTCATTCATTCATAAACACACACACACACACGAAGTACATCAAAAAAAAACCAACCTCATTTAATAAGGGTTACATGCAGTGTAACTTGCATTCATCCACAGAGAATAGAATAGAATAGAATAGAATAGAATAGAATAGAATAGAATAGAATAGAATAGAATAGAATAGAATAGAATAGAATAGAATAGAATAGAATAGAATAGAATAGAATTCTTTATTGGCCAAGTGTGATTGGACACACAAGGAATTTGTCTTGGTGCATAGGCTCTCAGTGTACATAAAAGAAAAGATACGTTCATCAAGAATCATAAGGTACAACATAATGATACTCATAGGGAATAAATAAGCAATCAAACCATATTAGGAAACAGTCAATATAAATCCTAAGGATACCAGCAACAAGGTTACAGTCATGGAGTCATAAGTGGGAGGAGATGGGTGATAGGAACAATGAGAAGATTAATAGTAGTGCAGACTTAGTAACTGGTTTGACATTGTTGAGGGAATTAGTTGTTAAGCAGAGTAATGGTGTTCGGGAATAAACTGTCCTTGTGTCTGGTTGTTCTGGTGTGCAATGCTCTATAGTGTCGTTTTGAAGGTAGGAGTTGAAACAATTTATGTCCAGGATATGAGGGGTCTGGAAATATTTTCACAGCCCTCTTTTTGACTCGTGCAGTATACAGTATAGAGTAGCATTCCTGTGTATTTAATTTATTTTGGTCTTTGAAACAGCTCAACCTTCCACACTCCAAACATGGGATCTAGAATTCTTGCACTCATGTCAGAAGCACCAATCCCCTTCTTCCAGGTTGAAAGGATTAGCCAGTGACATCACTGTTGCCCTGGGGATGCCCATTTGAGGGCTTTTTTCACATCCCCAACAGGAGCTGAAGTGAGGGATGAGAGCTCAACCCATCCCATGGCAGCTTTTGGGTCTCAAACGTGGGCTTGCTAATGTCCTGCTCAGTGTTCCAGCCACTCGAGCTACCGTGCTCCTATCAGAATTAGGACATATCTTTGGAAATCTCTGCATCAACTCCCTATTTTTATAGTTTTAGATCCTGGTGCTAACTTGGAGCCTGAGGATCACATATGTCCTAAGTGACCTCTAGAATCTTTTAGACTCTACCTAAAATAGACACCAAATCATCATCTTTTAACAACCCCATAATCCCTTGCGGGGTGGAGTCTGGGCAACTGAATAGAGCTAGCAGAGTGTTTTAATGGCCAGATGCCCTTCCTGTTGCCAATACAGAGTTTTGTTCAGCAGATATATTCTCATTGTGCCCAGAGAGAGAAAAATCTGCCTCTATCTAGGATCGAAGTCACAGCCTCCTGATTGTGAGGCAAGAGCTCCACCTCCGGCCACTGCGCCATTCCTAAAATAGACACAAAATGTTGATAGCATAATTCATATATATATATTTTTTTTGCTTTACCTTCTGCAGCGCAACTCTCTGATTCATCGAATGTTCTTCAAATCGTTTAGCGTGTCTTTCAGTTTTGCCTAAAATAAAATTCAGGATGAATTTTGAGATTCTGTTACAGAACAAGAAAATGTTGGCATGACACCGTGCGCAGTTCCACCCACCCACCCACCCAAAATAGAGAATGGTGTAGACAATTCCTAAAAGAGGAAAGTAGAATGCAGATATACTTCTCCATTAAAAAAAAAAAACTATTTTCGTCAAGCATTTCTCTCTATGATTTGGAAGACTGAAAAAAGATGTCAAGTGGGGAAAAAAAAAGAAAAAAGATTTGATTGTGCTTCCTATTCTCTAAATAATTCTTCCATGTCTCCAGACCTTTCTAATTTTTAAGAAGACAAGTAGATAAAAAGTGAGAAATGATGAGCAGGCATGTAAAGCGGGAAATAGCAAATGCTTAAGATTTTAGCTAATCTTTCTGTGCTGGCCTACTTAGTAGTGAGAATATCCAGCCTCAATATGTTTCTAAGAAATTAGAAACAATTAGAAAAGTCTTCTTTGCTAGACTGCATTATTATTCCTAGAAATGGTAGGGATCGTGAAAATGAAAATAGAGCTGAATATAAGTGAAGAGCTTCCAGTTGTGGCTGTATCACGTGATTGGTCATTTAGGATTCATTTCATGGGTAAATTCTCTAAACTGCTTTGTCAGGATGAAGTGGGGTTTTTTTTTTAAGCTTCTTTAATGCAAGGTTGATTTCTGCATAAAGGGCTAGAAAACAGAAGTTAGGTTATCTGTAAAACTGTGGCTGCGAAAATTCTGAAAATCTGTTTCTAGGAAAAATAAAGATAAGATGATAAGAAGAGATGAAATGGGATGGGATAGGAGAGGAGAGGAGAGGAGGGGAGGGGAGGGGAGGGGAGGGGGAGGAAATAGAAGCTGGAGCAGAATAAATTTGAAATTCTGATACCCATTCTAAAAAAAAAGTACTCTCTCTCTCTCTCTCTCTCTCTCTCTCTCTCTCTCTCTGTGTGTGTGTGTGTGTGTGTGTGTGTATGGAAGGCTGAGCGCCAAAGAATCGAGGCCTTTGAACTATGGTGCTGGAGAAGACTCCTGAGAGTCCCTTGGACTGCAAGGTGATCAAATTGGTCAATCCCAGAGGGGATCAACCCTGACTGCTCTTTAGAAGGCCAGATCCTGAAGATAAAACTCAAATACTTTGGCCACTTAATGAGAAGGAAGGACTCACTGGAGAAGAGCCTAATGCTAGGAAAGATTGAGGGGATGGCAGAGAATGAGGTGGCTGGATGGAGTCATTGAAGCAGTTGGTGAGAGCTTAAATGGACTCCAGAGAATGGTAAAGGACATGGAGGCCTAAAGGAACATATATTAAGTGGGGTTTTTTTTCTGTCAAAGCACTTGGTCTACCCCAATATGAGAGAAAGCATACTGCTTCCCTTTCGCCTTTCAGCTCCAATCCAGGATCCATCAGGCAGTCACTTTCCCAACAAACTATTTTGTATCAGCAAATAGAAATGTATATATATTTCAAATTTATAGTTCTCTGAAAAAGAAATAAAGGAGAATAATATAGATCTATTTCAAGCTATTTAGCTCTCATCAGTTAGCCATCCCCTTACTTGGATTCGAACTTGGACTGCCTGCATGTGAGGTAGTTGTATTAAACTCTGAGCCACAAGTTCTCCTTCCTTCATCAGCTTGAGCCAGGGGAGAGATTAAGTGTTTTTCTATTGAGACACTTGGTCTACCCCAGCATGTGGGAGGGAGCATACTGCATTCCTTTTGCCTGAAAGGAAAGGTGTGTATACACACTCACACCCACCCACATACATACACACATACACACACATACACACACACACACATTTTGAATACATAGCACAAAAAAAGTCTTGAGAGTTAGCAAGGTGGATACTATATGATACAAATCTATTACAGAATTTAGTTGTTCTGCTTTGGGTACCACAAAGCCTCCTCCCAGAAGGTAACCAAAATAAAGCAGCCGTGGACGCATAGGACAGTCAGATCTGTTTCAAGAAATTACCACCTGGAGATTGACTGAGTGGTAGCAGTGATGATATTTTGTCTGCAATTCTCAGAATGAGTCATGGGAAATTGGAAGATCTCACTGAACGTATTTTCTATTGTACGGTGATTGGGTGCACCAGCATGCATTTTTAGAAAACAAGACCATTGAAGAGGATAAGAGAACATGGCAGTAGATATGGTATCACAGACAGGGCTTAACAAAGCAGAAGACACCAGTTGCATCAGAAAAAAATATTTAATAAAAAAGGTATTGAGACTCTAGAAAGAGTGCAGAGAAGAGCAACAAAGATGATTAGGGGACTGGAGACTAAAACATATAAAGAACGGTTGCTGGAACTGGGCATGGCTAGTCAAGTGAAGAGAAGGACCAGGAAGACATGATAGCAGTGTTCCAATATTTGGGGGGCTGCCACAGGGAGGAAGAGGTCGAGCTATTTTCCAAGGGACCCGAAGGCCAGACAAGGAATAATGAATGGAAACTGATCAAGGAGAGATTCAACCTAGAAATATGGAGACATTTTCTGACAGTGAGACTAATCAACCAATGGAACAGAAGTTGCTTTTGGAAGTTGTGGGAGCTTCATCACTGGAGGCTTTTAAGAAGAGACTGGACTGTCTGTCAAAAATGGTTAGGGTCTCCTGCTTGGGTGGGGGCCGGGGGCTGGGGGGCTGGGCGGTTGGACTAGATGATCTACAGTACAAGGTCCTTTCCAACTCTTGTTAATCTGTTAATCTTGCCAACACTATTGCCAACACTATTGCCAACATTATTTTAAATTATCTAAATTCTTAGAGTTTTAGTGTTTTATTCGATATATTTCAGCCTAAATTTATATGGACTTTTAGTACGTTTTAACTCACTGTATTGTTATTGGTTTTTAATTGGCTGTTCACCGCCCTGAGTCCGGAAGGAGAAGGGCGGTATAGAAATTTGAACAATAAACAATAATAAACAATAAACACTGATTTAATAATTACATCCCCTCCATGAGATTGACTGGAGATAAGTAATAGGACCAAAAAGAAAAAAAATCAAGTATACACTAGTCAACTTGGATACTAATGATATATAAACACATGTGAGGGATCGTTCACTATCAAGGACTTTCTTCCCTTATGGATAATCTATTACAGTGTGTACTTGTGATGGGCAGTGGGACATATTCAGCCATTTATCACTCTCAGTATATATATTTTTTTCTCCTTTGCTTATTCCTCTGCCCTGTAATGCTGACTTATTCTTTTTCTATCACGGTGATGCCTGCCCAGATCATTGATAAGTCTCTTTTCCACCTCATCCATCTCGCAGATTGCCAATGACCTTTGTGTACTTTCCTTCTGCTGTTGAATGTTTTCTTCCCACACCTCTATCTGCTTGTGTTTTCTGATCTTTTTTTCTTCTTCTGATAGCTACTGACCAATCTGTCCCCTGCCTCTTGAGAAATGTCCATATTTCAATCTATTTTCATCCTTAGGTGAATTCCCTCTGACAAGTTGTTTTTTCAGGCCTTACATTGTGAAAATTTCTAGCATGGAGCAAGATTTCTCTTTTTCTCTCTCCCCGGTCCCTTCCGACACAGAGAAATAAACCTAGACACACAATATGTTAACACAGTGCTTTCCAAGCTTCTAGAATTGAAGCAAGAGCAACAAAAAAAGTTAGATAGAGAAGAAATAATTCAGGAAAAGTAGCAGAAAGGCACAACTGCTGACATAATAAAATAGAAGAAAAACTTTGGAAATATGGTGGAAGCATGGCAGAGGTGCAATGCTCCCGATTTGGACTGGATTGCCCAATCTGGTAGCGATGGCAGTGGGTGGTTCGGAGAACCGGTAGCAAAAATCCCTCCCCACCCTCATGCCCAGCTGAGCCGCACAATCATCAGAGGCTTTTTATTTTATTTTTAAAAGCATTTTTTTCTCTTTGACTGAAAAAATGCTTTTAAAAGCAAAACAAAGCCTCTGCTGATCAGGCAAGTCAGCTGGGATCGTCAGAGGCTTTTAAAAGTATTTTTTTTACAACCTCTTCCGAAGAAGTTGTAGAAAAAAATGGTTTTAAAAGTTAAAAAAAAAGTTGGCCACGTCCACCCAGTCATATTACCCCCCCCCAATCAAGCCACGCCCACAGAACCAGTAGTAACACATTTTACATTTCACCACTGAGGCATGGGTGTCACAGCCAACAGAGTTCAGAGTTCATCCCTGGAGGCTTTATCTACAAAGCTACAGATCATGTATTGCTTGGTTCTAGATCACCTTGTACTTCATGGAGAAGCAAGTAAATGATCTCTTTCCATCATGGGAAACCAAGATTGATGTAATCATACACAATCGTAACAACTCAAGACTTTCAAGTTCCTAGGGAAAAAAACAAGATGATGCTTAAGTTGCCGCAAGAGTGTCAGAAATGTTGCACTTAAACTCCATAGTGTTTTATGGCACTCTCTGAGTGGTTTACAGCACCAGCATATTGCCTCCAACAATCCAGGTCCTCATTTTACTGACCTTCAAAGGAGGGAAGGCTTCGAAGCTTTGGTCAAACTCAAGCATGTCATGATTGAACTCCAGACTGTGGGCAGAGTCAGCCTGTAGTACTGCATTCTAACCACTGCGCCACCAGAAGTCCTCTGCAATGAATAAAAGCACTGGATGAAATGGGCTTTTAGAGCGGAGGTGGCGCAGTGGTTAGAGTGCAGTACTGCAGCTACTTCAGCTGACTGCTAGCTCAGCAGATCAGCGGATCAAATCTCACCAGCTCAAGGTTGACTCAGCCTTCCATCCTTCTGAGGTGGGTAAAATGAGGACCCAGATTGTTGGGGGCAATATGCTATTTAGTATACTGTCGATTGTTGTAAGCCGCCCAGAGTCTTCGGAGAGTGGGCGGCATAGAAATATTATTAATAGTAACAACAACAACAACAACAACAACAATAATAATAATAACAACAACAATAATAATAATAGTTAATGAAGGGGAATATTTGCATTCCTTACTAGCACTGGTGATGTTACCTAGTTAAGGTAATGGCATGTCTCTAAGAAAACAAACAAGTTCAGTGCAGCGGTGGGCTGCTGGGGGTTCTCAAGGGTTCGGGAGAACCCGTAGCTAAGATTCTTTGCAGTTTGGAGAACCCCCCCTCCCAAATCCCACTCATGGCTGGCCCCACCCTACCCCACCCAGGAATCCCCACGCAGCCGATTTTGGATGCACGTAAGTGCAGGGCATGCACGGAGGCTTGGGGAGGGTGAAAAAGGGCATACCAAAGTTTGGGAAGGCTGGAAACAAGCCCGTTTCATGCCTCCAGAGGACCTCCGGAGCCTGGGGAGGCCATTTTCATTCACCCGGAGGCTCAAAGAAAGCCTCCAGAGTCAGGGGAGGGCAAAAATGGCCCCCTGCCATGGTGCAGGAGGCCACGCCCACCACAGCCACACCCACCCAGCAACCAGGCAGAGAGCCCCTTGCTCAGTGGTGGGATTCAAGTAATTTAACAACCGGTCCTCTGCCCTAATGATTTCCTCCAACAACCAGTTTGCCAAGCTGCTCAGAAAGTTAACAACAGGTTCTCCCAAAGTGGTGCAAACTGGCTAAATCCCACCACTGCCCTTGCTAAAATTATTGTAAACCCACCCCTGGTTCAGTGGTATTACTTAGCCTACCTTGGCATGGTTTCCAAAATTGAACAAATGAGGCAGCAAGCTGAGATATGAGAAGACTTAGAAGTAGGTTTCATGCACAAAGGCAATGCTGAAGACCTTGTAAATAGAAGAATAGTTTCTTATTTCAGACATATAATAAACCTTGAAACAACTGGCTTGGATGAGGACTGCAAACTGAAATGAGGAATTAATTGTACATTAGTATGAGACCATGCTCCATTCCATCCAGAACATCATGTGCTGTAAAGGCTTGCGACAATTAGTCTCTGTTAACAAAAACCGAAACGAATACAGCTTCAATAGCAGTTTATTATGGGATCTGCCAGACAAGAATGAACTCCCCGACTAACATAATGAACATTTAATAAAAAAAGACATAAGATGACAGTCAACCCCTGGAAGTGCCTCTTCTGTCAGAGTCTGCAACGTTAAGAAACAGATGCATAATTTCAGCTTTGAAATATTGGGAACGCATTCAAAATGAAGTAATTAATATCCTGTTCACCATGCAGCTTTTTTTTCAATAAGCACAATGCCAGCCATTATTCTGAATCTTGTCTTCGTTTTAAAATACACATACGGTCAGAAGGCTTAGCAGCAAGGAGGGTGACTCTCTGGTTTTGTGCAAAATTGGCTGTGGAAATAGAGTTCAGGGAAAAGTAATGTTCGTCAGAAGTAAAATGAAGCATACAGCAGTCAGGTTTTCCTTCATGGCATGCATGAAGACAGTCTCAACCATCTCATTCCTTAGAGCCATGATGGCATGCCAGAGGTGGTACACAGTGCCCTCTCTCATGGCACGTGAGGTGTCACCCCAGTTCAGCTCTGCTGCGCATGCACGAGCGCCTCCCACCGGCCATTCATCGCCCCACCTGTGGCCTTACTCCCAAATCAACCCTTGTTCTTTAGCTGTTCCCTTCATCTGGCAATTCTGCACATGTGCACACTGTGAACAGGCTCCAGCTCTTTGTTTGCCTCACTGATGTCTAATTCCAAAAACAGCTGATAGCTGGCATACAGCCCTGATGTCAACTTGCAAAGCTTTCAAGTTGCCATGAGCAGGAGGGAGGGAGAACTGATGGAGCTGATTGATTTTCCTAACTGAAACTACATTCCATAGATGCCTTTCTACCTCAATCAGTAGGAGAGCTTTGGGTTTCACAGCCACCCAAAGTGGTTAATTGGAGAATGTGATTTATGACATGGCCAGAGAGGAGGGGAGAGATAGGATCATAGCAGAACATAAATCTAAGTGGGATTAGTTCTAACTGCATCCGAATATTGCTGAAATGGTGTTCCTAATAAATGACTGTGTATCTTTTGAAGTTTGGCTCGTGACTCATGAATTAATTAGGGCATCTTTCAGAAACTTCACACCTGACGCCCTCTCTGCCTCTGATGCAGAGCCCTCATCAGAGACTTCTCCAGACTCCAGGACTGGCCCATGTTCCTCCCCAATCTCCTCACTGTTCGAATCTGCTGCCAGCTCCGCTGGCCACTGGTGGGCCACAGCACCACCATAGCTACCTCCTTTGGAGCCTTCCTGACCCTGATGGCAGCCTCAGCAGAAGTTTCATTTATGCCTCCGTATTCTCCAAACCACCAGTTTGGAACCATTTCTGAAAAATAATATAGTCCTAGATGTAGATGCAGGGGTCATTCGGCAGTCAACTCACTTAGTAATAGCAATAGCACTTAGACTTACTTATATACCGCTTCACAGCACTCTCCAAATAGTTTACAGAGTCAGACTATTGGCCCCGGACAATCTGGGTCTTCATTTTACCAACCTCGGAAGGATGGAAGGCTGAGTCAACCTTGAGTCAGTGAGGATTGAACTGCTGGCAATCAGGAGAATTAGGCTGCAATACTGCATTCTAACCACTGCACCTCCATGGCTCTTAACCAGAAAAATGTTGCGATGATCAAAATTATCTGGACCATGAGAGACATATGAGAAGCAATGTCACAAGTTTATTTTGTTTAAGCGTTTTGGGTCTTCCCATGCTTGTTATGTCAGTTGCTTGGATGCTGACAGCATGATCTTAAAATCCCATATTTTTCCACTGATCTAAAAACAGTTGCATAACATACACGACAGCATACAATATGTCATTGACTTATTTATTTCCTCACTACCTAGACATTTCCTTGTCAAACTAAACAAAAACAAAACCACAATCTTCTTTTCAGGAATTGGATTACTTTAGGAGAGAAAGAGAGACACTTCTAACCTTTCTAATTTCAACCAATCATTATTTATCTGTTTTAATTTTGTGTTGTTGTTTCCAAATCTCTTAAGACATTGGAGATTTATGTCGGGGAAGGAAGGAATATAAAATATTCTTAGCATGATTCTGGTTCAGCATATATTGCATACCATCAAATTTACCTAAAATATAGTCTATTGCTTTCAATACCTCAGTAATTTGGCCTCCGTATCCTTAGCTGTTGAAGAAAATTTCAATTCCTTTTCAATCTTTGCTTTGACCAGCTTCCCCCACCCTCAAAAAAACAGTATTGTACCAATGGTGAAATCCAATTTTTTTTATTACCAGTTCTGTGGGCATGGCTTGGTGGGCGTGGTGTGGCTTGGCGGGGGAAGGATACTGAAAAATCGTCATTCCCACCCCACTCCAGGGGACGGATACTGCAAAATCTCAATTCCCTCCCCACTCCTGGGAGAAGAATATTGCAAAATCTCCATTCCCACCTTGCTCTGGGGCCAGCCAGAGGTGGCATTTGCCAGTTCTCTGAACTATTCAAAACCTCCGCTACCGGTTCTCCAGACCCTGTCAGAACCTGCTGGATTTCACCCTTGTACTGTACGCTTTTCTATGTGGGTGTGTGTAATAGTTCAGTAAAGATACTGGATCTGTCAGCTTTGCAGCTGACAAGTCTGGGTTTGAGTTCTGCTCTATGGCTGAGCACCCATTCTTGTCCCCACTCTGCCCACTAACCAGTTCAAAAGCATGCAAATGTAACTAAATAAATAGGTATCACTTTGGTGGGAAGGTAACACCACTTCATGCGCTTCAGTCAGTGGTGAAATCCAATTTTTTTTACTACCGGTTCTGTGGGCGTAGCTTGGTCGGCATGGTGTGGCTTTGTGGATGTGGCTCTGTGGGCATGGCAGGGGAAAGATATTGCAAAATCTTCATTCCCACCCAACTCTGGGACCAGCCAGAGGTGGTATTTGCTGGTTCTTTGAACTGCTCAAAATTTCTACTACCAGTTCTCCAGAACCTGTCAGAACCTAATGGATTTCACCCCTGGCCTTGGTGTATAGTCATGCTGGCTACATATCCAAAGAAATGGCCTTCAGACAATGCTGGCTCCTTAGATTAAAAAAATGGAGATGATTGCTACCCTCTAGAATCAGATATGACTGGACATGGGAAACCGTTACTTTTACATTTTTAAAAACTTTTCTATATCTTTCATTTACTGAAATGCTTTTAAAAAATAATTTTAAATAATTGTATGATATTAAATGTATCACAAAATACTGCTTGTAGATGATGGAGTAGGCCATTCATTCACTTGGAGTCTGTTTTAGCTACAACAGCAGTGGATTTTCAGAGATAGGTCTTGTTGTTGTTAGTTGTGAAGTTGTGTCCAACCCATCATGACCCCCATGGACAACTTTTCTCCAGGTCTTCCAGTCTTCTACCATTCCCCAGAGTCCATTTAAGTTCACACCGACTGCTTCAATGACTCCATCCAGCCATCTCATTCTCTGTCATCCCCTTCTTATGGGTCTAGCAACCCACAGAGCTAGCAAGGAGTCATACAGTGAGGAGGCTGGGAAGGACCATGGGCCAGTCCTGGAGTCTGGGCAAGGCCCAGACGAAGGCTCTGCATTGGAGGCAGAGATCGAGTCCTGGGCCATCTGAGACCTCCAGAGTCAGGCAGCAGAGAGGCAGAGGAACAGGAGGAGCCTGTTTCTAGTGCATGCATGCACAGAACTGCCAGAAGGCAAGAGCAGCTAAAGCAAAAGGGATGACTTAGGAGTAAGGACAGGAGATGATTGGCCCCTCCCATAAAGCTTAAAAGAGCATCAAAGGCTCTTGGGTTCTTTGTAGGAAAACAACGTTGCTAAATCTGTTTTCCAGTTGGCGCCTCTTGTTTCTGAACTTCATGGGGCTTTGCCAAACAAGGCCTTTGGCAGGGTGCCAAAGAAGATAAAGGTTTGTGATAAACTTGAAGGACTTTTTCTTGAAGGACTTGTTTTGGAATTAATTTGGACTAAGCTGGGAATGAAGAAATTCTCAGCTGTTATAATAAAATAGTTTTGTTTGAGACTAATTGTGTCCTGTAATAACTAATTGAGCCTAGGTCACAATAGTTTGCCCTCAATTGTTCCCAGCATTAGGCTCTTCTTTAGTGAGTCTTGTCCTGTAGAGATATGTCTACAATGACTCAAGTGCACATCTGGTGTTCATTTACAGGTCCCCATGGTTGCCATTAGTCAACTTCAAAAAAGAAAAGGAGCAGAACAAGAATATGGTAAAATATAATTGGGGAAGGAAAGGAAGAAGCATCTCTTTTGACTTTTGACTTCTACATTTAAAAAAAGTCATCAGTCATTTTCCAGGATGTTGGATGAAGGCTGAGCATATTGCTCCCAGCTTTCAGTAGGGACCTTTAACTTTAGTTGGTTTGAAATTAATGCTAAGTTTTCAGAAATAGAAAAGGTTCCTTCTGCAGCCACAAGATTTCAAGCACCCTTTTTTACTTTTTGATGTTCCCTTGGAGTGGGTAGAAAACGGGTACTGATAAGCTATAATAACAGAATAACAGAGTTGGAAAAGGACCCTGGAGGTCTTCTAGTCCAACCCCCTGCTCAAGTAGGAAACTCTGTACCATTCCAGACAAGTGGCTCTTATTAAAAACCTCCAGTGATGGAGCACCCATGACCTCTGAAGGCAAGCCATTCCATTGCTCGATTGTTCTCACTATTATGAAATTTCTCCTTAGGTCTAGATTGCTTCTCTCCTTAATTAGTTTCCATTCATTGTTTCTGGTCTTGCCTTCTGATATTTTGGAAAATAGGTTCTTCTTTTTGGCAGTCCCTCAAATATTGGAACACTGCTATCATGTCACCCCTAATCCTTTTTTTTATTTATTAAACTAAACATACCCAATTCTTGCAACCTTTGAAGTTCAATCTGCTTAGTTCAATGTATCCAGTGGTGGGATTAAATTGGTTCGCACCGCTTCAGCAGAACCGGTTGTTAAATTACCGGCTGGTCCTCCCCTCCCCACCCCTCCCCTCTCGGAAGTCCTCCCGCAGCCTGCTTTTGTTCCCAGGAGGCTGCAGGGAGGCCTACTAGGCCAAAAACAGGACTCAGAGGGGTGTGGCATGGCCCCGCGGCCTGTTTTTGCTCCTAGGAGGCTGCAGAGAGACTTACTAGGCCCAAAATGGGGTGCAGGGGGATGCGGTGTTGCCCCCACAGCCCAATTTTGCTCCCAGAGTGTGAAGGAGGTCGAGTGCTGCCTGTCACAACCCCTGGCCACACCCACCATGGCCACACATGGCCACACCCATAGTTAGGGCAGAGAACTGGTTGTTAAATTATTTGAATCCAACCACTGAATGTAACCCATCCAGTATCCCTTCCATGTTTTGATATGAAAATGGTAATTATCCTTGTATCACTCATTCTGTTGACCTTTTTATCTCCTCATATTGCTTTTTTATTCTTTTTCCTTTTGGGACAAATGCTTTAATGGTTATGTTAATGTCTGTTTTATGCATGTCTCAGGTATGTTTATAATTTCATATATTTTAGAGAAGTTGTTTCATTCCCCCTCACCCATCTTCTGACAAAAAGATAGCTTCTTAAAATGAGTTGGGACTGTTAAAGTCATAACAAGCATTCTTTTTCTTGATTTTCCCTCTCCCTTATTTTCTCCTAATTATCTTAACTAGTTCATCTTATTACTTTTGTTTTTATTTCTGTACCTCCCCGTCCTTATGTTTGGTCGACTCTGAGACTCTTTTGAAGACTTGCTTGAGTTTGAAGGCATTTAATTTATTCCGCACTGCTTCCTTCAATTTTCATTCAGTTATGATCTTGCTTTCCTGTTAATGCTCCGAAGAGCTAACCATAAGCATGAACAAATGAATTAGAGCTTAACATCTTTAAAAAAAAATACAAAAAGGAAAAAAGAAACATTTAAGTAGTGACTGAAAATGAAAGGAGAAGACAAGGAATGATATATAAACAATATCTGCATCAAGACTTTCCTTGTTCAATCCTAATCTTGAGATTTTTCTCACTGAGGAATAGTAGTTTATGTACGAGACATGGATCTCCCTCAGCAACAAGGAAGATCTCTCAAAGCACTAAATTGCATCACTGTTATTGACACCATATGATGGGCTGTTTGTTAATTAACAGCCCCCACTCCCAGGGAAATGATAACACCCAGACAGATATTCAGATAAAACAGATTTTTAAAATGACAAGAGCCTTATGTAGGTGGTTTGCCTCAAAGATACAAGACTGGGTAAAATCGTTTCTGGCTTTTGGAGCAGTTTCAAGGAAACAAATATAAAGAGGGGGAGGGAAAGAAAAACCCAGAAAAGTACTTGGTATTACATTAATTCTGTGCGAATTTATATGGGCCTGGTGGCTCAGCAGACTAAAGCATTGTGATTAACATCAGCTGTCTTCAATTATGGCAAGTTCGAATCTCATCAGGCTCAAGGTTGGCTGATCCTTCCATCCTTTCTAAGTTAGGTAAAATGAGGACCCAGTTTGTGGGGGCAATAAGCTGACTTTGATAAAATATACAAAAGTATGAAGGCTATTGCTTAACACATTGTAAGCCGCCCTGAGTCTCCAGAGAAGGGCAGCATATAAATCAATTTTTTTAAAAAAACAACTTATGATTCTGAGAATATATGAATATTGAGTATGGAGAAAGATAGGCTTAAGTTTAGTGGAAAAAGCATGAGCTGAAGTCTATCTTCTTTCTTTCTTTCTTTCTTTCTTTCTTTCTTTCTTTCTTTCTTTCCTTCCTTCCTTCCTTCCTTCCTTCCTTCCTTCCTTCCTTCCTTCCTTCCTTCCTTCCTTCCTTCCTTCCTTCCTTCCTTCCTTCCTTCCTTCCTTTCTTCCTTCCTCAAACAAAGATAGTCACTCTTACAGAGTGTCACTTTTTCAGTTATAATTCCTGGACCATTTTTCCCAAGAAAGTATTTTAGGCCATGGATGATCATATTGTGGTGCATATTAAGACGCTGATCTGTATAGGTTATGCCTTGAATAAGTTTCTGTGCTGACATCTGATTTAAGGTTGGCTTCATTTAGGGTTCATTATGGTATAAAAATATTTAAAATATTCAAATATTTTAGAGGCTTAGAGGCTTCAGGTGAATTAAGTAGATGTTCCTCATAGTCATTGCAATCAGGACTTAGAAGAGCTGACAGCTGCAGTGAATTCCAGCCTTTTCTTCCTCTTCATTTAAATTTGTGGTTTCTTAATTTCATTAATTCCACCCTTCAAAGGAACCCCATTCTATGTATTTCTTGAAAAAGGAAAAACTCACAAGTCTCCAACCATATTGTATATTTATGAAACTAGATACATTGTTCACAACCCATCTAGTAATGAACTAGCAAATTTGCCTCTGACTTTGTATTATAATTTTGGACATATAGCTGTCAGAATGGAAGTTCACCCTGCTAAACAGGCTCTAAAATGCATTGGATTGGCTTGGATAGGCGCATACACTTTCCTAGAAAGGACAGCATGTAAATCTCCAAAATTACTGGGAAAAGAAAACAGAAGACATCTCTCCAGGCCCTCCCCCCCCCCCCACACACACACAAAATCTGTTTTTTTCCTCTTATAAACTTAGTTTATAAGAGGAATTATATAATTTCTCTGAGATCACTTTTCTAGGAATAGGCACACCATTATAATAATGTATCTCTGAGATACACACACACACACACACACACACACACACACACACACAATTTATATTTGCTGATAAAGAAATAAAGGGAGTCTAGTATAGATCTATTTCTAGGACAGTTCAGCAAATATAAATTTGGTATAAAATGGTTTGTCATGAATGCATGCTTCGGTAGCACACATTCTACATGAGTGCTTCGGTAGATATATATAATATATCTAACAAATATATATAATAGATATTCAATAGATATATATAATAGTGTTGTGGCTCTGTTGCCTGAGCCTGTGTCATCGGCAGGAGAGGACTCTAAGAGTGAGGGAGAGGAGTTGGCAAGGCCTCCTTCTCCAGGACCCTCCTCTCTGGCAATGCCTCCAAAGGACATCGAAGGGCAAGAGATAGGCCAAGCACGTCCCCGCAGCCACAAGTGGACAGTGATGAGGGTAATGAGTCTTGGCTGGACCCTCGCCAGTGTCGCAGAGACAGGCGTGCGCAACAGAAGAAAAGGCGTGCAGCTGATTAGCTGACTCACTGGACCACACCCCACAGGCTATAAAAGGGGGTGAGTTAAGCATTCAGACTCTGTGATGGACAAAACTAACTAATTCCTTGGAGTCACTTTGCATCTCGGCTTCAGATTTATTCCTGGACAATTGTTATGGTGTGTATTTTCTTCTAAGTTGATAAAAGGTCTTGGCAAGCAGCTGCTGGGATTGCTGCCAAGCGTCTTATCGGACTAATTGGTTGCCTGCCAGTTTATTTAACCCCCGACTGTCTGTCTGAGTGTGTGTGTGTGGGACGGGGACAGAACAAATAGTATGGTATGGTATGGTATGGTATAATATGGTGTTATGTATTGTATTGTATTGTATTGTATTGTATTGTATTGTATTGTATTGTATTGTATTGTATTGTATTGTATTGTATTGTATTATTATATTATATTATATTATATTATATTATATTATATTATATTATATTATATTATATTATATTATATTATATTATATTATATTATATTATATTATATTATATTATATTATATTATATTATATTATATTATATTATATTATATTATATTATATTATATTATATTGGCTCCATCTTCATTAATGAGCCATTGCAATAGTTAATTACTACTGGTGATGTTCTAAAGCACTTTTACAATATTTAATTGTTGTGGTTGTGCCTTTCGTGTCTAGTGCCCTCTTCCCCTTGCGTGAGTTGGCGGTGTGCCGAAAGCATTTTGCTAACCTATGATTCCTTTTTCTTTCTTTAACAAAAGAGTTCCCTGTGCTAGCTGGCAAATCTAGCTACTAGATATTACATCTAATTTAAGAGAAAAATCACACTTGAATAAGAGGAGCTGCTTGTGTGCTTGTAGCACCAATTCTCACGCCAGAAAGCTTTCTCTCTCTCTCATTCTCTCTCTCTCTCTCATGCATGTATAAAGCCTTTCTTTCCATTATAATAATCTCTTCTGTGAGTTCTGCCAGTGAGAGTCCTTCTTGGCGCAGAACTGGCACAGAAAAAGGTAGAAGTTGGTTTTCATTCTCCAGCAAGTTCTTTCTCACTCAAGTCGACAGCTTTTCTCTGAGCTTGCTTGCTTTCTCTCTTGAAGCTTCCTTGGCTAATTAAGAAAAGAGAAATAACATTTTGCAAGTGTTTTTTTTTTTTTTTAATTGTTGGAAGTTAGGAACTCTTGTCGCACTGTGGAAATTCATTCAAAGATCTCCAGGAAACCCGTCTCTCTGCTCTGCCTGTTTTACCCTGTTTCTAGCAGGAGAAGGGAAGGAACAATTATAACAGTTTCTCCCTCCCCTCCTCCCCCCAAAAAATGTTTGCAACAAAAAGCTCTTAGAAATGTTTAATAAAATATTTCATCTCGGAATGCATCTTGACTTACTTCTTAAAGAGTAGCTGGGAATGTTAATTGTCCAACAACACTGCTTCTTGCTAAACTGGTTGCTTGCAAACAACACATTAGCATTTCCAGGAGTGTGGAGTTTCTTTTTAACACTCTTGACAGGAGGGAGGGGAAGTAATCATCACAACAATGGTCTGTTTGAAGTCCAGAAAAAGTACTTTTCTTTTATATAAACCATGGGGATTTCAGGATAAAGATCGAGCGTGAAGAAGTCAGTCTTTGGACCACCATAATCCTGCCCTCAGGTGACTGATCTGTCCCCCCCTTCAGAGACCCACAAAAACACAGCCAGTCAAGGGTTAAGAATCACTTGGCACACTCCACAGTTCTTATCTCAACCTTGGCAGCGATATGCACACCGTCTGCCAAGGACTTTATTAGTTTACACAGACAAAAAAATCACCTACGTAGCTTTGCCGTTCATCTAGCTTCCCAGACTACGAGGTTGCTATGTTTGTTTAGCTTTGTTCGTCACAAACTTCTTGACCCACCGTCCTGTCTTATATAGATAGGCTTTGGGTGTGGTCCAGTGAGTCATTGATCCTGTGACTCCAATCCAGTGACTCAGATCTATTTCCTCATACGCCGCAGCTGTAGTAATCTTTTCTCTCGCCTTCTTTGGCGTGCGTCCAGGAATGACGTCTCTCCCTCACTCTCATCTGAGACACCTGTTTCCCCACTACTTGGCTCTCTTTCAGCTGGCACCTGAGATGGTGCCAGAGGGGGGGGGGTGCTGGGAGATCTGGCTGGCTCCTCTTCCTCCTGCTCAGAGCTTCCTTCCTCCAATGGGATAGGCTCAGAGGACTGGGCCACAACAGTGACTTGGAAAATAGCTTGATGCAGGGGTGAAATGCTCCTGGTTTGGACCGGATCACCTGATCCGATAGCGATGGTGGTGGGTGGTTTGGAGAACCGGTAGCAAAAATCCCTACCCCCCCCCATGCCCAACTGAGCCGCAAGATCATCAGAGGCTTTTTTTTAACTTTTAAAAGCATTTTTTCTACAACTTCTTCCGCCGAAAAAAATGCTTTTAAAAGTAAAAAAAAAAAGCCTCTGATGATCGTGCGGCTCAGCTGGGATCTCAGAGGCTTTTCAAAGCATTTTTTTTCTGCAACCTCTTCCGGGGAAGAGGTGGTTTAAAAAATGCTTTGAAAAGGCTCTGACGATCAGGCAACACAGCTGGGATTGTCAGAGCCTTTTCAAAGCATTTCTTTCCCCAGAAGAGGTTGCAGAAAAAAAATGCTTTAAAAGCCTCTCTGACAATCCCAGCTGAGTTGTCAGATCGTCAGAGAGACTTTTCAAAGCATTTTTAAAAAATGATCAGGCACCCTCACCTGGCCGCAGCGTGCCTGACCACTTATCCCAGCACCATCACCCACCACCATGGGTTATTTGCTCTACCCACCCATCCACACACACACCTCTCGATCCCTGCGAGATTCGTGCATAGCAGCACATAACAGTCGGGATGTCCAGTAGGGGGCATTTGGAGTCATCGATAGAAAACTTTCCTAAGCCCTGCTGTGTCAAGCCACAGTGACTCTCGACATCTTCCTTCCTTCCTTCCTTCCTTCCTTCCTTCCTTCCTTCCTTCCTTCCTTCCTTCCTTCCTTCCTTCCTTCCTTCCTTCCTCCCTCCCTCCCTCCCTCCCTCCCTCCCTCCCTCCCTCCCTCCCTCCCTCCCTCCCTTCCTTCCTTCCTTCCTTCCTTCCTTCCTTCCATAGTATGCAATGGTTAGAATACAGCATTGCAGGCAAATTCTGTGCACTGCCAGCAGTTCGATTCTGAGCAGCTTATGGTTGATTCAGCCTTCCATCCTTCTGAGGTGTGTAAAGTGAGGACCCCAATTGTTGGGGGCAATTGACTCTGTAAATTGCTTAAAGAAACCTGTGAAGCACTGAAAAGCGGTATATAAGTCTAAGTGCCATTGCTATTACTATCTTCAGAGTGACTATCCTTTATCTTTTAATTGAAATAATATCCAACCTTCTCACAAAGCTTTCGGCTTCTTCATTTTTACCACATTTCTTTTTACAAGGGGAAACTAAGTTCTTCTCCAACATTCTTAATCCGTTCCCATCTTGGGTGCATTTGTGTCCAGCAATCTGTTCTTCAGTAGGGAGAGAAAAAAATAAAATAAAAAAAAAATAACACAAAGAAATGAGTAAAAATGCGGTGAACGGATCAAGATCCGGCGCCAACAATATTTTTTAATTATTTGCACTTATAAAGTTCCTATGTTATAATTAACACATTGGCATTCATTTTATCTGTGATGGCACTACTAATAGCTACTAATTGGATTCAAAAAGTCTCTGCTGGTCAATTAGTTTTTCTTTATGGCAGGTTGCAAACGCTGAACAGAAATGCTTTTTCTACCTTTTCTATCCCCTGCTGATCCATCAGGCCAACTGTGCTTCCTTGAGTGGCCATTACTGTAAGAAAGGTTATTATTATTATTATTATTATTATTATTATTATTATTATTATTATTATTATTATTATTATTATTAATATTATTATTATTATTATTATTATTATTATTATTATTATTTAATCGGTAGTGAGATTCACTGCCTTTGAGGCTGGTTAATAGTTCAGCAGTTCGAGTCCTAACCAAGGACCTAGGAACTGTTAAGGTATCCTCGGAGGATGTTGTTGTTGTTGTTGTTGTTGTTGTTGTTATTTTACGAGTTCAAATCTCACCAGGCTCAAGGTTGATTCAGCCTTCCATCCTTCCGAGGTTGGTAAAATGAGGACCCGGATTGTGGGGGGCAATAAGCTGACTTTGTATAAAAAAGAACACCACTTGGGGAGGGGGGCAAAAGCCCTACTAAGCAGGTATATACAAAAGTATGAAGGCTATTGCTTAACTCATTGTAAGCCTGCCCTGAGTCTCTGGAGAAGGGCAGCATATAAATCAAACCAATAAATAAATAAATTATTTTGGTGCGAAGTAGAGATCAAATGTTGGCTTGATCTACTGACAAAAGGGCCCAGAGTATTTCTTCCCTTTCTATTCATTTAGTCTATTTTCCCCCAAAACACTTTTTCTTTGTCTCTCTGTTTTGAATGGCATGTTGGAAATTGGTTGATATCAGCAGTCAAATCTCTGCTCCTCTGAACAAGCCTCAAGAGGCCAATAGCATACAGGTACTCCTCGACTTAGGACCGCAATTGAGCCCCAACATTTCTGTTGCTAAGTGAGACATTTGTTCAGTGAGTTTTGCCCCCAAATTTTGCAACAACCTTTCTGGACACTTAATTTAGTAACATGTTAATTGTTATGGGAATCTGGCTTCTCCATTGATTTTGCTTCCCAGAAAGAAGCAAAAGGGAATCGCATGAACCCCGGGACATGACAACATTCATAAATATGAGTCAGTGGCCAAGTGTCTGAATTTATGTCACATGACGATGGGGATACTGCAATGGTAGTAAGCCGTGATGGTGAACCAATGGCATGTGTGCCAGAAGCGGCATGCAGCATCCTCTCTCATGAGCCGTGAGTCATCGCACGAGTTCAGCTCTGCCATGCATGCGTGTACTCCACCACCCAGATGGTCTTCAGTTCTCTGCCATGTGGAGGTGTGTGCATGCATGGGTGTGGGGCACGTGCGGTGTATGTGTGTGTATGTGCATGGGGGGACACGTGTGGGGGGCACACACATGCACATGTGGGGATGCATGTGTGCATGTGGGGGGGCATGTGTAGGGGCATGTGCATGCATTGGGGCAGGGTGCATGCATGGGGGCCACACATGCATTGCATTTTGGGGGTTCGGATGCATGCTTTGGTCACTTGGCCCAAAAAAGGTTAGCCATCTCTGGTAGTAAGTGTGAAAATATGCTCAAATGTCACTTTTTTCATATCGTCACTACTACTGGCTCGGCGGAACTGGGAGGAACCCACTACTGGAACAAACACTAAATTTGTGAAGTTTTGTGTGTCGTTGCCGATGTCTGGCATTTGCAGGACTGCTTGCCTTCTTCCTTACTTCGTTGACTCATTGACTTCTTCCTTGCTTTGTGGACTCATTTCCTTGTCCCTTTGCCTCACTGAACTTCTTGCTTTGAAGCCTTTGGCTAACAGTGTTTTGCTGGACTACTCACAACCAGAGGCTGCTATGTGTGTGTGTGAGGGCTTTGCTCTGGGACTGGCATAACATGGGAGCGTTTGGGGAAAAGTTGGAGCATTAAAGGGGAGTTTGAACTCTCAGCTGGCTATGTGAACTTTGTGGGCCCACACAAAGGGCTTCAAACACAGGCTAAGTGGCCACCTGTCAAAGATGCTATATTGAAGACCACTGCAAGCAGGAGGTTGGATTAGATATCATCTAAGGTACCTTCCAACTCTTTGATTGAAAGAAAGCTTTGTCTCTGTGGGATAGTTGCTTTGCAATGTCATTGCATTGCATTGTTTTATTTTTATTTTATTTATTTTGTCGAGTACATATTAGATAATATATATAAGTATAAGCATGAATAAGCATGAATACATAAAATAAATAGAATTAAAGGGGACAGTAGGACAGGGATGGTAGGCACGCTGGTGCTCTTATACACATCCCTTATAGACCACTTAGGAATGGGGTGAGGTCAACAGTAGACAGTCTTAGGTTAAAGCTTTGGGGGTTTGGGGATGAAACTACAGAGTTAATGCATTCCAGGCATTGACCACTCTGTTACTGAAGTCATATTTTCTGCAATCGACTTTGGAGTGGTTCACTTTAAGTTTGTATCTATTGTGTGCTCGTGTATTGTTGTGGTTGAAACTGAAGTAGGCATTGACAGGTAGGACATTGCAGCAGATGATTTTATGAGCTAGGTCATACCGAAGGTGGCATAGTTCTTTTATGAATTCCATATTTTCAAGAATGTAAATTTAAATCATCACAGAAAATACAAAAGTTAGGGTTGTATTTCTAAGCTCTAGCAAAGAGCAAATTTACCACTCCTGTACAAAACCTCTTGCATTCTGACCAGCGGTGGGTTTCCAATATACTTACCACCGGTTTGCTGTGTGCACGTACACTCGCTTTGTGCCTGTGCACAACTTCCATGAATGCGCCCGGCCTTCCATGCATTTGCTTTGCTCACTCGCGTGCCTTCTGTGCATGTTCCCAACCTCAAAAACGTCCCTAAATAGAACAACATACAGCCGGGATGGGTGGGCAGGCCCAGCCACGAACTCCACTACCAGTTTGCCCGAACAGGTACGAACCGGTTGAATACCACCTTTGATTCTGACCCCCTAGATTTGCTGTCCGTTTCCAAAATGAAACTGCATCATCTTTGGGTGTTCATGGGTGTGACTTTTTACCTGGGCTTATATAACACCTTAAGCCACATTATGGTTGCTAAGATTCTGGTCCATGAGTTTGTGTGTATTTAGGCTGAAAATCATCCAGGAGCTCTGGAATTCTAAAAAGCCACATCAGTGAAAGCTCAACCTTGGAAACAAAGGGAGTGAGTGATCTTATTGTGCTGTGACCCATCTGATCCTTAAAAAGATAGAGGATTTTTTTTCCTTTCGATTGCAAAAGGCTCCTTGCAATTGTTAAGTGTGATGCATGAACCTAAACATGCGTTAACCATGATTTATACTACACTGTGATGTATGACAGCAAAGAAGTGAAGGTGGAGTTATTTTTGTTTCCTTGGGCTGCAGGATAGATAAAGATAAATAAAGATGGACAGTCTGTTTGAGAAGTAAATAGGAGATTAATCTTAGGGAGGAAAGCAATAACATTCTTAGACAAGGTCGTGAAGGATATTTCTATCACAATAAGGATCGGAGTCATTAAAGCATTTTAATGGAAACACATGACTATGAAAGATGGGCATTGAGAAAAAATAGGAGAGAGAGAGAGAGAGAGAGAGAGGGAGGGAGAAATGTCATCTTTTAATTATGTGTTTGGAGATGATTGTGAAGAGTCCCATGGAGTTCCAGAACATGCAGATTGGCCTTTGATGAAATAAAGGTTTATCATCCCCTTGAAGTTTTAATAAACAAGCAAGTAGACATGCATCTTGGGTCAGTGGTGGGATTCAGCTGGTTCGGGCCAGTTCGGTGAACCAGTAGTTAAATTGCTGGCTGGCTCCTCCCTCCACTATCCCACCCCTCCAGGATTCCCCACGCACCCCATTTTGGTAAGGAGGCCTACAAGGCCCAAAATAGGGTGCGGGGTGTGTGATGCACCACCCTATGGCCCGTTTTCACTCTCAGGAGGCTTCAGGGAGGCCTCCTAGGCCCAAAATGGGACACGGGTGGGTGGTGGGGCTCCCCATGGCTCGTTTTTGCTCCCAGAAGGCTGCAGAGCAGCATACCAGGCCCAAAATGGGGCACGGGGGTGTGGCACGGCCCTCCCGTGGTCCATTTTGCTCCCAGAAGGCTGTAGGGAGGCCTACTAGGCACAAAATGGGGGTTGGCGTATCCTCCCCCACAGGCCTGTTTTTGTGCCCGGGTGATGCAGGAGGCCAAGTGCTGCCTATTACACTCCCTGGCCATGCCCACCATGGTCATGCCCACCCATCCAGTCATTAGGCAGAGAACCGGATTTTAAATTATTTTAATCCCACCACTGTTTTGGGCATATGGTAAGAATGGATTATGGGAGGCAAAGAAAGATGTTTTCAGCAGGGAAATAGAAGAACATAATGAGAACATAATGAGAACATAATGGGCAAGGGAGACGAACAGATGGCTTGTGTTGACTACTCAATGGCACCTAACTGGCATCTAACTGATGACGAGTGAACTAATTTATTCTGGTTTATTCAATCAACTGTAGTTTAGCATAATGTTCAAACTCAGACAAAAATAAAGCAATTCTAGGTATTTCAATGTATTTCATTTTCTTCTGCTATTTATATGGATTTTCCTTACTAGTTTCTCTTGGTTGGAAACGTCTTCTACCTCTCGGGAGTAAACTCATTTCTGCCAGAAGCAAATTCTGATATAATTCAGATATAATTCTACTAATTTTTTATGGAATTTATGTAGATCCCTGAGATCTGGATATTCTAGAGATGTGAACATATACATCTTACTATAAGAATGAGATAAAAAGATGCCTGCTAGTGAGAGAGGGATGGGAGAAACATTTTACCCATCTCATCCACATCTTGAGGTGATATACCTAATCACCACAGTGCTCCGGTGGTGAAATCCAATTTTATTTTACTACTGGTTCTGTGGGTGTGGCTTGGTGGGTGTGGTGTGGTATGGCTTGGTGGGTGTAGCTTGGTGGGCATGGCAGGGGAAGGATACTGCAAAATCTCCATTCCCACCCCACTCCAGGGGAAGGATACTGCAAAATCTCAATTTCTTCCCCATTCCTGGGGGAAGGATATAACAAAATATCCATTCCCACCCCACTCTGGGGCCAGCCAGAGGTAGTATTTGTCAGTTCTCCAAACTGCTCAAACTTTCTGCTACCGATTCTTCAGAACTTGTCAGAACCTGCTGGATTTCATCCCTACATTGCTCAAAAGAATGAAAGTTTAATGAAATGAAATGATATAGGATGCTAATCAAAGCAAGATGATTCCAATAAAACTCTTGGGCATACATGCACACACATATGTGTGTGTGTGTTCATTCTCAGATAATGCAGGCAGAACTACCCATGAGACTATTTTAGAGCTGGCATCAAAACTCAAGAGCCCTTTAGCGGGTTCCAATTTGACTTCAATCAATTCAATTCAGGTTGAAATTGTCAATTCAAACCTGACTTGGATAAGAAAATCAAATCAATTTAACAAAACGAACAAACCCCCTTTTGTGAAACATAAAATTCTTTCAGTGGGGCAGTTCATATCAAATTCAGGAAATTGATTCAATTTGGCAACCAGCATAAAATATGTTGGAGGGGGCATTCTGCTCCCTTTTGCCTTTCAGCTCCAATCCAGGAGCCCTCAAGCAGTCGCATTCACAACAAACCATTCCGGCTCAAGCTGATGAAGGGAGGAGAACTTGTGGCTCAGTGGTTAATACAACTGCCTAACATGCAGGCAGCCCAAGTTCGAATCCAGATAAGGGTATGGCTGACCGATGAGAACTAAAAAGCTTGAAATAGATCTATACTAGTCTCCCTTTATTTCTTTATCAGAAAAATATATATTTGGTATAAAAAATGGTTTGTCGTGAATGCGACTGCTTGAGGGCTCCTGGATTAGAGCTGAAAGGCAAAAGGGAGCAGAATGCCCCCTCCCACATGTTGGGGTAGACCAGGTGTCTCGGTAAACACTTAATCTTTCCCCTGGCTCAAGCTGATGAAGGGAGGAGAACTTGTGGCTCAGTGGTTAATACAACTGCCTAACATGCAGCTAGCCCAATTTCAAATCCAAGTAAGGGTGTGGCTGACTGATGAGAGCTAAAAAGCTTGAAATAGATCTATACTAGTCTCCCTTTATTTCTTTATCAGAAAAATATATATTTGGTATAAAAAATGGTTTGTCGTGAATGCGACTGCTTGAGGGCTCCTGGATTAGAGCTGAAAGGCAAAAGGGAGCAGAATGCCCCCTCCCACATGTTGGGGTAGACCAGGTGTCTCGGTAAACACTTAATCTTTCCCCTGGCTCAAGCTGATGAAGGGAGGAGAACTTGTGGCTCAGTGGTTAATACAACTGCCTAACATGCAGCTAGCCCAATTTCAAATCCAAGTAAGGGTGTGGCTGACTGATGAGAGCTAAAAAGCTTGAAATAGATCTATACTAGTCTCCCTTTATTTCTTTATCAGAAAAATATATATTTGGTATAAAAAATGGTTTGTCGTGAATGCGACTGCTTGAGGGCTCCTGGATTAGAGCTGAAAGGCAAAAGGGAGCAGAATGCCCCCTCCCACATGTTGGGGTAGACCAGGTGTCTCGGTAAACACTTAATCTTTCCCCTGGCTCAAGCTGATGAAGGGAGGAGAACTTGTGGCTCAGTGGTTAATACAACTGCCTAACATGCAGCTAGCCCAATTTCAAATCCAAGTAAGGGTGTGGCTGACTGATGAGAGCTAAAAAGCTTGAAATAGATCTATACTAGTCTCCCTTTATTTCTTTATCAGAAAAATATATATTTGGTATAAAAAATGGTTTGTCGTGAATGCGACTGCTTGAGGGCTCCTGGATTAGAGCTGAAAGGCAAAAGGGAGCAGAATGCCCCCTCCCACATGTTGGGGTAGACCAGGTGTCTCGGTAAACACTTAATCTTTCCCCTGGCTCAAGCTGATGAAGGGAGGAGAACTTGTGGCTCAGTGGTTAATACAACTGCCTAACATGCAGCTAGCCCAATTTCAAATCCAAGTAAGGGTGTGGCTGACTGATGAGAGCTAAAAAGCTTGAAATAGATCTATACTAGTCTCCCTTTATTTCTTTATCAGATATATATATATATATATATATATATATATATATATATATATATATATATATATATATATATATATATATATATATATATATATATATATATATATATATATATATATATATCTCCTACTTTGCAGGTTTGATTAATATTTGTTATTTTCAAGAGAGGTCAAGAGTCACTTCCAAATCATTCTGAAGTCTTGTTGTGATCTGGGGACAGTTTGTTAATATTGTCTGCTGAAAGGAGAAACTTCAAGATGGGATTTTTACAACGCAGACTGATAGTGCCCAGAATGGCAATAGTTTTGTTCTTTTCCAGGTCATGAATCATGTTATAAAAGACAGAAGTTGGTGTCGGCAAACGCTTCACTACTTGGATAATAACAGACCTGATCAGCTGCAAGTGCTACAAGACAGTTCTTCACAAAAAAATAAAAAAAAAAAAAATCTCTTTTTAACCAGATACTGGAAACAAGCCAAAGAGTAGTCCGTATAGCTTTTCATTGATTTCTGCGGTCGTTTGTGGGATAAATGGAAAGCATAGACTGAAACACTGAAATTTGTAGGCTGTACCTGCTTCTCACGAGATTTTTTTTTTAAAAAAAAATCTATAAATCTTTTGATTTAGCGTTAGCTCCACTTCATATATTTTAAGAAACGGAAATTAGATATTCAATTATGAATGCACATTTTATGGCACTTATTTGTTTGACCAAATCGCTTTCCAAAAGCTTTCCTTTCTGAATCAACGGAGAGAATTATAGGTTGGTTCTCTGTATGTATATACACACACATACACATACACATACACATACACATACACATACACATACACATACACATACACATACATACATACATACATACATACATACATACATACATACATATATATATATATATATATATATATGCAGTTTTTATGCCAATGTAAGACAGTGTGTGGTTGATTACAATCCTAGTTTTACCGTAATAGGAATCCCTATTGCATGCATACACCAACATTATTGTCTATGGCAGTGAAGGCTAACCTTTTTGCCATCGCGTGCCAGGAGGAGTGAGGGGTGGGGGAAGTTCGTGCGTGCACGTGCCCACACCCATAATTCTATGCACCCTGCCCTGCGCATGTGTGTGCAACCCCTCCGCTCCTGGCATGCGATGGCCTGGTAGGCCTGTTTTTCTTTTTCACCTGGCTCCAGATACTCTGTATGCATCTAGGGAGGGTGAAAACAGCCTTCCCCACACCCTTGCAAGCCCTCTGGAGGGAAATGGCCATTTCCCAACTCCCGGTTGGACAGGAAGTGACTTTTTTTGCTGTCCCCAGCCTCCAGAGACTCCTAGAGAGGCCTTCCCCATCCCCCCCCCAGGCCCTCCGGAGGCAGGAAACAACTTGTTTCCCTACTTCTGGTGGGCCCACAAGGCTCAAAAATCAGCTGGCCAGTGCGAGCACATCTGCTAGAGCTGAGCTTGTGTGCCGACTGATATGGCTATGCGTGCCATAGGTTCGCCATCATGGGTCTATGGAATGCACTGTATTTTTCTTTGATGTGTCCTATTTTCTTCCAGGAATGGCTCTATTTTTGAAGAGGGGGAGAATGGAGGAGGAGATTGAAAAAGGTGGAAGACAGGTAAGACTAATCAATGATCTGTATAGATCAGTGATGGCGAAACTTTTCGGCACTGAGTGCCCAAACTGGAACACATGCATATGCGTGCGTGCGTGCACCAGAACGCCAGAAACTGAAGATCAGGTGGGCGGTGTGCATGCATGCACCGGCCACCTGATCTTTGGGTTTCCAGCGCTCTGACACACGGAAAGATCAGCTGTCCAGCATGCATGCACACACCAGAAACCAAAGACCAGTTGGCTGGTGCGCATGCATGCACCGGCCACCTGATCTTTGGGTTTTCAGTGCTCTGGCGCATGGAAAGATCAGCTGTCCAGCATGCATGCACACACCAGAAGCCCAAAGACCAGTTGGCCAGTATGCGCATGCACACTGGCCAGCTGGTGTTCAGGTTTCCACTGCTTGGTATGCGCACACTGGAAACCAGAAGAGGAGCTGGCAATGGCACGCGCATCCACAGAGAGGGCTCCGCATGCTACCTCTGGCACATGTGCCATAGGTTTGCCGTCACGGGTATAGACCAATTTAAAAACATGATCTGAAGTTTACAAGTGATATTATTTCCTTTAAGGTAAATCCCCCAATCACTAGATGTAACCTATTTAGATTTATTACTTCACATACCAGAGAAAGGAAACAAGGGAGCTGACATTTTTCCAGCATTGAAAACTTCAATATTTTATTTGCTTGTTTTGTCAAATGTAAATGATGCAATTGTCCCTGTTCTTTACTACTACGTTATAGCAGTGCTCAACAAATGCATGCTTTTATACTTTCTAAGTTTTAAACTTTAACCACAGTTTTAAACTTCCACAGTTTTTATAAGTACTGTACTAGGAAGAGATTTGGGGTAAATAACCTTCACTGTTTAAACAGGTAATTATCAGGCTTCTTAGTGATGTGATCTATTTTTTTTTTCCTGCTGACACTCCCTTCTCAAAGAGATTTGCTATTTTTTTGGTGTGCAGCAATCTTATTTCAGGGATGTGGTGGCTCAGTAGCTAAAGATGCTAAACTTGTCAATCGAAAGGTCGGCAGTTCAGCGGTTCAAATCCCTAGTGCCGCATAACGAGGTGAACTCCCATTATTTGTCCTAGCTTCTGCCAACCTAGCAGTTTGAAAGCACGTAAAAAATGCAAGTAGAAAAATAGGGACCACCTTTGGTGGGAAGGTAACAGTGTTCCATGCACCTTTGGCATATAGTCATGCTGGTCACGGAGACGTCTTCGGACAGCGCTGGCTCTTCAGCTTTGAAACGGAGATGAGCACCGCCCCCTAGAGTTGGGAATGACTAGCACATATGTGCAAGGGGAACCTTTACCTTTACCTTTCTAATCTTATTTCTTCCTAGTATTTTCCCACAAGGGCAAGGTCTGCTTTTTAGGAATCTATTCCAACACATTTGGAAAATTCCCCTGCAATTCACACACAAGCCTATTTGACATATTGATGTTCAACATAGATACCACATTCCCCCGAAAATATGACCTACCTTGAAAATAAGCCCCAGGCTGTTTTTTTAAGTGTGTGTCTAATATAAGTCCTACCCCAAAAATAAGCCCTGGTGAAGGGGTGGGTGTAACCAGCATAGGAGACAGCAAGCATGCACTGGCCATCAGTGTCTGGCAGCAGCTGAAGCCCATGCAGAACAGGTGAGTTGAGTACCTGCGTAAACAGCAGGAGGAAGAAGAAGTGGGGGGAGCCAGGCAATCTGGATGTGCCGTGCAGGCCATGGGAAAGCCGACGGGCTGCGAGCCGGAGTGGTGGCAGCTGCAGGAGGATCATCTTTTTGTCTCTAGGCTTGTCTGCAGCCTGCATGGTGCATCAGGATTGCCTGCCTTCTGCTCCATGCTTTCTGCTATGCGCAGCCCCAGAGTGTGCCGATTAAGGGGCTGGTGGGTTGCAGCTGCTGCTGTATACCATCGGTCCCCTTGCACTTGCTGGCTCTTGCGTGTTTGCAGGGGAGGGGCAGGGCGCTGGGCTGATCACCCTGAAATTGTGTTTCCCCAAAAATAAGCCCTAGTGCTTATTTTGGGGCCCAAATCAAAATAAGCGAGCTGCACTGGCTCCCAGTGGTCTTCCGGGTATGATTCAAGGTGTTGGTTACCACCTTTAAAGCACTCCATGGCTTAGGACCTGGATATTTACAAGACTGCCTGCTGCCACCGATAGCCTCCCATCGGGCTCCCACAGAGAAGACCTCCTTAGGGTGCCGTCGGTCAAATTATGTCGACTGGTGACCACCAGGGGGAGAGTCTTCTCTGTGGGGGCCCCTGCCCTATGGAACGAATTGCCCCCAGAGATACGTAGGATCCCCGACCTTCATGCCTTTCGCCATGCCCTTAAGACCCTACTACTCCAACAAGCTGGTCTGACGGTATCATGAATTTTAATTAGTATTTTAATGGGTATTTTAGTTTTGGGGTTTTGATAATTTGGCCAAACCATTGAATCTGTTTTAAATTGCTTAAACTTTTGTGTCTAGGCTGTTTTATTATTGGCTGTACATTGCCCTGAGTCCCTTGGGCGTAGGCCGGTATAAAAGTTTGATTAAATAAAATAGATAGATAGATGATAGATAGATAGATAGATAGATAGATAGATAGATAGATAGATAGATAGATAGATAGATAGGTAGATAGGTAGATAGGTAGATAGGTAGATAGGTAGATAGGTAGATAGGTAGATAGGTAGATAGGTAGACAGACAGACAGACAGACAGACAGACAGACAGACAGACAAACTGGGTTTTATTTTCGGGTGATATAAGCCGTGTGTCAGCATTCCTGACATAGAAGAGAGAGAGAGACTTGACATTTCATCTAGTTAAATCTCTCTCTGACACCAACCCTGACACCATGTATGGACCATCACAAATATCCCTACACTGGATTGCTGGGGATGACAACACCAATGACCCCCGTCCCCCACAAGATATTTCAGTATGTTATTATCATTGTGTTGCTGCAAATACAGATAGTTCTCAACTTGAGCCCAAAATTTATTTTGTGAAACATTTATTCATTAAATGAATTTTGGCTTGTTTTGTGACTTTTCTCACCCCATTTGTTAAGTGAATCAATTGTTAAATTATTTACATGGTTGCTAAGTCAATCTAGTTTCCCCATTGACTTTGCTTGTCAGAAGGTTGCAAAAGGGATGCTCCAACTGTTATCAATGTGAGTCAGTTGTCAACCATCCAAATGTAAATCACATGACCATGGGGATGCTGCAATGGTCATAAGTATGAAAACAGTCATAAGTCACTTTTTTCAGTGTCATTGCAACTGTTCTGGCCACTAAATGAACGGTTGTAATTCGAGGACTACCTGTAGGTCCTATGACCTTGCAATGGACATCAAGACAGAAATGACCCAAGGAAAAAGGATATAGAACAACTAGTACAGTGTTGTCAAATCTTTTCGGGACCAAATGCCGAAATGGAAGCATGCGTGCATGGGGGAGTTCTGGAAACCAGAAGAGCAGTTCCCTGGCACACATGCACACAGTGGGAAGCTGAGCTTCCAGTTTCTGGTGCACTCATGCACTCCAGTCACCTGGTTTTCCAGTTTTTGGCATGCGTGCATACACGAAGACCAGCTGGCCTGTGCACATGTGTGTGTCAGAGACCGAAAGCTCAGCTTCCTGATGTGAAGTGCATGCGTGCCAGAGAGCTGCTCTTCTGGTTTTTGGTGCTCCCATGTGCGTGAAAACCGAAAACTGGAAGAACAATGGGTGATGGCTCACATGTCTGGAAAGATGGCTCTGTGTGCCACTTCCAGCATACATGCCATAGGTTCACCATCTTCCAATACCTTTTCATAGGTTAGATAAATGCATGCTGAAAACATGACAAGGAGTGTTGGCTACCTTGATCATCCAAAATGTCCATTTCAGGACAGGAAAAAAAAAGTTTTTTTTCTTTATGAAGGTGCCAGTTTAGCCCCTTCTGGTCTATGACTTAGTAGATGTATGGAAGTAAATCTTTTGGACAGAAAGTGGATTTTAGAATTCCAGAAGTTGGCTAGTCCCAAATGGACCTCTGAAAGGTCTATTTCCAGGACTGTGAGTTTTGGGTCTCCCTATTAACTATCATAAAGGACTGTGCCCTAGAAAATTTGTTGCTCGTATTGATTAAATGAGTTGTAAACGCCAGATTTATTGTTGAGTGCAGCCCACAATCTGGAATGGTGATAAATAGACTAAGGAACCATGTCTATTCTATCAAATTTAATTTTTATGTAAATGGGGGGAAAAGTGGGAAGCACGTTTGTAGTTACATTTAATTAAAAAAGGGGGGAAATTTCTAAATATATACATACACTATGTAATTTAGGTTAAAAGGAAAAGAACTCTCTGTCTCCAGGTAATTAACCAAATTGAAAAAAAAAAAAGCAGAGTGAAAGAAATTGTAAGGAGAAGCTAAGTTCCAACAAAAGAAGGTGCTTTCCTATTAAATCGTACTAACTACTCAAGGAGAGACTCAAAAACTGTGCAAGAACGTTCTAAAGTTATAAATATTCTATAAAATTTGAAACGTAGGAAAATTAACCCCCTTGATACCTGATTTAAAATTTAATTAATTGGGTTTGACTTGGCATCAGAAAAAAAAACAAGCAAGCAAATTTAAACATACTTATCCTATAGCAGCACAGTAAGTTGATGCTGAAAATGTTATCAGAAAATATATATCAATTAACCAATGGAACAGCTTGCCTTCTGACATTGTGTGTGCTTCATCACTGGAGATTTTTTAAGAAGAAACCGGACAGTAACTTGTCTGAAATGGTATAGGACAGGAGTGTCAAACTCAAGGCCCGTGGGCTGGATTCGGCCCACGATGTGGTCAGATCCGGCCTGGAAAATGTAAGGGGAAAGCCCATGTGGCTTCAGCCCGGTCTACCCAATGCAACTTTGGCCCAGTTTACCCAGTCCGAAGAGGAAGCACACCAGCAGTTTGGGGAGTGGCCACCCCCACCCAGTCGGCTACGCCCATCCAGTCGGCAACACCCAGTGAATGGCGTCAAGCTGGCCACACCCACCCATTTGGCCACACCCACCCAGTCAGCCATGCCCGGACGGCCCCTCGAGGTCAACCACAGCCCTGATGCGGCCCTCGGTGAAATTGAGTTTAACACCCCTAGTATAGGATTTCCTGCCCCCGTCCAGCTCTATTCTGATGATGAAATTATTCTATATTTTGGAATATGCATATCAATTAGTTTCTGTTGGTGCCAAACATTCCTCTGGTTGCTTTTTTTAAAAGATGTTTTTAAATTGTTAGTAGAGCACACAAGAAATACAGTAGTACAAAACGTATGCGCATAATGAATGGTATTGATTACTCTCGTTGCCTGTATAAGGTGACACAAACACCACTTCTGCAAATAGTACTTTTTTTTTCATCTCCCAAGGGGTAAAAATCGTATAGTGTTACAATTAAATGAGGTAAGTGGGGTTATATGGATTGAAAAAATGAAAGCCAATTTAAGTGATAATTGCTCCAATCTATAATGTTACATGGAACCGCAGAAGCTTTACATATCTATAACAAAAATTACATTCCTGCAGATGAAAAGAAAAGGGGGAAAAAAATTCTATCAGCAGTAGGGGTGGTGATGGGAAAGGAAATATTGGCAGGATCATTTAACTTGCATTGGTCTATGAATCTGTTGTTCTGCAAATGCCGCTGTTAAGATTATTTCCCATCATTTTTGTCTTCTGCTGTAACTCTGATAAATACTCATACTAACACCTAGGAATATTTTTTTATGTCTCCAAATTGCTAAGTATATTTTTTTTTTAATTTGCAGAGGATTTTAATATCCCGTTAAGCGTGTGAAATATGCAGAGCTAATAATATTACTTAAATAGCTATTTAAGATGTAAATCTTGAGTTTGGACTACCATATATCTCCACCTTCATCTCTATATTAGAAAAGTCGATGGAAATTCATGCTAACTCATCACCAACATCAGATGCGGCTCCTGCTATAGTGATAGTGATGGAGTTGCAAAGTAGTTGGTTTTTTTCCCCCCCAGAATAGACTCTCCAATGAATTTCATAGGGAGAAAGTTATTAAGAAAGGTTGAAAGATAGCAATAGCATTTAGACTTATATACCGTTCACAGTGCTCTTACAGCCCTCTCTAAGCGGTTTACAGAGTCAGCATATTGCCCCCAACAATTCGTTTTACCCACCTCGGAAGGATGGAAGGCTGAGTCAACCTTGAACCAGTGAGAATCTAACTGCCAATTGCATGCACCCAGAAGTCAACAGAAGTAGTCTGCAGTACTGCATTCTAACCACTGCACCACCCCAGCTCTTGATGAAGCAAATATTTCATAAAGTTTCTTTGGAAAAGGGAGTTATTCATATGCTCCCTTCAACTGCAGTCTATTTCTGTATATCTAAAAGTCCCTCCAGCCAAAATTCTAATTGTTTTGCACTTGCCGTCTTCTTCTCTGAGTGCACATGGATGGAAAACTATGGAAGCACTACCAGATTGTAGGACAGAAAATAGAATGAGAAGGTAACACAGGAGAAATCTTTACCTTGATTTTTGACTCTTGACAACACTGATTATCAAGGAACTGATCTAAAAGTTTCTATCCCCCCTTTTCTTTCACTCCAAAGCAACAGAAAACAAGACTAGAAACAATGGATGGCAACTCATCAAGGAGAAAACTCATCTAGAATTAAGGAAAATTTCCTAATTTTAGTGAGAACTGTTTTAACCAGAAGAATGGCTTGTCTTCAGAAATTGTGAGTGCTACATCACTGGAAGCTTTTAAGAAAAGACTGGACTGCCACTTGTCTGGAATGATATAGGGCAGAGTTGGCAAACTTATGGAACGCATGCTGGAAGCAGCACATGAAACCATCCCGCGAGGAATGCACGGCCTCGTTGGCTCCTCTTCTGCATTCAGCTGGCCGTCACATGGGTGGAAGCAGCAAAACCTGGAAGAGCAGCATTCTGTCACACATGCACAGGCCAGCACCCAAACTGGGTTTACGTCACATGCATGCAGGATGGCCAGCTGTTCATTGGGCGCGTGTCTGTGCCAGAAACCAGAAGTTTGAGTGCCTGCTCGCGTACGCACAATGGACCACTGCTCTTCTGGGTATCACAGCTTCCGCATGCGCGAAGGCCAGTGGGGCCGCGCATTCCTCGTGGGATAGTTTTGCGTGCCAATTCTGGCATGCAAGCCAGCACACGGTGACATAAAAGGTTAGCCATCACTGGTATAGAGTCTCCTTTTGAGCAGGGGTTGGACTAGAAGATCTCCAAGATCCCTCCCAACTCTGTTACTCTCTTAAAAGGCACAAAGTGTTGAGTGATCAGGACTGTTATTTATTTTATTATTATTTTTTGACATTACATCTTAATAAACAGATATTCTGGAAAATGTCCAAGTGAATTTAGTAGGGATAACCGAACATGTGTCTTCCAGCCTCAAGGAGCAGATATTGAATGAGGCTGCACATATTGCATGTTGTTTCTCTTGGGTCAAAGGGTAATTCCTCAGTGCTACAATATAGTGGATGCAACAGCTGCTATCTATATTTCATTCTCCATCTTAGTGATCTTTGTATTGCAAGACAAAAAACAAAAAATACTATATGAAAGCAATATTATAACTTCCAGAGTTTAGTTGGGTTAGCAAGTCTGTTATAGATCAGGATAAGAAGAAGCTTCACAAACTCACAGGGGAGACCATTCATATATGTGTGTGTGTGTGTGTGTGTGTGTGTGTGTGTGTGTGTGTGTGTGTGTGTATTTGTCTATGTAAGTTTTCACTGGTATATATGTGTGTACAGGTAATATCTCGGGTTTCTTCCCATGTAATTGTAAACATATCTTTAGAAGGATAGTAGCGACGTTTCGACAAAATCACATTCATCATCTTCTGGCTGATGTTCTCGGTTTGGTGCTTATGGGCAAACTATGTGATCTTAACTGATCATTAATGTTTTCATAGAACATTTCCTTGGAGGTAAATCCCACTGATCAGTGTACATTTTGCTTGTTGGAGAATTAAGAAGTTATATTTCGTTGAGGGGAAAATGTTGGCTCCAAAGGAATACTTCTTACTCTCTATCACAGGCATTGCTGAGATTTAGTTTGCAATTATTACCTATAGGATTTGCTTAGTTTTATTGATTCAATGGGTTTCTGTAGCCTTCTTCGTGGGCTGGAGAAGCCTCACAAGGTTTGGTAGCCTCAGCTCGGATGATTTTTGTAGCAAGCAGCTCTTTTGCTATTTACCTTTCTGTGAAAACACTGGTGACAATTGAGTTAATTCGTCTGACTTTAGCAAAGAGAGACCTCAATTAGCTCACATCCTTTCTGAAGAAGTGCAGCTTGTAAATGTAGTGGTAAATACCAGGTCATCTGAGAATTATGCCTGAATAGGTGTGCCAAATAGCCAATCAAATTTTTTTTGAAAAGTCCGAGAATAGAAATGGGTTTGGATTATTTCCCTTGATGATTGGCAGAATTCAGTCATTGAGTCCAGGGAGGGGGAAAAAATAATGTTTTCAGGCCAGACTCCAACAGTGTCATTAGATAATGAAAGTTATTTGCCAGAGAGAAAATATGCAGATAATTTCTTTAGCTAACCAGTAATCATACTCTGATTCATAGGCAAAAAAAATAAAATAAAATAAATAAAATAAAAATTGCTAGTGACAAGACTCAAAAGAGCTTTCTATTGAAGCAGAATGTTATATCCTTGCTGGAATATTCTCCTGTCTTCTTCAAAAACTAAGCCATAATCCAACACAAAGTTCACCGTATCTAAATTAAAATATTGCCATGAGCTTAAGCAAGTTTGGGCTGAATTTTAGCATTATTCAACCAAATTCAAATAGTTTGGTTTTCAACTATGCCTATTCAAGGCCAATATTTCTTTGGGGAAATAAATGTACCAGCAAAACTATTCTAAAGAAATTCTGAATGCAAGAAGTTCCAGAGTGGATCGCTCCATTACTGGAGGTTTTTTAAGAAGAGACTGTACAGCCATTTGTCTGAACTGGTTTCGGGTCTTGTAGGAAGAAAAATCTGGTCCGGTTCTAAGCCAGAAGAAAGATGCTGGAAATAAAATAGAGGCAGGCAAGCTGGCTGGCTGGAAAGAAAGTCTCTGTTTATTTGATTTCCAGAAATGTCAGTGACAGCAGCATGTTTCTGGGATGGCTGACAAAATGGCTGAGTGAGTGGATGGATCTTTATAGGTTTCTGGGGTTATGTGATTGAGATGCTCCAGAGGGTTGTGCAATGTAGTGAGCCTTGTGTCTTTTATTATTTCAATAGTGGTGGGTTAATCCTATTATGTCCTAAAGGGTTAGGTGGGTTAATCCTATCATGTCCTGTCCTCAGAATTTGGGTGGGGGAATATAAATTCTTAATCCCATCAGCTGGGGCTAGGGCTGAAGGTATTTTGTTTATGAATAGCTTGGTCCAGCCTTTCTAAATGGATACAAAATCTTAATTCCTAAAGCTAGCCCAGTGATGGCGAACCTTTTTGGCATTGAGTGCCGAAAAGGAAGTGTGTGTGTGTGCGCACACTTTGCACGCTTGTCTGGGCCCCAAACCAGAAGAGGATCTGCCATTGGTGCATGCATGCGCCTGAAAATTAACTTCTGGTTTCTGGCACATGCATGCATGCCAGCCAGCTAGTCTTCTGGGTTTCTGGCACACATGCACTCACAAGGATCAGCTGGCCCACGCGCATGCTCACACAGGAAAATGGAAAACCAGCTCTTCCAGTTTCTGGCACTGTCACACACACAAAGACCAGCTGATCATCATACGCATGTGCACCAGAAATCCGGAAGAGGAATGAGCGATGCCGCACGGGCCAGCTGACATGGCTATACATGTCACTTCATAGGTTCGCCATCACAGGGCTAGCCTCTTCAAGCTTCTTCATTTGAAGCTGTTTTCCTAAGGCTGCTTTCTGCCTTTGTTAAGGTTTTTCTCCATTTCTCCTTTGGGGAAATATTAGAATAGAATAGAATAGAATAGAATAGAATAGAATAGAATAGAATAGAATAGAATAGAATAGAATAGAATAACAGAGTTGGAAGGGACCTTGGAGGTCTTCTAGTCCAACCCCCTGCCCAGCAGGAAACCCTACTTCAGACAAATGGTTATCCAACATCTTAAAAACTTGCAGTGTTGGAACATTCACAACTTTTGGAGGCAAGTTGTCCCACTGATTAATCATTCTAACTGTCGGGAAATTTCTCCTTAGTTCTAAGTTGCTTCTCTGCTTGATTAGTTTCCACCATTGCTTCTTCTCCTGCCCTCAGGTGCTTTGGAGAATAGCTTGACTCCCTTTTCTTTGTGGCAGCCCCTGAGATATTGGAACACTGCTATCATGTCTCCCCTAGTCCTTCTTTTCATTAAACTGGACATACCCAGTTCCTGCAACCGTTCTTTATATGTTTTAGCCTCCAGTCTCCTGGTCATCTTCGTTGCTCTCCTCTGCATTCTTTCTAGATATTCTATCCTGCCTCTTTTAATATCCCCCAAAATATTTCAGATCTAAATTAAGGTAACACTCTAGAGATGACTGAAAAGTTTCTTCGGTTCTGCTTCCACGAAGACCTTCCCAAAACAGAGATGGCCAGAGAATGATCCCAAAATGAGAGAAGTAGCCTTTTCATCATCAGCACCCAAAGCTTTTTTGTCTTGTGAATTCTTTTGTGACATCGTAGGGGACATACAAATGGATGGAGCTTGCTTTCAGCACTTGTTTCCTAGAGACATTTTCATAAAGGGCCTCAAAAGCATTTTTAGAATTAAAAATAAATTCAAATGAGGGAGAAGGCAAACCAAACACATTTAGCTCTATAGTAAAAGCATTTAGGGGGACAGCATAAAAAATGACACGGTGTAGCTTATATAGAAAAAAAATAATAATGTATCTGATATTGTAAATATCATAGTTTATGGTGATTTTATTTGAATAATAGGAATAATTCACTTTCAAGCTGAAATCCTTGTGGGTTTTATTTTTTCTGTTTTTTTCTACCCAATTTATTTCTGCTAGATTATTATGGGGATAAAATTTTCTCCCTCTTTTTTTTTTTTCTTTTTTCATTTGTGAATATATAGCAAGAATCTCTAAACTCCTTAGGGGATATAGAAGTGTAAATCAATAATAAAAAAAACTCAATATGTTGCTGAAAATGTAAAGTCATATAAATTACATAATTAACCTACAGAGGAGACTAAAACTAAAAGATGTTATTAAAAGTATGGGCAGCTAAAAAGGGTCAAGGGTCATTTTTTTTTTACTGAGAGAAAGCTCTACAATTCAGGAATACTAACCACTCTATCATAGTAACACAGGAATGAACTGAAAGGCATGAAGATGTAGAGTTTAATTGAAACTTTAAGACTGCAGTCGTAATTATGTGTCTGTGTGTGATGGACACACACATGATTAGGCCTCCCACTGGAAGCATCTATCTATCTATCTATCTATCTATCTATCTATCTATCTATCTATCTATCTATCTATCTATCTATCTATCTATCTATCTATCTATCTATCTATCTATCTATCTATCTATCTATCTATCTATCTATCTATCTATCTATCTACACAAGACTATGTCACAGTTATGCAGTTCCTGATAAACAAAACAGTTCGTTTCCAATTCATGGGTTCACTCAAATGTGTCGTTAACATGTCATCTGTGGTACTTATGTGTCCTGTTCTGCTTGATATGTAGTGCGCTTTGGTATAAAGTACTACTTAAGTTGTTCTTTTAGCACAAACATAAAAAAGATACATCAATAAGCATGATAAAAAAATAAAAATGAAGCAAGTATTATTTCCTGCAATGTGTATTTAGAGTTTTTCCTCTTCTGTTAATGCATGCAAATCTTATAGCAATACATTATTATTATTATTATTATTATTATTATTATTATTATTATTATTATTATTATTATTATTATTATTATTATTATTTATTAAATTTCTATACCGCCCTTCTCCTTCCGAACTCAGGGCGGTGAACAGCCAATTTAAAACCAATACAATACAATGAGTTAAAACGTACTAAAATCAATATAAATTTAGGCTGAAAATATAAACCAGATAAAAACTCTAAAAATTTAAAAAATAATTTAAAATATTTAAAAATAGGAGGGATCAGGCAAGTCCGGCAAGTTGGAAGAGATGAGTCTTCAAAGCCCGACGAAAGGTCCGGAGGTCAGCGATAGTTCTCAGATCTGGAGGGAGATCGTTCCAGAGGGTGGGGGCTACCACAGAGAATGCTCTCCCCCTGGGGGTCGCCAGCCGGCACTGTCTGGCTGACGGCACCCTGAGGAGGCCCTCTCTGTGGGAGCGAACCGGCCGGTGGGAGGCAATAGGTGGCAGAAGGCGGTCCCGTAAGTACCCTGGTCCTAAGCCATGGAGCGCTTTAAAGGTGATTACCAACACCTTGAAACGCACCCGGAAATCAACCGGCAACCAATGCAGCTCACGCAGGAGAGGTGTCACATGGGAGCGCCCTGTCGCTCCCATAATCCCCCGCGCGGCCGCATTCTGTACCAGCTGAAGCCTCCGGATGCATCCCAAGGGGAGCCCCATGTAGAGAGCATTACAGTAGTCCAAGCGAGACATGACGAGTGCCTGAGTGACTGTGCGTAGGGAGTCCCGATCTAGAAAGGGCCGCAACTGGCGTATCAGGCGGACCTGATAAAAAGCTCCCCTGGCCACAGCTGTCGTATGCTCCTCTAAAGACAGCCGTGGATCCAGGAGGACGCCCAAGTTGCGCACCCTTTCCGTGGGGGGCCAATGATTCGCACCCAATAACCAACGATGGAGTCAGTTGGCTATATCGGGACGCCGGCAGCCACAGCCACTCAGTCTTGGAGGGGTTGAGTCGAAGCCTGTTTCTCCCCATCCAGACCCGCACAGCTTCAAGGCACTGGGACATCACTTCCACGGCATCGTTGGGGTGGTCTGGGGTGGAAATGTACAGCTGAGTGTCATCAGCGTACTGATGGAATTCCACCCCAAAACCACGGATGATCTCACCCAGCGGCTTTACATAAATGTTGAACAGAAGGGGCGAGAGGACCGACCCTTGTGGCACCCCACACACTAGGCGCCTCGGGGTCGACCGCTGCCCCCCTGTCAACACCGATTGCGACCGGTCGGAGAGGTAGGAGGAGAACCACCGCAGAACGGTGCCCCCCACCCCCAATCCCTCCAACCGGCGCAACATGATACCATGGTCGATGGTATCAAAAGCCGCTGAGAGGTCTAACAGCACCAGGATAGAGGAGTACCCCCTACCCCGGGCCCTCCAGAGATCATCCACCAATGCGACCAATGCCGTTTCGGTGCTGTAACCAGACCTGAAGCCGGACTGGAGCGGGTCTAAATAGACAGCTTCATCCAGGTACCGGGGGAGCTGCCGCGCCACCACACTCTCAACAACCTTCGCTAGAAAGGGAAGGTTGGAGACAGGATGATAATTTACCAAAACAGCCGGGTCCAGGGAGGGCTTCTTGAGGAGGGGCCTCACCACCGCCTCCTTCAAGGCAGGCGGAAGGACACCCTCACTCAAAGAAGTGTTTATAATCTCCTGGAGCCAGCCTCGTGTAACCTCCCAGGAGGCCAGCACCAACCAGGAGGGACACGGGTCTATTATTATTATTATTATTATTATTATTATTATTACTTATTTTATTCATTAAGCATGAAACTCAGTCAACTGAACATTCAAAAATGCATCACAAATACCATTGACTGGTGCTAATGGTTGATACGGGTTGCTGCCAGCATCCTAGGTATCAACCAAGTACCTTCTTAAGATGTATGATGTTCCAAATAGCGCAACTATGTTGATGTATCTTATAAAATTCTTGGACATGATACCAAGTGCCCTGATTACAATGGGTATCATGGTTACATGTTTCATCCATAGCCGTGTAGTTTCAATGGCCAGGTCGTGATACTTCATGATTTTTTCCAGTTCTTTTTCTTCGACTCTGGCATCTCCTAGTACCGCGATGTCAATAAATTGTACGTTTCGGTTTTCGACAACTGTGATATCTGGCGTGTTGTGTTCCAAGTGACGATCCATCTGTATTCGAAAGTCCCACACCTTCTCATTTTCTATAACTTTTTCCACTTTATGTTCCCATGACATCATCTCCTCCTCCTCCTCCTCCTCCTCCTCCTCCTCCTCCTCCTCCTCCTCCTCCTCCTCCTCCTCCTCCTCCTCCTCCTTCATTTATTTATTTATTTATTTATTTATTTATTTATTTATCAGCAAATACAAGGAAACAGGTAACAGTATAGACATAAAAAATGACACATGAAAAAAAATTGGCACAAATAAAAGGAAATAAATAAGCAAAACATAGCTATAAACACATAAAATGAGTACATATAAATGGGAACAGTAGGACAGGGATGGTAGGCACGCTGCTGCACTTATGCACGCCCTTTTAGAAACTTCTTAAAAAACATAAAAGGTCCATGGTAGGCAGTTTAGGGTAAAAGGTATGGATACTCTAACACATGAAGGGGTGGGCTGCTGGGGGTTTGCAGGGGTTCGGGAGAACATCTAACTAAGATTCTGTGCAGTTTGGAGGACCCCCAAATCCCACTCCTGGTTGGTTCCGCCCCTCCCAGGAGTCCCCACCTGGCCTGTTTTGGATGCAGGTAAGTGCAGGGTGTGTGGGGAGGCTTGGGAAAAGAGAAAAATGGGCCTACTGGAAGTTCAGGAAAGTCTGGGGAGGCCATTTTCGCCCTCCTGGAGGCTCAAGGAAAGCCTCTGGAGCCTTGGGAGGGCAAAAATCTCACCCCTGCCATGGTGCAGGAGGCCAACTAGGCCACGCCCACCATGGCCATGCCACCCAGCAACCAGGCAGAAAACCCCTTGCTAAAATTTTTGAAGCCCATCCCTGAATACATGTATTTAATAAAGTAGTAGTTGAATTAATTTGGGAGGAAGAGGAGGAGGAGGAGGAGGAGGAGGAGGAGGAGGAGGAGGAGGAGGAGGAGGTAGGTAGGTAGATAGGTAGAAGATTATAGGAGACAGGACAAGGATATCCTCCACTCCTCTGCTTGTAACAAAATATCTTATGCCACCAGACTTGAAATTCTGGATTTAGAAAATTTAGAACTACGCTGCCTTCGGTGTGACCTCAGCATAGCTTATAAAATCATCTGCTCCAATGTCCTACCTGTCAATGACTACTTCAACTATTGTTGTTCAACCACAACAATACACAAGCACACAATAGATGCAAACGTAAAGTCAACCTCTCAGAAAATATGACTTCAGAAACAGAGTTGTTAATTTATTTATTTATTTATTTATCTATTTAATTTGATTTATATGCCGCCCTTCTCCGGAGACTCAGGGCGGCTTACAATGCGTTAAGCAATAGCCTTCATACTTTTGTATATTTTATACAAAGTCAGCTTATTGCCCCCACAAACTGGGTCCTCAATTTACCCACCTTAGAAAGGATGGAAGGCTGAGTCGACCTTGAGCCTGGCTAGGATTGAACTCAGAGAAATTACAGGCAGCTGGTGTTAATTGCTGCCTTTTAGTAGGAGGCATTAGCCCTCCTACTAATGCCTGGAATGCACGACCAGACTGTGTGGTCTCATCCCAAAATCCCCAAAACTTTATCCTAAAACTGTCTACTGTTTACTTCGCCCCATTCCTAAGAGGTCTGTAAGGGGCATGCATAAGAGCACCAACATTCCTTCTCCTAATGTTCCCTTTAATTGTATTCATTTTATGCTTATACTTATATATATATATATTATCTAATATGTACTCGACAAAATAAAATAAATAAATAAAATAAAATAAATTGGCAGTAGAAGAAACAGGATTATTGGGTGGATGGTAAGATGTCAGCTTGGCGTCCATTTATGCATAATGTATATTCAGTTCTCTCAGCCATATTCAGCGATTATTCTTAAGGGAGTGCTGAAGTTGGGAACCACACTCTGATATTTTTCATGTCAAGATCCAGCCATTTGTATCCGTCTTCCAGCTTTTATTCTAATGGCGAGATAAAGTATGCAATTTCTGTAGCATGTATGGACAATTCATTCTTTGATGTCTTCATACTTGGATGGGGGGAAAGAAAATCTGATGACACTGTTGGGACCAATACTTTACGCTCAGCAAAAAAGGTTTATGTGTTTTGAATAGGCCGTTCCCTTTATAGCATCTACACACATTTATGAAAATAATTTGCAAACCTTCAAATGACCTTTCTCTGTTATCATAAGAGGAAGTTCTTTCCAAGTTAAAAAAAAAAAACCAAGCATGTTCATACACTAATGTAGCTTTTCAAATAGATTTTTTATTTTATTTTTATTTATTTTTTTTTATTTTAATTTATATGCCGCCCTTCTCCGGAGACTCAGAGTGGCTTACAATGCGTTAAGCAATAGCCTTCATACTTTTGTATATTTATATTTATACAAAGTCAGCTTATTGCCCCCAACAAACTGGGTCCTCAATTTACCCACCTTATAAAGGATGGAAGGCTGAGTCGACCTTGAGCCTGCCTGGGATTGAACTAGCAAGTAGATTTAGCGTAGGATTGTCTAAACAATAGCAATAGGTTGGGTTTTCTTTCATTTTAATGTTAACCATTGTTGGCTCTCTGCTAATTTTTAGTGTGCTTTCGACAGAAAAGTTAAACACCACTTGATAGAAATGGGAAGGTAATTATTTCAATGAGATCGGACAAGCGATAGCGAAGTCACAAAAGGTGAAAATTGTGCAGAGTTGCCATTTTGTGAGAGCTGAAGGGGGGTGGTGGTCTTTACTGCCATCTTGTAAAGCAGTGAATTGTAGCTGAGAGAAAAGGAATGAGATGGCTTGTTAGGGATTACTCCAAAGAAAGTTCAGCTGAGTCAATGAGAACCTTTAATAGCTGCCAGATGTTCCTGCACAGGAAAGGGGGAAAAAAAAAAAGGGTGAAGTGTATTTCAAATGTTGCTTTAGAAAAGATCTAGTGGCAATCTAATAATAGGAGCCTTAGCTTTCGAGGATTTTTCCAGTGGTGAAATCCAATTTTTTTTACTACTGGTTCTGTGGCCGTGGCTTGGTGAGTGTGGTGTGGCTTGGTGGGTGTGGCAGGGGAAGGATACTGCAAAATCACCATTCCCACCCCACTCTAGGGGAAGGATATTGCAAAATCCCCATTCCTCCCCACTCCTGGGGGAAGGATATCGCAAAATCTCCATCCCCCCCCCCCACTATGGGGCCAGCTGGTATTTGATCAATTTCCAACTTGAAATATATCTTGCTACATTTTTTGAATCAATCTGGGAGTTATGTGCAGACTCCAGAGCCTCCAGAGTCGGACATCAGAGAGGCAGAGGAACAGGGGGAGCCTATTCCTAGTGCACACATGCGTAGAGCTGCCAGAAGGCAAGAACAGTTAAAACAAAAAGGACAACTCGGGAGTAAGGCTTGGAGATGATTGGCCCTCCCATAAGACATAAAGGAAGAGTAAAGGCATATGGGCCTTTGCAGGAAGCAACGTTGTGGATGGTGTCAGTTTGTACTTTGAAGCTCCATTGTTGACTCTGTGTTTCCGTGTGGCCTTGCCAAGATAATTGCCAATTAGGTCTTTGGCAGCATGTCAAAGAAGTTAAAGGTGGGTGTTTACCAGCCTTATCCAAAGGACTGTGGCAGATTTCTGTTGGACTATTTATAAACTCTTGATGATTCAGCATGTACTGTGAATGAAAGGAATTCATAGCCGTTAAAATTTTAAAAAAGGTTTTTGGGACTAATTGTGTGCTTTTTACTATATCAGATCAGATTTTTACAGGTCAGAACAGATATAAGAAGTAGTACATATTACCCTTCTGCAGAGAGTCTCACACCATTGCCTACTCACACCAGAACAATTCACCATCAGACAAGTCAACACTGTATTATTTGTTTCATTCAGGTATTTGTATCATTGGTGACCACATTTTCATTGACATTACAGTAACTCTTGTATTTCTGAACTGACTTTCTTTTCTTTTATTATTATTGTCCAGGGTTCCATGGGAATTAATTTAAATTTTGCATTTGTTGAATTGTCCTGCAGTGCTTTGGCCGCAGCAAGATGTCCTGTGGCCAGTTGGCCATGACAAGTTGGCTGTGGACAGTTCTGCAGGAACAAAGCAAGTACTTCAATCGATCTTCTGGGCTTCGCTCTAATGGACAAATGTGAGTTTTGATGAGAGTGACATATTTCGTTTCCCTTGGTCTTGCACAGCCTTTAAAAGGGTGTCCAGTTGGGAAAGCTTGGACATTTTGTGTTTATGTTGGTTTTGCTTTCCAGTTCAGTTATTGAAGATGAAATCCTGACCTTTCCTTCAGTTTCGACTTTGGTTTTCCTTTTAACTATGCACAATTGGCAACTCTGCTAAGTTTGCCTACCTAGACTAAAGGATCTAAAGAACTCTAAAACTGTTTCTTCCCTGGTACAAGTTCAGAAAGAAAAAAAAAGGGGAGAATTTATGAATAACAGAAGGTGTTAACCATCTTCTGAACAAAAGATCTTATTACCACTGTGGCCAAAGCAGAGGAAGAAATCCATAAACGTTTGAGCTAATGAATCCATAAATGATTCAGCTATCGAAGCTGAAATCAGGCCATTCTATCTCCTACTACTTAATTTTGTCCACAATAGAGCCACAAGGAAAATAGTTCAGAGGGCAGCCATGGCTGTACAGAGATGGTGTGTCCTGTCAGCTTGAGTAATTGACAGTTTTCTAGGTGCGATTCCTTTCCAATTGAAGATATTCAGGCTTTTGCAAACTCATCAACATCATCATCAAAATACCGCAATTTCAAATTGAAGTTGAGCGACGGCGGAGGAAGAAATCAACGGTGGTACCAATAGAAATAGGAGCCCTTGGAGCAGTATCCAAACGACTGCCTAGATCTGTGATAGAGAACCTATGGCACGAGTGAGACAGGCGTCCTCTCTCATGGCACGCAAGTCGTCATCCCAGTTCAACTCCACATCACATGTACGCGCGTCTCCCGGCAGCCAGCTGGTCTTTGGGTCTCTGCCATGCATGTGGCAGGGGTGTGTGCATGCCTGGGTGCAGGGCACGTGTGGGGTGTGTGTGCGGGCCATGTGTGGGGGGCATGTGTGGGGGGCATGTACATGCACTAGGGGTAGGGCACATGCGGGGGGACATCCATGCATGTGCAGGGGGTGGGGCAAATGTGGGTGTATACATTTATTTATTTATTAATCACATTTATATACTGCCGTACTCCCAGGGGGACATGAATGCATGGGGGGCATGTGTGGGCTGCGTGTGAATGCACGGCAGCAGGGGGCATGTGTGGAGGCTGCACATGCATTTTATTTTTGGGCTTCAGGTGCACGCTTTGGGCACTCAGACCAGAATGGTCTAGATCAATGATGGTTAAATTTTTTGGTGCCAAGTGCCCAGAGTGCATGTGCCCGGATGCCCAAAATGCCCTACCCCTGTGCATCGCGTGCATCCCCGCGAATGCACCCTGGCCCCTCCACACCCTGTTTTGGCTTCCAGGTTGGTGCAGGAAGCTTTCCAGACCCAAAATGGGGCACCGGGTGGGGGGTGGGCTCACACGGCACCCCCATGCCCTGTTTTGGCTTCCAGTTAAGTGCAGGAGACCTTCCAGGCCTAAAATGGGGCACGGGGAGGCCTCACACGACACCCCATGTTCTGCTTTGGCTTCCAGGTAGATGAAGAAGACCTTCCAGGCGCAAAACATTGCCTAACATTGCACCCCCATGCCCTGATTTGGATTTCAGGTAGGTACAGGAGACTTTCCAGGCCCAAAAGGGGGAATGGGGGGTGCACGAGCAAGAACCCTGAAAATGCAATGTGAGAACCCCCAAGAATGCACCTCCCTATGCATGCGTGTACATGTTCCCCCGCATGCATCCCACTCCTCCATGCATATACGGCAGAGACCTGAAGACCAACTGGCTGGCAGGAGGCACACATGCATGCGTGACAGAGCTGGGCTGGGGCAATGGTTGGCATGCCAGGCGACATGGCTCCGCGTGCCATTTCAGTCATGTGTGCCATAGGTTCGCCATCACATCTAGAGACATAGAAATTTTGAACTTATCAGACCTGAATATTCTGCCTGTCGAGACCCACCCGGCTCGACACTTCAGGGGGAAAAACGGCTGTATACCAGAATGGGGAGAAAAAGCATAGAAGCATGTTATGAGCTGAAAGGGGGCAACAAGCAAGAAATGAAGATGCTGTTATGGAAGGAGGGGATACTCACGGTGGTGGGGGTGTTAGGCAGGGTTTAGGCAGACGGTCACATTGCGGCTGTGATAGGGCGGAGTCTAGACCTTGGCGGGTGACGTCATATATATATGAAATGCCAGGAGCAAACCCGGAAGCATCGCTAATAGGAAGACGCTGCAGCGCGTTACTTTAAAAAAGGGGTGGGAAGCAGGAACCACTGACGCCGGCTTTATATTATCTCGGTTGAACTCAGCGATGTCTGCGACAGCCTGGAGCACGAAATAAACTTTGATCCTGCTACGCAGCATACCTGACTGCAGTGTCATTCATTGGATGACCAGGACTGTTGAGCGGTCTGAGACTGACTTTGCAAAAAAACTACTTTACTCAGAACTGCCTATAATACTCAGACATTACCTTAACAGTTCTTAGGCAGTAGTGAAATGCTCCTGGTTTGGACCGGATCGCCCGACCTGGTAGCGATGGAGGTGGGTGGTTCGGAGAACCGGTAACAAAAAACCCTGTCCCCCCCTCCCATTGCCCAGCTGAGCCGTGCAATCATCAGAGGCTTTTTATTATTATTATTTTTAAAAGCATTTTTTCTACAACCTCTTTGGCCGAAAAAATGCTTTTAAAAGTTTTTTTTTAAAAAAAGCCTCTGATGATCGTGTGGCTCAGCTGGGATCATCAGAGGCTTAAAAAAAAAGAAAGCTTCTGCCAATCAGGCAAGTCAGCTGGGATCGTCAGAGGCTTTTAAAAGAATTTGTTTTACAACTTCTTCAGCTGAAGAGGTTGTAGAAAAAATGGTTTTAAAAATAATAATAATAATAAAGTTGGCCACGCCCACTCAGTCATATTAACCCCCACACACACCAAGCCACACCCACAGAACCAGTAGTAACAAATTTTACATTTCACCACTGCTCTTAGGTCTTTGGTTAGGTCTTTTGAACTCTTAAATTTTTAACCAGTCCCAGACTGTGAATCAAATTAAAAGTTAAACCTATAAATAGCAATAACAATAACAGGAATCACATTTTCTGCTATTGTTTTTTATTATTATTTTTTTTTAGAGCCACCACTAAAAGGAAAATATTTTGGGAGGAAAAAAAAAAGAAGAAATCCTGATGAATAAAAGATAAAAATGTAAAGAAATGGACTTCAGTCAATCTTCATGTATTATTCAGCGCTCCTGTGTGCGCACCAAGAATCTAGATATGCCTTAATTAGCTACCTTGGGCAGGAAGAAGCTGGTTTAGAAATGCTGAAAATAATAGCTTTCAGAGAGCAATTAAAGGTAAATATGGGATCAGGTTGGTGAATACGAGGTGACGAACACCTGGGTTCATTTCAGACACATTCCTATACATTATTTAATTGCACATGGCAAAACAAGTCAATAACAGCTGAGCATTTAGAAATCCCATTGCACTTTACTAATTCATTTACCCAAAGAAGGCAGTTAATCTCTTCCTGGTGTGTGCACTGAAGAAAAACCTGTTTTTCCATATCAGTATCCGCATGATTGATACACTAGAGAACTTCAGTGTAAAAAAAAAAAATGTCCAAGAACATTTTCCAAAACAACTGAGATATCCTCATTGATGGATGGATGGATGAATGGATGGATGGAAGGAGGTAGGAGCAGGAGAATCTCCAGAATGGGGGTGTCAAACCTGATTTCATTGAGGGCCACATCAGGGTTGTGGTTGACCTTGGGGGGTGGGGGGGCATGGCCAGGTGGTTGCAGCTTGCTCGGGTGAGCATGGCCAGCTCAATGTTGCTTATGTTGGGGGGTGCCTGTGGTGGCCCTGGTGGGGCTGGGGGATCCATTGTCTCCAGCGTGTACCTGTTCTGCCCCAGCTACGGATTCCAAAGAACACAGCACACACAAAGTTTGTTCTACACTTAATTTACTAAAATAACTCAGTCTTTTTTTCAAAACAAAGGCTGTTAATAAACTTTCTTAACACCCTACAAGAAACCAAAGATAAAGCAATCACAATCTTACTAAGGTTGGCAGAAAGCCCAGAAGCAATTTGCAGAGAATCCTGATGCGAAGGAGAGTGAACTAAAGTTGTTCCTACAAATTGCTTCAGTCAGCATTCCTCCTTAAATAGGCTAAGGAAGTGGCCAATTAGCCCCAAGCCTTACTCTCGAGGAGACCTCCTCCTGAGGAGCTACTCCTGCCTTTTGGCCGTTCTGTGTGCCTGTGCATCGAGAAGAGGCTTCTCCTCTTTGTCCTCTTCACTTAAAGGAGCTTCTGGAGGTTCTGAAGGCCCTGGCTGAATCCCTGCCTCTGGCACCACATCTTCTCCAGCCTCCTCATTGTCTGACTCCAGTGCCAGCTGCACAGGCTGCTGTCGCAACACCATATCAACCTCCTCGTTGTCAGAAACAGCTACAATCCACACAGGCCACTGATGCGCCACAACAGGGTGGTGGTGGGGGCAGCCCCTTGTTGGCTCCAGGATGGCCCTGCAGATCTAAGGCTGACTGCGTTCCAGCCCTAATGGCCACTACCAAGTTGTAGATTAGCACCCGGATGGCCTGGGCTGGGGTTGAGGCACTGGGGACGAGTCCTTCGCTGTTTCCAGGGCAGCCCCATGGCTCAGACCTAACCACATCATGAGCCGGATCTTGCCCACAGGCCTTGAGTTTGACACCTCTGCTCTAGAAACTTTTAAGAAGTGACTGGACAGCCACCTACCTGAAAGGGCCTCCTGCTAGATGATCTCCAAGGTCACTTCCAACTCTGATACATTCATCAATAGATTGAGTTGGGCTTCTTATTGGAGCAGATAGAGCTGGGATGAGAAAACTCTCTTTCGTAATAATAAATAGGAATCTTGTTTGTTTTTAATTCTCTTTTGGGGGTCTTTTTAGAAAAAAAAACAATCCTCCTAGAATTCTTTCACACTGGGCCAATTTAATCTTTGCTGAAATGTGAATGAAGTGGTATAGTCTGACCAGTGGTGGGCTCCAAATTTTGGAACAACTGGTTCTCTGCTCTAATGACTGGCTGGGTGGGCGTGGCTTGGGGGGTGTCATGTGACTGAGTGGGCATAATCAACTCTATGTCACTTGTGCGGATGATACATGTAACAGGGCTGGGTTGGGGAGGGAATCCAGGGGACTTCAGTGGGAGGGGAGGAAAGAAAGATCGTGTGTGTGTGTGTGTGAGAGAGAGAGAGAGAGAGAGAGAGAGTCTGCATGAAGCTAGACTGGGAAAGCTGGCTGCGGAAGAAAGAGAAGCTGGGTAAACTGGACTTTTCCCTGGTCCCCTCATACCAGAAGCAGAAACCTCACACTCTCCCCTCTCTGTTAGCCCCCTTCTTCACATGGGATCACCCAGCGGTGGAGATGGGGACAGCAGCAGCCACTAGCATTGAGAGGAGAGAGCCACAAGAAACAGAAGCGCACAGAAATGCTGTCCCCTTCTCCCTCTCCCTCTCTGTTGCTGGGTGATTCTGTGCAAAGAAGGGGGCTAGCAGAAAGGGGAAGAGTGTGATGTTGCTGCTTCTGGGATTAGGGGACCTGGGACATGACTGGGTCCAGCTCACCCCACTTCTCTTCCTCTCGCAGCAGCATTTTTGGGCCGTTCTCAGGCAGGTTTTGGGCCAATTTTGGTTAGAAAAACGGCCTGAAAATGCCCTGAAAAATGGCCTCAAAACAGCCTGAAAAATGGAATATTTTGAGGTGTTTTGGGGCCATTTTCAGGCTGATTTTTGGCCCGATTTTGGCTGGAAAAATGGTCTAAAGATGGCCCCCGAAACAACCTGAAAATGACCAAAAAAGAGACTGTTTTGAAACATTTTGGACCATTTTCAATCTGTTTTTAGAGTCATTTTCAGGCCATTTTCCTGGCCAAAATCGGCCCAAAAAACAGCCTGAAAATGGTCAAAAACAGCCTGAAAAATGGGTGGGGGTGGAGCCAGCTAGTGGTCTGATTTGCTGGTTCTCCGAACCACACAGAATTGGAACAACCAGTTCGGGAACCAGTCTGAACCAGCAGGAGCCCACCTCTGATTCTGACCCACCTCAAAATACCTTTCAAAAAACATCCACTCTGCAAGAAAGTTTGCATCTGTGGCTACCAGTACCCATGCATTAAGTGTTACACCACAATTCAGCATATCACGCCAGAGCAGATATGTGTGATATGTGACAGGAAACATGGGAAATGATGATCATGTGACAATGACTGATCTCCAACATGGTGCTACAACAGTGAAATGGCCACAAATGTTAATCTCATGAGAGTTAATCCCTGGCTGACTTGCCATGGTCAATTTACCACAGAGCTATTCAATGCGGGATAACTCAAGAGAGGGACAAGTAGAATTGTAGCTCACCCCAGCCTCAAGGATTTCTAATTTGAGAAGATTCAAACCCAAAGCAAGACAAGGCCTTCTGGAAATCACTTGTCCCTCTCTTCAGTTATTCTGCATTGAATTGTGCTATGTGAGTTGGCTCTTGGCAAGTTGACCAAGGAGAGTTGTCCATGATGAGTTGTCCTAGACTCCACTGTTTCATCTAATTAAAGATTACAAACAAACCCATACAAGGATAGATGGATAGATAGATAGATAGATAGATAGATAGATAGATAGATAGACAGACAAACAGATAAGAGAGTAGATGATAGATAGATAGATAGATAGGTAGGTAGGTAGGTAGGTAGGTAGGTAGGTAGATAGATAGATAGATAGATAGATAGATAGACAGACAAACAGATAAGAGAGTAGATGATAGATAGATAGATAGATAGGTAGGTAGGTAGGTAGGTAGGTAGGTAGGTAGATAGATAGATAGATAGATAGATAGATAGATAGATAGATAGATAGATAGATAGATAGATAGATAGATATAAAGAGAAATACACAAACATATACATACATACACACACACACAAACAAAACAAACAACCATCTTTGTTTTCTTGCCTTTTTATTTAGCTATGAGCTAACATTCAAGCTTTCCAGAAGCAGAAAAGCAGTGAGCTTTTCTGCTTCTGTCTATTGTAGCATTACATTAGGCTTTTCATGTCAAGTATCTAATGATAAATATTTAGGCAAGTTAAGCTGAAGTTTCACCTCACTTAGCAAAGAACAGATAAACTTTTCATTTAACAAAGGTTTGACTCAAGATTTTACTTCCATAGTTGGACCATTGTCTCATTTTTGAATTTTAATTGGACAGTATAAAATTTCTGGAAAAATATACTTTAATGAACGACTTTGTTTTTCTAAATTAAAGCATTCATCAAAAAAAAAAAAAACATTCATCAAAATTTATTCCATGATATTTTAAACACTACATTTCAGGGCCCCTCTTGGCTCGATATTTTCACTTCAAATCCTTTATGTTTTAACCAAACACTTAAAGTTCAAATCTTTCTTAACCTTCATATTATTTATTTTTTTTTGTAGTAAGAAAAGAAATTCACAAAAGTTGTAAAAGTTATGTTATGCTTTAATACGCCCAGTGTTATGGTTTAGAACTTGTGGTGTTATGAAAAGATGACATTCTTTTCAAACTGTTAAATAACTAAGGCATCTTTGTTTTCTGGACTTCATGTATTGATCTACTGATCTTTATTAGGGTTTTGAAATAGTTGACTGTAATTTAATATCTGTGCATGGTTATTTTCTTACCATGCTGCACTGTATGACGTTGTCACTATGTGTGATGTTTGAAATGCTGTTTTGAAAGTTTATGTTTCTTGACAAAAATAGGAAGCGGGGGGGGGGGGGGAAATAGATGAAAACTATTGATTTTTGTAATGTTGTTCCCAGAATGATTTAACTTTTGAGATGAGTTGATGTCAAAAGTACAAGACATTGTACAAAGATGACAAGATGGTATAATAAGAAACAGCTACCATAATGAGACATATATATAGATCTATAACAGCCTCCCTTTATTTATAGAATTATCAGCAAAAATATTAAAAACATAGAAAATAGCTTGTCGGCTATATTATATACTGTCTGGACGGCCCATGAGATTGGGCTGAAAGGCAAAAATTGGAGATTTGTGATATCTCCTCCATTCGTGGCAATCCAGGATGACTCAACACAAAAACATACATACATACATACATACATACATACATACATACATACATACATACATACATATGTTTTCTGAGGTTTTCGCGGGTGTTTGTATGTAGGTCTTTGGTTATTCGGGTCTTCTCCCGCGTAGAATTGGAAGTATCTTGGCAACGTTTCGATGAAGTCTCATTCGTCATCTTCAGGCTGGTGTTGTCGGCTTCGTTCTTCCAGGAGCTGGAAGAACGAAGCCGAGAACACCAGCCTGAAGATGACGAATGAGACTTCGTCGAAACGTCGCCAAGATATTTCCAATTCTACGCGGGAGAAGACCCGAATAACCAAAGACCTATATATATATATATATATATATCCTATATATACAAAAGACATATATATATATATATATATATATATATATATATATATATATATATATATATATATATATATATATATATATAATTTTATTTTCGTAGGTCTTTATGTGTATATTTCTTTATGCCAGGGATTTTCCTACGTATATCAAGATGTTTCATGGCCTAATTTTCAGTGAAATCTCCATTCACTAGTTTTTAGACCTTTTTAAACATTCCAGCAGCTATCATGCTAACTGTTTGAATTTAAGAAATCTAACAAGATGGAAATAGATCTATACCAGTCTCCCTCTTAAATTCAAACAGTTAGCATGATAGCTAACTGTCTGTCTCTGTGATCTATATAATATTATATGTATCTTTGCCATTCTTTTTTTAAATATTTTTTTTTATTTTTTTTAAAGACAAATATTTAATACATCAGTCATCCCTTCCCTGTGACACCTCGGTGTTATTTTCCAAAATTCTTCTTCTTCTTCTTCCATAGGTTTCTTCTATCTTGTTCTTCATCCAAAGCCTTATAACAGTACATTGCTAAAACAATATTCTAATCACTGAGTTTTATACAAAATTATAAAATTAATCATTTATATCTCTTTTCCAACCAACAATAAAAGTTGTTCCATATCTTAAAATATTCTGACTCTTCCCTATCTTTAATCATCAAAGTTAATCTGTTCATTTCTGCACAGTCTAATTTTTTTTATGACTTCTTCCAAAGGTATTTTTTCTGCTTTCCAATTTTGAGCATAAACAATTCTAGCTGCTGTTATTACATGTATAATCAAGTAAATATTTTCCTTACTAATTTTTTTCAGGGAGGATACTGAATAGGAATAGCTCTGGTTTAAATTCAGTACATTGTTGTATCATTTCTTCCAACTAAAAATTGATTTTATTCCAATAATTTTTTGTTTCAGCACATGTCCACCATACATGGTAGTAAGATCCTGGTAATTGGTGACATTTCCAACATTTAGCTGGTTTATCTTTAAACATTTTTGCTAACTTCTCTGGTGGTATATGCCGTCTTTGCCATTCTTATATGTTTAATGAAAAATGTGAAATCTTAAATGATGTCATTCTGCCAGTACACGTTGCCATGATGATAGAAAACAATGTTTTTAAGGTATGGAGTTTCTAATTTAGGGGAGGTTAGCAGGATATTAAGAGAGTATTTGTAGAACTTCTCTAAATGCGGAATTTAAAATGATACATTCTTTTGATATGCTACTGCACTTATTTTAATATGTAAATTGTTCCATTAACTCTCATTTTGTAAAAGCAAAAAAAAATTAAAGGTTAAAAAAATAAAATAAAAACTAATACAACCATAGTTTTCTCTAAGAAGGTTTATTAAAATTAATTTCAAATTCTTATTTGAAATCCATCTGATTTTTAGTCCATATTTAAGTTATGTTCAACCCCCCCCCTTTTTTATTTTTTTTTAATTTATTTTAAAAACATAAAACATGAAACAACATCTTTTTGGAGCAAGAGTTTGGCCCAGTATAACATAAATTGCAAATTTCATCAATTAGCATCTTAAGACAAACAAAAAATAACAAAACAAAACAAAAAATCTAAACCCAATTTTTATCATCCAATCTAACATTTTATTCTAACATTTATTATATAGTCACCCTAACTCTTAAACTTCAAATCCAAACAGCACTTTATAGTATTCATTTATCATTTTAAATAATCAATATTTCATGTATTTTCTGTACTTCAAAGATCTGAATCAAATCAATGTTTCTTTTAGAACACATCTAATAACCAATATAAAATATTTCATTCCTCTCTGAAAAATATTTTAAAGTCAATATCCATTCTTCAAAAGTATCTCCTTCATTCCTCCTAGGTTTATTTTTAGCTGGATTGCAGCTTAATTAGCTGGTTTCCAGGGATGCTTTCCTCCACTCCTAACCTTATTTATTGGCTGGATCACAGTTACTTTTAACTGCTTCCAACATTTTCTCCTTCACTCCTCCTAGTTTTATTTTTAGCTGGATAACAGTTTTTCAGCTGTTTTCCAGGGATGCTTCCCTCCACTCCTAACCTATATTTCGCTGGCTCACAGTTTAGCTTTAACTGCTACCAAATATGTCTCCTCCTCTCCTCCTAGGTTTATTTTTACTGGATCACAGCATAATAAGCTGTTTTCCAGGGATGCTTTCTTCTACTTACTTACTTACTTACTTACTTACTTACCTTCTTTCTTTCTTTCTTTCTTTCTCTCTCTCTCTCTTTCTTTCTTTCTTTCTTTCTTTCTTTCTTTCTTTCTTTCTTTCTTTCTTTCTTTCTTTCTTTCTTTAAATTTATATACTGCCCTTCTCCCCCAAGGGACTCAGGGCGGTGAACAGCCAAAATTTAAAATAACATACAATATCAAAGTTAAGATAGCTAAAAATAAATTAAATCAATCAGCCTCCCAATTTAAAAACTCAAGGCTAAACAAATTAAAAACTAACCCATAAGAAACCTATTTAGGTTAGGCCGGCTTGCTGAAATAAAAATGTCTTCAGGGCCTTATGGAAAGTGTGGAGATCCGGGATCAGTTGTATTCTGGGAGGTAGCTCATTCCAGAGGGTGGGTGCTCCCACAGAGAAGGGGCCACCAGTTAACATTGCTTGACTGACGGCAAGGCCCTCTCTGTGAGAGCGAATTGGCTGGTGGGAGGTTATTGATAGCAGAAGGCGGTCTCGTAAATACCCTGGCCCTAAGCCATGGAGTGCTTTAAAGGTGAGAACCAACACCTTGAAGCACACCCGGAAGACCACCGGGAGCCAGTGCAGCTCACGCAGAAGAAGTGTTATATGGGAGCGCCATGTCGCTCCCGTAATCACCCAAGCAGCCGCATTCTGGATCAGTTGGAGCCTCCGGGTGCTCCTCAAGGGGAGCCCCATGTAGAGAGTGTTACAGTAGTCCAGGCGAGAAGTGACTAGAGCATGAGTGACTGTGCATAAGGAATCCCGATCCAGAAAGGGGCACAACTGGTGTATCAGGCGAACCTGATGAAAAGCCCCCATGGCCACGGCCGTCATATGCTCTTCTAAAGACAGCCGTGTGGCCAGGAGGATGTCCAAGTTGCGAGCCCCTTCTGTGGGGGGTCAATGACTCACTCCCAATAGCCAGCGATGGCACCAGCTGGCTATATCGGGATGCCAACATCCACAGCCACTCAGTTTTGGAAGGGTTGAATCTAAGCCTGTTATATTTAACTGGTTCACAGTTTAGCTTTAACTGGTCCCAGCGTTGCCTCATCCACTCCTCCTAGGTTTATTTTTGTCTGGTTCACAGCTTAATTAGCTGTTTTCCAGGGATGCTTACCTCCACTCCTTACCTTATATTAACTGGTTCGCAGCTTGGCTCTAACTGCTCTCCAGCGTTGCCTCCTCCATTCCTCCTAGGTTTATTTTTAACTGGTTCATAGCCTAGTCAGCTGCTCTCCAGGGATGCTTTCCTCCATTCCTAACCTTATATTTTAAAAATTCACAATTTAATTCTAACCATCTAATTCCCAAAATCATACTTCTTTAGCAATTTAAGACAGTAATAGGTTAAGAAATCTTTTTGTTATTCAAAAATTCATTCCCATTCTCATTTGCTATAGAAAAACAACATTTTAAAATGACTTTCAAATCCATTTTCTATAGCCATTAAAACACTTATTAATATTTTTCAGATAATTCTTTCAAAGTATTCACATTTTTTCTATTAATCACATTTCTCGCTTTAAAAATGAGCTTGTATAAATAGTTCTTAACAGTATTCAAAGCTTCATTCACATTTTCTTATTTTCTATAAAGCACAATATTTTTAACCATTTTAAAGAAACAATTTTCTGTAATTGTTAAATCTTATCAGTAATTCTTATTGGTAATCAAAGATTCATTCATAGTCTTCGTATTTCTTATAGTTTACAGCATTTTAAATGACACTTACTAATAAAAAAGAAAAAAAATAAAGAAATTTCTTTCAAAGTATCCACATTTTTTCTATAATAATATTCCTTGCTTTAGAAATCATCATCTATAAATAGTTCTTAGCAATATTCAGATATCCACATTTCCTTACTTTCTATAAAAAAAAGAACAATTTCTGTAATTATTAAATCTATCAGCAATTCTTTCTTATTAATACTCAGAAAGTCATTCAAAATCTTCATATTTCTTGTAATTTTTTCTATATTCCCATTCCCCCTCCTTTTTAAAAATGCTTCTTTTAATAATAATAAAGAAGGGTAAACATAAGAGAGGGAGAGGAAAAAAGAGATAGAAGTATGACAAAAAATATCAAAAAAAGATTTGAAAGAAAAAAAGGGAAAAAGCAAAAGCAAAAAGAAAGGAATGAGATAGAAAAATAATACAGAGCAAAAAAGAAAAAAGGTAAAAAGAAAAGAGAGAGAGGAGAGAGAAACTCTCTTCCTTACATTGTTTAGGAATCAAATGACATAAAAAACATTTACATCCATTTTAATCAAACTATGCTGTTTTTCTCATTCTGTCCAAACTCTTTCTTCTTCTTTTTTTCCTCCTTTTTCCAGTTCCAATATCCATAAAGTTATAAAGACTAACAGATTTAGTTCTTTTGTATTCCATATATGGTATCATCATGTCCTCTTCTAGGGGTACGCCCTTCTTCTTCATTACAACACCATTAATCAGCAGTTTTAACTGTTCCAAATAGCTTCTTCTTCCCAACTGTCCATAAGTAGTTCAAAAACAAATTGAATACATCCAAAATCAGACCTCCTTAGTTTTTCCTCAATATACTCCAGTTTAAGAAATAAGAGACAAAGTTTCTTCTTCAAACAGCAAGGAATACACAATTTGCAGTTTCCACTTTCACTTCTCTTAACAAGCGTCCATCTTAAACTTCCTATGCTTATTATCCTCACAGCTTTTAAAAAGACATTCCGTTTCCTCTTCTCCTTCTTTCTCTTTACAGCTAATCCATTCTCTTTAATAACCAAAAATCTATCTAAAAAAAAACTATTTAATTCCAAAAGCAGATAGTAGATATTATCATCCTTTAAAGGGTCTTCTCTTCTCCTTGTTAATTATTTTAAATCTTTCGCCCCAATGATTCTTAGCCGCTGTTAAGGCCAGGGCATTGTTAGTCCCAAATATTTAAAAGCTGTTCCCACCTGGGCTGGTCTTACTCACCCGGCATTCAAACAACTTGCTCCAACTTCTCCTCCTGCACTTCGCTTGTCCTGGCTGCTGCGGCTTTGGGACAGCCACCATGGCTGCCTCTCCCACCATCGCCAGCATAGAGGGTTATCCTCTGGCCTCGAGGAACCTGCTCGTTCCTCTTGGCCGTCCGAGAAGGTCCCTCTTTGTCCCCCTGTCCTTATAGGACAGGGGAGGTCCGCAGACCTACCGGCGGGGGCTTGGCAGATGGGATTTTTGTGGGGCTCTGAAGAGCCTCGCTATTTCCATGTCCGAATCGCCGCGGCGCCAACCAGAAGTTTTTCAAGTTATGTTCAACCCTTTAAACACTCCTTTGTTGTTTAATTTTTTCCCCAAAAAATTCATAAACTCCTATTTAAAGCTTTTTTTCATGGAGAAGGACACTTCCTTAGTAAACATGACATGTCTCTTTTTATTCAAAAACAGTAAAAAATAATAATCCCAAAGTGATTAAATTAGTCAAGCTTATTTCCCATAAAGGTTGTATTACAGTTGTAAGTTTAAATGGAATTCCTTGACTCTCAGCGTCTCATAAATCAATCATAAAAACCTTGGCTTCTGTGGTCTACCCATGCAAAGCAGATGTTCGGAATGTATATGGGCTATCTAACGATCTCTCCTTCCTCTGGAGCAGGGGTGGGCTCTAATTTTTTTTACTACCGGTTCTGTGGGCAAGGCTTATTTTGTGGGCATGGTTTGATGATCATGTGACAATTATTTAGGATTTAGCAGAGGTACTGGTCTTCCAGACTTTTAACTGCTTGCAGAGCCATACCAATCTATCTATTTGCTTTTGAACTGCATTGGTCTAACACCACACTGCCTTTTACCACTGATCAGCTGTAGGGCGGCCCTTTGAAGCACTGTGGTAAGAGTTTAAACAGTTTTTAGCCATTCTGCCACAACAGAGAGCATCGGAAAACACTTTCAGGCAGCTTGGCCTCAATTGCCAATCTACCACCACTGAGCAGTTTACAAGGAGTGGATCGGTTCTAGCCAATCAGTTGGGAGGCTTCTTGGCTTAAGCTAAAATGTCTTGTTGTTGTTTTTCTCTCTTCTTTGTCAAGTGAGCCCTGATTTTTTTTTCCTTCTAGCCGATCAGCTGGAACCCGGGAGGCAGTGAATAGATTGGGGACAGGGCCACGCAGAGGCATTTACCAGTTTTCCAAACTATTCAAAATTTCCATTACTGGTTCGCAAGAACCAGGGATAACTGGTAGCAACCTACCACTGCTCTGGAGAGATTTTGCCAGCTACAATTCAATATCTGGCCACAACCTCTGTAGTAAATGCCATCCCATTCAGAAAAGGTATGTGCAGCCTGTAAGAGCCTCATCTGAAATTGCTGGTTCCATTAACTTTCAGAAAGTTACAATCTTAGACATGTGACAACAGCACTTTAAAAATAAGTCCATTTCTATTCTTTCATTCTGGAGGAAAAATGCTAATCTTTAAAGCTTTGAATGTAAGGCTTAGAATAACTCAAGGAAAGTGGCTTCAAATGTGATAAATATTTTCTCTGATATTGATTGATACATTTACTTCCTTTGTTATTTTATAATGCTACCTTTTTTACTATTGCAGTTTTGACTGTTTTCCGTGCATTAAAGTTTTCTTATCCAGAATGAGTGGATTGAAATAAATCTTCATCTTTATCTCTTTTAACCAAGTGAAACTATTATAGTTGCAATCTCGGTCTTTTATCTTTTCTTCCCCTGTAATTGTGCTTTAGATTCAAACCTTTTCAAGTCTGAAATGCTCTTTTCCCATCACACAAAAAATGTTCTTAGAGTGCCTGTTTCAAGTTTGAATACACATATTAGCATCAAAACAGTGGGCTGCAAACTACAAACTTTCCATGAGGAATAAAGTATTTGAAGCCCGAATGGTTTTGCGGGAGAACATTTTGCATATCTCAACTTACTGCTTGGTTTTATTTTTTCTTAACTTGATGTGGGATCAGGAGCATTCTCAGCAAGAGGATCAAAAATATGGCAGGTCCTGGACTGCAGTGACATTGCTACAAACTGTTCTCTATATATATTTCTTCAGAATGGTCCTGTATGGCAGGATTTGTGTCATAATATTCGTGTGTGGGTGTGTGTATATATATACGCTCAGAAACAGTGGTGGGTTTCTCCATTCCCACCCCAATCCAGGGGAAGGATACTGCAAAATCCCCATTTCCTCCCAATCAGCTGGGACTTGGGAGGCAGAGAATAGGAGGGGGCAGGACCAGTCAGAATTTTTACTACTGGTTCTCCGAACTACTCAAAATTTTCACTACCAGTTTCTCCAGAACTGGTCAGAACCTGCGGAAACCCACCTCTGCTCAGAAACTATAGCCTGATTTTGCTGTCAAGAAATAATTAAAAAATATTTTTTAATATCTCCTCTCCTCTGTCATGATCCCATTGGAGCATAAGTCAGAGGATGAGGATGAGCTGAAGCTGGGTCTGATGGAGGTTGAGAGGGGGCTTCGGAGGAACATGGAGAAGAGTTGGATGAGGCTGCCCCGGATCCCTCAGACCTTGGACTTGCCAACAGGGAATAATGGTGGCAGGATGACCAAGAGAGGGCAGGCACTGGAGATGAGGAGCGACAAAACTCAGGCAATGAGCAAGGACTGCCCCCTCCTGATCCCCGAGCATGGAGAGTGAGAGGAGGTGGGGACAGCACAGCCTGACCCAATGACTCAGGACGAGAGTGCTCTGGCCCTTTTAAAAAGGCACACCTGGGGACTGATTCTGTGAGGAGGGGTGATTTTTGGAACAAATGCTGAATTCGTTGAGTTTTATGTGTCATTGTTGATGTCTGAAGTTCGCTGGACTCATTGCCTAAGTCCTTTGCTTCATGGAAGTCCCTTGCCTCACTGGATTTCTTGCCTGGAAGCCATTGTGCTAACAGCATTTTGCTGGATTACTCGCAGCTAGAGGCTGCTGGAGGTATGTGTGAGAGAGCATTTTGCTCTGGGACTTGCCATAAATGTGGGAGCGTTTGGTGGAAAGTTGGAGGGGACTATCAGCTGGCTGTGTTGCCTCCATGCCTTGCCCGCCCATCCCGTCCCCTCCCCTCCCCTCCTCCCCTCCCCTCCTCTTTCCGGAGAGATAAAAGAACTATACATTTGTTACAAGCCTGTTCTTTTTCAAAAACTTGGTGTAGGATAATTCATGTTTTTCTTTGATGCTGTGATAAAAACTTTCATATCACTTAATAACTACTTTATAACACTGAAAGGGTTGCAAATTTAGCACATTATAAGACCTTAAAGCCAGGAACAAATAAGTAGTCATACTGGGGGTGGGAAAATCTCTGGCCATTTGCACAGCATAAGCTGTCCTAGATACTCCCCCTTCATCGATCAGACTTACAGACTGTGTGTAGTTGCATTTTTTAAATTGCAAATTAAATATTATTTCACGGCACCTTTAGAACCTCTGTGCTATGCGGTCATCCCAGGCATCATTTACAAATTCTCTTTCTCTCGTTTTAAGTCTAAAAGCGAAAATGATTTGCTTCAGAGCTCCAGGGGGGGAAAAAGGCACAGAAAGTGAGCTATTCTTAAGAGAAGAAACTGACTAAAACCTTCTTGCTAGCCAGAAGGGTGCAAAAATACTGACAGAGTATGTAATGCGAAATTGTACGGGCAGCTGAAAAAGGCCACGTAGTTCAATTTTTTCTCCCTGGGTGGGGGGAACAAACAAAATTTCAGCAAATGTGGCTCAGGGGCTGTAAGTAAACTCTGACACAGCATGAAACTGGAAATGAAAGGCAAGTTTTGTTGACGCATTCTTCTTGGTTTGAATTTGCTGCTCAAAAGCATTTCCCGTTCAGAAACAAAAAACAAAAAACAAAAAAAACAAACAAACTTGGTAGAACATTCTGACTTTTCCCATTTTGGTTTTCCCTCCACTCCTGATTTCAAAATCGCATAGCTGTTGATGTCTTGCTTTTAACTGGCTCTGAATGACAGTTCTTGTTAACCTTGATAGCAACTTGAGGGTTTTTCCTTTCGGGGGTGGGGGGATAATTGTAAAAATCAGCCATGCATCCTATAGATAGAAAGTCTTTCAGATTGTTCCTTGGCAACTTTTACCTCATACATATAGCAAAATGGATGAGTTACTTGTATACTCTTCTTTTTCCTCCAGCTAAGCTTTCTGGTCAACCTGAAAGTGTCCCCTGAATTCTCAGGAATGCCAAGAGTCTAACTCTATGATGGTGAACCTATGACACGTGTGCTTCAGGTGGCACACGGAGCCCTCTCTGCGGGCACGTGAGCCATTGCCCAGCTCAGCTCAGCTCCACTGTGCATGTGCGCACGCTTCCCACCAGCCGGCTGATTTTCGGGTCTGCCCTGCAAGCGGGAGATGCACTGGGGACCTACCTTTCTCTTCACTTTCTACTGCCTGTGCCTTCCCAAATCTCCAGAGATTACCCTCCCAGCGCTGTTTTGGGAGGCTTTTCCCCAGGGGTGAAATGTAAAATTTGTTACTACCGGTTCTGTGGGCATGGCTTGGTGGTGGGGGTTAATGTGACTGCGTGGACGTGGTAACTTTTTTTTTTAACTTTTCAAAGCATTTTTTCTAATGCTTTGAAAAGCCTCTGCCGATCAGGCAACTCAACTGGGATCGTCAGAGAGGCTTTTAAAAAAAATACCTCTCTGACGATCCCAGCTGAGTTGCCTTAAATACTTCTTAATACCAGTATTTAAGAAGAGTTTGGAGAACAATTTCCTGAAATTGTACAGGGTCTCTTGCTCGAGCAAGAGATTGGAGTAGAAGACCTCCAAGTTCTCTTACAACCCTATTATTCTGTCAACTACTTCTGAACCACTTATGAAATGTGAGAAGGCAGGTCTTTCCAGAGGTCTGAAATATGCTTAAATTATTACTTCTCGTTTGATTTTCAAAAGTTTTGGACAGCTTTCAAAGGAAACTGTTCATTCCTACAGGTTCCCAGTGATGGGGAGGCTTAAGGCAGCTTTCACTAAGTTTCAACTGTTCAATAAATGCCTGAGGTTCTGAGGATAGTCACTTAGGTTTAAAATGATCATTTATTTTTTCTTGCTGTGTTAAGCATATTCATAAATTAAAAGATAAACTCCAAAGCTCTGCATATCAAAATAACATGGATATCTTATTTTCTTAAAGCTGGTTGAAATATTGCTCATATATCAATATATACGTATGCTTCTAGATTGGAAACGTTGGAATAAAGTCTATGGCATGGTTATTTGATTGGACTAATCTGGCTTTTCAGCTCTTATTGATGTTTTATAGGTAAAGTTATTATATTGTTTCTAAGGGTTATAAGCTGCCCAGAATCACTATTACATAATCGGCATAGTGGAGGGATTCAGCTGGTTAAATTTAGTTAAATTACTGGCTGGCCCTTCCCACCTCTCCCCTTCCAGGAGTCCCATGCACCCCATTTTTGGCTCCCAGATAAGTGCAAGGAGGCCCAAAACAGGATGCAAGGCTGCAAGCAATGCATCTCCCCCAGCCCATTTTCACTCCCAGGAGGCTGCAGAGAGGCCTACTAGGCCCAAAAACGGATGTGGGAGGGCAGCGCTTCCCACCTGCGCCCGTTTTTGCTCCCAGAGGGGTGCAGGTGGCTGAGTGCTGGCCACACCCAGCATGACCACGCCCACCCATCAGGTCATTAGGGCAGAAAACCAGTTGTTAAATTATTTGAATCCCACCACTGAATGCGCAACTATATAAAGGAAGGAAGGAAGGAAGGAAGGAAGGAAGGAAGGAAGGAAGGAAGGAAGGGAGATATCTTTGCATTGGAGAAAGCTTCATTCAAGTCACTGAATTTGCTGAAAAGCATTACATTGAACAGGGTGCAATAGATATGCCTTTAATAAAAAGCTAGGATTATAAGAGGCCATTAGCCCTGGAGATAAGAAAATGCACTAGAAAATGGTCAGCCTTATTTAACATTGTATTTACTATATGGTATGGTCCTGTAGTGAGAAGACTCTCACTGTAGTGAGAAGACTCTATCTCATCTAAATTTGGAGCTTGGCCTTTATGTCCTGTAAACTTTACTGTATGGTATGGTCCTGTAGTGAGAAGACTCACTGTAGTGAGAAGACTCTATCCCATCTAAATTTGGAGCTTGGCCTTTATGTCCTGTAGATTTTACTGTATGGTATGGTCCTGTAGTGAGAAGACTCACTGTAGTGAGAAGACTCTATCCCATCTAAATTTGGAGCTTGGCCTTTATGTCCTGTAGACTTTACTGTATGGTATGGTCCTGTAGTGAGAAGACTCTCACTGTAGTGAGAAGACTCTGTCCCATCTAAATTTGGGGCTTGGCCTTTATGTCAAGAATGGGTTCTTACATAAATTGTGTACAAATTATTATGATCCAAGTTTCTTGGATAGGTAATGCCCAGGCCATTCAGGCAATGAAAAACAATTTCTTCCCTATCGCAAAGGAATCTGTAACATGATATCCTTGTAGTTATCCTGCATCAAGTTTGACTATTTGACACTGTTACTATTTACCATGGAAGTATTTCCAGGTAGTCAAATCTGATAACAAAGAACTTCTTTGATATTCATTTATATTGTCTGCCTAAAGGTCAAATCTGTCATAATGATGAATAGAGAGGGCTAATTATCTTCATCTATAACACCTGGTCCTCATCTCATTTTGTCCTCTTTGCAATGGAGGACAAGTAAACAATCCAGCCATTCTTGAGAGACAAGACACAATTCTAATACTACGGGGCATACATTCTTTGAATGCAATTTTGTTTTGTTTTTGCAAGATAACCTAGCTTCCAATTCCAAGTGGGTTCTACGCCATCACATCTCGGTCTGAAAAATTCTATGAATACATACATGGCCCCCTGCAATGCTACTGTTCATCTGGAAAATATTATTTGGATCACTGTCTTCAAAGTAGGCAAAATGTAAGCAAAATCGATGCAAATAAACAAAGGATCTCAAAACCGAGATACCAATCTATTGGCTCAATTAAGTATTAAGTATCCTGCCATTAAAGAGATTCATACGGAGATCAATGCATTGGTTAAGCACGCCATCTGTGCAAACTTTTCAATAGGCAAAAAATGATCAAATCATCCCCTTTTCAGGAGCTTGCTGGCAGTGAAATTTTTCAGCAGCTGGAAATCTCTAAAAAGAGCTTGTAGGGAAGGCAGCCAATCAATAATAGAAATTATCCAGTTTTGAAAGATTAGCATGTATGAATAACTATTTCAAGGTCTGTCTAAGAAAGATATTGAGACAAGAGGGGAAGCATCTGCCTCAAAGTTGCATTTGGCTCATCTGCTCTCTTTTACCCCCCCCCCCCCCCCGTGTGTGTGTGTGTGTGTGTGTGTGTGTGTGTGGAGAGAGAGAGAGAGAGAGAGAGAGAGAGAGAGAGAGAGAGAGAGAGAGAGAGAGAGAGAGAGAGCTAAAGCTTATTAAGGAGCTTTGCTTATCAGAGCTTAGCTTTTTACAAGTTTCATTAAAAATGCTAATGAAGAATCTAAGAAAAAAATATATGATGCCAATCTAGTGGCATAGCTTGAATTAGTTTTGAAAGATATAAGTGTAGTGAAAGAGTTAAAAGGGTTACAGTGTAATACACTGAAAGAATTAGAAAGGAGAAATATTACCAAACCTATGCTGTATATTACATGTAGATCTCTGTATCTATAAACAACATGATTTTCCAGAGCTAATCTCTACTGCATCGAAGAAGAGAATGCTATACAATACTTATTAGATGGAATGGGATAACTTTCAGTGGCCACCTTGTGGTAGCTGTCTCACCATAGCCACCTCATCGTGGGGACACAAGCCTGGGCTTTCTGTTCTGGTTTCCAAAGCTGGCCTGGCTTAAAGGTAAAGGTAAAAGTAAAGGTTGCCCACACACAAATGTGCTAGTTGTTCCCGACTCTAGGAGGTGGTGTTCATCTCTGTTTCAAAGCCGAAGAGCCAGCGCTGTCCAAAAACATCTCCATGGTCATGTGGCCAGTATGACTAAACACCAAAGGCACACGGAACACTGTTACCTTTCCACCAAAGGTGGTCCCTATTTTTCTACTTGCATTTTTTACGTGCTTTCGAACTGCTAGGTTGGCAGAAGCTGGGACAAGTAACGGGAGCTCACTCCCATTGGCACTAGGGATTCGAACTGCTGAACTGCCGACCTTTTGATCGACAAGTTCAGCATCTTAGCCACTGATCCACTGCATTCCATGCCTGGCTTATGGAAGGGGGCGAAAAGTCCAGACTGCACTTCTCCAAAGGCTTCCTTGCTTCGCTTTCTAGTATACCCCCTCCCCTGTGAGAGGCAGAGTAAACGGGAGTCATTATTCTGTGTGTAAAACCAGATGGAAGGATCCACAATGAGTTGGCCACTGCAACGTGTCCAGTGATGAGGTGGCTGCAGCGAGGTGGCCACTTCTAAGTTGCATTAGAAGTGTTGATGAAATCAGGATCAGTAGAACTGTAGAACTGATTTCAGGAAAGGTTTGGGGATCTCCATTAGTCCTGCAAAAACATGTAGCATACTGACCAAAAGCATTGGCATCTTTGAAACTGCTGCTAATGAACAACCCTTTAACACAGGGGTCTCAAACTCAAGGCCCACAGGCCAAATCTGGCCCACTGGGCTGCCCTCCAGTGAAGGACCAGCCCACAGTGCCTCTACCAGCAACAATGGAGCTTGTAAGGGTCATACATGGCCCTCCCGGGCTCCATTTTTGGCTGAGATGGCCTCCTGCAGCCCTCTGCCAGTGTAAACAGAGTTCGTTGGAAGAGGGCTACAGGATGTCAAGATGACCATGGCCATCCTGGCCATGTCCACCCCACCCCAGCCACACCCACTCATCCCATGAGGTCAAACACCCCCCTGATGTGGCCCACAATGAAATCAAGCCTGACTCCCTTCCCCTGCTTTAACATGAAGCAGCCAACTATTCTTAAGAACATGATATTAGGTTTTATAACATTTGCTTGCCTTTTCCAAAGGGAACTCTGAAAAGTTAAGAGGCTGGATTGGTGCCTTTCTGTGTGAATCATTTCAGAAGGCCTCCCCTCACTGGCTTTTATCTACTGCTATGAAGAAACATTCACAAACATGTTACTTTCTCCACCTTGATAGGCCCTGATGTCAGGGAAGAGCTAAGTCTTCTAGAGGTGGCATTGAATTCAAAGGGTAGGGAAATGGATGCCAACATTAGCACAAAATGCATGCCCTTTGCCTTAAAGAAACTGGTGGATGGAATAATCGCTTCAGTGAGTTTCAAAGAGGAAGGAGTTTACCTCTTCAAAGTTACAAGTTAAAATTAGAAAGGGAGAAATGAGGGGAGAGAGAGAGAGAGAGAGAGAGAGAGAGAGAGAGAGAGAGAGAGAGAGAGAGAGAGAGAGAGTTCTGCATGACATATTTCCCGAGATCCAGCATCATTTTGCTTGCTTTCTACAACCTTACTTTAAAAATATATTTCAGGAAGGATAATGGCTCAGTGTAAAAACATATGGACAGTTACCAATGGAAGTGAAAGGGCAAACGCTACAGCGGTGAAGGTCCCTTTTGTAGACAGCTTTTTATGAAATATTACAGGAGGTTATGATTGACTATGACCTTCTTTGCAAGATTAGTGCCCTGTCTGATGACTTTTTCACTCATAAGAAAACTGATCTTGGAATTTATATCCACAGAATTCAAATTTCTTTGATTTCTATTTAGGACTTTGTTTCCCTCTGTCTCAAAAGCTTGTGCTAGTCTAGTGAAGAGAAGGACCAGGGGAGACATGACAGCAGTGTTCCAATATTTGAGGGGCTGCCACAGAAAGGAAGGATTCAAGCTATTTTCCAAGGCACCCAAAGGCCAGACAAGGAATAATGAAGGAAAACTAATCAAGGAGAGAGTCACCCTGAAAATAAGGAGACGTTTTCTGACAATGAGAACAATCAACCCATGGAACAGAAGTTGCCTTCAGTAGTTGTGGGAGCTTCATCACTGAAGGCTTTCAAGAAGAGACTGGACTGCCATCTGTCAGAAATAGTGTAGGGTCTGTTTGGGTGGGGGTGTGGATTAGATGGCCTACAAGGTCCCTTCCAACTCTGTTAATCTGTTTCTGTTTCTCTGCTTTTGACATGGCTTTCATTGACTGAATATGTGGAGTTGAGAAGCACATTTCAAGATGCTAATTAAGGAAGTCCCAAAAGTGCTTTTTCAAGAGGCAACCGGGTTTTCTTTGTTTTCCCTTGAAGACAGTTCACTTCTGATTCAAGAAGCTTCTTCAGTTTTTGAAGTTTCTTCAGCCTCTAGAATAAGAAGCAAAAAACATCTTCAAAGAAAAAACAGAAAAAACAGTCCAGTTGCCTCTTGAAAAAGCACCTTTGGGACAACCAGGACCTGGATTACTGAGAATCTCCAAAGACATCAATCCAGGAACTTTATTACAATCAGGAACCAATTCAAAAAAAAGAAGAAATATGATTGCTAATCACCTAATAACTTTGATAAATAGGATGTAATGTTGACCTTTGACATGCTATTTGAATATTTTGCATCCTTTGGTGCCTTCTTACCTGCTTTAAACCAGAGATATACAGAAGATGTATATGTCAAAATGTTAAGATGGTTATCACATTTTATATCAAATCTTCATCACTTTTGTTACATGCATAGCATGCATGACATATTTTTAGAAAGGCAGTTTTTTGATCACATAATCGTACCTACTATAATGATTTTTTTTAATCCTCCACAGCACCTCTGCTGCTACTGGTTTTATTATGTAATTTTTTTTAATATATTAGTAAAATGTTTCTTTTAAAAGACAGTATATTCCAGATTTTCTATGAATCTTATTTTCTAATTTTCCCTCTCTTTTTCAAATATTCATAAGGAGAAGAAAAATAAAACTGAACCAATTACGGAAACAATTTTTCCTCATGATCTTAACCAAGCGGTGTGTTTCAAAATATCCAATGGTTTTACTGGATTTTTCCCAGAATATTTATTGGATACCTCCCGCTTTTCATTGTTTGACTGTCACAACCTGAAGGTGGTGGGGGGAAAGCATAGGTTTTAAAATGAAGCAAGCTTGTTTTACCAAGTTCCCTAGGTAAAGTTAAAGGTTTCCCTCGCACATGCGTGCTAGTCGTTCCCGACTCTAGGGCTCAGTGCTCATCTCCGTTTCAAAGCCGAAGAGCCAGTGCTGTCCAAAGATGTCTCCGTGGTCATGTGGGTGCCAAAAGTGCACGGAACACTGTTACCTTCCCACCAAAGGTGGTCCCTATTTTTCTACTTGCATTATTTAAGTGCTTTCAAACTGCTAGGTTGGCAGAAACTGGGACAAGTAACGAGCTCACCCCATTACGTGGCGCTAGGGATTCGAACTCGTGAACTGCCAACCTTTTTTTTTTTAAATTTGATTTATATGCTGCCCTTCTCTGGAGACTCAGGGTGGCTTACAATGCGTTAAGCAATAGCCTTCATACTTTTGTATATATAGCTTATTGCCCCCACAAACTGGGTCCTCAATTTACCTACCTTAGAAAGGATGGAAGGCTGAGTCAACCTGGAGCCTGGTGAGATTAGAATTTACAGTAATTGCAGACAGCTGGAGTTAATCACAATGCATTAGTCTGCTGAGCTGATGGTGTTGATGTTTTGATAAACAAGCTCAGCATCTTAGCCACTGAGCCACTGCATCCCTTGTTCCCTAAAACAAAACAAAAATAGAGGGGTCCTGAAATTATTATTATTCTACAAAATAAATGCTTTCTGGGCATTATCAAAGAAATGGCGATGTTGTTATTTTTTTTCCGCCAGCTGAAAGCCTAAAGGGAGCTCTAGAAGCCTTCCCATATTATGTTTCCACCGATTTTCTGAAATATATTTGAAGACAATCCCCTAGCAAGCAACTTATAGATAATTCCGCCTGGGGAAAGAAAAAACTCATGGAGACATGTATGACAAAAGCGTGCACTTAAGAGATGTGTGGGCTCAGCAGGTCTCAGCTTTTCAAAGCAATTTGCTTTGGAAAAAGGCAGCGACTGTCAGTTGTTCCTCTGACACATTTTTTCATGTGTTATTTCAATTTCTTCTCCCAAAAGAAAGTTTCTTTCTTTCTTCCCCCTCCATTGAGAAAGTCTAGGCTTTGTGATGTTTTCCCGCCCCTCTTCTTTCTGAAAATACTCCCTTCCCAAGAGATACCAGCCAATCATGAGAAAAATGAATTTCTCTATATTCAGTCATAAAAAAAAAAAACCCAGCAAAATATTATGAAAAGAATCAACAATATAGAATGAATGATGTATAATCTTTGGATGGCTTTGAGAAAGAAGTGAATATTCTGAGAATATTCGGAAATTTTTCTGAAGAACAGGTCTTCGATATTTTCCTTCTGTACCAAGTGTGAACACATAAATAGGAAAAAAAGGCACAAATCAAAGATTAAACCAGCAGTTTATGATCAGTGATAAAGATTTATGATAAACCTTTGACTGAAGTCCCTAAGTCTACCATCAATTGCCATGTTGACTTGGAAACTTGAGAAGGACCAAAAGGACACAACCTCTGAGGGAGATAAATAAAATAAAATAAAATAAAATAAAATAAAATAAAATAAAATAAAATAAAATAAAATAAAATAAAATAAAATAAAATAAAATAAAATAAAATAAAATAAAATAAAATAAAATAAAATAAAATAAAATAATAAAATAAAATAAAATAAAATAAAATAAAATAATTATTATTTTATTATTTATTAAATGTATATACTGTCCTTCTCCTAATGGACTCAGGGCGGTGTACAGCCAAGAATAAAAGCACTCCAATACAAAATTTAAAATATTAGTAAAAGAATAAAATAAAATAAAATAAAATAAAATAAAATAAAATAAAATAAAATAAAATAAAATAAAATAAAATAAAATAATAAAATAAAATAAAATAAAATAATAAAATAAAATAAAATAAAATAAAATAAAATAAAATAAAATAAAATAAAATAAAATAAAATAAAATAAAATAAACGAAACGAAACGAAACGAAACGAAACGAAACGAAACGAAACGAAACGAAACGAAACAAACAAAACAAAACAAAACAAAACAAAACAAAACAAAACAAAACAAAACAAAACACAGGTACTGTAGTCCTCGACTTTATGTAGTTGACTGTTTAAAGTTACAACATCATTGAAAAAAGTGACTTATAACCATTTTTCACACTTATGGCCATTGCAGCATCCCAACATCATCAAAATTCAGATACTTGGCAATTGACTCATATTTATGACGGTTGCACTGTGCCGGGGTCACGGGTTGCCCGTTTACGACCTTCTGACAAAGCAAAGACACTGGGCAAGCCAGATTCACTTAACGACCGTGCTACTAATTTAACAACTTCAGTGATCCACTTAACAACAAGAAAGGTTCTTAGCAACAAGAAAGGTTGTAATATGGGATGAAAACTCACCGAACCAATGTCTCATTCAGTAACAGAAATTTTTGACTCCATTGTGGTTGTAAATCGAAATCTACTACTAACCGTGTGACCCATTCCCCCTAGAAAAAAGCCCTTTTTTTTTTTTTTTTGTAGATCTCTCTAATATAAAATTAGGGATAGAAGGAGAAACCTGAGAAAGGAACTATTAGTAGTATTTATGGTAAATGGAGAAAAGTATTAAGCATGTTTGTTCTGGAATACGATGAAATGTCTGCTATAAAGATTCATGTAGCAGACAATTTTAATTAGATTGGAGAATGGGAGTGAGAGTTAGAAGGCTAAATTAAATTATCTTCATTTAGTTGTCTACCCAATAATGTATTCATTTATGATTATTTATTGCAAATGTCATTTTAGTTGCCTGACATTAACCAACTCAAGAGAAACAATACACAATAAATAAACTACAATAATTGGAAATGAACAGAATTTATGTGTGTTTGTGTGTGTAAAGTATTATATAATATATAACATTCAGATAGATATAGGTATAGATAGATATAGATGATAAAGATAATATTAACTACCCAATCAAAATAAGTCAGGTTACAAAAATCCTAAATGAGTTTAGAGGATCAGGGTTCGTTTGTTTGTTTTTTGCTTATACTTTTTTCAGTACAAACTCTATAGAATTACTAAGTGAAAGGTTGAAGTAAATATTCATTAAAATATGAGATGTTTATAAATGTTTAAAAATGATACTTCCTTGCCGCCAGAAAAGAAGTATTTAAGACCAAATAGAATTAAATGGTGTAAATAGATCAAGTAAACTTTTAAACCATCAGAGAACCAAAAGGCAGCATGGTGGAATAACTCATTACAAGCCCTATTTAACACAGTTTTGGTGCAGTGACCATGCACAGAAAAACAGACTGGAAATTTTCATCTAGCTAGTTATGGCAGTAATGGGACAGAAGTTGTACGCTAATGATCCTGTATCGATTCCTTGCCAGGGAAAAAAGAAAAAAGAAAAAGAGTTGCTAGAAAATGTTCTTTGAAAAAGTCCTTGATGTTGCATTATTTGGATAATGAATAATTACCGCAACACTTATCATATGTACTAAACCAAAATCATAACAATTAACTATAGAGTCTGCAGTTTACTTTGCTTTGAAATGAAAAGCTCCAAATAAGAGTATAAATATATATAAATATATATAGTAATATCTATCTATTTAGATAGATAGATAGATAGATAGATAGATAGATAGATAGATAGATGATAGATAGATAGATAGATAGATAGATAGATAGATAGATAGATAGATAGAGTTATAGAGAGAGAGTTTTATATATATAGTGTAATATATATATAAAGTGCTATATAGTACTTTACCTCTGAAGAATCAATTTGATTGAAAATATTGCCAAAAGATAAAGCAATAACCCCTGGTATGAATTATACGAAACAATGATCAAAATCATTCTGATTCCATCAGTCTCATTTTGGAAGGTATTTTCTGCTGTAGTTTAAAAGATAGATGTGTGTTAGACTTCCTGATCCAAATGTTCAATCAGATCAGTTCGATCTAGATTTCACAACTGGAAAAATTGTACAAAGGGATTCAGTGACACTTTATGTGACATGATCATATCAAAAAACAAACAAAAAAAACACCTCTTTGAGTTACACAAGAAATTCAGTTGATTCACCTTTGGGTTAACTTGATAAGCACAATATAGTTATTGCTTAACCTTGACTGTAGTGTAGTGTAGTGTAGTGTAGTGTAGTGTGGTGTGGTGTAGTATAGAGTAGAGTAGAGTAGAGTAGAGTTGACTAGAGTAGAGTAGAGTAGGATAGAGTAGAATAGAGTAGAGTTGACTAGAGTTGACTAGAGTTGACTAGGGTAGAGTAGACTAGAGTTGACTAGAGTAGAGTAGAGTTGACTAGAGTAGAGTAGAGTAGGATAGAGTAGAATAGAGTAGAGTTGACTAGAGTTGACTAGAGTTGACTAGGGTAGAGTAGACTAGAGTTGACTAGAGTAGAGTAGAGTTGGCTAGAGTAGAGTAGACTAGAGTTGACTAGAGTAGAGTAGAAAAGAGTAGAGTTGATTCACCTTTGGGTTAACTTGATAAGCACAATATAGTCATTGCTTAACCTTGACTGTAGTGTAGTGTTGTGTAGTGTAGAGTAGAGTTGACTAGAGTAGAGTAGAGTTGAGTAGGGTAGAGTAGAGTTGACTAGAGTAGATAGACTAGAGTTGACTAGAGTAGAGTAGAGAAGAGTAGAGTAGAGTAGAGTAGAGTAGAGTAGAGTAGAGTAGAATAGAGTAGAGTAGAGTAGAGTAGAGTAGAGTAGAATAGAGTAGTGCATTGAAGTGCAGTCTGGTATGGTGTACTACAGTACAATATAGTACAGTACACACTTTGTACCTAAAATTCAACATCAATCTTGATGTGGCAGGACAAAGCCAACTAATGGTTGATCTCAAAAGTTTTGCAGGATTTATACTCAAATAGAAGACCTTCATCAGAGTTACAGCTTAGAACAAAAACTTTAAAAAAAAAAACAAGAAAAGGAAATGACAAACTACCTCCACAATGTTGCCAAGCTATACAGATGGTACGACAAGCAATCCAGCTTCAGGGGAAGGCATTTCTATCACAGACAACTGTTTATGTAGAAAATTACATCAAATAATCCAAATTCCTCATATTTAGAGATGCAAAATGCTTGTTTTGTTTTTGGTTTTTTTGTAAAGAATTTTTTATTTTTTTTTCCAACATAAATATAAAAAATGAAATTTTTTCAAGAACGAAGTCTTGGTCTGGTCACAAATGGGTACACTAATTTAACAAATGGAAAACAAACAATTTTAACATGAATTCCAACATCTTAATAAATTTTTCTATTATCTCATCATATGTCCTAATCTCCTACTAAGGCAAAACTCCTTTTTATATTCAATTATAAATTCAATTATAAATCAAAATTCAATACTGCTTTATCTAAATTTTTTATCCCTTGCTCCTTTTAGTATCAACATTGAACACAAAGACAATCAATTCTATTAATCTATATATTTACCTTACAATTTTATCACCACAAATCTCAATTTTCAACTGCATACAACTCAATTCTTATTTCAATTTTAAACAAAATTTCTTTCTATTTTTCTCGGTTTCTAAACCCAATCTATCCTATCATGTTCTTAAACTTTTACACAGAAATCTCAAAATTTACCATTTCATTTTAATTATCACCCAACATTTTCTTTTTCACCTCTTATTAATAATTATTCTTCAAAATATTCTCCACATTCTCCTCCATTACTCCACCTATTATTTGGCTGATTTTCAGCATGTATATTTTGGCTGAGTTTTCAGCATATTATTCTCCTTAACTCCCCCTTTTATTTGGCTGATTAACAGCATTTTTTGTTTTGGCTGATTAACAGCATTTTCCTCCTTAACTCTACCTATTATTTAGCTGATTAATGGCATTCTCCTCCTCAACTCCACCTATTATTTGGCTGATTTCCAGCATTTCATTATTTGGCTGATTTCCAGCATTTCATTATTTTGGCTGATTTCTCAGCATATTCTCCTCCATTAACTCCAACTTCTATTCTACTAACTTATTAAAAATTTCTTTTTCCATATGTTATCTATTAATCCACTATTTCCAACTGTACTCTTCCAGGATGTTTCCCATTTTTTCTTAATATTAATCATTCCCAACATATATTAAATACAATCACAATTATAACTTCCACCTGTGTACCTTAATACATCATCAAGGATCATTAACAATTAATCATAATTATCCTCCACCACTTCGTTATCAAATTAAAACTAAGCATGTTACAGCAAGTTATGCTTTTATGAACATATCACTTTTAGTCATTTTAGCTTCTATCATTGTTTACCATAAGCACTTCTTGTTTTTATTTAAAACTCATTTAAATTTTGAAGCATTTACATAGTTAACATTGCTATTCAATTTATCTATTTTGCTTTTCCTTTTCTGTCCATATACAATTCAATTCAAACTCAATATTTCCATGCTTAAAACTCTGCATATCCTTTTGATTCCGTTATAAAGTCTGTTTCAAGTAACACATCAGCTTCTCAACTTCTGGTCCTGCGCCATGACTTCTGTTGCTGCGCTAGTTAGTTAAAAGTTTATTAAACATTGTCTCTCTACTTTCTTTGTAAAACCGTCAAACAACAGAATAAGAATTTCCAAAGTTCAAAAAGCCCTACTTCTTTTCAAGGTAGTCCACAATATGTAACAAGTCAAGTAGGTTCTTTTCAAAAAAAAAAAAAGTTTCCACAATCAACATTTTCACTTGGTCACTTAGTCACTTAGTCACAGCTTCAATTGCCATTTTGAAGCATTTATGTAGCAATCCGTTTGATCTCTTTGTCTGGCTTTTAAAGGTGGCAAGTCCTTAATTTCACTTTTCTCTTTGCAGTTCACTTCAGATTTAGCAAAAAAGTTTAAGTGTCTAGCTCTATTTAGTTCATAAGCAATTCTCTCCAATTGATCAGTGGTGAAATAAGATTCTTAAAGGATTTAAACCTTCTCCCCTCCTTTTTTTCCCCCAAATCTTCAAGCCCCTCAGATCTTCAGCCGCTAGTAAGGCTGGGGGTCTTATTTTAAAGTGTCCTCATTAATGTGTTGTTCTTGCCTGGGCTGGTGTCACTCACCCGGCTCCGAAGCACTTCGTCCTTTCTTCCTTCCTCCTGCACTTTGCTTGTCCTGATCTATCGCAGTTTCAAGGCAGCCGCCATGACTGCCATCCCCTGCCGCTGACGTAGAGGATTGCCTCTGGCCTCCGAAGAACTTGCCCATTCCTCTCAGCTGCCTAAGGGGTCCCTCTCTTTCCCCTGTCCCTTCAGGATAGGGTAGGTCCGCAGACCAGTTAGCGGCGGTTAGCCAGCCAGAGTTTTGGCGGGGCTCATTTCCCCGACTGCACCCTTGCGACGTCAAACCAGAAGTGCTTGTTTTGTTTTAATCTAAGACAAGTAGAGGGTTTTTTTTTAATCTCTAAGCCTAACCTTCAACAGAGCTAGTCCTTTAGGAAACAATCAAAGCTTTTTAGTTTGGTTGTTGCTAATATTGTACATACTGTACATATTGTACATATTCATTGTTGCTAATATTGTACATATGTACATATTGTACATATTCATGAGGCTTTGTTCTATGGAAATGTGAAGGGATTTTGAATGGCCAGAGCTAAATCCCTATCCCTTTCCCCCCCCTGTTTAGGATACCAGCCTTATTCAGAGTACAGGTGAAGAATCTGAGCTAAAATCAGGGTCATCCTCTGTTTACATCTTTATCCTGATTCCTGCCATTTTGTGCATCTAGGTTCCTTGAAATTTAAATTTAAATTTATTTATTTACCTATTTATTTATTTTTAGTTCTACAGAGGAATTATTGAGTCTGTCATCTGCACCTCTATAACTGTCTGGTTTGGCTTTGCAACCAAACAAGACAAACACAGACTTCAACGGATAATTAGAACTGCAGAAAAAACAATGGCTACCAAACTGCCTTCCATTGAGGACCTGTATACTGCACGAGTCAAAAAGTGGACTGTGAAAATATCTACAGACCCCTCACATCCTGGACATAAACTGGTTCAACTGCACACCAGAACAACAAGACACAAGGACAGTTTTCTTTCCCAAATGCCATCAGTCTACTTAACAACTAATTCCCACAACACTGTCAAATAATTTACTAAGACTATACTACTATTGTTCTTCTCTTCCTTACTAGTATCTATCTCTTCCCACTTATTATTATAACAATGTTGCTTGTATCTTTCAATTGTTTTATTTGTTTCCTAGTACGATTTAATAGCTTATTAGTAACCTTGACTATCACTGTGTTGTATTTTTTTATTCTTGATGAATGTATTTTATTCTCCTTAAGTACACTGAGAGCATATGGATCAAAGAGAAATTCCTTGTGTATCCAATCACATTTGGCCAATAAAGAATTCTCTTCTCTTCTCTTCTCTTCTCTTCTCTTCTCTTCTCTTCTCTTCTCTTCTCTTCTCTTCTCTTCTCTTCTCTTCTCTTCTCTTCTCTTCTCTTCTCTTCCCTCCCCTCCCCTCCCCTCCCCTCCCCTCCCCTCCACCCCACTTCTACTCTACTCTACTCTACTCTACTCTACTCTACTCTACTCTACTCTACTCCACTCCACTCCACTCCACTCCACTCCACTCCACTCCACTCCATTCCATTCCATTCCATTCTAACAGGACTGAGGTAAAACATTTCTCTCAGCAACCTTATTACTTCCCAAAGGAATATATTTAAGGGAGGCTGCTCTGAACTGTGAAAACTTGCCCTCTTGAGGTCCTTGTCTATATATTAAAATGAAGTCTACCAAACAGAAGTATAGTTTTATTTAGGGATATATATATATATTTGTAATGTGGGGAATACTCTTAGAGGCTGTTTGAGACACCTTAACTTACTCTTTCATAAAATGAAGACTCCATCCAGTAGGGAGTGGAATAGAAAGGTCTCCGATTACTTTAAAAGCATTAGTTAATTAAACTTCTAAAAGATCCTTCTGAAATAAATGGAGTTCTTCCAGGTAGATTGAAGCAAATTGCTTTACTTTAACAATTTGTGCCTTTTAATTTGCTGAAAGCCTTGCTAGAGGTCAGAGAGTAAATTGGTGTAGAGGTAGAATTCAGGAGCCGGAATCTGTCACTATAATGCCATTAGCTTTCAGCGGAGGTTGCTTAACTTAACACAACGGATGATGCAGCTTTCACAGTCCCTACTCATATTTCTCACCATTTCAAGAAGTCTCTGTTGTCCATCCTACTTTACTGAAAGATGATTAGATCCTAGCAAGACTTTAATAGAGGCATCAGAAGAACCAACTATGATTGGGAATGACCATTTCTTTCTTTAGCATTGCCAGAAGCACCAGAAATATATATACACACACAGTCTGTGGAGATGCTCAGTCATCCAGGTCATGGTTGTCCCAAAGGTGCTTTTTCAGGAGGCAACTGTACTTTCTTGGTTGTTTTTTTCTTTTGAAGACATTTTGCTTCTCATCCAAGAAGCTTCTTCTGCTCTGACAGGACAGTGGGGAATGGAAAGGATTTATCTTCCTTGCAGACAGTTGGTCATTTGCATCCTTTTAGAGGGTCATTGAAGCCCTTGGAGGTTTATCTGTGTCCTCAGGGCCACCTGATTGGTGCTCCTGGTTCCTGTAGTCTGTAACTTTTTTTCTTCTTCTCTGGGAATCCATGTCTACTCCCACATCATTCACAGACACAGACACACACATACACACACACATTTTTGTTGTTGTTCAATTGCTAAGTTCATGGCCAACTCTTCACAATCCCATGGACCATAGCCTCACCAGAATCCTCTGTCCTCCATTGTCTCCCTGACTTTGTCCCAATTCATGTTCATTGTGTTGATGACACTATATAACCATTTCAGTCTTGACTGTCCCCTTTTCAGTATTTCCCAACATCAGAATCTATTCCAAGGAGTTTTCCCTTCTCATTAGGTGGCCAAACCATTTAAGCTTCAGATAGATACATACCGTGTTTTTTTTTTTAAAAAAAATGATTTATATGCCACCCTTCTCCGAAGACTCAGGGCTGCTTACAATGCGTTAAGCAATAGCCTTCATATTTTTGTATATTTATACAAAGTCAGCTTATTGCCCCCACAAACTGGGTCCTCAATTTACCTACCTTAGAAAGGATGGAAGGCTGAGTCAACCTTGAGCCTGTTTCTCCAAAAAGACAGCCCATCTTGAAAAGAAGCCCTATCACGTTTTTCAGAGCATGTGGTCAAATTAGCTCCACCCACAAAATTACCCCTAATTAAGACCACACCCACCCTGGGGTCCAGGGGATGGGGCAAGGAATGCAGGTAAAAAAATAAGCTAAGGTGGGGGTGGGAGGGTTGGAGCTGCCCTACTTACCAGGCTGTTGTGGTCCGCCAGCAGCCTACAGACCAGGCAGTGGAGTCAGACAGTGAGGAGGCTGGGGAGAACAATGGGCCAGTCCTGGAGTCAGAGGAAGGCCCAGGCGAGGGCTCTGCATCGGAGGCAGAGATGGGGCCAGGTTCATCTGGGAGTGATGTGTGGACTCCGGAGCCTCCAGAGGCAGATAGCTGAGAGGCGGAAAAACAGGAGGATCCTGTTCCTAGTACACACATGTGAAGAGCTGCCAGAAGGCAAGAGCAGCTGAAGCAAAAAGGACAACTCAGGAGTAAGGCCAGAAGATGATTGACCACTCCCATAAGGTTTAAAAGAGTAGCAATGAGCAGCGTTGGGTTCTTTGTAGAAAAGCAATGTTGATTCCAGTGCTTCTTGTGAGCATCTCTTGAACTTTGTGGGGGATTTGCCAAAAAAAAAAAGACTTTGGCAGGTTGCTTGATTTTAATTTGAAAATAAATCTGAGGGGTTCATTAACTAAGCAGTAATTGACTAAATAACTAAGGAGAGGAGCAATCTAGGACTAAGGAGAAATTTCCTGACAGTAAGAACAATCAACCACTGGAATGGCTTGCCCTCAAAAATTGTGGGTGCTCCATCCCTAGAGGCTTTTAAAAAGTGACTGGACAGCCACTTGTCTGGAATGGTATAGGGCAGGTGTGTCAAACTTGATTTCATTGAGGGTCACATCAGGGTTGTATTTGACCTTGGGGGGCAGGGGCGGGGATATGTGGTCAGGATGGGCATGGCCAGCTCAACATCACTCCTGTCAGGGGTGCCTGTGGTGGCCCAAGAGCTCTGCCAGCAAAAACAGGCTCCCGAGTTCCGTTTTCAGCTGCTGCGGCCTCCTGCAACCATCTACCTGTGAAAACAGAGCTCGGACTCCCAAGTTCCATTTTCACTGGCACAGCGTTGCAGGAGGCTGCAGCTACTGAAAACGGAGCTCGGGAGCCCATTTTCACTGGCAGAAGCATCACGGGCTAGTCTTTCGCTGTTTCCAGGGTGGCCTTGTGGGCCAGATATAAGTACCCCGTGTGTTGGATCTGGCCCCCGGGCCTTGAGTTTGACACTCCTGGTATAGGTTTGAGCAGGGGGTTGGACTAGAAGTCCTCCAAGGTCTCCAATTAACACCAGCTATTTGCAATTATTGCAAATTCGAATCTCCCCAGGCTCAAGGTTGACTCAGCCTTCCATCCTTTCTAAGGTAGGTAAATTGAGGACCCAGTTTGTGGGGGCAATAAGCTGACTTTGTATAAATATACAAAAGTATGAAGGCTGTTGCTTAACGCATTGGAAGCCGCCCTGAGTCTCCGGAGAAGGGCGGCCTATAAATCAAATTTAAAAAAAAAAGGTCCCTTCCAACTCTGTTATTCTGTTATTATGCTTGCTCAGGGCAATTTAATTTATACCTTTGAACCCTTGGTTTCCTTTGCCAACAGTAGAATCTGTGTTTAAGTGCTTTCTGTTTTTTTGTTTTTTTTAAAGCAAACATTAAGAATAATGAATAAAACTGTGCCATTTATAGCTGTCTGTCTGGTAATTCTAGAAATTAACATTCTTTAATCAGTGATTGACAGAGCTAATTTGTTATACAGGAAGTAGGGTGCTTTTTTTCCCATTGTTGTAGGATTATTCCCCCCCTCCCCTTTCCTCAGTCAGTATTATACAGAGTGCATTTAAACACCTTCCAATTGGAAAATGAAGAGGTGTGTGTGAGGGGGTGAGGTGGCGAGGAAGGAACCTTACACTTTTATTCAGAAATCGATTACATGGCTTCAGGTCCCTTTAAAGGCCAGCCAGATATTAATGACATTGTAAAAAAATAAAAATAAAAATCTGACAATGGGAGGGAATGACTGAAATTTAGTTGTCTTTTCTCCCAGCAATAATACCTCTGGCTCTTGTGATCTTTTTTATGGGCTTGATGAATACTCTCTGTTTCTCCTGACAAATAGAAATTTGCAAGAAGAGAAGGAAATGACTCCTACCTGTGCTCATAAATATAGTTCTGTACAATGGTGGGCTGTAACCGGTTTAACAACCTGTTCTGTGACCCTAACTCACTTGCGCGTGGCGTTCAAAATACAGCAAGTTGAAGCTCAGCTGCTTACTTTCTAAGGCAGCCCCGGTAAGTAGAACAGTGGAAGCATGGAAATCAGCTGTGCCACGCCAATCAGCTGTGTCAGAAAGGGGAAAATATAGGGCAGGATATGGTGGGCGAAGTTGGGCGGAGCCAGCTGATAATCGGAACTACCGGTTCGCTCAAACCAGTCTGAACTGGCAGCAGCCCATCACTGGTTCTATAAAGAAGAAAGGAGATTTCATCTAACCCCAGTTAACCATCTGGGACTGTATAAGCCACTTAGAAAAAAATAAAAAGCAGGAAGTTCTCTAAAGTCAAGGAGTTGCAAGCTTTTATTTTTTATTTTTGTTTACCAAAAAAAAAAAAAAAAGGAAGAAGAGGTCACCTTCTCCTTTGGGACATTCGAAGTGTGTTTATGTGAGAGCATGAGTGATTGTGTTTGTGTAAGGTGACTAGCAAGCAAGTACTGGAACACACAACACTGGAAGGCAAAAATCACAATCTCATGTATGATGGCCATGTCATGCGGGGGAATTCACTGAAGAAAGCAATTATGTTTGGAAGAGTTTTCAGGAAAAGGAAACCAGGTCGTCAAAGAATACATTTGCTGGACACCATCAAATTATCTGGAGAATAGAAAAGCTGAAAGAAGTAGTGCAAGATCGGAATGTGTGCAGAGAACTTGGCCCATAGAATCGTCAAGACTTGTATGTGTCCAAATGGGTAACGTCATCGTCGTCATCTACTTAGTCACATGGAGTCATGATATCGATTTTCCCAGCTTAAATTTTGAGAACATTTCTGGGCAATTGCCTTGAAAGTCTTGCAGAAGCTGATGGTCATTGTCATCTTCCAGGAAACCTTTCCTGAGACTTCTTTATAGCCTTCCAACAAACTACATGACACATATATGATGGCAGTGTTCCAGGGTGGGTTCTAAATTTTTTTACTACCGGTTCTGTGGGCGTGGCTTATTTTGTGGGCGTAGTTTGATGGTCATGTGACAATTCTTTAGGATTTAGCAGAGGTACTGGTCTACCAGGCTTTTAACTGCTTGCAGAGCTGTATCGGTGTACCCATTTGTTTTTGGAGGCACCGGTCTACCCATTTGTTTTTGGAGGCACCGGTCTACCCATTTGTTTTTGGAGACACCGGTCTACCCATTTGTTTTTGGAGGCACAGATCTACTCATTTGTTTTTGGAGGCACCGGTCTACTCATTTGTTTTCTTTTAACCCTGATCAGCTGTAGGGCGGCCCTTTGAAGCCCCACCGCAAGAGTTTAAACAGTTTTTTTCCTTCTAGCCGATCAGCTGGGATTTGGGAGGCAGTAATAGATTGGGGGTGGGGCCAAATAAAAGGTAAGAATAATGCAGGGGGGGCAGGGGGGAAGGCCCAGCTCCCAAACAAAGGGAACCAGTTCAGTGACGTCATATTGTCGCCGCTACCAGCTCGCCCGAACTGGGAGGAATCCACCACTGCAGTGTTCCCATATTTAAGGGGCTGCCACAAGGAAGAGGTGGTCAACCTATTTGCCAAAGCACCAGAAGACAAGACAAGAAGAAGCAACGGATGGAAACTAATCAAGGAGAGAAGCAACCTAGAACTAAGGAGAAACTTCCTGACAGTAAGAACAATCAAACAGTGGAACACCTTGCTTTCAGAAGTTGTGAGTGCTCCATCACTAAAGGCTTTTAAGAAGAAACTGGGCAGCCATTTGTTTGAAATGGTGTAGAGTCTCCTGCTCAAGCAGGGGGTTGGAGTAGAAGACCTCCAAGGTTCCTTCGAGTTCTGTTATTCTGTTTGTAGATTGTATTTAGCTTCCAGGTTAGCTAAGGTCAGGGATATGCTAGGTTCATTTGAAAGCAAAAGTGTATCGATCAATGAATCAGAATTCAGCTGGAAGGTACTTTGGAGATCTTCTAGTCTAACCCCCTGCTCAAGCAGGAAACCCTATAATCAGTGGTGGGTTCCAATTTTTTTTTACTACCAGTTCTGTGAGCGTGGCTTGGAGGGGAATGGCATGGCATGGCTTGGTGGGCATGGCAGGGGAAGGATACTGTAAAATCTCCATTCCGTCCGCAATCCAGGGAAAGGTTACTGCAAAATCCCCATTTTCTCCCAATCAGCTGGGACTTGGGAGGCAGAGAATAGATGGGGGCGGGTCCAGTCAGAATTTTTACTACCAGTTCTCCGAACTACTCAAAATTTCTACTACCGGTTCTCCAGAACTGGTCAGAACCTGCTGAAACTCACCTCTGCCTATAACATTTCAGACATGGGCCGTCCAGCCTCTTCTTAAAAACCTCCAGCGATGAAGCACTCACAACTTCTGAAGGCAAGCTGTTCCTCTGGTTAATTGTCCTCACTGTTAGGGAGTGTCTCCTTTATTCCAAGTTGCTTCTCTCTTTGATTAGTTTCCAACCATTGTTTCTTGTCTTGCCTTCTGGTGCTATATTCCATGTACATCCATCCATAGGAATGTGAATTGTCTAAAGGACAATATAATATAACAATATTATAACAAACAATATTATAACAAACAATATAACCGAGGGTAAACTGGGTGTCACCCATTGCAGAATATGCTAAATAAAGATGGATTTAAAATGCAAATCCGGAAACCTAGCATGTACAAGGAAAGTCTGCTAATCGGTAGTTTCAAATGTTTCAGGATATTTTACTAATACTAGCCTCTAGTAAAAAATGAGCTTTATTTTGTTGGAAAGTTATTGACAGCTGGGTTAATTGAGTTAATTATTGCTTCCCTAAAAACTGGGCTTAGCCTTGCAAATGGAGGAGGAGGTGATGACTGATAATTGACAAGGGTTCATTGTAGAAAAGAGCCCATTATTGGTCATCAGCCTGCATTTAGCTTTAATATTAATTTACCTAATTTTACTTCCTATAGAAATCACATGACGAGAATCAACATTTTGCACTTCCCCCCTGAATTTTGCAAAATATATCTCCAAGGAACAAATATGCACAAATATTTCTCTAGGGTGAGAGTGAAAAGGTGAGAAAATTCACTAAGGTCCCACCAATTATAATGTGAAAGGCACATGGGAAAATGCATACATCATGAGAAACAGGCACAGAAATACATTTTCCAGCTGACTTTCCAAACCTTGCTTATTGGCTTGGAAAGGTGGCTGAACAAATTGTTAGAAGAAGAAAACGGTGTGCAGCATGACAAATCCATCCATCCTTAAGCCATTCTGGAGTACATAAAATGGATCCAGGAAATGCACAGATACCGTATTTGTGGTACCTTGCTCAATAGCAGTAACTGTAAGAGGGATCTTGGAGTCCCAGTGGACAATCACTTAAATATGAGCCAGGAGTGTGCAGCAGCTGCCAAAAACCCAACACAGCTCTAAGCTGCATAAATAGAGGGATAGAATCAAGATCACGTGAAGTGTCAATATCACTTTATAATGCCCTGGTAAGGCCACACTTGAAATACTGCATCCAGTTTTGATCGCCACGATGTAAAAAGGAGATGTGGAGACTCTAGAAAAAATGCAGAGGAGAGCAACGAAGATGATCAGGCGACTGGAGGCTAAAACATATGAAGAACAGTTGCAGGAACTGGGTATGTCTAGTTTAATGAAAAGAAGGACTAGGGGAGACATGATAGCAGTCTTCCAATATCTCAGGGGCTGCCCCAAAGAAGAGGGAGTCAAGCTGTTCTCCAAAGCACCTGAGGGTAGGTCAAGAAGCAATGGGTGGAAACTAATCAAGGAGAGAAGCAATCTAGAACTAAATTTCCTGACAGTTAGAACAATTAATCAGTGGAGCAACTTGCCTCCAGAGGTTGTGAATGCTACAACACTGGAAGTTTATAAGAAGAGCCTTGGTGGTACAGCGGACTAAGTGCTGTTAGGTAGCACCTAGCTGCCAGCTGCCTGCAACTAGTGCGAGTTCAAATCTCACCAGGCTCAAGGTTGACTCAGCCTTCCATCCTTCCGAGGTAGGTAAATTGAGGACCCGGATTGTGGGGGCAATAAGCTGACTTGTAGAAACACCGCTTATGGGGGGACAAAAGCCCTAATAAGCAGGTATATACAAAAGGATGAAGGCTATTGCTATAAGTGCATTGTAAGACACCCTGAGTCTCCAGAGGAGAGAGGCATATAAACTGAATAAATAAATAAATAAATAAATAAATAAATAAATAAATAAATAAATAAATAAATAAATAAATAAATAAATAAATAAATAAATAAATAAATAACTAAATAAATAAATAAATAAATAAATAAATAAATAAATAAATAAATAGAGTCCCATTTTGTGACCTTCTGACAATCTACATCAATGGGGAACCCAGATTCACTTCAAAACCGTGTTACTAATCTAACAATTGCAGTGAGTCACTTAACAATTGTGGCAAGATAGATCCTAAAATGAGACACACTTATTTAACGTACTCTATGTCTTGCTCAGCCACAAAAATATTGGACTCAGATGAAGTCATAAGTTGAGGACCATCTGCATATTCTTTCCATAAGTAGATGGTCTATTTACAATTGTAAAATCTACCCCCCACTTTTATATGTATTTAATTTGGTCTCTGACCGCAATAAAAGCTATCTATCTATCTATCTATCTATCTATCTATCTATCTATCTATCTATCTATCTATCTATCTATCTATCTATCTATCTATCTATCTATCTATCTATCTATCCATAAGTAGTAAATCTGAAAGCTTCTTTTTTTCCATTGACTCCTGGCGAGTGTGAAGGTCATGTTCATTTGCAGTATAGAATAACATGACCCAGATAGCAAGATATTTTTAGGTGAAATCAAAAGCCAATATAGTCTTGAGCGTTTTTAATTATCTTTTTTAAAATGTTCTGTTCCCTGATTAATGACCTGTTGCTCTAGATCCATACATAAATTTATTTTGTGAGGCTTTTCCAAAACCTCAGGTTTGCAATAAGCAAAATGGGTCCGAGCTACAAAATGAGAAACATTCATATGGCTCCAACAGCCGCCCAGCAAAGGTATTTGTTTACAAGTCCCTCAAAGTTAAATGGACTTTAGCTCATCATTGAGATCAGTGGGGCGACAAATCTAGTTATGTAGATACTGATGTGGAAATACATACAGGTAGGCCAACTATAAAAATGTGTTGCAAATAAACTCTCCATCATGTCCACTTTGATTCTTCCCGGCAATATTGAGATGGTTTGCCATTGACTTTTCTAAGGTTATTGTTTATCACTTTGGGATATGAGTCTTCTATTCAAGTACTAACCGAGCCTAGAGGTCGAGCTCTCCCCTCACAATCAGGAGGCTGTGAGTTTGATCCTAGGTAGAGGCAGATATTTCTCTCTCTGGGCACAATGACAGCACAATATTTGCTGAACAAAACTCTGCATTGGTGACAAGAAGAGCATCCGGCCAGTAAAAACTCAGCTCAGTGGTGAAATCCATTTTTTTTTAACTGCTGGTTCTGTGGGTGTGGCTAGGTGGGCATGGCAGGGGAAGGATACTGCAAAATCTCCATTCCCACCCCACTCCAGGGGAAGGATACTGCAAAACCTCCATTCCCACCCCACTCCTGGGGGAAGGAAATTGCAAAATTTCCATTCCCACCCCAGACAGAGGAGGTGTTTGCTGGTTCTCCGAACTACTCAAAATTTCCACTACCGATTTTCCTAAATACTCAAAATTTCCACTACCAGTTCTCCAGAACCTATCAGAACCTGCTGGATTTCACCCCTGACTCAGCTCCATTCAGTTGCCCAGACTCCACCCTGCAGGGGATTACGGGGTCGTTCAAAGAAGATGATGATTCAAGTATTAACCTGGTCCAGCTTAGTTTTCAAGACCATACAGATCTGAAGAGGTGTGGAGAAATTAGAATCTGCATTCTCTACTTTACACTGAAGTAAAGCCATAAATATTTTCTCTCTCCTTCCAGAAAAGCAACAGCTTTCAAAGTTATTGTCTTGAAACTTTGAAAGGTGTAATCTCCTTGGGTGTTTGAAGAGTAGTCCTTTGGATGTGGCATCACAATAAGAGTAGTCCTCCTCTAAAGGATGAAGCAAAACCTTCATGATCTTCAGCAGATGCAATTCTTGAGATCTATTTACTTTGTGGGAAAAAAACATGAATCCAATGAAATGTAAGTTTATCTATCCAGTACCTGTATTATATTCATTATTTTTTTTAAAAATGTGTGTTCAAAATGTATAAGTTTTCTGTTGTGCAAAAATTTGTACATTGCTGTATGGACAAATTCCCTCTATGCAGCATTTATTTATGGAATGGAATGGAATGGAATGGAATGGAATGGAATGGAATGGAATAGAATAGAATAGAATAGAATAGAATAGAATAGAATAGAATAGAATAGAATAGAATAGAATAGAATAGAATAGAATAGAATAGAATAGAATTCTTTATTGGCCAAGCGTGATTGGACACACAAGGAATTTGTCTTTGGTGCATAAGCTCTCGGTCTACTTAAAAGATATAAGTGGTATATTATTTATTTGTTTGCCTGTCTGTCTGTCTGTTTGTTTGTAATTGCAGATGCTTGCTGTTTCCCTGCAAATCTATAGAACACAATCAAATGATTGCATGCATTTTAATAAAATCATGACATTGGTAAACTTTGAACACAGTAGAAAAAGTACTCATTGAAATGTGTTTAAACATTAGTAGCTTGGGTTGGTAGTTAGGCTGTTGGTTTGAGCTCCGAGCTTGGCAGTTTGGTTGCAAAAGTATTCATATTTTGCTTTGAATACTAGCTTGGGTAGTGCAGAACAGATGAGCTTCCATTATACACACAGCAAAACCATCTTTCACTCTGCCATTTTCCCCTCCCAATTTCATAAGCAGCCCTAAGGACGCAGGCTCCATTGACTCGTGTTTGGAAGTAGGTAACAGTCACTAAACACAATAGAATTGCTCTTACTTTCCCCTAATGACAAATTCATTATGTTGCCTATGCTCTCCAATTAATGAAGTTAATGAGTTTTATTGCACAAAAGTTGCCTGCTCTTCCTAGCTAGCCTCAGCAATGCTTATTAATAAACCGACTAAGTGCTACAATGGCTTTTTCCTGGCTAGGATTTAAAAATAAAGGCAACGTTTATTGTCACAGAACAAAGCAATATGGCATTAACAGGATACCAACCCAATTCCACCAGAGGCGTCCAATGACTTCTATGCAACCCTCCCTTCTCTTTTTACCACCTCACAGTGCCCTATTTTCTTTTTCCTCCATGTAATATCTGACCACCACAAATTACTGTGGTCTACAATATCCTGGGCAGATGAACTGGAAATGCCCTTTAAAGCAAATGTACTAGACTTTTGGGAGCCCACAAACCACTGAAGATTGATTTATGCAACCATTATGATCCAGTTGAGTTAGGTCATATGAGAGTTGAACAGCATGGGAGTAAATTGTACCAGGATCTACAGATATTGCATTGCTTAAGAAAATTACGGCAGTTTATTAAGACAGGTAAAGAAATAACATATAAGCAGGGTTGCATTTACCACATTCATAATCCCCCCAATGAAGAGAAGTTTCTTAAATAATACATGCTCTGCTGCTTAGTTGCATGGATGAAAATGCTTTGAGACTTTTAATGGTGCAAAGTTCATCAACTTTGTGTGCGTGTGTGAGTGTGTGAGTGGGAAGGAGATTGTGATGGGAATTGTTGCCACTGTACAGTAGACTTGGAGAAAAAAAACCCAGATCACACTTCAGAATCAAATATGCAAATGGCTGAAATTTGTTTGTTGAAATGTGATTAAAAATACAGTATGTGTAAGTCGGTATTTTGAGCCTGGGAGCTGGGAATAATTAATCTTTTTTGTGATTTTTTTTTTTTTTTTGCAGCACAAACAGACGTGTTTAGTTTTCTAATTTTTATTCTCCAGAATATCATGAAAAGGAGAATTGCAAAAGACCAGAGCTGAACTCACCAAATACAAAGAACATGATTCACAGCTTCCTGGATACAGTGTGTTTTCTGTTGAATTGGCTTAGAATTCATAGTTTAATGAAAAGGAGGACTAGGGGAGACATGATAGCAGTGTTTCAATATCTCAGGGGCTGCCACAAAGAAGCGGGAGTCCAGCTATTCTCCAAAGCACCTGAGGTAGGACAAGAAGCAATGGATGGAAACTAATCAAGGAGAGAAGCAACTTAGAACTAAGGAGAAATTTCCTGACAGTGAGAACAATTAATCAGTGGAACAACTTGCCTCCAGAAGTTGTGAATGCTCCAACACTGGAAGTTTTTAAGAAGATGTTGGGTAACCATTTGTCTGAAGTCGTGTAGAGTTTCCTGACTAAGCAGGAGGTTGGACTAGAAGACCTCCAATGTCCCTTCCAACTCTGTTATTCCATTCTGTTCTGTTCTGTTCTGTTAATTCTGAACTAACACAACCCATTTTTTTCCATTTTGCATCTCGATATTAATATGTGCTCACTCATTTCTTTCCGTGTAAAACATCAAGTGGTTGTTATTATTTACCAAATATGACCATAGTTTCACTTATGTATCTTGAGACAGGTCCTGTCAATTACTTCCATGTGACACTGGAACTGGAACTAGCAGCACAATTTATTATTGTTTTGGGTGGGTGGGTAGAATAAAAGCAAGAGACAACTAAGTCTAAAGAGAGAAGAGGTCACTCCCATAGTTTCTCATGAAGGATATCTTAGAGTTCAATATCGCCACCTTTCTGTTTAACCTCTAGATGAAGCTACTTGGTCAAGAGATCCATTGTTCTGGATTCTGGTATTGCTGATGATATCCAACTCTACATCTCTATCTTGGACTGCGCAAATAAAGCTGTCAAGGTACCAGTCATAGAAGCTGTTTGGGTCTGGGGGGCAATGAATAATATGTGGGCACTCATTGATGAAACGTAATGACCTGCTCTAGCACTGTTTTATCCCTACATTGAAGAACAATCAAAATTAATTGGCTTAATGTAAGATGAGACTCCCTAGTGGAAATTTTTCTTCCAATCTGTGAATGGCCTAATGGCAGACTTAAATTTGTGATGTTATATTCTCCTCCCTCCCTCCCTCCGTCCCTTCTTCTGCCTTCTTCTTCTGTGTATAGATCAAACTTTAAACAGCTAGAATGAAGCCACCTTCTCAGAGGTCAGATCCTTCAGTCATATCCTCCTTTAAAACTATTCCTTGCTTGATGGTCTCCTTCCTCGATCTTTCAACTTGGTTTTAGAATAGAATAACAGAGTTGGAAAGGACCTTGGAGGTCTTCTAGTCCAACCCCCTGCCTAGGCAGGAAACCCTACACCGCTTCAAACAAATGGTTATCCAACATCTTCTTAAAAACTTGCAGTGTTGGAGTATTCACAATCTCTGGAAGCAAGTTGTTCCACTGATTAATTGTTCTAACTGTCAGGAAATTTAGTTCTAGATTGCTTCTCTCCTTGATTAGTTTCCATCCATTGCTTCTTGTCCTGCCCTCAGGTTCTTTGGAGAATAGCTTGACTCCCTCTTCTTTGTGGCAGCCCCTGAGATATTGAAACACTGCTATCATGTCTCCCCCAGTCCTTCTTTTCATTAAGGTAGACATATCCAGTTGCTGCAACTGTTCTTCATATGTTTTAGCCTCCAGTTCCCTAATCATCTTTGTTGCTCTTCTCTGCACTCTTTCTAGCATCTCACATCTTTTTTTACATTTTTTGTTTTGTTCTTGTGTACCCTCAAGAATACTTGTTCTTGCCATAAACCTGCTCCTAAATATGAGTTGGCAGACTTGGGACATATGTCCATTTGGAGGATGTCAATGATCATTCTCTTGCTTAGTTCTCTCGGCATCATCAGCTTCCATATTTGGAAAGTTACAGAGTGTCAAACCTGAAGTGAGCCTGGCTGAAGCCATCTTGGAGGGTCCAGGGTTGACACACATCAGTGGGAGGGGGGAAATAGTTGGGGTTTTGTAGCCAAAAACAATAAATTTTTCCTATGGGAATTTCCTACAGGAAATTCACACAGGTGGCTGGCCAGAGGAGGAGCCACTAACCAAGTGACCAGACCCGGATTTGACAGCAGGACCAGTGACTTAGGGGAAAAGGGAAAACTTTTACTTTTAATCATCTGAAAGCCATGTGAAAATTCAGAGTCGGCTTTCACCAGTTATACCAATATGATGTATCCAATAAACTGTTCTTTGGGGAACTCACCTGATTCTGAGTTTTATTTCCTATGGGTGCATTACTTGGAACGCTGACACAGTAGAATACCTTATGCCACCAGGCTTGAAATGTTGGGCTTAGACAACCTTAAACTACGCCGCCTATGATCTGACCTAAGCATGGTACACAAAATTGCCTGCTACAACGTCCTACCTGTCAACGACTATTTCAGCTTCAACCACAATAATACACGGGCAAACAATAGGTACAAACCCAATGTAAACCACTCCAAAATCGATTGCAAAAAATACGACTTCAGCAACAGAGTGGTCAATGCCTGGAATGCTCTACCTGACTCTGTTGTTACTTCCTCAAACCCTCACAGCTTCAACCTTAGACAGTCTACCGTGGACCTCACCCCATTCCTAAGAGGTCTGTAAGGGGACGTGCATAAGCGCACCAGTGTACCTACCGTCCCTGTCCTACTGTCCTCATTTATTTATTTATTTATTTTAATTTGATTTATATGCCGCCCTTCTCTGACGACTCAGGACGGCTTACAATGCGTTAAGCAATAGCCTTCATACTTTTGTATATTTATACAAAGTCAGCTTATTGCCCCCACAAACCGGGTCCTCAATTTACCTACTTTAGAAAGGATGGAAGGCTGAGTCAACCTTTGTACCCACTTCATGTGCTTATGTCCATGTTTATACTTATACCTGTTATCTTGTACATGATTGACAAACTCACTAACTAAATAAATAAATTTGTGATTCTGGCAAAATATTATCAAATCTACAACTCATCAGCATACATTTTATGGTTTACCAAAGAGTAGCAGTTGCAATCAAACAATACAATTGAATAATGAAGTATAAAATAAACAGCAGTTTTCTCTACACTTTCACATTGTTTTATACATTGAATCCTCTCCAGGAAGCACCAACCGTATTCTTCAGCACTAGGTTACATATCTTGCTCGGTTTTCTTCAAAAGTCAATATGAGTTGTTTGGCCTGAAATTTGAACATTAAGGGCAAATGACAGAGTGAGAGGTAAAACCAACGCTGAAATTAAGCACATTTTGTCTGTCCCTAACTAGAATAGATAATGAGATATAGAGACATTTATTGCCTATAAAGAACTCTGGAAGGAGCATAGTATTTAATTATTTACTTCACTGTTGATTAGAGAATGCAGAGTAGGACTTGTAATTGAGGCACTTAAGTCTTTATCCCTGGCATTGTATGACACAATGATTTGTGCTGCTAAAATATCCCAGATGGAAAAAAAGAAAGAAAGAAAGAATGGGTGTTCAAAACTGTTTTCTTTTAAATGGAAGCCATTTGAGGACTGGATGTGAATGTTCATCGTGAGAAATTTGCCGGGTATAATACTAATGCAATATCCTTTGTTCTGTGATCACAATTGTGGGTCTTTTTTTCCTCACCCAAACAGAGCAATTATATGTTAAGTTGTTTTTATTAATAAACACTGCCAACACTAACCAGCAGATACAAAATTGAAAAGAATACAACCTTGGTGGGAGAAAACTCATTAACTGCATTAATTGAAGAACATAGGCAAGATAATGAATTTGTCATTGGGGGGAGGAAGTCAGAACAATTCTATTGCATTTAGAGTGTTATCTACATATAAATTGTAGTCAATGAAAGTTGTATTTGGTCTGCCCAGCAATGAAACCTTGGAACGTCTGGAAGTCCATTTTCAAGCAAAACATGATTTACAAGAATATTTTACATTTTGAAGATGCTTCGCTCAGCCATACAGTAGTGGCCAAAATTGTGGAAACCTTTTGGGGAAAGTGTATTTTCTAAAACTAGCTAATAACACCCCCCCCTTTTTTTTTGGAGTAGTACCATAAAATTATATATCAATGGAAAGGTAGTTGAATCAAGAAAGTAATGCCATAACATTTACAAAGGATTTGCTATAAGAATAACAGTTATAGTATAAAGAAGAAAAAGTGAAACATGTAGAAAAAATGAGTTATACAAAAAGTATCACCATAGAAAAAATGAGATATACAAAAATTATCACCATGTCAGTTAATACTTACTTGGGTAATCTTTAGCATGAATTACGGCCTTACAACATCTTCCCATGGAGTGAACCAAGTCTTTTAGTTCTGCAGCTGTTCTAATGTGAAACCAAGATTTAATGATTGCTTCTATTCACTGGGTTTTATTTCTGGGTCGCTTCTGACTAACAAGTATCTTTAGTTGGCTCCATAGATTTTCATTTGGATTAAGGTCTGGGCTATTCCCAGGCCATTCCAGCAGTGGAATATGATTATTTTGAAACTGCAAAAAAAAAAAAAAAAAGAAAAAAAAAAGTGGTGTTATTAGCCATCAAACCTCAAAAATACACTTTTTCCAAAAGGTTTCCATAATTTTGGCCACTACTATATGTAGCTTTATTTAATCCTGCTAATGAAGATGCACTTTTTTTCCAATATACATGGTTTAAATTTAACGCCACTGATTTCTATGACAATTCTCTGGGTTTAGATTGAAATATACCTTTGCTTCTTAAGAAAAAATTGGGATGTGAAAAAGAAGGGAAGGGAAAAGAAGGGATGGAAGGGAAGGGAAGGGAAGGGAAGGGAAGGGAAGGGATGGGGAGGGGAGGGGAGGGGAGGGGAGGGGAGGGGAGGGGAGGAGGAGAGGAGAGGAGAGGAGAGGAGAGGAGAGGAGAGGAGAAGAGAAGAGAAGAGAAGAGAAGAGAAGAGAAGAGAAGAGAAGAGAAGAGAAGAGAAGAGAAGAGAAGAGAAGAGAAGAGAAGAGAAGAGAAGAGAAGAGAAGAGAAGAGAAGAGAAGAGAAGAGAAGAGAAGAGAAAGGAAGGGGAATGAAGGAAAGGAGGGGAGGGGAGAAGAAAGAAGAGAGGGAGGGAAGGAGGGAGGGAGGAAAGAAAAGAAAGAGAACAGGAGAGAACAGGAGAGGAGAGGAGAGGAGAGGAGAGGAGAGGAGAGGAGAGGAGAGGAGAGAAGGAAGGGGAGGAAAGGAAAGGAAAGGAAAGGAAAGGAAAGGAAAGGAAAGGAAAGGAAAGGAAAGGAAAGGAAAGGAAAGGAAAGATAAAAGACTGGGTTAGTTAAAGAAAATTGTGTTGGTATGAAATGTACACCAAGTGAGCTCCTAACAACAATGAAATGGATGGATGTTTCAGTGATGTTTTACTGAAGGAGAAAATAAGACATGAAAACTCAATTAGGGTCATAGGACTGGTATTTTCCCTTCCTCCCTTCCTGAAGGTTTTGGAAGAGCTGGTGTACAGCTTCCAAAAGCATGAGGTCTCTTTATCCTTAAAAAGCACAAAAGCAAATTATGTGAAGGGTAATAGACAGAAAATGGAACAGGGATACAGGGAAGGAGAGATTCTATCCATTTAAGGACATAGCCTACATCACATTTCCTTCTAAGAGATTAGTGATTGCACCAACGTTGATGACACAGCACGTTCAACTTGCATCAAACCTGAACAAATCCATGTGGGAAACAAATCCTCTTTCAAAGAACGGTTTGATGCCACAGCAAGAGAAACTCCATATCAGCCTTTTGTTGAAAATGTAAGGTGCAATATAAATCTAATAAATATGTAAATGGCACAGCGTGTGATCCTTCTCAAGTCTAGGCAGAAAACATAGAGCAGAGCAGTAGTGGATTTATCACTCATGTAATAATGTAGTAATTGCAGGGGAGGAGAAAGGAAGTGATGCAAAGACAATGTCAGGATTCCAAGTAACACCCCCAACGAAAGCGAAGTAACACGTTGAAAGCCTCTTTCAAGTCCCTGGATATCAACAGCACTTCCTGGAAAACCCTGGCACAAATTCAATCGGCATGGTGCACAGTGATCAGGGGTGGGTTCTACTTACCTTTACTACCAGTTCATAATGGGATCGCAATTGTGCCTTCTGCGCATGCACAGATTACTGATGACGACATCCGGGGTGGTGGGTGGGGCTTCCCACCGGTTTTACTACTGGTTCTTACGAACCGATCTGAACCGGGGGCAACCCACCACTGACACTGATCCACCAAGGCTGCCAGACATATGAGGCAGAGGTGGGTTTCAGCAGGTTCTGACCAGTTCTGGAGAACCGGTAGCGGAAATTTTGAGTAGTTCGGAGAACTGGTAGTAAAAATTCTGACTGGACCCGCCCCCATCTATTCTCTGCCTCCCAAGTCCCAGATGATTGGGAGGAAATGGGGATTTTGCATTATCCTTCCCCTGCTATGCCCACCAAGCCAAGCCACGCCAACCAAACCATGCCATGCCCACCAAGCCATGCCATGCCCACCAGGCCACACCCACAGAACCGGTAGTAAAAACATTTGAAACCCACCATTGATCTGAGGACAGAAGAACAACCATAGCACAAGAGAAGCGAGCACTCCACAGAGCCAGAGCTGCAAATGCTGCAACAATGGTGCCCACATGTCTGCCTGACATGTGGCAGAACATTTCATGCCTGTATAGGCCTTATCAGCCACCTGCGGACACATCAGAGACAGCCCACAAGCTGTTAGATGTCAAGGTCCTCTTCGAACATGATGGACGAACATCATCATCATCAGCAATGTGGTAGAAAGATGCAGAATAAAACAACAGTTGAAAGACTCACACATTATAATAAATCATAATATCACAGTATAAAATAAGGAGACTTTAAACTGAAGGACATGTAACAGAATCATAACCCTTATTCATTTATGCTGACCGGAAAGGATTTATTTATTTTAAATCAACGTCATTGGGACCCATTAAAAAAAAAAGAAGCATTTTCAAGTGGTCAAATTCCTTTATTTTTTTTAATCTTTATTAAATTTCAAAATCAAACATTAAAATGCAAAGTAACATAAAAGGGAAAAAGGAATAATGGAATAAGTTAAAAAGTGACTAAAATACATTGAACAAATATATAACAAATTGTGACCTCCGATATTTTTCAGCGGAGACACAATAAAAATACAACAAGCTCTTTCTAAGCTTAAATGAATGATAAAAGGTAAAGATATCCCTGTGGGTTTTACTCCACTAGTTGTAGCTAACCTTAGATGGCAATGCTCATTTCTGTTTCTTTAAGCCATTGAGCCAGTGCTGTCTGAAGATGTTTCTGTGTTTCATATGGCCAACATGACATCACAATGCAGCGTAAAGTGTACAGTGAAACAAGGGATGCTGTTACCTTCCCACCGAAATGGTACCTATTTATCTACTTGCATTTACATGCTTTTGAACTGATAGGTTGGAAGAAGCTGAGGCAAGTGATGGGAGCTCATTCTGTCATGTGGTGGTAGGACTCAAACTGCCAGAGCACAGACCTTCTCCAGCATCTTTTGAGCTACTGAGCCACCGGACTTCCTAAATAAATAATACCACTGTTTAAATTACCATAAGCTACAAAATTCTCAGCATTCTAAAAAAATATTCTTTTCTTAATTTTAATCTAAAGAAGTATCTTTTTTTCTAATCTTATCTAAGGTAAAGTATATTGTCAAATATATGCTGGTGAACAGATTCCAAGAGTAATCCTGGTGAGAATTTGTTCTAGAACTCTCCAGAATTAGAAGTGAAAAAGGGACTTTAGTGAAGTGGTTGTTTTCATCTCCACAGTAGCTACCAACCTTGATCCTATAAGCAGACGATACGATACGATAATTTTATTTCTAGACCAGACAGTTACAAGATATTGCAAATATGCTATCTATACTATGATATTCAATATGCCCTGACTATTAAGTCTGTAGGGACATGGTGGCTCAGTGGCTAAGACTCTGAGCTTGCTAATCGAAAGGTCGGCAATTCAGCGGTTCGAATCCCTAGTGCTGCATAACGGGGTGAGCTCCTGTTGTTTGTCCCAGCTTCTGCCAACCTAGCAGTTCGAAAGCACGTAAAAAATGCAAGTAGAAAAATAGGGACCACCTTTGGTGGGAAGGTAACAGTGTTCTGTGCGCCTTTGGCATTTAATCATGCCGGCCACATGACCACGGAGTTGTCTTTGGACAGAGCTGGCTCTTCGGCTTTGAAACAGAGATGAGCACTACCCCCTAGAGTCAGGAATGACTAGCACATATGTCTGAGGGGAACCTTTACCTTTATTAACTCTGTGAGCGATGGAGTCTTTTACAATGTGAATACTCCTTGTTGAAGTTTCCAGCTGCTCTGTCCTTTATTTGATTCCGTCCAATTTGCAGCCATGTTGATATGGGTTGTCAGCAAGCTTCAAATCATTTTCTTTCAACAAAGGTTCACTAAACAGGACTTCGGAAGCAAAACAAGCATTTTAAAAATGGGCTTTTTATGTTAGGTTTGTAACATAATTTGCCAGGTGTTTCCCTCCCTTTTTGTCAATAGATGAAAACATTATTTACGGTTCAAGAACAAATGCAATAAAAGAATGGCATACAATACAATAACTACCAGCAGTTTAATATTTTTTTAAAAAAATTCTGAGAAAATATTATTTTCACCATTATGAATATTATTTTCGAACCTGAACTATGTTTTTTCTTTAAATTTGATTTATATGCTGCCCTTCTTCAGAGACTCAGGGTGGCTTACAATGCGTTAAGTAATAGCCTTCATACTTTTGTATATTTATACAAAGTCCGCTTATTGCCCCCACAAACTGGGTCCTCAATTTACCTACCTTAGAAAGGATGGAAAGCTGAGTCAACCTTGAGCCTGGTGAGATTCAAACTTACAGTAATTGCAGACAGCTAGTGTTAATCACAATGTTTTTAGTCTGCTGAACTACCAGGCTCCGTGTTACTAATATGATTGTGTCTCTCTGTACGTTCCCTTCTTCTGATGATTCATTTTAATGCAATAAAATAACAATTAAAAAAATGATAAGCAATGTGTGGGACGATAGGATGGTTTATAATTAAAAATCTGCAGTTCTCTGAAATTTTTGTTGATTTTTTTTTCTGTTCTTACGAACACAGTTTTCTTACAGAACTGATTGGCTTTTAATTTTTCTTCTGTAAAAGGGCAGAAGGCATTATAAATATTACAGAACTTAGATTCCCGTAGATTCCCTTTGCTTCCCCTAGGACAAGGGTCTGCAATCTTAAACACTCAAAGAGCCATTTGGTCCCATTCCCCATAGAAAAGAAAACACTGGGAGCCACAAAACCTGGGTGGGCATGGCAAACTCGATGTCACTCACTCCCACCCAATCACATGACCCCCCCCCCCCCCAACCACACCTACCCAGGTTTTGTGGCTCCTGGTGTTTTCTTTTCTGTGGGAAATGGGTATCTTTCTCTCTTTCTCTCTGTCTCTCTCTCTCTCTCTGTCTCTCTCTCTCCCCCCCCCTCTCTCTCTCTTTTTCTTTCTCTCTCTCTCTCTCTCTCTGCACTCCAGCCCAGCATCACATGTCAAGGGGTGGGGCCAGCCAATGGTGGAAATCACCCTACAGGGAGCCACAGCAGAGGGATAAAGGAGCCGCATGCAGCTCCAGAGCCACAGGTTGCTGACCCCTGCCCTAGGAACACCATAAAAGCAGCTGAAACAGAACAATTGCTGTATAAATAACTTAGTTTGCAACAGAGGCAAATTATCACATAGATGATTAACAAGCAACTTTATCATTCAGAGCATGAAAGGGATAATTTGCAAGGTATAAAGGTACTAATAGATGCCATGTACTATATATGGGAATTTGTCTAGGGTAGAAAACAAAGATTTCACTTGCTTAATTCTTGAATGGGAGACTGTAGACTTGGCTGGGAAGCTGAAATTACAGACCAGGAGAAAGCAATGGAAAGTCACTTTTATTTTGCTCCCAGGATTTTCCATGAATATCCCTGTGAAACCACTAACTGAAGCTTGGGTCAGCAGAAACTTTTCTTATTTTAGAAGAATTAAGGGAAACTTGGGACCTATTCTGCTCTCATTCTTAACAGCTTTTAAAAACGGCTTGCTGTTCTTGCTGCTTCTGTTTCCTCTTTTCTCACTGTATCTTTTAATCTTCCTTCCTTCCTTCCTTCTTTCCTTCCTTCCTTCTTCCCTCCCTCCCTCCCTCCTTCCTTCCTTCCTTCCTTCCTTCCTTCCTTCCTTCCTTCCTTCCTTCTTTCCTCCCTCCCTCCCTCCCTCCCTCCCTCCCTCCCTCCCTCCTTCCTTCCTTCCTTCCTTCTTCCTTCCTTCCTTCCTTCCTTCCTTCCTTCCTTCTCCTTTTTCCTCATCCTTTCTAGGACTTTTATATCATTGTCTCCTGGCTGATGACTCTAGATACATTTTCTGTACTTTGGCTTCTGGCTCATCTCATCTTTTCAACCAAGAATCTTGGGTAGACTGGTTAATGGAAAGAAGGCATGCCAAATGGGTACATTAGGGAGAAATTGCACATATTAGAAGTCCTTTATATCAGAGAATATTTCTTGTTCTGTTTCCTTCCCCCAAATTCTCAAAGTAGGAAAAGCATTCACAAAATTTATGTGGCAATCAGGCAAAAGTATAAACATGTTTGAATTAAGAAAAAGAAAAAGAAAGAAACTCTATATCTTTGCAACTGTGGTGGCAATGTAAATAGAAATAGAGGGGGGAGGGACAGAGAGAGGAGAAAAGAAAGAGAAGGGAAGGGAAGAGAAAAGAAGGGAAGGGAAGAAAAGGGGAATGAAGGTAAGAGGAGGGGAAGGGAGAGGAGGGAAAGGAAGGGAAGAGGAAGAAAGAAAGGGAGAGACGAAAGAGAAAAGAAAGGGAAGGGAAGGGAAGGGAAGGGAAGGGAAGGGAAGGGAAGAGAAGAGAAGAGAAGAGAAGAGAAGAGAAGAGAAGAGAAGAGAAGAGAAGAGAAGAGAAGAGAAGAGAAGAGAAGAGAAGAGAAGAGAAGAGAAGAGAAGAGAAGAGAAGAGAAGAGAAGAGAAATGAAGGAAAGGAGGGGAGGGGAGAAGAAGGGAGGGAGGGAGGGAGGAAAGAGAAAAGAAAGAGAAGAGGAGAGGAGAGGAGAGAAGGAAGGGAAGGAAAGGGGAGGGAAGGGGAGGGAAGAGGAAGGAAGGAAAGGAAAGGAGAGGAGAGGAGGGGAGGGGAGGGGAGGGGAGGGGAGAGGAGAGGAGAGGAAAGGAAAGGAAAGGAAAGGAAAGGAAAGGAAAGGAAAGGAAAGGAAAGGAAAGGAAAGGAAAGGAAAGGAGGAGAAAATACAAACAAGTCAAAAATCACTCAAAACTGGGAAGACGAGAAGCCAACAATTAGTAATCACCCATTCGTTTACCTCAGTTTAATCAATCTTGCTAGCATTTGATAGGAATCAAATCAGTTCTTTTAAATTCTCATGAAACCTGATTTGGCTATTTTAAGCATTAGCACAAATAACCTGAACAATTGGATGGCAATTAAGTCTTGCAATAATGCTCTTTACTTTGGAGTTTGCCTCTGCCACATTCCAGGGAAATAGTAGAGCTTGTTAAGTATTGTATTCTTTTTATTTATGCATTCGTTGCATTTACAGTATATGCTGCCTGATTCCCAGTGACTAGTCTGGGAGCGGTTTTTGTTGGTTTTGTTCTTGTTGTTACCCATCTGCAAACTTGAACGTTTTCCCAAGGTTACTAAAACATCCTTCTCAGTATTGGGAAACTGCAGCCTAAATTCGCTTTCGGCCACAAAAGGAAAAGAAAAGAAGAAAAGAACACATTTCAAAGCTACGCGGCAAATAATCCGCAACTCATTTATTTTAGCTTAAACTTTGGAAGCACAAAACCAAATGTATTTTATTTAACCACTTGTCAAGGACTTCACACTAAGACAATCGGGTCCTTGTGACAAATATTTACTCAGGAAATGGTCTTCAGAAGGGCTTGAAGTGATTATTCCCTCGTTCCCCAAGACAATGATAGGCAAGGCAGCAAACAGTTGTGCCTTTCTCAGTCCTGACGTTTAAAATCTCCTCACAAATCTTCGGACTCCGGTATCTTGTCGTTGAGTTAGCTTGTCACAGAGAAGATGAATCAGGAAGTTGCCCTTTTGACTGGGTGAGTAAAATAGGCAAAATTAATCAAACGTGGTTTGTTTTCTGTCTGATACTTGAGCGACCCTTTAAAAGGATGCAGATTACCAGATGTCTGCAAGCAATATAAATCCTTCCATTCCCCACTATCCTGTCAGAGCTGAAAAAGCTTCTTGGATGAGAAGTGAAATTTCTTCAAAAACAAAACAAAAAACAAAACAAGACAAGACAAGACAAGACAAAACAACAAAACAAAACAAAACAAAACAAAACAAAACAAAACAAAACAAAACAAAACAAAACAAAACAAAACAAAACAAAACAAAACAAAACAAAACAAAACAAAACAAAACAAAACAAAACAAAACAAAACAAAACAAAACAAAACAAAACAAAACAAAACAAAACAAAACAAAACAAAACACAGTTTAGTTGCCTCCTGAAAAAGCACTGTTGGGACAACCATGACCTGAATGCCTGAGGATGCCTACAGATGTTACTTGAGGTGTGTTACGAGTTCAGCTACAAAACATTGAGGAATTGTGGGCACAATTTGACAAGCAATGACCAGTGAAGAATTTGGTTGAAATTTCAATGAGGGCTCCAGAAAATCTTTACTGAGTATTAGCCAACTGAACAAATAGTCCTTTATAGTGGACCAACCTTTCTCATCTCTATCCAACTATATTCTGATGCATCTTTCTCCTAACTTTCGCTCCTCCTTTTTCCTGAAATGAAAATACAACCAAGTTGAGTGAGGAAGGTTTGAAGAAATACAGTGAAGCTACAGAAAGATGCAGAAATTTCCCTTAATTTCTTTAGTCGTGGGATATATATTTTTCTCATGAATAAAGGCAAATATACCTGACCAGGATAATGTTGCAAGATCCAATTTGAATCCGTCACAGGGATTGCCCATTGACAAATTCTGGTAGAGAAAAGTTCCATGGGGATGGGCTCTAACACAACTCCAAAAATTTAATACCTCTGTTGTTGTTGTTAGTTGCAAAGTTGTGTCTGACCCACTGCGACCCCATGGAGAATGTTCCTCCAGACCTTCCTGTCCTCTACCATCCAAGGGAGTCCGTTTAAGCTCAGGCCTCCTGTTTTAGTGACTCCATCCAGCCACCTCATTCTCTGTTGTCCCCTTCTTTATCTATCTTTATCTTTATCTTTATCTTTATCTTTATCTTTATCTTTATCTTTATCTTTATCTTTATCTTTATCTTTATCTTTATCTTTATCTTTATCTTTATCTTTATCTTTTATTAGATTTATATACCACCCTTCTCCTTACGGACTCAGGGCGGTGAACAGCCAGAAGTAAAAACAATTGTACAGAAAAGTTAAAATAATTTTAAAAGTAACTAAATAAAGTTTAGTTCTTCTTTTGCCCTCAATATTTTCCAACATTAGGCTCTTCTCCAGTGAGTCCTTCCTTCTCATTAGGTGGCCAAAGTATTTGAGTTTCATCTTCAGGATCTGGCCTTCTAAAGAGCAGTCAGGGTTGATCTCCTCTAGGACTGACCGGTTTGATCACCTTGCAGTCCAAGGGACTTGCAGGAGTCTTCTCCAGCACCATTAGTACCTCTATTACTGAACAGCTTCCTGTTCTGATTTTGTTAAAAAGAATTCCAAGTCAATTTAAATATAAAGAAAGTTTATGGTGATTAGACCTGGAGATTAAAACATATGAAGAATGGCTGTAGAATTTGGGTTTGGCTAGTCTAAAGAAAAGAAGAATTAGGGGCGACATGATAGCAGTATTCCAGTATTTGAGGGACTGCCACAAAGAAGAGAGGGTCAAATTATTCTCCAAAGCACCAGAAGGCAGGACAAGAAACAATGGTTGGAAACTAATAAAAGAGAGAAACAACCTGGAATTAAGGAGAAATTCCTAACAGTGTGGACAATTAACCAGTGGAACAGCCTTTTAAATGTTAGTTTGTATTTTGATGTTGGTTTATGAAATGTAGCAAAGATATTGTTTTTTTTTTAAAAAAAGACAAAAACAAGATGTAACACTAAATAGAGGAAGCAGAGAACATATCATCATTTCTTAAACGTATCGTCCCCTTGGGCTGATGAGCAATTACCACTGAACTGGGATCTCCACCAGGTTCTGGTGAAAAGATTACAATTTTAAAACAGTTTGGGATTTGTAGGGGACCATGCTCTTAATTTCGGGATCTTAAAAGTTATCCGTCTGATATATACCGTATTTTTCGGAGTATAAGATGCACCGGAGGATAAAACGCATCTTAGTTTTTTGGGGAGGAAAATAAGAACAAAACTGCTTGGCAGGTGGATCGGCTTCCCGGAATACCCCCCAATCAGCTGTTCCCAGCTGATTGGGGTGAATTTTAGCAACAGGTTCCTTGGTTGTGAGCTCTGTGCCTTGCTTTTTTTTGCCTTTTTTTCTGCCTCTGAAACATCTGAAACTCCATTTCAGGAAAAAAAACAAAAACCTTTTTTCCTGCCTCTGAAAGCCTCTGAAACAGCTTCAGGAAAAAAAGCCTCTGAAAGCTCTGCTTGGGGGCTTTTTTTTCCTGAAGCTTTGTTTCTGATGCTTTTTTCAGTTTCTGAAACCTCCGTTTGAGAAGCGGGGCTGCATTTGGAGTATAAAACGCACCCAGATTTTCACCCTCTTTTTTTTGGGGGGGGGGGGAAGGTGCATCTTATACTCCAAAAAATACGGGTATATACAGCAAACACCTTTGCATCTCTGGATCGCTTCACAAAATGGAGTCAAATTTATTTTAAAAAATCTTGAAACAGGGTCCTTCTGTTTTTCACATTGATTGGCAAATCTGATTCAGGAACGCCATTTGAATCCCCATCAAATCTTCTGCTGAATCTTTGCAAAACTGTAGCTTTCTCTCTTGGCCTGCTTGTCGGCACCTGGGTGTACTTTTACTCTAGGAAAAAAAGAAAATAAATGGCAGCTATGCATTACATCCTAAGACAAAATGTATTTGATTAAACGCGCAGGGAAAGTAAACCGATTCCCTTCTCAGCCACCTGCATCTTACTCCACTCAGTCAGCGCCTACCCACAGTCTGTCCCTTAATTAGATTTGAAATGTTCAAGGCAATCAGTTTGGCTGGAGTTCTCCCCGAAGTTAGTGAATGTAAAACAATTACTTCTCTTTGTCACTGCCAGCATGCTGCTCTAGCTTTTCAGGGTCCCCTGATAGCTAATTGTTAAATTGTGCATGAAGGAAGCAAGCCATTCTATGGCTTGTGTTTCAGATGTCTACTTGAATAAGTTACACGCTGTGTACATTAGGCTTTAGCCTAAACAGATGGAACACACCCTTGCTATATTCTGATCCCATCACTGCCATCATCCCCATGAGCAGTGTGGAACATAAAATTCAGTGAAAATTCAGACATTATATTTATTTGGCGGGCATCTCCACTTTCTGGCTCCTAGATAAATCGTTGAATAATTTCCTTGATCTGATGAAATGGTCGGATGCAGTTTTGGCGATGAATATTGACTGTGGTGGCTGCTACCTCTTCTCATAACTATCCCATAACTGTCTTCTGAGTCTCTTCAGCTCTCTGGATAATCTTTTGCTGAAAATTGTCCTCTGGTTTGTGAAACAATTGTATTTCTCTCTTCAGCTAGGTGGCAATATCTATTCAACCTCGGTTCATCCCGACAAGATAAACAGCCTCAGGTGTTTGAAAAAAGTAAGTCAGGTAGGGAAAGGAGAACATAAAGGAAACAAAGAATTTGATAAAGTCATCCAGGTATAAAGCAATGATAAATATCTTCTGAATTAATTAATTAATTAATTAATTCCTTCATTCATTCATTAATTCATTCAGTGGTGCGGTGACCTAAAGGTAGAGCTTTCGTCTCACAATCAGGAGATTGTGAGTTCGATCCTGGGTAGAGGTAGATATTTCTCTCTCTGAGCATAATGAGAATATATCTGCTGAACAAAACTCTGCATTGGTGACAGGAAGGGCATCTGGCCAGTAAACAATCAACTTCATTCAGTTGCCCAAATTCTACCCCGGGAGGGATTATGGGCCCATTAAAAGAAGATGATGATTCATTCATTCATTCATTCATTCATTCATTCATTCATTCATTCATTCATTCATTCATTCATTCATTCATTCATTCACCATTCAATATACTCCTGGCTTAAACTAACTTCAGCAGTTCACAAGCATAAAATCAGCACAATGCATTTACCAGGATTTGAACTTGGCTGAAAGGAATTTACTCCCACCTCCAATTTATGTATAAAAGAGGCTATCGTTTTCCTACCTCATTCTCCAAAGTGGTATCTCAATTTCATTTGGCGATGGTTTGCATTTCTGGTTTATTATTTTTTGTGTGTGTGGTACCAGTTCTGTGGTTTTACTTATTTATGCTCTCTTCATCACACTGTAGCCTCTTTGGTGACCATGATTCCTTGATCCATAGAAGGATTTGATCAGTTAATGAGATTTATAAACTGGGTCTCTCCACAAAGCTCCCATAAACTTTCTTTAACTGCAAGGAGCCAAAGACACAGCAAAGTAATGAGAAATGTATAGTTTTTTTAATTGAGTGGACAGTCATACTAACCCCCTCCCCCACTGGACCCATAATCTTTACATAAGGTTAAAAAGTTGAATGTCATTTATTTATTTTATTTGGCTTATATGCCGCCCTATCTCCCAATGGACTCAGGGCGGCTCACAATAATAAAATGCACAAGCCACAATAAAAGTTAAATCTAAAAACCTAATAAAATTTAAAATTTAACCCTAAAAAACCCATCAGTCCAGGTCGAAGAACTTAAATAGCCAAGTTTTTAATTCGCTGCGGAAGGTGCGAAGGTCAGGCACCAACTGGAGTTCCAAGGGGAGTTGATTCCAGAGGGTAGGCACTCCTACAGAGAAGGCTCTACCCCTGGGGGCTGCCAGCCAACACTGTCTAGCCGATGGCACCCTGAGCAGACCTGTTGCTGGCTGTAGACCACCTGTAGCCAGCAACAACATCCCATCGTGGACCGGGCGATGGGATGTCGTTGCTGGCTGCAGGTGGTCCACCAAATATCCTGGGCCTAAGCCATGTACATTCATGTAAATGTCACTTTTTCCTCCCTTAAAAAAATAAAGAATAGTTGGTTTCCCATGCAAGTGAGTTTTATTTTTGTTTTTAAGGCACAGAATAAATTTTCAGCCTAACGCCAGCTTGGAAGCTGTGTTAGCTTCTCTTCTGGGATAAAGATTCTCAGCATCTTGGAGGAAAATAAGCATGAGGTGATTGGGGAGAACACAGTGTTACATCTTGCGCAGAATAAGGCAACACGTTAATAAGTGCAATTCTGAACGCAGCTCTTTTAAGAGATGTGGGCTTATAGTGCTTGTTCCTAGGCTGAAGAACTTAAACCGAGAAAGCTAACCGAGCAGGAAGATGTGATGCTAAATCGGTGCGCTATTTTATTACCTTCTTTCAAATCTATTTCTGTGCATTTCATACCGGGAGCATTGAAATGCAAAATTCCTCCGTGGGGAACTTGTGCCATCTCTCGTTCTGAGTGATGTTTGAAATGGCCCTGAAAGACACTTTGGCTGATGATCCAATTGTGGAGCCAGAGAAAGGGGTGTGACCTCTCCCAGGACATCATTGTCTTCCCAGGAATGGAGCCAAGTTTAAGAGGGGGCTGTGTCATGATAAATCAATAACCTACTCACCAATGTTATAGGATACACAAATCCTTATGAATGCTGCTATTATCTGTGCCACAGCTATATTAACTTTCTAGGAATGTCATCAAAGTAGTGCACAAGAGAATGAGCCTGGATAGCTCTGCAGACTAAGCACCCTAATTAACATCCAGCTGTCTGCAATTATTCCATGTTCGAATCTCACCAGGCTCAACGTTGACTCAGCTTTCCATCCTTTCTAAGGTAGGTAAATTGAGGACCCAGTTTGTGGGGGCAATAAGCTGACTTTGTATAAATATACAAAAGTATGAAGGCTATTGCTTAACACATTGTAAGCCTCCCTGAGTCTTCGGAGAAGGGCAGCATATAAATTAAATTTAAAAAGTATATGAGAACATACCATAGATGAAAATGAGGAACACAAATCATATGAAAACAGTATTACAATAGGGAGCATGTGACTCATGAGGTTGGAATGCTGGACTGACAATCGGCAGTCTTGTGTTCAAGACCCTTTGCTCCCACGATGGGGATGGAGTAAACTCCAGTCATATGCTACAGCTCCTGCTGACCCAGCAGTTTGAAAGCAGGTAACCATGAGTAGATAAATGGGTATCATTTAGTAGGCACCTTCATGAGGACACAAAAAGAGCCCCCAACTGGGCATCCCCCAGGCAAAAATGATGTCACCAGCAAATCCTTTAACTACAGAAGCACTTTGGTGTTTCTGACATGGAAGTATTAGTATTAGCATTACAATCACTAAAACTTGATTTTGGTGGGACTATTTTATGGTGACTAAACTCTATTTTAGTAGGATAATGTTGCCGGTGTTATCAGCCTGATTGACTATGTACCATCAAGTCATTGTTGCCTCGTAGTAACTATATCAATAGATTTTCCTCTGATAATCTGTTCCTAACCTGGTCCTTCAGGTTATCAATTGTAACTGAGTCCATCTACTTTTTTTTCCAGTCAACTTCTTTCCTTTCCTTCCCTCTTTCCCAGCATTCAAGTTTCTTCAGAGAGTTAGGACTTTCCATTATGTGTCCAAACTAGCATAACTTAAAGCTGGTTGTGTGTACCTTGAGTGAGAACTTGAGTTGATGTGTTTGATGATCCACTTGTTTCTCTTCTTAGCAGTACATGGTATTCTCAGGAACCAAGTTCAAAAGCATCTTCTATGGCGCGGGTCTCCAACCTTGGGAATTTTAAGACTTATGGACTTCAAATTGTGGTGATGCAATGGTTAGAATGCAGTACTGCAGGCTACTTTTGCTGCCTGCCAGCTGCCTGCAGTTCAGCAGTTCAATTCTCAGCGACTCAAAGTTGACTCAGCCTTCCATCCTTCTGAGGTTGGTAAAATGAGGACCCAGATTGTTGGGGGTAATGTGCCAACTCTGTAAATTACTTAGAGAGGGCTGTAAACCACTGTGAAGTGGTATATAAGTCTAATTGCTATTGCTATTGCCAAACTCCCAAATTTCTGGAGGTTGAAGTCCACAAGTCTTAAAATTCCCAAGGTTGGAGACCCCTCTTCTATTGGGTTCCTATCCTACTTCTTCCAAGTCCAGGTTCTCAGTCTACCACAACCAATCCACAAATTAACCCCCAAATATAAAACCAGAATAAACCAATCTCCTTTCTTTTTTCTGTCCCCAACGAGGACAGAAAGCAAAGTATAGTTTCTAAGAGATTTCTCTCTCCATATCAAAACTCCATATCAAATCTTCACTTTGCAAATTCTTCTACTGAGAAAAGGCATCTTAGAGTCTAGCACCTTCTAATGAGGGCAGGGTTTGTTTCATTAGCCATCTACCTTGTTTAAATGTGAACATCAAATTGTCCCTTATGAATAAATTTGTTTCAGTAAATTTATATCCTGCTGATTCATTGCTCCAAACAGTTAAGATAATAAGGCAAGTTAATTTAAGCAAAAACCGTGGCATAATTTATTTTTTAACCTTGGATTTGGCATTTATTCTCTCAGCCTTCTCTCGCTGTTAGTGATATGTTTAATAATACCTGTGATTCAAATACATTAATATCTTATTGATGGCCTCACTTTTGTTTTTGTTTTTTTTTTCTCTTATGAATACAATGCATATATCTTTAACTTTCTTTTGGGGAATAGAGGTGACTGATTAATGAGAACAATTGAGATAAATTAAATGGAAGAGATTAGTAAAGTCAATGCTTTTCCAAGTTAGAGAAATTAAGTGTTGACGGACTTGCAACTCAGTGTAACCTTTACTAGAAATCAAAAGGTTTTTTTTTTTAATTTAATTTATATGCCGTCCTCTGGAGACTCAGGGCGGCTTACAATGCGTTAAGCAATAGCCTTCATACTTTTGTATATACCTGCTTAGTAGGGCTTTCACCCCCCCCCCAAGAGGTGTTCTTTTCTATACAAAGTCATCTGATTGCCCCCACAATCTGGGTCCTCATTTTACCTAGGATAATAATAATAATAATAATAATAATAATAATAATAATAATAATAATAATAATAATAATAATAATAATAATAAAAATATTATTAATAATTATTATTAATAATTATTATATTAATATAATATATTATATTATTATTATTATTATTATAACAATAATAATATATTATTAATATATTGTATTAATAATTATTATAATAATAATTAAATAATTATTATTAATAATAAATTAATATACAATTAATTGATATCGCTGTACCAGGAGACGCCAGAGTCAAAGAAACTTAACTGGAAAAAAATCACCAAATATCATGACCTGGCCATCAAAACTATGTGATTATGGATGAAACATGTAACAATGATACCCACTGTCATCGGAGCACGTGGTACCATGTCCAAGAATTTTACAAAATACATCAAGAAATCGCAGCCTCCTGCTATAACACCAGCAGAGCTGTGCTGCTCAGAACAACGTACATTTTAAGAAGATACTTGGTTTATACCTATGATGCTGGCGGCAAGCCATATCAACCATCAGAGCGAGTCAATGATATTTGTGATACATTTTTAAAAGTTCAGTTGACTGAGTTTCACGTTTAATGAATAAAAGATAATAACAACAACAACAACAACAACAACAACAACAACAACAACAATAATAATAATAATAATAATAATAATAATAATAATAACCGGGTTGCTAAGATCATTCACTGGAAATTGTGCCAGAAGTTTGGATTTGAGTACAGCAAAAACCACTGGGAACATCAGGTTGAGAAAGTTCTAGAGAATGAGAAACTCAAGATCTTGTGGGACTTTAGGATTCAGACTGACAGGCACTTGGTCCACAACACACCTTACATAATGGTAGTTGAAAAGAAAAAAGTATGGTTCATTGACATTGCAATACCTGGTGATGCACGGATTGAAGATAAGCAGCAAGAAAAAATCACAAAGTACCGGGACTTGCAAATCGAAGTTGAGCGACTATGGAAAAAGAAATCATGTGTTGTTCCGATTGTAATTGGAGCCTTTGGAGCAATACCCAAAGGGCTACCCCGCTATTTAGAAATTCTAAATTTACCGGACTTGAACATTTTGACTCTGCAAAAAACCACCTTACTCGGAACAGCTTACATCCTCCGACGATATCTTAACAGCTCCTAGGTCCTTGGTTGGGACTCGAGCTGCTGAGCTATTAACCAGCCTCAAAGACTGTGAATCTCACTACAGATTAACTAATAATAATAATAATAATAATAATAATACTGGGAACACCAAATTGACAACATTCTTGAAAATGAATAGGTCAAGATCTTGTGGGACTTTCAAATCCAAACAATCAGACATCTGGTCGACAACACACCTGACATCACTATTGTAGAAAAGAAAAAAAAAGTCTGATTTATTGATATTGCAATACCAGGTGATGCATGAACTGAAGAGAAACAACTAGAAAAAATAATGAAATGCCACGATCTGCAAATTGAAGTTGAGTAATTGTGGAGGAAGAAATCAATGGTTGTATCAATAATAACAGGAGCTCTTGGAGCAATAGCCAGAAGGTTGCCTAGATACCTGGAAATTCTGAACTTATCAGACCTGGCTGCCTATATACTCAGATGTTACCTTAAAAGCTTTCAGGTTTTTGGTTAGGACTTGAACTGTTAAGTTTCTACCAGTCCCAGATTGTGAATGGAATCGAACATTAATAATAATATCAATAATAATAATAATAATAATAATAATAATAATAATAATAATAATAATAATAATAATAATAATAATCTGTTCCGAGTAAGGAACAGTTACATTCTCTGATGACGACGATACCTTAACAGTTCCTAGGTTCTTGGTTAGGACTCGAGCTGCTGAGCTATTAACCAGCCACAAAGGCTGTGAATCTCACTACAGATTAAGTAATTAATAAGGGTTATTCATAATAATAACCCACCTGACCACCCACTCGACCACCTGATCAATGGGTACAGCAAAATTTCACAAACTGACTACCTACAACGCCATGACCGCATTGCTAAGATCATTCACTGGAAATTGTGCCAGAAGTTTGGATATGAGTACAACAAAAACCACTGGGGACATCAGGTTGAGAAAGTTTTAGAGAATGAGAAACTCAAGATCTTGTGGGACTTTAGGATTCAGACTGACAGGCACGTGGACCACAACACACCTGACATAACAATAGTTGAAAAGAAAAAGTATGGTTCATTGACATTGCACGGTGACGCATGGATTGAAAATAAGCAGCAAGAAAAAATCCCAAAGTACCAGGACTTGCAAATTGAAGTTGAGCGACTGTGGAAAAAGAAATTGTATGTTGTCCCCATTGTAATTGGAGCCCTTGGAGCAATACCCAAAGAACTACCCTGCTATTTAGAAATTCTAAATTTACCGGACTTGAATATTTTGACTCTACAAAAAACCACCTTACTCGGAACAGCTTACATCCTCCGACGATACCTTAACAGTTCCTAGGTCCTTAGTTAGGACTCAAGCTACTGAGCTATTAACCAGCCTCAAAGGCTGTGAATCTCACTACAGATTTAATAATAATAATAATAATAATAATAATAATAATAATAATAATAATAATAATAATAATAATAATGAGGATGATGAGGATGATGATATCAGATATCAGGACTTGAGAATTGAACTGCAGAGACTCTGGCATAAACCAGTGCAGGTGGTTACAGTGGTACTCGGTACATTAGGTGCTGTGCCTAAAGACCTAGGCAAGCACTTAAAAACAATTGCCACTGACAAGATCACTATTGGTCAGCTGCAGAAGGCCACCTTACTGGGATCTGCTCGCATAATCCGCCGATACATCACTCAGTCCTAAACGCTTGGGAAGTGTTCGACTAGTGATTTGGGATACAAAATCCATCATGGTCATCTCGTTTTCTGTGTATATTGTCATAATAATGATAATGATAATGATGAAATATCATTTGCCTGCAAGCAAAATCGTGTGGGACCATAAAATAAAGAAAGTCATAGAAAATGAAGAAGCTAAAATGTGTTGGGACTTTAGAATTCAAACAGAAACATACCTATGATGACTTTCCCCCCCTATTGCCATTCCATAACTATAAGGATTGACTAAGTGATGGTTGATGATCTACTGATTCCAGCTATAGAGGGGTTCCGAGCTAGTGTACAATAGTCACAGTTTATTTGTGGGATAATATTTGTGATACGCTTTGAAAACTCCAAAGACCTATAATTTATATTTTGTTTCCAGCAGAGTGGGAAGCTGGGCCCCAGAAGTGTCATCTAACAAATGGAAGGAGCGTGGACTCAAAGTCCCCCTTGGAAAATTTAAAGGAAACAGTATTTCTGCCTTGCCAGCTTCCTGTTATAGTATCAAATATAAATCCTGGAATCAGGTTACTGTCCAAACATGCCATGCATATTTATTTAAGAATGAATCCCATTGAACTACCCTATTTTCCGGAGTATAAAACGTACCGGAGTATAAGACACACCTTAGTTTTTGGGGAGGAAATTCTGCCAGTTATTCATCTGGCTAGCATCCTTAGCCTGGTCAGCTTCAGCACATTAGTTCACTCTCTGGTTTTGAGGTTGGGGCTGAAAAACAGCTTCAAAAACACAGCTGATCGTCGGAGGGAGCTCCGGTGACTAAAGCAGGCAAAGCGCAAAAGGGGTAATAGATGGCAGCAGCTGTTCCGGGTAGCCATTTTGGGCACTGCGTGTCACATTTTCAGCCTCCAAATGTGTTGCATTTTTGGGCAGCGATGTGCTTTGGTAACCCCCGCAGCCTTAAAGGGCTCTCAAATGGAGCATTTGGAGACTGAAAATGCAACATATGGAGCCCAAAAATACAAGGCATTGTCGGTGGCAATCTCTGCAGCCAGGAAGAGGACATGCGGAGGCTGAAGGGTGGGGGCAGGTGGGTGGGCGGGGTTACATTCGGAATATAAGACGCACCCAAATTTTCAGCCTCATTTAGGAGAGAAAAAAGTGCATCTTATACTCCGAAAAATACAATAAGTAGGATTTGCTTAGAACTGATCTGCAAAACTGAAATGTTTGTTTAGTTCCTGCATGTGGAATTCTGCTCAATAAAATCACCTTACATTTGAGGGAGAAGTCATCCAAATAGAACACAAAACAGGTATTCAAATTTCCAGAAGATTTTTTTTCTTTCTTCTTCTTGAGATACAAACATGGCAATGTTGTTAACTTACAAATGAACCAACTGCATATAGATTTCTATAGAAGGAATGATCAAGCTCCAGCTGGAAGAGCGCAATATTAAGAACATGATCTTTAAAAGATAGTTCAGATGAAAATGTCCCTGCCTGAAGAAGCTTTAAAATATGGTCAGCAGGAATGGGAAGAAAAAATGAAGAATAAAAGGTATTTGAAGTCAACCGTAGAGGAATGCAAGCACATTAACGCATTTTACCTATTGTTCTTCTGGCTTAGTGATTTGGATTCAAGCCACTTGGACGTAGAATTCTTAGAAGTGATGACCTGGGGGATTGAAAGAAGGAAGAAAATGTGAGTCTGGCATGAATTTGATGGCTGAGTTCCAATGTCCCTTGACATCAGTTATCGTTTCAGCAGCTGAAAAAAGATCTCACCATACCTGCCTCCTGTTTGTACATTAGCCAACGCTCTTCCTTTTAAAGGAATCTATGAAGACTATTGAAGCAGTGCTAGTGCTGGCAGGAACCCTGTAGAGGTAGTCCTTGACTTATGACCACAATCGAACTCCAAAATTTCTGTTGGTAAGTAAGATGTTTGTTAAGTGAGTTTGGCCCCGTTTTAAGATCTTTCTTGCCATAAGTTGTTCAATGAATCACTGTAGTTGTTAGATTAGTAACATGGTTGTTAGTTAGTTAGTTAGTTAGTTTATTAGATTTATATACCGCCCTTCTCCCGAAGGACTAAATAAAACAATAAAACAATACACCATACAACATTTAAAACCCAATTAAAACTGAATTAAACAAATTTGGCTGTCTCCATTAAAACTCATACTTTAAAATGCCCCACCCAAATTTTATTTTATTCAGCCTGGCCAGCCTGCTGAAATAACAGGGTCTTAAGAGCCCAGCGAAAGGTACGGAGATCAGGAATCATGCGTATCCTAGGGGGTAGCTCATTCCAGAGGGCGGGTGCCCCCACAGAGAAGGCCCTTCCCCTGGGGGTCGCCAGCCTACATTGTTTTGCTGATGGCACCCTGAGGAGCCCCTCTCTGTGGGAGCGCATTGGTCGGTGGGAGGCTATTGGTAGCAGAAGATGGTCCCGTAAATATCTGGGCCCTAAGCCATGGAGCTTTTTAAAGGTGGTAACCAATACCATGAACCACACCCGGAAGACTACTGGGAACCAGTGCAGCTCACGCAGGAGAGGTGTCACATGGGTGCATCGCGTCGCACCCATAATCACCCGTGTGGCTTCTAAAGTAAATCTGGTTTTCCCCATTGACTTTGCTTGTCAGAAGGTTGCAAAAGGGGATCAATGACCATAATAAATATGCCAAGAGTCCAAATCCTGATTGTGTGATCAAGAGGATGCTGCAACGGTTTTAAGTGACAAACAACCATGTCACTTCTTTTCAGTGCCATTCAGGTGTGGGCTGCTGGGGGTTCACAGGGGTTCAGGAGAACCTCTAGCTAAGATAGTGTACAGTTCGGAGAACCCTCCAAGTCCCAATCCTGGCTGGCCCCGCCCATCCCATCCCATCCCATCCTGCTCACCCCACCCCACCCCTCCAGGAGTCCCCATTTTGGATGCAGGTAAGTGCAAGGCACTCATGGAGGCTCAGGGAGGGCAAAAAATGGGCCTACCAGAAGTTCAGAAGGCTGGTAACAGGCCTGTTTCCAGCCTCCAGAGGGCCTCTGGAGCCTGGGGAGGCCATTTTTGCCCTTCTGGAGGCTTGAGGAAAGCTTCCAGAGTCCATGGAGGGAAAAAGGCCCCACACACCATGGTGCAGAAGGCATACTAGGCCATGCCCACCATGGCCACTCCCACCAAGCAACTGGGCAGAGAACCCCTTGCTAAAATTTTTGAAGCTCACCCCCCGTGCCATTGTAACTCTGAATAGTCACTACACAAGAGGTTGTAAGTTAAAGACAACCTGTAGGATTCTTTTTTTTTTCTGAAACAGACCTGGCTCAGGACATGTGAGATGTAGCCAGACATTTACACAGCTTATTGTCTTGCTTTCTCCAATGATGAAGTTTGAGTCTTGTTGCTTAGAATCTCAGGCAAATTTATACGATGATGATTAGGTTTCCATCTCCAGATTGGACTGAAAGCTGTACTGAACTGAAGAGACAAACTTTTGAAAGTCCTCTATAAAATCCTCTCTCTATATATAATATATATAATATATATAATTATATATTTATTTACTTATTTTCTGAGGTTTTTGCGGGTGTTTGTATGTAGGTCTTTGGTTATTCGGGTCTTCTCCCACGTAAAATTGGAAGTGTCTTGGCGACGTTTCGACGAAGTCTCATTCGTCATCTATATATATATATTCTATTGTTTACATTTATTAGTACATTTGTTAGTGCATCACCCATCTCCTTCCACCTATGACTGTATGACTGTAACTTTGTTGCTTGTAGCCTTACAATTTATATTGACTATTTCCTAATATGATTTGATTGCTAATTTGTATCCTATGACTATCATTAAGTGTTGTACCTTATGATTCTTGATGAACATATCTTGGTGTGACCGGAACAATCTGGAACTGAACAAACTCAAAACCGTAGAAATGGTGTAGACTTTAGGAGAAACTCTTCCACCTCTCACAATACTAGACAAAACAGTACCAACAGTAGAGACCTTCAAATTTCTAGCTTTTACCATATTGCAAATTCTAAAATGGACAGCTAACATCAAAAATGTCATCAAAAAAGCACAACAAAGAATGTTCTTTCTGCGCCAACTCAGAAAGCTCAAACTGCCCAAGGAGCTGCTGATCCAGTTCTACAGAGGAATTATTGAGTCTGTCATCTGTGCCTCTATAACTGTCTGGTTTGGCTCTGCAACCCAACAAGACAGACACAGACTTCAGAGGATAATTAGAACTGCAAGAAAAACAATTACTACCAACCTGCCTTCCATTGAGGACCTGTATACTGCACGAGTCAAAAAGAGGGCTGTGAAAATATTTACAGACCCCTCACATCCTGGACATAAACTGTTTCAACTCTTACCCTCAAAATGACACTATAGAGCACTGCATACCAGAACAACTAGACACATGGACAGTTTTTTCTTGAATGCCATTACTTTGCGAAACAAATAATACCCTCAACACTGTCAAACTATTTACGTCTGCACTACTATTAATCTTCTCATCGTTCCCACCACCCATCTCCTCCCACTTATGACTGTATGACTGTAATTTTGTTGCTTGTATCCGTACGATTTATATTGATATTGTTTCCGGATTGCTTATTTGTACCCTATGACTATCATTAAGTGCTGTACCTTATGATTCTTGATGAACATTTCTTTTATATACACCGAGAGCGTATGCACCAAGACAAATTCCTTGTGTGTCCAATCACACTTGGCCAATAATGAATTCTATTCTATTCTATTCTATTCTATTCTATTCTATTCTATTCTATTCTATTCTATTCTATTCTATTCTATTCTATTCTATTCTATTCTATTCTATTCTATTCTATTCTATTCTATTAATAAACATAGTGTTGTTATTTTATTTGCTTAGCAGTACAGATTACATTCTTAATCTCCACCCCTTTTTTCCAACCACTGATAAAATAAATTCCATGTTTGATAATATTCTGTGTCTTCTTCTCTGTTTAATTTTCAGTGTATGTCTATCCATTTCTACACAATCTAGTACCTTCTTAATTATCTCCTCGTCTCATGGTGTTTCTTCATTTTTCCAATATTGTGCAAATATAATCCTCGCTGCTGTTAAACATGCAATATTAAATACAGAGTTTGCTTCTCAAGTTTTTCTGGTATTATGCCTAATAAAAAATGTTCAGGTTTAAAATCTACATGTTTTGCTATCATCATTTCTAACCACCTGTGTATTTTGGCCCAAAATTTTCTTGCTTTAAAACAAAGTCCACCACATATAATAAAATGTGCCTGTTTTTTTTTTTTTTTTAATTACATTTCCAACATTTGCTAGACATATTTTCAAACATTTTAGCTAACCTAGCAGGTGGCAAATGCCATCTATAAAACATTTTATATAAATTTTCTTTATAAGAAGTTGCCATTGTTAATTTATAGTTCCTTTCCCATAAGTTTTGCCATTTCTCTAATTCTATGTTATAGCCCAGTGATGGAGAACTGTTTTGGCACCGAGTGCTGAAAAGGGAGTGCATATACTCAAGCGCTTGGCATGCTTGTCTGGGCCGCAACCCAGAAGAGGAGATGCCCAGGGTGCATGTGCCCCCCCACCCCAAAAATGAATTTCCGGTTTCCGGCACACATGTGGATTCCGGCCAGCTACTCATCCAGGCCGGTAAGCATGTTCACACAAGAAAACGGAAGACCAGCTCTTCCAGTTTCCAGGACTGCCACATGCAAAAAAGCCAGCTGATCATCGCACATGCAAGCATGCCAGAAACCCAGAAGAGGAACTGGCGATGCCACATGTGCCAGGCAACATGGCTCCACGCCACTTCATGCCATAGGTTCACCATCACGATTATAGCCAAAGGTTTTTTGTTGCTGTTGTTGTTGCTTTTTTTACCATTGTACCATTGTGTTTTTTACAGTCCTATATGGTTAGGTCCACAGGTGGGTTTCAGCAGGTTCTGACCAGTTCTGGAGAACCGGTAGCAGAAATTTTGAGTAGTTTGGAGAACCAGTAAATACCACCTCTGATTGGCCCCGCCCCCATCTAGTCTCTGCCTTCCAAGTCCCAGCTGATCGGGAGGGAATGGGGATTTTGCAGTAACCTTCCCCCACCACACCAACCAAGCCACACCCACCAAGCCACACCCACCAAGCAATGCCACGCTTACCAAACTACACCCACAGAACCCTCCCAGTCCTTGTCCTTCATTTCTTCATCCATTTCTTCTTACGTTCATTTGAATTTATTATCCGCCCAACTCCAACAGAGTTTTTATTTCAGAATTTATACAGGATGTGTGCAATGTTATTAATTAATTAATTTATTAAATGTATAAATCCACCCATTTCACCAAGAGTGATTCTGGATGGCTTACAACTAAATAATAATAACTGATTCCAGATAGCTTACAAAGCTATAGGAACAGAAAATGAAGAACCACTGCATCTTAGTGTTTATTGTTATGAGTCCAACAATTTACAAATTGTACAAATCACAACTGCAACACCTGAAGTGACAAAGCAAACCTTTCAATACAAAGTACATTTTGTGAGAGTTTGCAGCAATCCAACCAGCACACAAGTAAACAATTCAGCAGGATTCACTTATAATAAGAAACTTCTTTGTATACAATACCATACAGCAGAAGCCAGAACCAGAATCCAGAAGCACAGAATCAATAATCACAGAAGCTATAGAATCACAGAAGCACTCATATATATGCATACTCAAGGAGAGAAATAACTTAGAACTAAGGAGAAATTTCCTGACGGTTAGAACAATTAATCAGTGGAGCAACTTGCCTCCAGAAGTTGTGAATGCTCCAACACTGGAACTTTTTAAGAAGATGTTGGATAACCATTTGAAGTAGTGTAGGGTTTCCTGCCTGGGCAGGGGGTTGGACTAGAAGACCTCCAAGGTCCCTTCCAACTCTGTTATTCTATTCTATATACAGATCAATAAACCTAAGCCACGCCTTGGCTCCGGGATGTTTGGGTCACCAAAAAGTCCCCATTGGCTGACCTGTTACCATGTCTATTCCAATTCATGAACCCTTATATACTGACACATTTTCCCCTCCAAATTAGAAAGCATCTAAAAATCTAAGAGCAACATGTTCCTCTGTGAAAACACACATATATATATACGATTCTTGGGGTTAATTTAACCTTGGGGTGCTGTGGAACCCCATACACTTCAAGGGGACAGATTTGTTTTGCCCCCCCCCCCCCCCGCACTCCTGGTATTTATTACTGGAGCTGTTGCTGAATGAACACTGCTCACTGCTCACTTAAGGAGAAATGCAGCTGTGAAACAGATTTGATTTCTGACATCCCTGGCACTTTGTGAACAACTGGCTTTTTTGCTGTGAGGAATGAGAGCCAGATGTGCAAACATTTGAATACTCAAGCTGCGAAAAAGCAGGAAAATGAGTCTAAATAAAAGGATAGCTGCAAAGCAAATATCTCTCTTAGGATTTCCCATTAGCACAATTGGTAAACACATGTGAGCCTGTTGTAGTAATAATGGTCCATCACATGATGGAAAAATTAAGCAATGAGAAGGTAAAGCTTCACATACTCCAATTTATTTATTTGCGAGAGTAGAGTTGAAAGATAAAATAATTAGAATTAGAAATTTTTTTATTAGCCAAATGTGATTGGACACACAAGGAATTTGTCTTGGTGCATACTCTCTTGGTGTACATAAAAGAAATGTTCATCAAGAATCATAAGGTACAGCACTTAATGATAGTCATAGAATACAAATAAGCAATCCGGAAATAATATCAATATAAATTGTAAGGATACAAGCAACAAAATTACAGTCATACAGTCATAAGTGGGAGGAGATGGGTGGTGGGAACGATGAGATTATTAGTAGTGCAGACGTAGTAAACAGTTTGACAGTAGTTTGTCCCTACTGTTGATACTATGTTGTCTAGTATTGTGAGAGGGGGAAGTATGGAAGGATTACTCCTAAAGTCTACCACCATTTCTACGGTTTTGAGTTTGTTCAGTTTCAGATTGTTCCGGTCGCACCACGAGGTTAGTTGATCAACCTCCCTCGTCTGTATGTGGATTCATCATTGTCTCGAATGAGACCGATCACTGTTGTGTCATCTGTGAACTTCAGTAGTTTAACAGATGGATCGTTAGAGATGCAGTCATTGGTATACAGAGAGTAGAGTAGTGGGGAGAGCACACAGCCTCGGGGGCCCCCTGTGCTAATTGTACAGGTATCTGATGCGATTCTGCTTATCTTCACCAGCTGCTTCCTGTTTGTTAGGAAGCTTATGATCCACTTGCAAATGTGTTCAGGTACCAGTAGCTGGTTTAGCTTAGTTAGAAGTGTGTCCAGAATGATGGTATTGAATGCTGAACTAAAGTCTACAAAGAGGACCCTTGCATAGGTCTTCGGAGATTCAAGATGTTGTAGGATGTAGTGCAGAGCCATATTAACAGCATGATCTGTCAATCTATTTGCTTGATATGCAAATTGTAAGGGGTCATAAATAAAAACATAAATACTGACTATTGAATGAGCTTGAGGAGAAATCTGAGAATATGGAGGAATAACTCCAGACTTTATATGTATGTAGAGATTCTCAGTTATCCAGATCGTGGTTGTCTCAACAATGCTTTTTCAAGAGGCAACTGGACTTTCGTTGTTTTTTTTTCCTTGAAGATGTTTTTACTTTTCATCCAAGAAGCTTCTTCACTTCTTGAGAAGTGTCACTTCTGAAGTGATCAGTGTCACTTCTGACACTGATCACAGAACTGAAGAAGCTTTTTGAATTGGAAGCAAAATGCGTTTAAGGAAAAAAAAAAAACAACGGAAGTCCAGCTGTCTCTTGAAAAATTCAGACATTATACAAGAACATCCTCCCATGGTGAAAACAGTGATATTTAAGAGTTATCTCTTAAAATGTATTACATAATGGTATAAGAGTATAAGAGCTTTAGATTTCAAGAACAGATTCCTTCCTCACATTCTCATTGTGTCTTGGTAAACCATAAAAGGTCCATAAACATTTCTGGGACAACCATGGATTTTAACTGTGAATCATGGTGGGTGATCTGTACTTCTCAAAATTTTCTGAGGTCTGCAGTTCAATGTCCTACATGATAGTCAGAGATATAGCCAGATAGGGTGTGTCAGAGTTGAAATTTACGCAGTGTCATATTGAAGTACATCCCTAGACATGTTGGTTCAGAAAGCTGTAAATTGGACCACAACCAATCTGTAAAACACTTGGCTGAATGGTGTCCATCCACATAACTTACATGTTACAATCAGGGGTGAAATGCTCCAGGTTCAGACCAGATCGCCCGATCCGGTAGCGATGGTGGTGGGTGGTTGGGAGAATTGGTAGCAAAAATCCTTGCCCCCCCCCCCCCCCCATGCCCAGCTGAGCCGCAGGATCATCAGAGGCTTTTTTTTTTTTACTTTTCAAAGCATTTTTTTCTACAACCTCTTCCAACGAAAAAATGCTTTTAAAAGTAAAAAAAAAAGCCTCTAATGATCGTGCAGCTCAGCTGGGATAGTCAGAGGCTTTTCAAAGCATTAGAAAAAATGCTTTGAAAAGTTAAAAAAAAAGTTGGCCACACCCACCCAGTCACATTACCACCCCAAGGCACACCCACAGAACCAGTAGTAACAAATTTTACATTTCACTCCTGGTTACAATGCTTTATACATTTTTATGCACCTCATTTGGGGATAAATGTTTCTTTTCTTTTTCTTTCTCTGAATATTTACCTTCATTTTTCACCAGAGACAAATTCTCAGCATGTCACACTTGGCCAATCTTCTTCTTCTTCTTCTTCTTCTTCTTCTTCTTCTTCTTCTTCTTCTTCTTCTTCTTCTTCTTCTTCTTCTTCTTCTTCTTCTTCTTCTTCTTCTTCTTCTTCTTCTTCTTCTTCTTCTTCTTCTTCTTCTTCTTCTCCTCCTCCTCCTCCTCCTCCTCCTCCTCCTCCTCCTCCTCCTCCTCCTCCTCCTCCTCCTCCTCCTCCTCCTCCTCCCCCCCTCTTATTAGTATTGTTATTATGATGGTGATTATTATTCTGTTGCTTTACATGTACACTGAGAATTTCTGCACCTGATACAAATTCCTTGACTGTCTAATCACACTTGGCCAAATAAAGTGTTCTGTTCTGTTCTGTTCTGTTCTGTTCTGTTCTGTTCTGTTCTGTTCTGTTCTGTTCTGTTCTGTTCTGTTCTGTTCTGTTCTGTTCTGCAGTTTCTCCTACAACCCTGTGATTTCCCTCATCTACTCCACTCCACTCCACTCCACTCCACTCCACTCCACTCCTGTCCTGTCCTGTCCTGTCCTAAAATGTATTTCGTTTAGGTCTATACATTCCTCATTTCATTTTGAAATAAAAGCTAAAATACTAACAAGCAAAAGATAATGTACTTTCATGAAGACATTTGAAAACTGCATTAAACTGTGAAAAAAACAAACAAATGACACAAAACTCTAATAATGTTTTGACCTAACCAATAGGGACATTGAAAGCTAGCTTTAGTGTCAATAAAGTGTGTATAATTGGGTTTGTCCCATTCAATTTAACAATTGACATTCAATGAGATGAATGTGTTTATTTGTGTATAATATTTTTAGACTGTTGTAATCATTGGCTACTTCTGTATACAGAGATGCACAAGGGTTTTCGCTTTATTGAACTTGTTTCCTTTCAAAGTACATATTTTTTTTTATGGATTTAAAAGATTTCATGTGTTTTGAGATATTTTATGAGGCGAGAATGCTACGGAACATCTGGGAATTACCAGAAGAAGACAATCAAATTGGTATTGCAAATTAGTCCCATAGATACTGCTCAGTTTGGGTTAAAACAGAGATAGAATCTATACTGAGCAATCAAATCTATTCTTTACATCCTAAAAAACCATTGCAATCAGAGAAAGGGAGAAATCACGCAGAAATCAGAATCCCTCCAAATAGTGGGCAATATTAAAGAAATATTCTGCAAAGTGACTTTTTTTGTTCTAGGGGATAAAGACAATGATGGGATACAGCCAGTTTGGGCCAATTCAGGTGAACCGGTTGTTAAAATTCTGCACTGCCCCAGTCCCCGAGGCCCAGGGCGCTTGCCTGCTCCTGCCTCCATTGCCTGCCTGCTGGCAAGCAATGGATGCTGCAGAGACAGATTTCCTAAATACCATTCCGAGCCCCTTTCCCCCCTCCACGCTTGGATTCACAAATTACCGTATTTTTCAGAGTATAAGACGCACCTTAGTTTTAGGGGAGAAAAATAAGAAAAAAGCTGATTGGCAGATGGATCGGCCTCCCAGAATACCCCCAATCAGCTGTTCCTAGAGGTGAATTTTAGCAACAGATTTCTTGGTTGTGAACTCTGTGCCTTGCTTTTTGTTGTTGTTGTTGTTGTTGTTGTTGTTCTTTTCTGCCTCTGAAATCTTTCAGAAAAAAAAAAAAACATTTTTCCTGCCTCTAAAAGTCTCCAAAACAGAGCTTCAGAAAAAATGATTCTGAAGCCCTGTTTGGGGGCTTTTTTTCTGAAGCTCTGTTTGAGGGGTTCTTTTCTGAAACTCTGCTTGGGGCCTTCTTTTCTGAAGCTTTATTTCTGATGCTTTTTTCAGCCTCTGGAACCTCCTTTTGAGAAGCTGGAGAAACTTTTGGGGAAAAAGGTGTGTCTTATACTTTGAAAAATATGGTAAAAGCCCATCTAAATGCCCACAGAACCTGTTGTTAAATTATTTGAATCCCACCACTGGATAAAGGGGAAAGTCAGTTGTCTTGTTAAGGGAAAGAAAGTTCACAAGCTGGATAGAGAAGATCATTGATTTGAAAGAGCGGTATTTTGGGCTAAACATTTCAGGTACAATATCAAATTGGAGTATTGGGAAAAATTATGGGGAAAAAATTATAAAATGATGATGTTGGCCGCATACAAGGAGAACATTTACGAAATGTTTTATAGATGGCACTTACGCCCAGCAAGATTGGCCAAAATATTTCCCAATAGACCCCCAAACTGCTGGAAATGTAACCATCAACAAGGGACTTACTACCACATGTGGTGGACATGTTCCAAAGCATGTTCCCTCCACCCCCTCCTCTCCAGGCATCCTGTCAGAACTATTCCTTCCATCTCCCCAACCATCCTATCAGAACTGATGAAGCTTCTTGGATGAGAAGCGAAAAATCTTCAAGGAAAAACAAAGAAAGTCCAGTTTCCTATATGAAAAGCACCTTTGAGACACGACCTGGGTATCATTGGAAAATAATGTTTTCTCCCAAAAAAATTCATGTTGCCTTAGAGGGGTCAAAACTAAATTGATTCTAAAGCAAACTGGAATACTGTTTCCAACTTTTCAGGAGAACAGCTGAACACCGTATGAGTGTTTTTCTTTCTCTATACATTCTTGTGTTTTTTAGGGCTTCTAACAGTGGTGAAATCCCATTTTTTTTACTACCGGTTCTATGGATGTGGCTTAGTGAGCATGGTGTAGCTTGGTGGACATGGCAGGGGAAGGATACTGCAAAAACTCCATTCCCTCCCCACTCTTGGGGGAAGGATATTGCAAAATCTCCATTTCCATCCCACTCTGGGGCCAGCCAGAGGTGGCATTTGCCGGTTCTCCGAACTATTCAAAATTTCCACTACTGGTTCTCCAGAACCTGTTACAATCTGCAGGCTTTCACCCCTGGCTTCTAACTATCGCCAGGGAGTCTGCATTCTGATTTTAAAATATGAAAGCAATTAGTATATTCAAATTAAGTCTATTCCTCCTCCTTTTTCTCCTTCCTCTTCTTCTCCTCTCACCTTCCGCTTGGTGGGAGTGTTTGTTTAAGTTAATTTGCTTTACACCTTTCAATGTGTCGTTGCAGTGAAGTTGGTGTGGAGCGAGAAGGGAGGAAGAAACTTTTCAGCTCGCTAGTAGTGAAGGAACATCTGCTGGAGTCACAAGTGGATTGCTGTGGAGTTCAGTAGGACAGAAGCTGGCAATTAATCTGAAATGTCAGCATCGTAGGATGAAGTGGTGGTGCAGGTTTCTGGGGACAAAAAATGGTTGATTTCCTGGCACAAAGACCAGATATGTTTCTGTGACTTAAACAACTGCAAAAAGAAAGAAGGAAAATGGGGGTTGTTGTCTCAAAACTGTGTAACCCCAAAATACTGCTTATCTCACAGTTGAATGTAACATAGACTATAATAGAGACCATAAGTATTCCCTGCTAAGATTCAAAGTTAATTTACAGTCTAGTTTAAGTGCCTAACTTTAAGAAAAGGCAGAAATGATTTTTAGCCTACTTCTCACTATGGATGCTACTCAATTTTGTTCCCATCACATATCATAGCCAGAAACTCAGGAGGAGTGAAAATACTGAATTGGATTGAAGACACAGTTTGAAAATGTGCTTGGAAAGGAGTTGAAGAAAACATCATTTGATGCATCAAAGGCTGAATGTATCAATCCTAGTCCTAGAACCATTTCGGTCCATACATGGCCCTTCTTGATATACTCTAGAGCAGGGGTATCAAACTCAAGGACTGTGGGGTGCTTAAATCTGGCCCATAGGGCCAGCCTGGGAATATCAAAGGACTGTCCCGCAGTATTTCTGCTGAGTAAAATGGGTGCATGCCCCCCCCCCCGCGGCCTGTTTTTGGCCTCCCAGGCCTCCAGCAGCATCCTGCCATCTGAAAATGGGCCATGTAGGGGCCTTGAGAGCCTCTGGCCACATGAGGGACCATTTTTGGCCTGTTTTGGCAGCAAGTGCTTCAGGAGGCATCCGTCCCATTTTTCCCCCCTGCTCTCCTCCTGCTGGTCCATAGAGGAGAACTACAATGCTGATCCGGCCCTCGAAGAAATCCAGTTTGACACCTCCTCTCTAGAGTGAGCCAGACAGCAAAATTTGATATGGCAAAGACTTGGAAATATAGGCAGGAAAAAATTGGGAAGATTGTAGAGCAATTCGTGAAATAATTGCTCTGTAGGGCACAAGTAACAAACAGGAGCTTAGCTCAAAACACTTCAAGTTTATTACATAGTTCATAAGAATATGATCTACTAATGGTCAAAGTAAATTGGTGCTAGAGAAGAGTCAAGGGAATTCAAGGGAGCGTTGGACTTGTGGGAATGGAGCAACTCCAAACTGATGGCATATTTGACCTTGCCTTCAGCCTCACCCTGGTCATCTCCTACACCAAGCATGACGATAATAATATGATGCTTTGTAGAAGAAAGGATTTGCCAAGATAAACTATCTCATAGTTCTGATTGGGTAACTTCCTTAATAGAGTGTGGGAACGCTGTAGATATAATATATATTTGATTTCAGAGAAAAAAAAACTTTTAAGACACATTCATATAATGTTGGTTGTTAAGGTACCTAAATATTGAGAGTTGATGACTTGATGATCTAGAGTTAAGTTGATACATACATGGAAATTCTACTAAGAGAGTGATCACCAATGGTTTTTCATCACGATGGAGAGATACAGTATTAAATAGGGTGCCACAAAAATCAGACTTGGAATTTCCATTCTGCAACAATTGGAAAGAAGAGGTGGTGAGAAACTTATTACATTTGTGAAAGATGCAAATTTAGAATAGGTGACACCCTGGGAAGCAGAAAAAAAAGTTTAATATGATCTTGGCAGGTTGGGGAAATGGCCTGAAAATCATAATACAATGAAACAGAGTCTTGCACAACATTTTTCACTTAGAAAATGAAAAACAAATAAACAGCTGTGGGATAGGAGATCCCTTGGTTTGGTATTGGTTCCTGTAAAAAAAGATAATAAAATAGTACCTCATCACTATTGATTTTTAGAAAGACCTTAAAAACGAAGATGCCAAAAACATTTTGTTTTGTCATCGATATGTATTTTTGTGAAAGTAATGTATATCATGATTTGATGGTTTAAAATGCTATTATTTTTGTCTTATTGGTACATGACTATTATCTTTATTCTCCTTTACTGTACACTGCCAGGAATCTATTGGGAAGCTAGTAATATATAAACAAACAAATAAGCAGAAACTGAACATGTGCCAGCAGTGTGGTTGGTTACAAAAAGAAATACATTTTAAGCTACCTGCAGAGGTATAATTTCACAGGAATTAATCAACCCAACTCTGCATCGGTCAGGTTTTGCCTCAAGGTCTTTCTTCAGTTCTGAACTTCAAAATTTAAGACGGATGCAAGGAAAGTTGAACAGGTTCATAGAGGCAACTAACCAGAGATGGTATTCAGCTGGTTCAGACCAATTTAGGCAAACTGGTAGCGGTGACTGTGGTGAGCCAGCCCATCCGCCCTGGTTTAATGCCATCCTATTTAGCCACATTTTTGAGACATGCACAGAAGATGCATGTGTGAAGTGAGCATGCGGGCACACGGCGAACTTGGTGGTAAGAATATGTAAAACCCACCACTGCAATTAATTCTATAAAAACTGAAGGACATGTGTTTGTTTGGATATGAACAAGGGGAAAATGAAGATAAATGTGACAGTTGTCTTTTCTAAGTACCTAAAAGGATATAACACAAGAGAAGGTCAAGACTTCTTGCTTTTGATTCCAGAGTGGAAGAAATAGAATCACAGATTTAATTTATAAGAATCCAGTTGAATATTAGGGGATGGTGGTGGTGGAGGAGGAGGCACTGTCTAATAGGGAGAGCAGTTCAATAATGAAAAGAAGGATTAAAAGAGAGATGTTTGGTTCAATTTCAGGGAAGGTTTTTAAACAGGCTGACAAGCTTTCAACCTGGTAGTCTTCCTGCACCAAGCAAGGGGTTGAACTAGGAGTCAGATTCTACCAGTTCGGACCGGTTCAGACCGGTTCGGGCAAACCGGTAGCTCCGACGATCAGCTGGGAGCCGAACCAGTTTGCTCCGATGATCAGGTCGGCCCATCGACCCACCCCTGTACTTTACTTACCTTTATCTTTTCAGCTGAATGGCAGGGCAGAGTGGGTTGCCATGGCTCAGCTGTGTTACTCCCAAGTCGTAACAAAGAAGGTTAGTATTTTTAAAACTGTTCATGCGCACAAAGTGCGTGATCACCAAACCGGTTGTTAAACCTGCAGCATCCCACCACTGGGTTGAACCCAGTGACCTAAATAGTTCTCTAGAATTCTGAGATCTCGGTTACCCAGATGACAGACAGATGCCGCAATGTTTCCCACTTACTCCAAAGGACCTTTTTGAAGTTCTACACAGACATGAACATCCAAGAAAGTCAGCCCAACAGGTCATTCCTGAACAAGGTGATGTCTAAGGATGGCACAAGTCTAGAAAACATGCTGATTCTAATAGCAAACGGTTTCCAAGACAAAAAGCAGGATCTTGTCTGAAGGTAACAGAGAAAGGACAATATACACTGAGCACACTTCAAGCATGGTTACAAAGCTAATGGAAGCTTGTCTCTTCAGAAAAGAAACAGCTGCCTTGTGGGACATAGCAAATAACTGATGGATAAACAAATGAATGCATTTTTCAAACCACAGATTTGGAAACATTAACTTCTATGAGATAAAAGGATCCAGTGATTAGAGTCTCTGCTAAACCAGGTAGGTAAAGGTCAGAAAAAATATATATATTCAGAAATGATATAAGTGGAGCAGAGAATAAAGGATAAAGTAATTGGTGCACCATCAGCTGTAAAGTGTCTGTCTAGGGAAACAGATGCAAGAAATAACAGCTTAACAACCACCGAAACAAAAGAAGAATAGCAAATACAATAAAAATGTAAAACTAATGAAACAGACAAGAGAGAGGAGGGGAAAAAACAAAGATAAGGAAAATACACAAGGGGAACTGCCTTAAAATAGCATAAAGAGGAGAAGAGAGTCATAGAAGTGTTTCTTTTGAGATTAGCTTTATCTCCCGGAAAATGTCTGCAAAATCTCCATGTCACAAAGACACTTTAAGAAGTGTATGTATCTTGTGGTGTTCTCCCCAGAGAAATGCCAGCTTTATGCATATTTTCTCAGAGGCAGGTCCTATTGATTAAATGAATTTAGACTTAAGGAAGTGAGTTGTACTGTTCTGTGTTGCTTCAGAACTAACCCCATGTAGAAAGTTAGCAACCCATCCCTCTCCTAGAAGAATGAAATATTCTAAGAAATATTTAAAAAGGCAGAATATTATATTTCCCTGGATGAGAAAAAGAGAAATTGTAAAAACAAAGATAGATTTTAAAGACAAAGAGCAGCTCCCTGCTTCCAGCAGATATTCAATGCCCATCAAGAAAGACTGGGCTAGCCTATCTAAAGACAAAAGAACTTCAGATCCAGGGTGATGGGATTAAGACATGACACTCGAGGACATAATAGGATTAACCCATCTAGCAGCTCACCACAAGGATCAAACACCTGGGAACATTACATCACCCTCCAAGTTTCCAAGGAGCTCAGACAACCTATGACCCCTACATAGCCCCATGGGACTCTAACAGCAACCAATAGAACACATGCCCTTGACACAGGAACAGAAAGCTCAAAGGCAAAGCCCAAGAGAGGATATAAATAACCCTCATTCTCCACTCCATGTGTTCAGCTGCCCAGGACCTCAAACCCATGTGGTCCTGTCCATCCATAAACCATCATTCCATTCAGCCTCCATGTTTCCAGTATTTTTCTCCCCACTTGGAAGTGAACCAGATGGATATTTCTTCTGACACCCACTTCTATTCAATGAAGCCATTCCACTCTCTACAGTTGTGTTTGGAGTTGTACCATTGGAACTGTTTCGGAATAATAAATGAGAAAAAGGGAGATGGGGTCATACATTTTCACTCAAGTTTGTTTTTTTTTAATTTAACCTATCCTTATATTTGGATTCTTGTGTGATTTTTATAGCTTCTTATATTCTAATCAGTTTTGTGACCCTTTTCTTTTGCTGATCAGTGACTAAAAAAATAAAATAGAATAGAATGGCAGGCAGGCAGGCAGGCAGGCAGGCAGGCAGGAAGGAAGGAAGGAAGGTTGCGATGTGATGTCCCTACAGAAATCTTTCCTGTAACATAGGGAAAAGAGTGAGGGGTGTTAGATCAAGGTAACATATTATGCTAGTATATCTAGAGGACCACTGGATGGCAGCCAAGAGTTAAGAGTTTGCTGTGTTGTTTGTACTACCATTTAGTGGTTGTGACAATTCTTGCTATCTAGATAGGTAGACATTTTTTCACATAGCTAGCTTTTATTTATTTAATTATACCAAACAATACTATTAAAGCAATAAGGGCAAGAAAAAAAGGGGGGAAGAATACACACACACACACACACATGTATGTATATGTATGTATGTGTGTGTGTGTGTGGGTGTATGCATACATACATATATGTATTTCTCTTTAGCCAGGTTCTTCCTACGTAAACCAAGATTTTTATGCAGCCCTAGTTCAGTGAAATCACAATCCACTACTTCAGTGAAATCACAAAACTAGTGGATTGTGATTTCACTGAACTAGGGCTGCATAAAAAACTTGGTTTACGTAGGAAGAACCTGGCTAAAGAGAAATATACATAAAGCCTACAAAAAGGAAAGAAAACAAATACTGTACCTTTACTGGGAGGATACATGGGATAAGGATGTGGCCAACTTATAAGCCTGAAATAGATCTATCTTAGTCTCCCAATGGACAGCAGAGGGTCTGCTGGCTGCCAGAAAAAAAGCCTAGAAACTAATGGATTGTGATTTCACTGAACTAGGGCTGCATAAAAATCTTGGTTTACATAGGAAGAACCTGGCTAAAGAGAAATACACATAAAGCCTACGAAAAGGAAAGAAAACATATACATACATACATACATACGTACGTACGTACGTACGTACGTACGTACGTACGTATGTGTGTGTAGGTCTTTGGTTATTCAGTCTTTTCCCACGTAAAATAGGAAGTGTCTTGGCGACGTTTCGATGAAGTCTCATTCGTCATCTTCAGGCTGGTGTTCTCGGCTTTGTGCTTCTAGGAGCTTCCAGAAGCTGAGAACACCAGCCTGAAAATGACGAATGAGACTTCGTCGAAACGTCACCAAGATACTTCCAATTCTATGTGGGAGAAGACCCGAATAACCAAAGACCTACATACACACACACACACACACACACACACACACACACACACACACACACACGCAGACACACACATACACACACACTATTTTATATATGTGTGTGTATCTGTCTGTCTGTTTGTGTCTCTCTGTAAATGTTCTTGCAAAATGGTTTCAAGAAAGGATTATTGCATTTGTGTGAAATCATCTATACACAATTTGTCTGTATGTGTTCATAAGTTTCAACTAACATCAGTACCTAAAATGATGAGAACACTAAACTCCCCTTAGGAAGGATATGTCACTTAGACTTCAGACACATACAGAATTTGGAAACAAGACTTGAGTCAAACTCAACTCTTGTTGATTAATAACTATATGCCAGAAAAACCAAAACTATATCCAAAAAAGGAAAAAAAAGTTACTGGTAGAGAAATCTGAAAGATAAAGTGACCTCAAGTTGGAAACTTCTATGACATCATGGGCATACCAAGGTATCCTCAGGATTTACTGTATATCAGAGGTGGGTTTCAGAGGTAAACTTGGATAATTCATCCAAATCTTTTTTTCCCCTTAAATTTTACCTCATAACTTGTTGCTGGAAACCTCAGTCAGGAGCAGAGGTGGGTTTCAGCAAATTCTGACCAGTTCTGGAGAACCGGTAGCGGAAATTTTGAGTTCGGAGAACCAGTAGTAAAAATTCTGACTGGCCCGTCCCCCATCTATTCTCTGTCTTCCGAATCCCAACTAATTGGGAGGAAAAAGGGGATTTTGCAGTAACCTTCTCCTGGATTGGGGTGGGAATGGAAATTTTACAGTATCCTTCCCCTGCCACGCCCACCTGGCCACGCCCACCAAGCCATGCCACTCCTACCAAACCACACCCACAGACACATTAAAGAATTTTGAAACTCACCACTGATTTATACAACTGCAGGCAACACAGCCTAGTTCTGAGATCAGCTAGTTACCTAGGTGTTAGTAGGACCCTTCCGAAATAATGTGATAAGTAGTTATGGTTTGAGAGAATATATATATATATTCTCTCAATATATAAGTAGTTATATATGTGATAAGTAGTTATGGTTTGAGAGAAAATATATATATATATATATATATATATATATATATATATATATATATATATATATATATATATATATATATATATATATATATATATATATTGGTATGCATTTTAAAAACATCACTTGAACATTCTGTTAATTCACACATACAAAAAAATAAAACATTAAGACAATGTACATTCCACAAGAAATGCAGTACATATCAACTTATAATAAACAAGTTTAATAAATAATTATTATTTTAAATCAGATTAGTTAATAAATGCAGTGGTACCTTGGTACTCAATTGCTTTGAAAGTCATTGGAGTTGGCACTTAACGTGAACATTTTGTCAATGTGCTCATTATTTGTATCGTACTCAATGCATAAACTAGAATTTGTAAATATTGGCTGCCATATGACTCACTACATTATACCTTATGGTATAATGTGTGGTATTCATCATTTTTGGTACTCATTGTGCCTCCTGGAACCAATTAACAATGAGTACTGAGCTACCACTGTACATATAAGTATGAGGTAACAAATGTGACATACCCATAAATAAAATATTGCAGAACAATTGTAAAACATTAAATCACTGTAGATAAAACCTGCGTGAAACAATTCTGAGCCTAGGAAAAGCAGAAGATAAAGGGGGTTAAATGTGATGTATTATTTAAAAAATAATAATCAAAAGCTAGGGGATAAATGAAATCTCTAGATAAATCATGACATTTTACTTTGTTGGCAGTGTTTATTATTGATTCATTAATAATAGCTTTCTGTTCATTTTATACCTGCTGTTTTGAGTTTCTACTGCCCTGAAATTATTATTGTTTATATTATAATAATTTTGCAGCTGCTGTTTTGGGTTTATATGACTGAGAGGGAAGTTTGAAAAAAAATGTTTTGAAGGGTGGTGTATATATATTTTTTTTTTAAAAAAAAGAAGTCAATGCAATAAAGGGCTTTGTAGCTTTGTAAGCTTTTGTTCAAAATATTTTCTCATTTATAAACTTCCTTAGAGAAGAAACACAAGAGGCTGTTCCAGGTAGAAACTTGAAAGATTCCAAATAATCTTGTTGAGCTTGATAGAAATAAGAAGAAAGGAATTAGGATGAAATGGTAGGAGAAAAAGAAAGAATAACCTAATCCAGGGATGTCAAACTCACGGCATCATGTTGTCATCATGTGGCGTATCAAGGGGTGGGTTCTAAAATTTTTTACTACTGGTTCTGTGGCGTGGCTTATTTTGTGGGCATGGCTTGATGGTTATGTGACAGTTATTTAGGATTTAGCAGAGGTACTGGTCTACCAGGCTTTTAACTGCTTGCAGAGCTGTACCCATCTACCCATTTATTTTTGCAGGCACTGGTCTACCCATTTATTTTTGCAGGCACCGATCTACTCAATTGTTTTCTTTTAACACTGATAAGTTGTAGGGCGGCCCTTTGAAGCCCCACAGCAAGAGTTTAAACAGTTTTTTTTTCCTCTAGCCATCAGCTAGGACTGAGGAGGCAGCAATAGATTGGGGGTGGGACCAAATAAAAGGTAAGAATAAAGCAGGGGGTGGGGGGGCAGAACCGGTTTGGTGATGTCATATCGACACCGCTACCGGTTCGGACAAACCAGGAGGAACTCACCACTGGGTGTATCATGATTTCCCCCCCCCTTCACTAAACTGGGGTTGGGCATGACCAGTGCATGACGCATCTAGCCCGTGGGCCATGAGTTTGACACCCCTGACCTAGTCCACTTGCTGAGGGTAGAGGCTGAAATTATGACTCCATTTCACCCTTTAAATGCCAACTTCTAATTATGGGTTTCTCACGCTCTCCCATAATAATAAAAATTAGATAAAAATATTATTTTGATTCATAAATGTTTGCTTAAAATATTGTCAGCCATAACAAAACATTGATTTGCATGGTTTTCAAATGCATCCAATTTCAGCGCTTCAGATTCTAGCTCGCTTTAGTTTGTACAAAGAAAGTATCATAAGTCAAATAATATTATTGATGGTTATTATAATCCAGCTGTGTAAATAGATAAATAGAGGGATAGTTATATGAATACACACTTACATGAGTTACATGAATAGATCTATTCTCAAAAGGATAAATGCAGACCCAAATATCAGTCTATCAATGACTTACAGTCTCCTGGTTACACATTACCTCTAGTTTTATCCATCTCAATCCTAGTTTCATGAGTAGGAAAATTATCTTGCTTATGGACTTTCTTTCTCCGGCTATTGCAAAATAGATTAATCTTTAATCCAATCCAACAGGTCTGTGACATTATTGTATCGCTTTATAGGCTTACTAAATCATTTTGTTTAGGTGATGATCTGGCTTCTTTCAATCAAAATTGACAATACAACAGATCATGACCTATCATAGTATCCTGGTGGTGTTTGATAAATCATATATAATTCCAGTTGGCTATTGATTATGGTATAGAAGCAGTTACAACTTATTTTTGAAATGACTTGGGAAAAGTAAATTGCCTGAGTTGGAGTAAAAGAAGAGAAATGAGAATATGGATGTGAAGCAAATATATCCTGAAGTGCCTATAGTAATTCCTAATGGATTACATAGTTATTTCCACATGCCTCTTGTCAGAGATAAGCTTAGAAATATTCCTTCTTTAGACTTTAACTTAAAGGTCAGAGTTACATGTAAGAATCAAATGTAGCTTTGTTTCAAGCTCCGAACATATATACTGTGATCCTTGGAGAAAAAAAATAATAGATGGATGGATGGATGGATGGATGGATGGATGGATGATAGATGATAGATAGATAGATAGATAGATAGATAGATAGATAGATAGATAGATAGATAGATAGATAGATAGATAGATAGATAGATAGATAATTTCAGTGTCATAATCTAGGTAAGAAAAAGTATTAGTAAATAGTAAATTCTACCTGACAGCCAGATGTAGAAAGAATGCTCAAAGTATTTTTTTTTTCAGACAAAAACCTTAAATTCAATATTCAGAGGAAACAATGACAATATAACTCTGATTCCAAGATAGATTAGCAATTTATTACCAAACATGTCCATCCCCCCAACAGAAGTAACCTAAAAAGGTTTTATTGTTCTTTCAGTTTCTTTAAATACTGTTTCTTTAAATATCTGATTGATTATTTGCCATCAAGTCATTCTTGACTCTTAGAGCCCCCATAGATAGATTTCCTCTATGACTATCTAGGCCTAACTTGGACTTTCAGACAGTGGTGAAATTCAAATTTTTTTACTACCGGTTCTGTGGGCGTGGCTTGGTGAGCGTCGCAGGGGAAGGATACTGCAAAATCCCCATTCCCTCCCCATTCCTGGGGGAAGGATATTGCAAAATCTCCATTCCCACCCCACTCTGCGGCCAGCCAGAGGCGATATTTGCCTGTTCTCCGAACTACTCAAAATTTCCACTACCGGTTCTCCAGAACCTGTCAGATCCTGCTGAATAGCACCCCTGCTTGTGGGTCTTCTGGCTATGCAGCCTTTTGACAAAACCCAGCTTGACTTTCCTTCTAAAAGAATTTCCCTTTATAAGCTTGGTAATTTCAGATTTAATAATGCTTTCGGTCAATTCACCCAGAAGAGATTCGTAAGTTTCTTACTCTCTGGATCTCAAAATTTTCCATTTTGCCCTGAAGTTTTAAACAACAGCAACAACCCGAACAAGTTGGCCATCATCAACATTATCCCCTCATCAAGTTTATCAATATGAGCTGGGGGTATGGTGTGATTAGTAATCAAATAAAAGAACAAAATTCTGTGTGTTGATTTATGTTCTGGAGGAAATTTAATCAAAGGCCAAACTTGCTTAGATTTAATGCAGACCAGATTGAAAGTCAGTGAGCTAAACCAGCAGATTTCAGAAGAGAGTTCTTGAAGAAGCAAAACATAAAGAAGACTCCACAAATCAAAATGAATAGCTTAAATAAGTTCACTTCCAGTTCTTTTATGATTTCTCCATTAAATTGGTTTTTGACCCATTTCTGCTTGGCTTTATATACTAATTTTTAATACAGGCTTAGATATTTGTACCAGACTTTAATATCATCATAAGAAAGTAGCTATTATTCTGTTTATACATATATACATATACATACGTATAGGTATAGGTATAGGTATAGGTATAGGTATAGGTATAGGTATAGGTATACACACACACACACACACACACACACACACACACACACACACACACACACACACACACACACACACACACACATATATATATATATATATATATATATATATATATATATATATATATATATATATATATATATATATTCTGTTCATAATGCTGGTGGATGTGTATTGAAATCATAGATAATGTAATGTATTGTTTTGCAGGTTGTCTAATATATGCATTTTTTACACTTTTTTAAAAAGAAAAACTTGCAAATGTCAGAAAAGTCTGAAAAGTGTGGGTTTCAGCATCTACTTTATCTTCAGGGTTAAGAGAGTGATAATTGTTTATGTCTGAATAAAAATCAAAATGCAATTTTATCCAGCATCAGAAATATATACATATGTGTGTGTATGTGTGTATGTGTGTATGTGTGTGTGTGTGTGTGTGTGTGTGTATATGTTTACAGGGAGGAACATGATGCTTACTCCTGGAATTACGAAGCCGAGAACACCAGCCTGAAGATGACGAATGAGACTTCATTGAAACGTCGCCAAGACACTTCCAATTTTACGCGGGAGAAGACCCGAATAACCAAAGACATACATACATATATACATACATACATACATACATACATACATACATACATACATACGTGTGTGTGTGTGTGTGTGTGTGTGTGTGTGTGTCTGTGTGTGCCCGCGCGCCCTCTGCTTCTTTTATCAAATCCTCAATATTGCTATTGCAAAGGGTGGAAAGTATATTTATTTTATTATTATTATTTCAATTGATTTCAAGTAAAATTTCCAGACACCTACAGTCACAGAAAATGGTCTAATAAACAATATAATTTTGTATCTTCTCAAGCTGAAGTTGTTAATTCAGGGCCAACCTACACATAACATCAAATGCATCTTTGTACAGTATTTAATGTGTAGGCTTTTAAAAACTCAGATAATACTAGCTGAGGGAGCTGATAATTATCCAGATCACAGCAGAGCTGGAGAAGAAATTAACTCTTTCATTCTTTAACACAGCCCAGAGGAGAAGCTCCCTTATCAAAGAGAAAAGCAACCTGGAATTAAGGAGAAACTTCCTAACAGTGAGGACAATTGATCAGTAGAACAGCTTCCCTTCAGAAATTGTGATGCTCCATCACTGGAGGTTTTTAAGGAGAGCCTAGACAGTCACTTGTCTGACATGGTATAGGTCAATGTTGGCAAAACTTTTCGGCACCGAGTGCTGAAATGGGAGCACACATGCATGCTCATGCCAGAAACCGGAAGACCAGCTGCCCAGTGCGTGTGTGCACACCAGGAAGATGATCTTCCGGTTTCTGGTACATGCATGTACACTGACCACCTGGTCTTTGCACATGCATGCATGCCAGAAACTGGAAAACCAAGTGGATGGGGTGAGTGTGCATGTGCACTGGAAGGCTGCTCTTCCAATTTCCATTGCTCCCATGCACATGAAGACCAGCTGGCCAGCACACCAGAGCCCGGAAGAGCAATGGGTCACAGCTTGCGTGCCCGGAGAGATGGCTATCTGTGCCACTTCCGGCATGCGTGCCATAGGTTCGTCATCCTGGGTATAGATTCTCCTATATTCTGTTCTGTTCTGTTCTGTTCTGTTCCGTTCCGTTCCGTTCCGTTCCATTCCACTGCGTTCCGTTCCGTTCCGTTCCGTTCCATTCCATTCAGTGTTGGGATTCAATTTTTTTTACTACCGGTTCTGTGGGAGTGGCTAGGTGGACATGGCACGGCTTGGTGGGCATGGCTTGGTGGGCACGGCAGGGGAAGAATACTGTACAATCTCCATTCCCACCCCACTCCAGGGGAAGGTTACTGCAAACTACTGAACTACTCAAAATTTCTGCTACCGGTTCTCCAGAACTGGTCAGAACCTGCTGAAACCCACCTCTGGTTCCATTCCATTCCATTCCGTTCCGTTCCAGTAAATTACCAGTATTTACTTAGTTGTTTTGGTAACAATAGATAATTCCATTGACCATTTCCTGATGTTCTTCTAACTTGGTTGAACCTGGATATATATGAACCTATGAAGACAAGTTGACTCTGAACAGTCCATTTCTCCAAGATGTATGTGTGTGTGTGTGTGTGTGTGTGTGTGTTGAACTGAATTGAGAAAGGGCAACACTGTTTTTAGTGAAACCCAACTCTTGGTGACTACTTTTATCCATACTATTGCTCTGGAAACAACATGCAAGCATTTTGTGTTTCCCCACCCCCCTTCTTCAGGCAAGCTTTTGAATCTTGGTCCTGTTTAGATTCCCGATATTTGCAATTGTTTTCCATGCAAGTACTAACCAAGGAAACTCTTGTTTGTATCACAGCTGGCGTTTTCTTTGCTTGGTTTTACATTTACAAGTGACAAAGATGTAAGTGTAGGTATGACACTGTGTGTGATACAAAGAATGGGAAAGTCTACTTTAGATCAGATAAATTTGCTCTTCTGATTCATCTTTTACTCTTTCCTTACTCCCTCCAGCTTGTTATGCAACATTATGAAAAATCCACCCCAAACTGAGATTTATCCCATGACCCTATTTTGTTCCACAAATATTTCAAATGAAAGAGTGGGAACATCTGGGCTGAGTAGGATGGTGGAAGGTTCTGAGTTTAAAATGAGACTTATTTCTTATGCTGAAGGGCATTTGAGGGGTGCCATATGTTCCCCAGTTTGAAATGAGCAGATCCATCTGTCAAATCCCTTGGTGTTTTCCCTCCACATTTCATTGATGCTTTCTCATGATTGAATAATCATTTTGATGATTCATCAATAGGTCCAAATCTCTCTCCCCATCCTTTTTTTCCCCCTTAACATTTGAATGTGAACAGGTGTCAACAAGCATAAAAAGACGTCCTTGAAAAAAATCAGAAATGTGGGTTATTACCAATTGTCCTTATACTAATGGACAATGGCTTAGGATGTGGGTACTTACGAGATCGCCTTCTGCTACCGATAGCCTCCCACGTGCCAATACTCTCCCACAGAGAGGGACTCCTCAGGGTTCCGTCAGTCAAACAATGTCAACTGGTGACCCCCAGGTGGGAGGACCTTCTCTGTAGGGGCACCTGCCCTCTGGAACGAATTGCCCCCATAGATACAGATGATCCCTGACCTACGCACCTTTCGCCGTGCCCTCAAGATGTTATTGTTCCAACAAGCTGGGCTGGCCTAAACATGTATTTTAATGCTTGTCTTTTTTAATGATATTGGGCCAAATTATTTAAACTGTTTTTAAAGTTTGTGTATAGATGTGTTTTATTGTACCACCCTGAGTCCCCTGGGAGAAGGGTGGTATAAAAATTAAAATATTTTCTTTTTTAATTTGTTTTATATGCCGCCCTTCTCCGGAGACTCAGGGCGGCTTACAATGCGTTAAGCAATAGCCTTCATACTTCTGTATATTTATACAAAGTCAGCTTATTGCCCCCACAAACTGGGTCCTCAAACTGGGTCCTCAAACTGGGTCCTTATCTAAATAAATAAATAAATAAATAAATAAATAAATAAATAAATAAATAAATAAATAAATAAATAAATAAATAAATAAATAAATAAATAAATAAATAAATAAATAAATAAATAAATAAATAAATAAAGCATATGAAGAAATTCCAAAATCCAATAGCTTCCAAGTTCCAATAGAGATTTTTGTGTCCTCGGTTGGCTCAAAGTCTGTGGTAAATCACTTTTCGGTTGCAAGAAAATCAGCAAAAGAAAAAATATTTATTTACATATCCAATTTGGAGTTGGCGCATCTCATTCACAGAATGACAGTGAAGAGAGCAAGTACTGTAGATACGTGTCTGCTCAAAGATATGTCTATAATTAGTTGTAAAGGTTGCAATATTTGAGTCATCTTGGTGTCCACCTTGATAGGAGGTAGGAGAAGGCAGATAAGGGGGTTAATACAAGTGATTCCTTCTTTCATATACTGTATTAAGAAGCCTGGCAGGGAGAGGGAGGGAGGGAGGAGGGAGGGAGGAGAGAGACAGAGAGACAAAAAGAAAGAGATAGACAGACAGACAGATAGACAGACACACACACACTGTTGCTGCAGTCATTTCTCCACTCCAAATACCTCATTGTTGAAGTCAGAACTAGGTTGAGAGGTAGAAGAAACTAAATCTTTTTGTTGAGAGAAATAAGTAGGGTGAAGAAGGTGCTTAAAGTCTTTGCACATAAATCCTTGCTTATTTAAAACTTCCACCTTGCTTTACGTCGGGATGCTTACACAAAGGTAGCAATGCTTGCAAAGATAAAACGAAACAATACACAATAGTGAATTAATCAATTATGGCTGATATCAACATGAAAAGCAATGCGCTTAAAACTGATTAACAGGTAAAAGCAAAACATTTTGCCCAAGTCCCTAAAATCTGAATCTCTTGTGTCAAATAATGTCACCTGATTGGATACTGGACTTATGTCTTCTCAATAGCATCATATATGGAACAGGATCTCGCAAAATATCCAAATGGTCCAATACTGTTAGTGTGAGTTTCTTTCTTTCTTTCTTTCTTTCTTTCTTTCTTTCTTTCTTTCTTTCTTTCTTTCTTTCTTTCTTTCTTTCTTTCTTTCTTTCTTTCTTCTTTTTTTCTCTCTCTTTCTTTCTTTCTCTCTCTCTTGCTTGCTTGCTTCTTCTTTCTTTCTCTTTGTTTCTTTCTTCTCTTCCTTCCTTTCTTCCTTCCTTCCTTCCTTCCTTCCTTCCTTCCTTCCTTCCTTCCTTCCTTCCTTCCTTCCTTCCTTCTCTTGTTTTCCTTCCTTCCTTCTTTCCTTTTTAGGAAATTAGGATTTATTTTTTTTTTTTAAAAAAAGTGATGTTTAAACAAAATATAATGAGAAGCAAGATGAAATTAATTCTGGTTAACATATCCATCTTAGCATAAGTTGGAGAAAATAAACAAACAAAGAAAAACATTTCCCATTTAAAAAAATAGCAACTGAAATACTCTTTTAGGAGAAAGAAACATTGAAAAACATTTGAAAAGTGAAATCTGGTAACACAAAGATGATATGGAACCTTTTTAGAACGGGACACAATTTCCCATAATGCTTTTTAATTATTATTTATTTATCAATTTACAGGCCACTTTAATCAGTAGTGTAACTCCAGTTAGCTAACTGCTTAATGTGAATCGTTTATTGCCTCAAAACCTATGAAGGCTTGTAAGCAATGGGCTAGAATTGGAAGCCTGAGCTGTGAGGATGTTTAGCCCAGGAGAAATGCAAACATTTAAATATATTTTATGGATTGCTGGATGCCACTTAGGGTTCTTGTATGACATATAATGGCCATATAAGTCCCATGAATAAATAAATTCCTGTGCAACACACAGCGCAGTGCTAGGAGAATGAGGGAGAATATTATTCCTACTTAGCTATTATTTTATTATTTCAAATGGAGCTATCCTCCCTCTAAGTAATTGAGTTGTCTTTTCTGTTTCTATTGAAATTTCAAGATTTGTAAAAAACAAGAAACAAATCAAAGCCATGTTGTGTTGTTTTTGTCTTTCCATTATGAGGTAGTGTTATATGAAAGATACATTTCTAATTCAAGGGCATGTTTCAAAACCCATCACTACCGGTTCGCTTGTGGGCATGCTCACACATGCACACGTGCAACACTTCTGCGCATGTGCAGAAGCGTCCGAGCGGGTGGGTGGAGCCTCCCATCACCGCCACTACCAGTTTGCCTGAACTGGAGTGAACCAGTAGTAACGTACTACTATTCCAATTGTGAAATATGTTGTGTTCTGGGTGAAGAATGGAGATGAGGCCAGAGTGATTTCTAACAGCTTTTTATTCAATACTTCCTGTGAGGCAACTGTTGCTCCCTGGCTGACACAGCTCCTTTTACAGGGAAGCCGATCAGCCCACAACCAATCAGGAGAGAGTATTTTCCCGTTCCAACAGAGGACCAGATTGAAAACTTAAACTGACAACTATATATAATATAGAACAAAATACTTTTTCTTTAGGGTTTTTATTTTTATTTTTACTCAGTTATCTGTTTTTAGCCTGTGGGCTTTCTGATCCTTCAAAAAAAGAAAAAAAAGAAAAAAAGAAAAGAAAAGAAAAGAAAAGAAAAGAAAAGAAAAGAAAAGAAAAGAAAAGAAAAGAAAAGAAAAGAAAAGAAAAGAAAAGAAAAGAAAAGAAAAGAAAAGAAAAGAAAAGAAAAGAATATTCAGACTCCCTCCAAATAAAATAAGTTGGATTGTAGGAGTTGCTCTCAGGCCAAATAATTTAGGGAAAGGTATGCAATTTGAGGCTATAATTCTCATTAAACACGAGTTTATGAAAGATTAAAAGGTATTCTTTGCTTTGATCTGTGACAGGAAATGAGAAAGGATTTCTCAGCTTTCCAGGGATTTTAGGTTTTGCTTAGGAGAATTTAACATTAACAGTAGATTAGTTTCAGTTGATTTTTTTTTAAAAAAATACATGAAATCAAGGATGGAAGGTGTTAAGAGTGTGCCTTTAGAAACCATGGAAAAAATAGATTTCCATTTTTTAAAAAGTTTATTCTCCAATGCTTATTCCAACCTTTTTTGTCAGTTTGGTTTAATACCTGGTCTTCCAGGATTCTGTCCTTATGTTGTACCTTATGATTCTTGATGAATGTATCTTTTCCTTTTATGTATATTGAGAGCATATGCATCAAAACAAATTCCTTGTGTGTCCAATCATACTTGGCCAATAAAAAATTCTATTCTATTCTATTCTATTCTATTCTATTCTATTCTATTCTATTCTATTCTATTCTATTCTATTCTATTCTATTCTATCCTATCCTATCCTATCCTATCCTATCCTATCCTATCCTATCCTATCCTATCCTATCCTATCCTATCCTATCCTATCCAATAAAACTATTCTTACAACAAGTCCCTGAGTGGATTGTCCTGAGTAAAATTGGCCAGCCCAAAGTGCCATGTGGAAGGTCCAGCACTATGAGTAGACTTCAATCTCTATCTCTGTCTCCCTACCTTAACATAGTAATGTAAGCAGGACATCACACCCTGTCTTTCCTGATAACATTGTGTAGTCATTACACAGGCCTATCAAAGCACTTTTTTCTTGATGAATCGTTTCTTGGATGAACTCAGAATGGAAGAAGGACCTTCTAATTTTTGGTCAAGCATCCAAATGGTATCTGGGGCATTTTTTCTGCAGATACATTAATATCCTTTTCTGCCATACAGTTTACAGTTGTAGGAACTGGGTATCTCTAATTTGATGAAAAGAAGGATGGGGACACATGATAGCAGTGTTCCAATATCTCACAAAGAAGAAGGAGTCAAGCAATTCTCCAAAACACCTGAGAGCAGGACAAAAAGCAATGGGTGGAAACTAATCAAGGAGAGAAGCAACTTAGAACTAAGGAGTAATTTCTTGACAGTTAGAACAATTAATCAGTGGAACAACTTGCCTCCAGAAGTTGTGAATGCTCCTACACTGGAAATTTTTAAGAAGATGTTGGATAACCATTTGTCTGAAGTAGTATAGGGTTGGACTAGAAGACCTCCAAGGTCCCTTCCAACTCTGTTATTCTAAATTCTAAAAGTGAAGAATTTGGTGATGAGAGAATGAGGGAGGGAGGGAGGGAGGGAAGAAGGACAGGAGACGAGGTGATGGGGCACATTAAGCTTCTCAGGATAGATAGACAATTTTCAGGTTCCAGCTCTGTGTTTGGTGAATGTTTGGTTACATTTTATGGGCATATATAGTAGGCATTGTGGTGCTGTTCAATTTTAGTTATATTTGTTTTTAATTGCATCATGGGATCAGAAACACATTGAAGAAGACAAGTCCGTTGTTTACTTCACAAAATGCCTCCTGTCAGATAAGAATGAGTCAAAAACAGAATAACAGAGTTAGAAGAAACTTTGGAGGTCTTCTAGTCCAACCCCCTGCTCAAACACAGGTAGAATGCATCATCTACCCCTCTTCTATGCGTATGTGTTTCTCTATGCTTAGTTGTGAGCTTTATGGATGCATGATTTTGCTTTTCCTTTGGACTCAACATCCTTTATCTTTTCACGGTTGTCTCTATCCTATCTCCCTCCCTCATCTTTCCCAAAAGCATCTGGTTGCTTTTACAGGTAGTTTTTACAGGTGTCACAACTTGCAGGGCATCTGTCAATAGCTACTCAATAATCTGTTTAGACCCAATGACTCCGAAGAGTTCATAATGAAAGGCCAATTATTCACAAACTATCTGTGGTCATAATCATAGATGTGTTAGTAGTGGGTTTGACAAAAGGACTGTGCTACATCAAAGACTAGTTTGCATTCTTCATGGGCATCTCCTTCAGAAGCAGCAAAACTCGATGCGTCCCGTCCCAACCTCATTCCCTTCTCATGGAGTAACAAAACTGGAAGGACCTATTTCAGCCCTCAAGCCCACATTTCTCCATGCAGGAATATTATTTATTAGTCATGCATGCAATTTTCATTGGAGAAGGCAATGATGCTAGGTTTTCTGACCCAGTCTTAGCAGAAGCAAGAAACAGACTCCTTGTCATGAAAAGCCCCTCTTTATTTACCTCTTGTGAATTAATTGCATTCACTCACTGAAAAGTTCAGGCAATCGTCCTTCAAAGAGTTAACTGCAATAACAAACTTTATCAGTTCCTTGCAATAATTGCAAGGCCATGAGCTCCCAGCCACAAAGCTGCAAATTAAGTTTTAGCAAGGAGTCTCTGTGGCATGAAACACAATGAGCAAAATCTTCAGAAATACAAACTGTTGTCTCCTATGACAACCTTCTATTTATTTCCCAGCCAGGAATGGGCCATTCAGCATCCATGTGTGCTTTGCTTCCCGAGTCGATTCCTTGTCCTCCGTTGTTCACCTCTCCTAACTGCTCTGTGTATATGTGCATCTGGAACAGACCCCAGCTGTTCTTCCTTCCCACTCATATCAGCCTTCAAAGGCAGCTGCCTCTCCAGTGGCTGGGAAATGTCAGATGGATTTGGCTCTATCTCTGCGTCTGACGCAGAGCATCCATCAGAGCCTTCCCCAGACTCCATTACTGGCCCAAGTTCCTCCCCATCCTCCTCATCATCTGAGTCAGCCGCCAGCTCCACTGGCAGCTGGTGGGCCACAGCACTAGGAATGGTTACTGGAACAAGAAGAAAGGGCAAGCAAAATACATGCCAGTTTGCTAACATCAAAACCGATACAAAGATGAGCATCCAACCACTGAAAGAAACTGTGTTTGACATGGTAGCAGGTCAAGCATAAAGCCAGCAAAAGTCAGACATGGGTGAATGATTAAAACAACAACAATAAAATATTTAACATAGCTGCACACCTCACAACAGTTACTCTAGACAGTGCATAAATTCAAAACACCATATAACCATGTAAACTGGGGGTGAAATCCAGCAGGTCTGACAGGTTCTGGAGAACTGGTAGCAGAAATTTTGAGTAGTTCGGAGAACTGGCAATTACCAGTTCTGGCTGGCCCCAGAATAGGGTGGGAATGGAGATTTTGCAGTATCCTTCCCCTGCCATACACACCAAGCCACACCATGCTCACCAAGCCATGCCCACAGAACCAGTAGTAAAAAAAAATTGGATTTCACCCCGACAATACAACAATATCCTTAACATAAACCATGAAGTCTAGATAATAAAGCCAAGTGTTGAATTTATATTTTACAGACAAAGAAATAAAGGAAGACTGGTATAGATCTAGTTCAAACTATTTAGCTCTAATCAGCTAGCCATACCCTTTTTTGGGATTCGAACTCAGTCTACTTGAATATTAGGTAGATGTATTAACCTCTAAGCCATGGGCTCTCCTCACTTTGTCGTCTATACCAGGGGAGAGATTAAATGTGTTTCCACTGAAACCGGTCTATCAGGGCAACCTGGTCTACCCAAATATGGGACAGAGCATACTGCTTCCACTTTCGAATCGCAGAAAAGGGCTAGCAGACAAGAGCTAAACAGTTTGAAATAGATATATACTAATCTCCCTTTATTTCTTTGTCAGCAAAGTATAAATTCAGCACACACAAAAAATAGTTTGTTGCAAAAGCAACTGCCTGCGAAGGTTCCTGGTGTGGGGCTGAAAGATGAAAGTGGAAGCAGTATGCTTAAAATACTTAATAAACTCAAGTAATAAAATCAACTTTACCAGGAGAACATGCCTAAGCTCCAAGCCTGGACACACGGATAAGCTGCCACATTAGCCAATTATGAATGGCTAACATTAATGGTGCACCATTCATAATCTGATTGATCTAATTTATTCTACTCTTCAAATGACTTATTTTTGGAAGGGTGCTTGTTTGTTTGTGCATTTCCTTGCATCTGGATTGTTGCTGCCGCCCACGCAATTTGTATAAAAATTTGTATGGATGTCAATGGCTAAAAAATGACAACTATGCCTTCGGTCTTTAAAGGTAAAGGTAAAGATTCCCCTCACACATATGTGCTAGTCATTTCCGACTATAGGGGGCAGTGCTCATCTCCGCTTCAAAGCCGAAGAGCCAGCACTGTCCGAAGATGTCTCAGTGGTCATGTGGCCGGCATGACTAAACACCAAAGGTGCACAGAACACGGTTACCTCCTCACCGAAGATGGTCCCTATTTTTCAACTTGCATTTTTTACGTGCTTTCGAACGCTAGGTTGGCAGAAGCTGGGACAAGTAACGGGAGCTCACTCCATTACGTGGCACTAGGGATTCAAACTGCTGAGATGCTGAGCTTTTGATCGGCAAGCTCAGCGTCTTATCCACTAAGCCACGGTGTCCCTTTACGGCTCCTTAGAATGAGATAAAACCCAGATCAGAATGAAAGTTTTATAAATAGAGTGGGATGGAGAGGTTGAGAAAAAGAAAATGGAGACAAAATAGAATTATTAACTTCTATCTTTAAAGGCCAATAAATCAACAAGTGAACAATACTGTTCCATAGCCCAAAATACAATGCACAGAACACATTCTTATAAAAAAAGGTGAAGTAAACATAATGTTGGTATCTGGATGTAAAGGATTACGGCTCTATCTAGGGATTTAATAATAATTTCCTACCTGGCTGTGGTGTTTTCTTAAATCCATTATTTCAAGTTGCATTAGATTCAGGTTTTCCATTCCTTTTCCAACTTGCACGGTTCTGCTAGGTTTTGCAATATATGCGTTAAACTGTGATCTCACTGTGTTATTAGCTCCCTGCAGTGAGTTAAAAATGAAGCTTTCTAACATAGATTTGAATATCCTGGTTACAGTTCCACATGGATAGACCGAAACTCACACTTTCTAAATAAACACCGAGGGCTTTAGGAGAACAATACCGAATATGGAAACAAGTGGTCTTTAAACAAAATAAACTCCGGGGCATAAATCTGACTTTTTGCAGCAGAAAAGAGTTGATCATTAATCATGAAAGTTGCCATTTGGGGGGCTAACAGACCCCAGAACTGCGAGCGGAACCTTTAAAAAAAGAAGAAATGCGTCGGTAGCTTTACCCCCAGTGGTGGAAAGTTGCATAAAAATGCCACAAACAAACAAAATTCCATCTTACAGTTATATAAAATAAGATGTGTTCCATCGTGTTACAGACAAAAAAAATAATAATGTTAATGTCACGCCTACATTGCACTATTTTTAAAGGAATTATTTAAAACTCTTGTTTAATTCAAAACTTTTTGGATGGACAGGATGTCATGCAATGCTAAAGGATAGATATAGCTATGGTTTACAGATCTTGGGAACGGTGGTAATTCTGTGCTGGGAATAGCCAACTCCCCTCCATATAGTTTTAGCTGCATCACAATTGCACTAAGAGACAACTATACCCACAATAGTAACTGAAAACGGACATTTGAAATTGGCTGAACTTGTTTGATCAATTTTAATTAGATTGGTGGCCACTGATAGAAAATTCTTAAGGAAGGCAAAGACATCTCCCTACTGTTACTAAGAAAGCAGCATGGATGTGTCAATAGGAGTCAAATCTGTTTCAAATGAAATGCTTGCACGCACACAAGCACATACACACACCTCTGTAACAGCTCCTACTAGCTGGGCAACCAATCTGTTTGTTACCACATCGGTTTGTTATCAAAACAAAAGTCAGATAGAATTTGCCCTTCTAGACAAATAGGGTTGTCAAACTCGGTTACATTGAGGGCCGCAAACTTGGTTATATTGACGGCCGCATTGGAGTTCAGACTTCGGGGGGGCAGGGTGTGTGTGGCCAGCTCGATGTCACTTGCATTGGGACACCTGTGATGGCCTGAGCACTCTGCCAGTGAAAACCTGCTCCCAAGCTCCATTTTTGACTATGGCAGCCTCCTCCAACCCTCTGCCGGTGAAAACGGAGCTCAGAAGGGCTGCCCGAAGCCCTCGTGAGCTCCATTTTTGCTGGCAGAGACATTGTGGGCTTGTTGTGGCTGATTGTAGCTGATTCTGACAGTGAGGAGGCTGGTGTGGTGTTGCGCCAGCATCCTTGCAGCTGGCACCCAAGTCAGGCAATGAGGAGGCTGGAGAAAATGTGGTGCCAGAGGCAGGGATTCAGCCAGGGCCTTCAGAACCTCCAGAACCTCCTTTAAATGAAGAGGATGAAGAGGAGGGGCTGCTTCTCGATGTACGGGCACGCAGAGCTGCCAAAAGGTAGGAGTGGCTCCTCAGGAGGAGGTCTCCTTGAGAGTAAGGCTTAGGGCTAATTGGCCACTCCCTTAGCCTATTTAAGGAGGAACGCTGACTGAAACAAGTTGTAGGGAATAACTTTAGTTCACTCTACTTCGCATCTGGATTCTCTGCACATGGCTTCTGGGCTTTTTGCCAACCTTTGTAAGATTGTGATTACTTTATCTTCAGTTTCTTGTAGGCTGTCAGCATGTTCCAAGTGAAGCCAACTCTGACCCCATGTAATTTACACCCCAGTCATGACCCTGTTTCCCCCCTCCCCACAGGGTGTGTCATCAGTCACAATGGAGCAATTTTGCAGATTGTAGAGATCACTCCCCTCCAGCCACTATGGGTAACCCTGGGAGACAGCCTTTAGAGAGATATGTTTGGAATGTGCTTTTGTTTTTGGCTGCCCTGCTGCTTCACCAGTTTCCCATCCCCCTTGCCTATGGCAACTCGAGAGCAAGCCAGGGATGCTTTGCGAGTTGACATGTTCATTGCATCAATGATACTATCTAATGATAGTTTCACTGATAGTATCAATGATACTATCTCATCCTCTGCTGTCTCCTTCTCCTTTTGCCTTCAATCTTTCCCAACATCAGGGTCTTTTCCAATGAATCCTCTCTTCTCATTAGGTGGCCAAAGTATTTGAGCTTCAGCTTCAGGATCTGTCCTTTCAAAGACCAGTCAGGATTCATTTCCTTTAGGATTGAATTATTTGATCTCTTTGCAGTCCAAGGGACTTCCAAGATTCTTCTCCAGCACCACAATTCAAACACAACAATAAATCTACTGATCAACATTTCTTGCATCTTCTAATATTCTGCTGTTTCCACTCCAACATTTCAAATGAAGCATAACACTTGTCTTTAAAGCCCAATTAAGTGTACAGCATGAGTACTCCAGATGAAAGAGCGTGTGTGTATTTGTGTGTGTGTGTGTGTGCATGTGTGTTTTCCATATCATCTTGTCCGGGCAACTGATTATTCTTTGTACCCTCTTCTATAGATACCCCATCATTTGAACTGAGGTAAATGTTGGGCAGAAATGGTTAACTACACACCAATCCTTGAAAAGAATTTGTTTGATAGGAATAAGAGACGAGTTTGAGGACAATTTTTAATAGGTGTGGAAATTATTACCAATTTGGGTATGCTGGTCAATCCTTATTGTTCTTCTGAGGAATCTTAAAGCCTGATTTATTCTTTGTGGTTGGATCTAAAGGCTTTTATTGACCTGATAAATGGAATTCATTTCACTTTGTTAGCAATCTTGGTGTTTTTATTATTGACTCTTATTAGCAATTGACTCTGCTTGTAATGTTACAATATTGATATTTCGCTGTGTTGCAACCTTTCCTGAAATGCTTTTCTTTTGCCTGTAAAAGTGGCCTGCAAACATTTTAATTTTTTTTTTACTTTTTCTTTTATTAGACCCTCTGAATTTTCCATGCATTCAGAGGGTATAGAAATTAGTTTTTAAAAAAACCTCACCCTGACAGCATCAGCTAGAATTCCACTATTACAGCATTCTAAATCAACGTAGCACCTTGAATGGTGCTTAGCATATAATCAAAATTTCAAAGCAGACCACCTGATTTTCTGAAAAGGGCCCTCTGCACATGTGCAAAGTGTGATTTTTTTTAAGAACAGAAGGGTTGCTTAGCCCATTGGTTGAATGAAGCACCCCTCTGAAGCTCAACACAACCCAAAGAGAAAATAATAATGCAGAGAAAAAGTAAAGCATCTTTTACCAAGTTAAATAAATATATTGAACTGAAAAAGATACGGCCCTGTCTGTTATCTTTTTTAAAATGTGTATTTTACTCATTCAAAATCATGATGGTTTATCAAAACTTCACCTTATATTGTCATGACAGTTGTATGGATTTTGAGTGTGTGTGTTTTTTTAACCACACCCAAATTATATCTCAAAGTCCAAAGTCAGTGTGTGTTTTTCATTTCCTACAGTTTCATAGGCATGGATAAATAATAGGGGTAGTCAAGACCGTATAATTTAGTCTCAACTTTCAGAAGAAAAAGCAACTTTATAGCTCTTATTTAAGGCATGGTCTGCTTTCTTTTTGGCAATAACTGTATATCCTCAAGGTGTCTGTGTAGCTGCCGTGAAGTCAGCAATGGGTAAACTTAGCACCAAATATCTTCCTTTGCGCGCTCGCTCTCTCTCTCTCTCTCTCTCTCTCTCTCTCTCTCTCTCTCTCTCTCTCTCTCTCTCTCTCTCTCTCTCTCTCACACACACACACACACACACACACACACATACACACACACACACACACACAATCTTTCTTCTTTGCCAATGCCAACTGACTCTGAGAAGTGATAGCTAATGGTCACAAGAATTTAAATGAATTCTTCAAGACCATACTTTGACCATACAAGACGCAAACTCAGAAAGCTCAAACTGTCCAAGGAGCTGCTGATCCAGTTCTACAGAGGAATTATTGAGTCTGTCATCTGCACCTCTATAACTGTCTGGTTTGGCTCTGCAACCCAACAAGACAGACACAGACTTCAGAGGATAATTAGAACTGCAGAAAAAACAGTTGATACCAACTTGCCTTCCATGGAGGACCTGTATACGAGTCAAAAAGAGGGCTGTGAAAATATCTACAGACCCCTCGCATCCTGGACATAAACTGTTTCAACTCCTACCCTCAAAATGATGCTATAGGGCACTGCACACCAGAACAACTAGACACAAGAACAGTTTTTTCCCGAATGCCATCACTCTGCTAAACAAATAATTCCCACAATACTGGGAATTATTTGTTTAGCAATACAAATAAATTACTAAGACTGTATTACTATTATTCTTCTCTTTACTAGTACCTATCTCTTCCCACTTACTACTATAACCATGTTGCTTGTATCTTTCAATTATATTGTTTTTATTTGTTTCCTTGTACAATTTGATAGCTTATTAGCAACCTTGACTATTACTAAGTGTTGTATCTTTTTATTCTTGATGAATGCATTTTATTCTCCTTATGTATACTACATAAGAACGTACACACCTAAGACAAATTCCTTGTGTGTCCAATCACACTTGGCCAATAAAGAATTCTGTTGTTCTGTTCTATTCTGTTCTGTTCTTTGTCCACACAGGAAATGGGACATCTTACCACATCCATCTTGCTATGGTCAATTTGCTATAGGTGGGGCAATTCATCACAGGACAATTCAACCATTCAGTTCGATTATTTAAAATAATTAAAACGTTATTTTAATTTTTTTCATTCACATTTTATTTTGTCCCTCCTTTGACATTCTTTATTTGATTATTTTATTCCACCATTTCTTCTATAATAGTGTAACAGTTGTCCCGTGGCAAGCTGACCATAGCAAGTTGACTCTGGTCAGTTGGCTGTGGTCAGTTGGCTGAAGCAAGTTGTTCCATCCACACATTCCTTAATAGTATGAGAAGATGAACATAAAACCCTCTAGATCCGTGATGGTGAACCTATGGCATGTGTCCCACAGGTGGCACACAATGCTCTCTCTCTCTCTGTTGCCTCCATTGCCTCATACTACTTCTCTTTTTCTGAGTCAGGAAGATGCTTGATTTGTGTGAAATTATCAGGAGGAAGTATAACATTACAAATCAAAGGCAAGGGTGCTTTTGTCAGTTGCCACAAATATCGCTGTGGAGGGATCCCCTTTGTGGCCCTCTTGGAACGCCTCAGAACAGCCATCCATTCTTCCTCCATTTTGTCCTCATCTTCACCATCGTCGCTAGCGTCAGCATCCACGGCTTGTGAAGATGGAACATCAGGTTAAGAAGAACTAGTGGATGGAACATTTGCCTGTGAATCTTGGTCATCAGACTGGGTGGCATCAGCAGTATCATCTCTAGGAAAATAAACTCCAGGATCATTGGAATGAATCCTGGACCAGTCAGCATCTTCCTCAAGCTGACTGGTCCAGGATCCAAGCAGATTGGGAAATCACTATTACATGTTTGGAGTCAATAAATTTGCTCCACTTTGAGTTGTCATCCATACCCATAAATCTCATCCTCTTTGCTGCTGGACCTCCTTTCCTTCTTTGAGCTAAGGGAATGATCACCATAGCATATGAACCAAAAATATGGAAGTTCTTGAGGTCGGGCTTGTACCCATACAACATGAAGAAAGGAGTCTGATTTATTACACTACTCCAAGTACTGTGGGCATGCAAGCCATCCCCCCGGTTCAGCTCTGCTGTGAATGCATCTGTACCTCCCTCTGGCCAACTGGTCATTGGATCTCTGTCACACATATGCAGGGGATGGGACATATATGGAGGGGGTGAGGAGCATGCATGCATGGGGGCATGGCCTGTGCAAGGACGCATGCATGGGGTGCCTGCACAGGGCCACACACACATTGCATTAGGGGGGTTCAGGTGCACATGCATGCATTTACTCTCACACATGCTTTGGGCACTCAGTCCGGAAAAGATTATCCATCACTACTCTAGATGCTTTGGGCAGCAACCTCTTTACCATTTTTCTGTTGCCAATGATTGATTAGGTGAATCCATCTGCAAACTAGATAGGTCTTATGAAGTGTCCAAAACGGGGGGAATACCTGAACAGCGGTGGGGGGTGGGGGGCAGACTTATGCCAGCAAACTGAAATTACGATGCTAAAAATGCTGAATGTTAAATTATAGAAATTCAGCAGGAAATATATTCCGATACGCTCAATTTGCCTTTTAAAAAGTAGGCAACATTATCTTTTCTTAGTACGCATTTCCATTTTTAGCACTGTCCTTGCCATATGATTTGATAAATGATAATGGAAAGCATCCCAGTTTGCAAACATACTCCTTTTAAATAGGTTTCCAACTGGTGCACGTTTTGTGATGCTAGCGTTGTACTTCGGAGATGTGAACGCTAGAAAGGAAAGCCAGTTGGGGAAATGATTAAAGACAACCTTAAAATTCATTGTCTTTCTCACATAATAACCGTGGCTGGAGGCAGCATCTAACATTTTTACAAATGCTTTAAATAACAAGCAGTTTTCAGGGGAAGTGCAAATCTTTACAGCTCAAAGTTCCTCTTGCAAATTTGTCAAACTTCAAAGCATAATGATAAATACAATGCAACAGGAACTAGACTTTGTGTTTTCTCTAGTTTTACATTTTGCACATCAGACTCTTTTAACAGCGAACATAGTGAATTGTGCATAATGAATGTTCCTTTAAAAGACTGTATACGCTGCAGCCTTGAAAAATCCCCTTCTTTCAAACGTATTATATTTTTTACAGTATTTTCAGTTCACTTACCTCTTGTCCAACGTTTTTCTTTTCATTGTAGAAATACCATAATTCAGACAGAGTTCAAAATTTCAAATGCTACACTGGTAGCAGTACTATTAATTATGGCACAGTGAGTAATTCCTTAATTCAGTGTTATCAACCGCAGGACTTCTATTCTGTGCAACTCCATGGCATGTATGTTGAAATAAATTGTATTTAATAAATATGCATTTGAAACAATAAAGGAAGATGTATATATATTTTTAAAGAATTTGGGACCAATCCAGAATTCTGATTCTAGATTGCTCCAGAATTCTAAAAATATTACATAAAATTACATAAAATATTCTGTAATAAAATTATGTTAATAAATATAGGTAAAGGTAAAGGTTCCCCTCGCATATATGTACTAGTCGTTCTTGACTCTAGGGGAAAGTGCTCATCTCCGTTTCAAAGCCGAAGAGCCAGCGCTGTCTGACGACATCTCCATGGTCATGTGGCCAGCATGACTAAACACCAAAGGTGCACGGAATGCTGTTACCTTCCCACCAAAGGTGGTTCCTATTTTTCTACTTGCATTTGTTATGTGCTTTCGAACTGCTAGGTTGGCAGGAGCTGGGACAAGTAACAGGACAAGTTACGCAGCGCTAGAGATTCGAACCACTGAACTGCCGACTTTTCGATTGACAAGCTCCACGTCTTAGTCACTGAACCACCGAGTCCCATATTAATAAATATAAAAATTAATAAATTAATAAATAAATTGTGTAATAAAATTTGGTAATACAAATTACGTAAAATATTCTGATTGAATAGAAATAAATCATCATAACATAGTTGCATTTATTTCTTGATTGGTTTGGTTATTTGATACATTTCTGCTAATTTTGAGCAATCCAGGTTGCTAAAGGGGGAAAAGTGACACACAAAATGATTTTTTTTAAAAAAAGTTTGCATTAATGAACGTAAAAACTTAATAAAAGACATCTATATATAGTAAAGGAAGAGGGATAAGTAGGATCTTGCATTCCAGTATGGGAAGTAATATCCATCTGGTTCAGTTCCAAGCTGGGAGAAAAGACACTGGAAACATGGAGGCTGATTGGAAAGAAGGTTTAATGATGAACAGAATCACCAAACACATGGTTCTGGGGCAGCTGACCCCATGGAGTTGAGAGTGGAAGGTATTTATACCTTCTCTTGGGCTTTGCACTTGAGCTTCCTGTTCCTGTGCAAGAACATGTATTCTATTGGCTGTTGTCAGATTCCCATGGGGCCTTATAGCAGTTGTGTAAGGGTCATAGCTGGCTCTATAGGCAAAGTACAATTCCTATATGTTTGTCTGACCTAAGTTTGGTTGAAGTTTGGACTGCCCTGAGGGTGATGCAATAATTCCCATTGTGGCTTAATGGCTTTGTCCTGTGTTGGGTCTTGAGTGATGGCTGTTTCCAATCCTACCATTCTGCCTTTGTTTCAAAATATTGAATGGATTACCAAATCTGCATTTCCAAAAGATGGCCTGAGTATCTATTGGGGCTATTAAGGAAAGTGGGGTTTGCTTTCTGCCTCTAAAAAAAACCCATGCTTCTCCATTTCTCTCTTTGGGGGAATATAATAATCTGCCTTTTTAAAATATTCCTCAAAATATTTCATTTTTCTAGGAGGGAGGTGGCTTTCCATATCAGAATTGAGGGTAACATGAACAAAGGACCAGTCATAAATAGTAGAGGGAAGATTCTGACAGTAAAGGCATTTTTAGAAGACCTGTCCTGCCTACGTGATTACTGTTATGTTTGTAAGAGGAGCAGAAATATTCATCTATTTCCAAATGCAGGTATGGTTGAACACCATCAATATCCTTTCTTCCAAAGCTTTTCTTTGCAAATGTTACATCACATTTAAATGGGTGTCAAACATTCTGGCTGAACCTGATTACTGCTTCTTTACTTACTTGTGACCAACATTTGTAAGCCCCTTGATTGTTCGGATTACTCTTTCTAGCAGTAATTCTATACAGATGTGGACAAATCTGCCTTGATAGTTTTCTTTTGTATTTCTGGTTTTCAAGCACTCAGCCGCTCCATGCACCTCTCCTTCCAATTATTATTATTTTAAACGGAATGTAGAAATGTATACCAATTTTCATGTGGGGTTTTCAATATTGGACCAGACAAATTCTTCTATGCTCTTTTCATAAAATACAAAGCTTTCCATTGATGTTTCTTACCAATCTTTGCAATTTTGAAACACGTTTGCATCGAGATTGGGGCACAGTCTCTCTTACTGAACACTTTGCGGTAGGCATTTTACTTTACCCAATTGTAGAATCTCATTTCAAATGACAGAAAGCTGCAAAAAACTGCAGGGCCACTCCATTCTGACTTAAGAATTACTTCAAGAAACTTTATGATTATGGCAATGCACATTAAAACACATTTTTCACCATGCTTAATATGTGACAATACCAAAAGGAAAGGAAAAAAAAAACCTTAGCTACCTGAAAGATAATGAAAAGCATGGAAGTAATTGTCACTTTAAGTGTTTGAGTTGCTGGTGTGACTATCATAGAAAGTACAAAGCCAGATTCTTAAGTTTGATGCAACACCTGTCATCTTCTTTTTGTACCATATCTGTCATCGGACGTTGGCTATCATGTTGGCGATCCTATTTTTATCAACAGCCACACAAAAAAGTGCTGCTGAGTTTTGTCCAAACCAGTCCCTTAGATTTTGAAACCACAATGTTCTTCTTCTGCTTGGACCTCATTTGCCTTCAATTTTCCTTGGAGAATAGAAAGAATAGGATAGGATGGGATGGGATGGGATGGGATGGGATGGGATGGGATGGGATGGGATGGGATGGGGTGGGGTAGGGTAGGGTAGGGTAGGGTAGGATAGGATAGGAGTAGATTAGAGTAGAATAGAGTAGAGTAGAATAGAACAGAACAGAACAGAACAGAACAGAACAGAACAGAACAGAACAGAACAGAACAGACTAGAATTCTTTATTGGCCATGTGTGATTGGGCACACAAGGAATTTGTTTTTGGTGCATATGCTCTCAGTGTACATAAAAAGACAAGATATATTCATCAAGAATCATAAGGTACAACACTTAATAATAGTCATAGGGAACAAATAAGCAATCAAATCCTACTAGGAAACAGTAAATATAAATCATAAGGATACAAGCAACAAACTTACAGTCAGTGAGTAAGTGAGAGGAGATGGGTGATAGGAACAATGAGAAGATTAGTAGTAATAGCAATGCAGACTTAGTGAATATTTTGACAATGTTGAGGGAATTATTTATTTAGCAGAGTGATGGCATTCGGCAAAAAACTTTTTCCCGGGATTAAGTTCGGGATTAAGTGAAGTATGTAATATTTTTTTAGGTGTCGGATCACATGTCCAAAATATTCTAACTTTCGCTTTTTTGTGATTTTGATGATTTCCATTGGCTTTCTCAGGCGGCTTATCACCACCTCAATACCTGTCATGGTGAATCTTTAAATGCCAGGTCCATTTCAACGCCTATCTACCAGAATTGGCCTCATCAAGTAGACCCGAAATCAGACTCAGAAGCTTCTCAGAAGTCTTTAATCATGGGATGAGAGGCCACCAGGCTAATGCTGAGAGCTTTAAAAAAAATCCAGAAGACAATGGCAAGATAATTACATACAGTATTTTGTTAAAACCCACAGTGATGAATTTTAAGAAAGCTTTACCCTTTATCCAGATTAGTAGAGTCTGTAGTTAATGAATATACATGATAATTGTAAATTAGCTATATTTTGATTTGGCTGCCAATATTTTATCTTCAGCCAGACAATAAATGAAAACACTGAAATTGGGAAAGATTGTGGATCAAAACAGTTTGGCCTGCCCTTGCCTGAGGAAATTCCCAGCACAAGATCTGATTTCAAGGACCGCTTCTACTTTTAATAATAAGGCAAGAATCTTACAATATGAGAAGTTCTTGAGAAAATTGGCAGATGTGGCTCTGTTTCTGAGTACATTCCTCAGATTTGTTGGCATGTGGAACATTTTCTAATCATTCGGAATATAATAGCTGGGATCTTAAATGTGGATGATCATTCACAAGGGAATATTATTCCAACGTGTTGGGTAGAACAATGATGGAAGGAACTAGATCAGTGGTGGGTTGCCCCTGGTTCAGACCTGTTTGCAAGAACCAGTAGTAAAACCAGAGGGAGGCTCCGCCCACCGCCCCGGATGTTGTCATCGGCGATCCTGTTCAAACCAGTAGTAAAAATAAGTAGAACCCATCCCTGAACTAGATACCCTATCACTGTTCTGTACCCGTCTCACACACGCACCCCACAGATGGCCCGGAGTTAATAAGACACACGACAAAGTCTTTGAAGATAAAGCTAGCCGCAACCCAGTGGCTGGCTGCCAATTCAAACTTTACTCTCATAAACAAAGGTAAGTCCACAAGCCTTCTGATAAGCAGAGCTTCAGCAATACAAGAATTAATCCGAATGCAGTCCACTTAAGCAGGCACAGTTTCAGCAACACAAGTCCATGGATGATTTCTAGTTTTGCTCATCACAAACTGAGCTGGCCACCACACCCACATTTATACCCTGTGGGGTGTGGTCCAGTGACTCAGCTAAACTCTGGCACGCCTTGTTCTCTGCTGCGCACGCTTCTCCCTGCGCCACTGTCGAGGATCCAGCCAGCACTTATCTCCTTCGTCGCTGTCCACCTATGGCTGCGTGGACATGCTTGGCTCTGGGCCTATCTCTTGGCCTTCAGTGTCCTCGGGAGGCATTACCAGAGAGGAGGGTCCTGGAGAGGGAGGCCTTGCCAATTCCTCCCCCTCACTCTCAGAGTCTGCATCTGTCGATAGCCCAGGCTCAGGCAACGGAGTTACAACAATCACTTTCTTTTTATTTCCCTCATAAGAATGGCAATCATAACAGAACATTCTGGAAATTTACATTGATTTGTTTGTTTGCATCCTGACTTTATTATTATTATTATTTTTACAAGTAGCTCAAGGCAGCCAACATATCTAACACGCCTTCCTTCCGCACAACAGCAACCCTGTGAGGTGAATTGACTGTGAAAGAGCTGGCTCAAAGTCACCCAGCTGGTTTTCCTGGCTAAAGCAGCACTAGAATTCATGGTCTCCCAGTTGCTAGCCTGGTACGTTCACCACAAGAGACAAACTGGTTTTTAGAAGTATAAATCACCTTGTGGGTTTAGTTTTTCCTTTGTCTGTCTGAATTCCACTCTAACATTCCTCCTTTGTAGACTCATATTTCCATTGGTACATGAAATTTCAGGCCTGGTTGAATGTCTGCAGATTTTTCGTGTTTACTCTGATAGTTCCCCCCCCCCCCCAAATGCACAGTTTTCTGTCTCCTTCCCTTCCTTCATTCCTCCCTCCCTCCCTCCCTCCCCTCCCTCCCTCCCTCCCTCCCTCCCTCTCTCTCTCTCTCTCTCTCTCTCTTTTTTCTTCAGGCTCGTTCACAAAAGAAGTTTAATTGCTATTTAGAAAATGATCCATGGGTGCAGAAAAGAAACATGCCCCCTTCCTCTTACATTGGCACCTTGCCTCTTTTCATAGACCACATGTAGATTTTTTTTTTTCATTTGAGAATAGAGTGCTTGCCGGAATTCTTGTAAAGTTAATTCTATGCTAATACCCATCACTAATCAGAGCTCTGAGAAACATGGTGTCTGGATTAAGTGTTTCCAGTCCAGGTTGCTATAGGAGAAATCTGACATCTTTTCCTTGTACATTGCTATTTGCATTTTCAGGGACCTAAAGCTTAGTGGTGTGCATTCTTATGTTAAAAGGATATTATTATATTTACTTTAACAAAGATTTCTCCATTTCCCTGAAAATATGTTAATTTATTCCTATTATTATTTTTATTCAGTCTAAATGTTCTACTTAAGTCCATAAGGTAAGGTCTGAATTGAATGGTATTTATGACAAAATTTGAAGAAAGTGTAAAGGGATACACACACACACACACACACACACACACATCAGTGGTGGATTTCAAAAAAATTTACTACCAGTTCTGTGGGTGTGGCATGGCTTGGTGGGCATGGCAGGGGAAAAATACTGTAAAACCTCTATTCCCACCCCACTCCAGGGGAAGGTTAGTGCAAAATCCCCATTTCCTCCCAATCAGCTGGGACTCAGGAAGCAGAGAATAGATGGGGGCAGGGCCAGTCAGAATTTTTACTACTGGTTCTCCGAACTACTCAAAATTTCCGCTATTGTATTGTATTGTATTGTATTGTATTGTATTGTATTGTATTGTATTGTATTGTATTGTATTGTATTGTATTGTATTGTATTGTATTGTATTGTATTGTATTGTATTGTTATGTTATGTTATGTTATGTTATGTTATGTTATGTTATGTTATGTTATGTTATGTTATGTTATGTTATGTTATGTTATGTTATTACATTACATTACATTACATTACATTACATTACATTACATTACATTACATTACATTTGCTTATTATTATTTTATTTTATTAATTAATAAATTGAATTAATAAACTGCCAATGTTTTTTTTTTCAGGTAGGATTTATTTCAGTGTTAGATTAATTTATCATTTTGAATTGTAGGATGATGACTCTTGAGATGTAACCCAGAGTTTCCTTAAGTACTATTGAAACATCTTATTTCAAAGATAATATGAGCTGTTAGCTTTTTCTTATAGCTCTGAATATCTATTAATACATGAATAATCTCTCTGTGTGTCATCTATTAATACATGAATAATCTTGGCTACAATTCAAAGCATTCTCCTTCCACATCACCATTTCCACTGGTCTGTTGGTTTGCCTTGTTACCCTTCTCCCTCTTCCACCCAGTCTTTTTAACTTGAAATCTTCCTTCCCATTTTCTCCTTTCACTATTTCCGAATTCAGCCTTTAAGCACAATATAAGTACCACATTAAAAGTCTATTACTGGTAATGGATTTAATGCAAAAGTGCAGATTACCTATAATTAATGGGAAAGTAATTCCATGTCTGATCCGATGTAACGGAGTCCCATTTTAATTTAAATACATTGTTCATCTACTGAGCCATCAAAAAGAATGCAATGTCTTCCGGGTGGTTTAGAAGTATATTCATTCCATCAGAAACTCTCAGATCTTTACCTAGTTCACCTCTGAAATTTGGCAGTAACTGCAGGACATACCTGTAATCTGGCTTCCCTGATGACCCTTAGGTAGACCAGAGCAAGGGCAGATGGTAACTTAGATTTATTTCAGTTCTAAGAAGAGAGATCCTGGAGGCTATCTCTGCAGCAAGCTCTTTTATTTTCATTCTTGAGTTATGAGTCTGAGAGGAGATCAAGGCATAATTACGCCCAGCACACAGGACAAGAAGCCCTTCTATAACATGGTCATGTCTGCCTTTTCCAATCATCAGAAAGACATAAATTATGGCTGTAGGAATGACTCTAAGACACACAGTGTGTATGTGTGTGTGTTTGTGTGGCTTCTGCGAGTGAACAAAAACTGGAGACAAAAATTCCACTACAGCTTCTTGCCTTCTGGTTAATGTTCTCTCAACCTAACTCTCGGAGGATCCATTCATGGGGAAAAAACAAAACAAAACCCTTCACACTTCTTTCTCTTTAAGAAGAGAATTCCTTAGGCAATGTGAGACCAGCTAAGAGACATGACAAGTGGAGGTTTGTGCAGCTGTTCATGGCACTTAAAAATTCTAGTTTTTCTTCTTTGCAACATTTCTTTTCCTTGTATACTAGAAAAAAAGGACTCTCCATCGATTGCATTCTTCTCTAAATGATGCAACCCAATCAGGGTTCCTGTAACAGAGGGTTTCTCGACCTTGGCAATTTGAAGATGTGTGGATTTCAACTCCCCAAATTCATGCTGGCAGGAGCATTCTTGGAATGCAAATCCACACATCTTCAAGTTCCCAGGCTGGAGAAATAGCAATAGCAATAGTACCTAGACTTACATACCACTTTACAGTGCTTTACAGTCCTCTCTAAGGTTTACAGAATCAGCATATTTCCTCCCTAACAATCTGGGTGCTCATTTTATCAACCTCGGAAGGATGGAAGCCTGAATCAACCTTGAGCCTGGTGAGATTCGAACTGCCAGATTGCAGGCAGCCTGAAGGCAGCAGAAGTAGTTTACAGTACTGCACTCTAATGAATGTGCCACCTTAGCTCTTAAAATACTGCTCTAGACAGATTGTTATATAAGCAATATCCTCTTCTTTAGAAATATTAATAATGTATACATGTCACAGACACCAGAAAGAGAACGACATCTAATATGTGATGACAGAGAAATGCTCCTGACCCTTACTCAAGAGATGATAGACTTATCTAAGTAATAACGAAAGAGCAATTAATATGATCACATAGTAGTATAACTCCAGGTTAAAAAAAAATTGGCCTTTGGTTTAAGTCAATGTGTGGAAAAGAACAAAAAAAAAAGCTATGAAATTGTGTGCTGTAATTCAGTAAGACTTTCATCTCACTTGGATTATCTGCAGCCTCCTGACCAGTGGTGGGTTTCAAAATTTTTTACTACCAGTTCTGTGGTTGATAGCAGTGTTTCAATATCTCAGAGGCTGCCACAAAGAAGAGGGAGTCAAGCTATTCTCCAAAGCACCTGAGGGTAGAACAAGAAGCAATGGGTGGAAACTAATCAAGGAGGGAAGCAACTTAGAACTAAGGAGAAATTTCCTGACAGTTAGAACAATTAATCAGTGGAACAACTTGCCTTCAGAAGTTGTGAATGCTCCAACATTGGAAGTTTTTAAGAAGAGAGTGGATAACCATTTGTCTGAAGTGGTGCACGGTTTCCTGCCTAAACAGGGGGTTGGACTAGAAGACCTCCAAGGTCCCTTCCAACTCTATTATTCTATTCTATTCAAAGTAACCTCTTCAATGGCTACCCAACATTCTGAATGTTACCTCCATAGATGGCAAATATTAGGTTGTATCTTCTTCAAAAATGATTTGGAAGAAGCATTTTGGATTTTTCATTAAAGCAGCTTATTGCTTTTTTCCCAAGCATCTGTGGACACCTGTTGTTCTTTTGTAAGTCAACTCATTAATGAGTATCCTTTTAAAGCAGCAGCATTTTTTCCCCCAGAATCGCACCAAAGCCAAGTTATTTTCAGAAAGGTCTTCTATTTTCATACTTGCAGGAGGATTTAATGCAGTTCATCCAAATTACTTTTTAAAATATATGCCCTGCCCTGACAAACACCTCTCAGTGTGCAAATACAGTGAGTTCTCTCTGTATAAATAAAGTATTCGAAAGAAACTTCCCATGGCACGTGGACAGATTTTTTCTTCCATCAGTTTGAGTCAGCATATAAAACATTATTTAAACCTCCTGAATAAATGCATCGGGAGTATTTTTACTGTTATCTTATTTTAACCATATGTTGCATTTATTCTGTCTCAGGGAGGAAAAAAAAAACATTATCTCTTTAGCTTTGCAAACAGCACATGTATAGTCATGGGCGTGCAGTTATAAATCCAAAGCACACAACCAATGTAGGCACAAGGAAGTTAAAATCTGTCTGGCAGTTATGTTCTTTTTGCCTTAAGATTGAATTCTAAAGTCCTTGTTAACTGCACTGGCTATAAATTATTAATGTTAGAATTAATAGAGATCTGTTGCCAAGGGAAGAACAGAATAAAATGGTTTATATTGCAGTCATTTTCACTCAAATATTTATTCTCGATGCACCATCTATTTTTAGGAAGCACCATTGGCTGTGTCACCTACTCATGGTCATGGAGAGCATGGTTTTATTTCCCGCATGGCCAGAAGATAGCACTGTCTCAATCCATTCTCTTGGACAGTTTTATATTTTTGCAATGATTATGCCCCGTAATTATGCATTATGTGCGATTAGCTTTAGCAAGATATTCTAATCTAATCTAATCTAATCTAATCTAATCTAATCTAATCTAATCTAATCTAATCTAATCTAATCTAATCTAATCTAATCTAATCGTTCTATGCCACATTCACATTAATATGCAAATGGAACCAAAAATACAAAATTGCACGGAAATGAAAGTTGGAAATTAATTGACAATTTGGTCACAGAACCATCAAAGAACAGAGGGTTTTGCCATCCAAGGGAGGGTTCCATCAATCTAAGCAAAGAGATTTGATTGAGATTGGGCACAAAGAATGGTTTGGTATGCTGTTGTGAGCGCTCTCTCTCCGATGCAGGTGGTCCCATCACGGTAACCTGGCACAAAATTGCTGCCATTTATTATGTACAGAAAGTGCCTGGATTGCAAGCTGAGGAGAAGCATCCATAGGACAGCTAGCCCTGTCAGAAATATGATACATCAATGACAAAAGCTTAATTACACCATTAATTAATAGGACAATTTTCAGACTGCCTTCCAATGCAGCTCAATACTCATTAGTGCCATTTTAAATAATTTCTCCCTGGGTGATATTACTCTACAAAGTCTATTTTAAGGGAAATGTAGGACTGGATAATATAAATAATAATCTGAATTCATGAAACAAAGCATACATTCCAATTACCTTTTTTCCTTCCTTCCTTCCTTCCTTCCTTCCTTCCTTCCTTCCTTCCTTCCTTCCTTCCTTCCTTCCTTCCTTCCTTCCTTCCCTCCCTCCCTCCCTCCCTCCCTCCCTCCCTCCCTCCCTTCCTTCCTTCCTTCCTTCCTTCCTTCCTTCCTTCCTTCCTTCCTTCCTTCCTTCCTTAAATCTGACCTACAGTTGCCAAAGCATTGGGAGACGTTTCCATCTGAAATCATTCCAAACATTTATATTGTACCCTAAGAGAATGTTGCAGAGATCTGAAATGTAAGTTGGCCTTTTGGAACACAAAGCCATGGAAATAATTTTGCTTAAGGCAGGGCCCCCGCACTTTTTCCAGCTGATGGCCCTGCTGAGGGAAACTGGGCCATGTTGTTCTGACTTAGATTCCCTTAATAAGCAGGAGGCAGGAATTACTGGCAAAACCTCTTTTATTTACATGACTGTGAATTACATCCATTCACAGTCAGCAAGGTTTGTCCAAACAGTTTTGCAAAGGAATATTTCTCAACACATCTTATCACATTTGGCAAACTGCCACATAAATTGTTTCTAACTGCAGTACAAGGCAAAACTTGGAACAGAGTCTCTCAGGATCACGGAATGAACAAATTGTTTCCTGCAAAAGCCCATTCCCTGTTCACTCCTCTTTTATTTCCTATGGGAGGGGCCAATCACCTCCAGGTATGGCTTTACTCCCGAGTTGGACTTGCTTTCTGAGTTGTTCTTGTCTTCTGGCAGCTCTGCACATGCGCGCAGCGGGAACAGGTTCCAGCTTTTCCTCTGCCTCGCTGCTGTCTACCTCCTGCTCTGCCTCTGATGCAGAGCCCTCAACCGAGCTTTCTTCAGCCCCCAGGACTGGCCCAAGTTCCTCCCCAACCTCCTCACTGTCCAACTCTGCTGGCCGCCAGCAGGCCACAACACACATGAGCAGCTAGCTGGTGTGGAAGCATGTACGCACAGCTCGACTTGTGGGCATGCACCTTGACTTTTGCAAGCCAAGCTGTGCACATGTGCATGCCAGAGCCCCTCCCCACTCACAGGACCCAGTTGTGAATAAACCACAGTCTGGTAGTGATCTGCAGCCCAGAGGTTGGAGACCCCCGGCTTAAAGAATAATATGGATTTCTGGCTTAATAGGTTTTATTTCAACTTTTATCCTGTAACGATATGAAAAATTGTTTGTTTTTAAATTTCACAATCCAGTAATCCAAAAATGTTTCAAGGCTTATATTTGATATAAGAGCCCACTTTGTGCCTGCAAGTTTCTGCTTTAGAAATGCCATTGTGATGAAGTAATGCATCTGTATACATTTATCAGGGAATAAGTTCTTTGATTTTTAAACCTTTTATTAAGTGATAAGATAAGATACAAAATGCAAAAGCAAATAGGAAAGCGGTGGGGAGAGGAAGGGGGGAAGAGAAATGAGGAAAGGTTGGGTGGGGGAAGCATTGACTTCCACCTTCCTCCGTTGCAGTAGAATAAAGCATTAACATCAAATCACAACATTTCGCTTTTTCATAGTAATGAAAACTCGCCATTTCTATAAGCATCTATCAATCTAATTGGCAAAACCCAAAATCAAGAGTTTCATTTTTTTTCCATCTCAAGCACAAAGTTGAGAAGTGGTCTCCATGCAGGAACAAAGGTACTTATAGTCTTTCCTTTAATCAAAATAGTCATTTCTGCCAACTCCAGGGAATAGGTTCTTCGAAAGGTAAACAAAAGTATGATTTATTGCAGAGGTGAGATTCACATAATTTACCTACCAGTTCACCCAGCACTGAAAATGTGAACATGAGCATGTGCTCCTCCACGCATGCGCCCGGCCTTCTCCACGTGTGTGTGTGCCTTCCGCGCATGTGCCCAGCCTCAAAAACATGCCTAAATAGGACAGCATAGAGCTGGGATGGGTGGGCGGGCCCACCTGCGATTTCCACTACCTGTTCGCCTGAACTGGTCTGAACTGGCTGAATACCATCTCTGACTTACTGGCAATACTGGAATGTGAAATCTTCCTGTTTATTTGCCTCCATTTAATTTATTCATTTTTTGCTCCTTTGTTCTTCATATATTTAGTGGCTTCCCAAACCTTTGACATACAGGCAAACATCTGGAGCTACCTACCAGATCTTTTAAGAATCAAGGAGAGCCTCAGTGGGTCAAACGTACATAATGCAAGCTGATCTTCTACTTTGCACAAGGATTTGGCACATGGATACACATTATTTCGTATGGACTTCAGACTGTCAATGAACCACCCACAGTGAGACACTAAGAGCTAATATTTAGCATATATTTCTTATGGTGTATATTTAATCCTTTAATACACGTATACAGATAATTTGCTCCAGACAGAGAATTGTGCACCCCAGGTATTCCAAAGGTATAGTGATTCCATACAAGGACATTTCAAAGGATCAGCAATTATTCAGAGGCTTGCTTCACTCTTCTTTGAAAAGGGACAATGTCGAAACCCATAATGTTTGAATCCTCCTTCCCACCAATTTGTAATTCAGACATAATTCCATCTGGGATGATCTCAAGAAGTTGGCCCAGTTACATGCAAGATTTCTTAGGGCCTTTTGAAGATAACCTTTCAACTATAGGTTAATAAAATTTTAGGAATATAAAACAGAACACATGTTTCTGCTAAGATCATGTTGGGAATAAGGAATAAGAGGACCTTACGTAGTGCCTCTAGTTTATTACTGAATATTAATGAGTTACACAAAAGCTGGAACATAAGAAAGGCTGAACGCCAAAGAATTGAGGCCTTTAAACAATGGTGCTGGAGAAGACTCCTGTGAGTCTCTTGGATTGCAAGGTGATCAAACCGGTCAGTCCTATAGGAGATCAGTCCTGACTGCTTAGTGAACTCACCGGTTCTGTGGGTGTGGCTTGGTGGGCATGGCATGGCTTGGTGGGAGTGGCATGGTGGACATGGCATGGGAAGGATACTGTAAAATCTCCATTCCCTCCCAATATAGGGGAAGTTTACTGCAAAATCCCCATGATCAGCTGAGACTCGGGAGGCAGAGAATAGATGGGTGTAAGGCCAGCCAGAATTTTTACTACCGGTTCTCCGAACTACTCAAAATTTCCGTTACTGGTTCTCCAGAACTGGTCAGAACCAGCTGAACCCCACCTCTGGTCCAGTTGCCTTTTGAAGAAAAAAGCACCTTTGATACAACTATGACCTGGACGACTGAGAATTTCCACAGACAAATGGGCCACTGGTTTACCATTATTATAGAGGAATAACGATGAAGCTATGATTCCAGGACACACTGCACTTGAAGGAAGTGGCCAAGTGGTGAATTTTAAGGAAAATAACAGAGAACTTCCTGTTTACACTGAGGTGGGGGAGAATATTAGGAAAAGGAAACTTGAAGGCATGCTGCAACAGGAAAAAAAATCTTTCGGAAAATGTCACATACACACACACACACACACAGAGAGAGAGAGAGAGAGAGAGAGAGAGAGAGAGAGAGAGAGAGAGAGTAATCTTGAAGGTAGTGAGAGAAGGTGCCTCAAATGCATGAGATTATGTCCATTCAATGTTACTCCTCTTTGCAGGCTTATAGTTGTATTGTTAATTTTAAACACTTTTGAATTCATTTATTGGCAGGTTGCTGATTTAACTTCACACAGGAGGAATGTATTTATTTATTCACTTCTGTGATTTATCTCCATTTACATGACCTTTACCCATGGACTTCCTATCACATCTGTTGCTCAGTGGAACAACAAAACATTAACAAAATAACAAATATAATGACTTTTTGACTATGTTAAACTGTGTTACGCTAAATCATCATCTAATTGGGCTAATTACAAATGTATCAGCCAACCTTTCCCCCTGAAACTTTACACCATTATTTTTACAATGAATATATTTTTTTTAAAGTGTGTGCTTGAATCAAGCTTGACTCCTTTTTAAAATATTTTTATTAAGAGTTCTACAAAAATTTTTTAAAAAAGTAATAAAGAGAAAAAAACAGACAAAAAGACAAAAAGGACAGAAAGAAAAAGGAAAAAGAAGCTTCTGATTTTGTTTGCAGAAAATACAAATACAATTAGAAAGTTATATGTTATTCTATGATTAATCAAGCTTCACTTCTGATTAGTATATGGACACTTCGTATTATCTAGACTCTAGATCAGAGTCTCCAACCTTCACAACATTAATACTTATGGATTTCAACTCCCAGAATTCCTCAGCCAGCATGGTGTCCAACCTGCAGCATGACTGGCTGGAGAATTCTGGGAGTTGAAGTCCGTAAGTCTTAAAGTTTGAGGACTCCTGCTCTAGATGATATGAAGTGTCCGTATGCTAATCAGAATTCTAGAGGTTCTAGATTCTAGAGATTCACCTAGATTCTAGAGTGTCACCACTGCTTTATTCTGGCTTTTCTTCTTCCTTTCCCTTCTAATCTACAGACTAGAATTACCCCTCATACCCTATGTGAGTATGTACAAAACCCAATCCTGATCTCAAAGAATTCTGATCTCAAAGAAAGTAGTTGAATTTATTTATTTATTTGTTCAACTTGTATGCCGCCTTTCTCCGAAGACTCAAGGCAGCTTACAATGCATTTAAAAACTATATATAAAAACATTAAAAATTAAAACATTAAAAAACAATTAATGGGGTGGAGTACACCAGTATGCTGATGACACCCAGCTGTACATCTCCATCCCAGACCACCCCAACGATGCCCTTGAAGTGATGTCCCGGTGCCTGGAAGCCGTATGGATCTGGATGGGGAGGAAAAGGCTCAGGCTCAAGCCATCCAAGACCGAGTGGCTGTGGTTTCCGACGTCCCGATATAGTCAGCTGGTGCCATCACTGACTATTGCGGGTGAGTTATTGGCCCCCATGGAAAGGGCTCTCAACTTGGGCATCCTCCTGGATTCACGGCTGTCTTTAGATGAGCACCTGATGGCCGTGACCGAGAGGATTTTTCATCAGGTTCGCCTGATTTGCCAGTTGCGTCCCTTTCTAGATCGGGACTCTTTACACACAGTCACTCACACCCTCGTCACCTCCTGTCTGGACTATTGTAACACTCTCTACATGGGGCTCCCCCTGAGGAGCACTCGGAGGCTCCAAATGGTGCAGAGTGCGGCCGCACGGGTGATTATAGGAGCGACATGGCTCCCATGTAACACCTCTCCCGCGCGAGCTGCACTGGCTCCCGGTGGTCTTCTGAGTGCGCTTCAAGATTTTGGTTATCCATGGCTTAGGACCTGGTTATTTATGGGACTGCCTACTACCACCAATAGCCTCCCACCGGCCAGTACGCTCCCATAGAGAGGGCCTCCTCCGGGTGCCATCGGCCAAACAATGTCGGCTGGTGCCCCCAGGGGGAGAGCCTTCTCTGTGGGAGCACCTACCATCTGGAACAAGCTCCCCCCAGAGATACAGAGGATCCCGGACCTGTGCATCTTCCGTCACGCGCACAAGACTCACTTATTCCATCAAGCTGGCCTGACCTAAGTCTTTTCCCCCTTTTAAATGGGAATTTTAATTTGTTTTAAATTATTGGGATTTTAAATTTTTCAGCCAAATTATTTAATTTCATTTTAGTCTATTTTAAATTTTGTATTTATATGTTTTATTTTATGGCTGTACACCGCCTTGAGTCCTTTGGGAGTAGGGCGGTATATAAATTCAATAAAATCTAAAATTTAAATCTAAAAAATCCATTCACACCATTCATGGCCAGATCTCGTCAGATCACAACAGTGAGATCAATGGCCCCAGGCCTGCCAGAAAAGCCAGGTCTTCACCACTTTTCGGAAGGCCAATAGGGTGGGAATGGTCCAGATCTCAGGAGGTAACTGATTCCAGAAAGCCGAGGCAGCCACAGAGAAGGCCCTCCCCCGCGGGCTTGCCAGCTGGCATTATTTAGCTGATGGGACCCAGAGGAGACCAACTCTGTGGGATCTTACCAGTTGCTGGGAGCTATGCAGTAGAAGGCGGTCTCGAAGATAACCTGGCCCTGAGCCATGTAGGGCTTTAAAGGTAATAACCTTTAAAGTTCTGACATGCCCCCCCCCAAGCTAAAAAGATATCAAAGAAGCCCATGGATGTTGGTTTATCCTGGCGCTACAATAATGAGGACATACCTACACAGATTAGACTGGGAAAATTCTCTTTGCGAGTCATAGCCAATTTTAAGCAGATCTCTTTATTCATTTTTTTGATCTCTTTATTCATTTTGCTAGAAAACTCAATTTATGGTAGATGTTAAGGGAAAAAAGGAAATAAGCTGTGACAGCTGCTCCAAATATCAAAGAATGCCTATTCCTCAAAATATGTAAGGTTAAAGGATGGTTTGACCATAATGGAAAGGCCAAATGGAAATTCTCTGGAGGCTTTGATTATTAGGCGATCTTCAGTTAAAATTTAGACTACGTTTTCAGATCCTGCAGTCTGGGTTCCAAATTTCCTTTATTATCTTTCCCTTGAATTATTTTTTTCAAAGGCTGGTTCAAGAATTCGGAGGAAGTCACTGCTTTCTTTCAAATGCACCTGTGCCCAGAGATAATACATATGGTTAAAATATTTTAAATGCAATCTAAAATGCATCGCGATAAAACAAAACGGACAATAAAAATCTTTCACAGAGTTTAGTTTGGCTGAGAATTTCAAAATGTAATTGAAGTGAGGTGTCATCGCTTGTTTTGAAATACGACTTTTTATAAAGTGACAACCACGTAGGGTAGATTTAGAAGTGAATCTCAATTATCTGTCCTGTTTATGCAATCATTGTCAAAAGAGCTAAACTTGAAATACGGCTGCTGGTTAGACAGACGTTTGTCCCTTCCCTTCTCTCATTTGTATTACAAAGCACGGAATAATACTATATTTTCAAACATGCATTCAAATCATTGAATAGAATTCCATGTTTTATGCACACTGGGGTGTTATCTTCTAAATATATAAAAATGGCTGTGTGTGTGTGTGTGTGTGTGTGTGTGTGTGTGTGTGTGTGTATTCCAGCATAACTCTGGAACGCCTCAAGCAATTCAACCAAACTTGGTACATAGATGATTTACTCTCTGGAAAAAAATACTGTGGGGGTAAGATACCCCTAACACCCCTCGGGGGTGGGGGGTTTCTGTTAAGATACAGCCTGTTGTGCCTTAAAATGGCTTCTACTGTACAGCACAGTGGAGTTGCCACGGTAACGGTTTCACAGTACTCCACTAGGAGGCTCCCATTGGTAAGGGGGAAAATCCAACATTAGAAATTACGTTTGATCCAGACATCAAACATCAAGGCTTTGATTATTCTTGAGGACAAATGTATGGCCACGATCAATAAAACATTACTGCATGCAGATTACATATGAGAAAAGAACTACAATGTCAAACAATGTCTTGTCCGTGCATATATCACGGACAAGAAGCCACTTCTAAATCAAGATCAGAAAAAAGCATACCAAATGATCATGGATCAGCTAGCAAAACAACAGGGTGGTGTCATTTTACTTGATGTTTCTGGGGGCACAGGGAAAACATATTTAACTAATTTAATTCTTGCCAAAATCAGGGCTCAGGTCTTTTCCTGTCTAATACAGGATTGGGATAAATAAATACCTGGGCAATGCCGGGTTATTAGCTAAAAAGGGAGAAAACTGATGATCTTATTATTGCACAGAAATGGAGGCCAATGACTATTAAGAAGTATTCTTGTTAGCTCTCTGTTTCTTGTGGTAGCCATAAGCAAGAATGACAAACAGCCATGTTTGCCTTATTAATACTTCACTACTAATATATCAGATTTAACTAAGTCTCAGGTGACCTGACACTCTAGATTTCAGAATGGACCTCGCATGCTTCCACAGTATTATGATGTTAGTTTTCTTCTGACACATCTAATTACAGGAAAACTGCTCCATTGAGGGAGTAGGCCTTCTCTTGATATTCCCTAGGCTACGTAAAGTCAGAGTGATTACAGAAAATGTGCCCCAACAGTGCATTATAAAAGTGCTACCATTGACGTTGTTTTTAAGAGCCGATCCCTCCTTGAAGACTTGAATGTTATTGATGAATCCTTGAAGAAGATCAAAGGGTTCTGGCTTGCTTTTGCAGACTATGAAAGTAAACGCTAGCTTTACAAAGGATACTGGGAAAAAAATGCACAATATTCATTTCAGCAACACAAAATGGTAAGCTGGGAAGCAGAATTTCTCAGGGGTATGCTTGAAGCAGAGATCAGGACACAATTACACTGAAACACCAATTGGTTTATTGTCAGTACAAAGAGACTGACTAGAAAAACCTAAAGAGGGATGGAGATACGAAGTCTCACTACAGACATATGCAAGTTATTCCTTTATTTGCCTGGCAATGGTCAAAGCTACAGGAAGTTATTAGTCATGCAATAGGAGATAGTGGATAATAATACACATAATGTAGAGGCTCAACCTCTACATTAGAACACTGAGTTCCCAGGTCTTATGGTTACCATATTTTTCAGAGTATAAGATGCACCTTAGCTTTTGGACATTTCTTCCAACAGTATCCTCTAATTTGAAATTGGATTTGAACAAATAGCATTTGTATTTGTGGAATCTTATTTTTCTTGATCTTAATGTTTAAATGTATTCAATGTATTACATTATATACATATGTATGTATGCATATACATATGTATATAACCAAGCCCTCACCCAAACAGAACACACCCCCATCCAGTCAGAGCACAGCCAACCCCCCATCCAATCAGAGCACAGTCAAGCCTCCAACCAATCAGAACACACCTCCACTCAATCAGAACACAGCCAAGCTCCCATCCAATCAATTCATACCCCACTAGCAGTTAAAAAGAAGAAGATCACACATTGCTCCTAAAAGCACGAAGCCAAAAACACCAGCCTGAAGATGACGAATGAGACTTCGTCGAAACGTCTCAAGACACTTCCAATTTTACGCGGCAGAAAACCCGAATAACCAAAGACATATATATATATATATATATGAAAATAAAAGATGATAGATAGATAGATAGATAGATAGATAGATAGATAGATAGATAGATAGATAGATAGATAGATAGATAGATAGATAGGATGGAATGCCAGCAAAATTAATCAGTGAATCAGTCCCATTGATTTCCCTCTTTCATTGCGATTATTTCATCGATGAAAGTGAGAATGCATCTCTTTCATGCTACTAAATTCAGATTCAGGAAATATTTTAAAATTGCTGCTTTGCTTCTCCAGCCTTCATCAGCATTTTGGATCCAGAGAAACCGTCTATTCGAACATCCCTCATATTTTTTAATAGGTCAGTCTTTTATTAAGCCGTGTAATCAAAAGCACAAATCCAGCCAAATCAAATTCTACTCTGCCAGTTTCATTTTATTTCTCGGGTTTGCTATTCACATTGAATGAGGAGGGATTGCTAATCCTTGGTGGAAAGGACAGAATTACTAATGCAGTTAAGTACTGTTTGACATGTTAAGTACTTCCTTCTGAGTACAGAAATTAAGCAGTATAGAATAAATAGTGTTCCTTCCCCCCTGCTAGTTCTTCCTTTTCCTTGTTTTCCCCGGAAATAATAATAACAAAAAATAAAAATAAAAATGAAAGTCCTTTTAATGTTTCTTCTACAATTTCTTCATCTCCTGCTTTACAGCATCAGGCTCTGTCTCCTGGTCACCTGAATCTTTTTCTGTTTAGCATTTTATAGAAAATTATTTTATTACTTAAGAAAATGCCAGTGTCATGCTTCAAAAACTATCTATCTATTCTTTATTGTGGTCATAGAACAGCCTCTATCTAACTAATGTTTAGTCTCTTTCTCTGTATCTTTCTGAGTCTCTGTGTCTGTCTGTTTGTCTGACTGTCTGTCTCTCACTTTCTCTTCTCTGTGTCTCTGTCTCTGTCTCCCTCCATTATCCATGCCCCCACTCTCTCACTCATCTCTCTATCTACCTACCTACCTACTTACCTATCTCTATCTATTGTCTGCCCTATCTATCTATCTATCTATCTATCTATCTATCTATCTATCTATCTATCTATCTATCTATCTCTATCTCATCTCTCTCTCTCATCTATCTACCTACCTACCTATCTCTATCTATCGTCTACCTCATCTGTCTATCTATCTATCTTTTAGATTTAGACCATCCATTTAAGAATTTAGGTCAAAAATTTTATTGGTGAAAAGACAAAGCTTGAGAAACTCCAACTGGATGAGACTAAATCCAAAAGTCTAGCATTCCAATTGTTGTTATTTAGGCCAAAGGTAGGAAAACATTTTAGATCCTAGATCACACGAGGACATCACACCCCATAATTTACTCCATTTCTATGAATATTTCAGAATCAAAGAGGAACATGCAGAGAATAAAATTGATGGTGCATTTGAGGTCACTTTACACGTGACTTTAAAATAAAATAAATAAAAAGCATTGGTGGGCATTCATAGTAATACAGCTGAGTTATCCTCTGTCACTCTGCAAGGAACATGCCTGACTGTTCCTTATCCAATCCAAGGTTACCTGAGCATGGAATACTCATATAATAATAATAACATTGGAAGGAATTTAAATTCTTCTACATTAACCTTCTACATTAACCTTCTGCAAAATTTATCAGATTATCCCAAAAAATTGGCAGTTCAATCTTTGTTTGAAAACCTTCAGTCATGGGGCATCTTTAAGTCCAGGAAGCAGGCTATTACATTGTTTATTAGGTATGACAATCATTTAATTTCTCATTTAGAAAGTCTCTCTCTCTGTGTGTCGTTCTCTGTCTGTCTGTCTGTCTCTCTGTGTCTGTCTCTCTCTGTCTCTCTCTCTCTCTCTCTCTGTTTCTGTCTCTCCATCTCTGTCTCTGTTTCTCTGTCTCTCTCTGTCTCTTGTCTCTCTCTGTGTTTCTCTCTCTTTCTCTCTCTCTCTGTGTCTCTGTCTCTCTGTGTCTGTTTCTGTCTCTCTCTGTGTCTGTCTCTCTGTTTCTCTGTCTCTCTCTGTGTGTCTGTCTCTCTCTGTCTCTGTGTCTCTGTCTCTCTCTCTGCAACACCTGGTTCTATGGAAAATAAATCCATATGGTTTCTTTTCTTTGTGACAGTTCTTAAAATATTGGAGTGCTGCTATCATATTTCTCCTTAGCTTACTTATCCTCCAGACCCTTCACCACCTTTTTCATTCTTCTCTGCACTACAAGAATAGCAACGTTTCCTCTTCATTATGTGAACCCCTCCAAGCATCAACATGGACTTTCTCAAGTTCTAAAGAAAGGTGGAAAACCTAATGAATTTTAATTGAAATATTAATTGAAAACTTCTGAAAAAGCAAAGAAGCAGGGTGGGTGATGGAATTTCTCATTTACAAGGAATGAGCCAGGTTCTGAAAATGGAGGGCAGGTTTTGGTCCTGCATTATACTTTCTTGTCTGGAAGTAGATCACTCCTTTAATTACCTAAGAAAAGTTGATGGGGTGAGTACAGAAGATGGAACTATACTCAGATATAAACATTAATACATCATTTCAGCCATTCACAGTAGATTCCTGGAAACCATCTCCAGTTCTGTTCTGTTCAAACCAGGCATGGCTTGCTCAGTCCCTGGGTGTTTGACTGCCTGGAAAGCTTAGTGACATGAGAGAAGAGCCTCATGAATCATCTGCAACTTTGATTTCATGCTCTCTCTTCAAATATTTGAGGCAGTGACTTGGACGAGTGACAGTAATTCTGCTACAGGTTTCCCTCGTGAATATCTTTTGTTTGGTAAAATAGACGGAGAAGAAAAACAAGGATGTATGTGTAGTAATCATCACAGAGTACTTTGTGATAAGATAACATGGTAAGCCCAAGCCCAAGCAGCTTTTCACTGGTAGGAATAACTTCTCTGTTGATAACAGTGATTATATTTTGGCTTATAACTTCAGTCAATCCCTTTGGTATAAATCTCATCCTAAACCAGAAAGACCTTTAATGAAAGTGATAACTGCTTTTGAGAATGTCTGTGTGTGATATTTGAAGTGGCTCTTTGATATGCATCTTGATACTTAATATATCATATTTGGGTTGTATACACACACAGTAGATGTCCAAGACCCAGATGTTAAGATCCCATGTAACATACCCATAGCAAACAAAACTCTGAGGCAGGCAAATTCCTCAAAGAATAGGTTTATTGAATATGTCATATTGGCACGAGCTGGTGAAAACTGACTCTGAATATTCCCGCAGTTTTCACCTGATTAAAAGTGAAAGTTTGTCACTTTCTCAAAACAATCAGTCACATGGTCCAATCAGAGTGCTGTCCCGTTGCTAGGTGAATCCAGTCCCTCCTTCTGAGCACTGAGCAGGAATGTCCTCGGTTCCCCACGAGAAAATATTTTATTTTGGTTACAACACCCTAACTACCTCTATTCTCCCCTCCTTACCCCTCTTCCTTGGTGTATCAGCTCTGAAGTCTCAAAATGGCCTCAGTCAGGCCAGCTTCACGGTTGACACCAGACTCGTATAGTGATCATGATGGAGAACAGAAAATTGGAAACAGATCTATAACTGTTACTAGTACTCTCTTAGGCATGGAAGCAGAAGGATGACTTTGGGCCTGTCCCTCTCTCTCAAAAAGCACACACCACACTGGTTTTTAAATTTTATTTATTTTATTTATTTATTAAATTTATATACCGCCCTACTCCCAGACGGGACTCAGGGCGGTGAATGAAAAAATAAAATCAAATTTGAAAGAATAGATATGTACATCTCCTTGAGTTGACAAAACATAAAGATAGAATTTCCAAAGGTGCATTTTATTTAAGGAAAAGAAAAGTTCTGACTGAAGCTTCTTGGGTGAGAAGCAAAATGTCTTCAAAGAAAAACAAAATCCAGTTGCCTTTTGAAAAAGCATCTTTGGGACAACTATGACCTGGATGACTAAGACCTGGATGACTTCATAAAGATAAAGATAGGATGAACATTTAATGAAGAATAAATAAATGTATGTCTTGCTTGATTTGAACACTAAACTAAGAAACTAAAACAACAGCCTGAAGTTACTTAGAAAATTATGGTTATATGCACATAATCGTCCGAGTCAGATATTCTTTTAAATATATTCATTGAGCTGGACTCAAATTGCACTTTATCCCATTTTAATGTTGGATTGACGTAAAGTAATTCAAAAATACTCTAAGGAGACAGAAGGGACATATCAAAGAATTCTGAAGTACAATTAATTAATCTGAAATCAAGCTCTGGTGCTCAGATCTTATAATCAAATGTGCAAGCCAAGAAACTCATTTCTTTAAAGGAAAATCAGTTGTGCAAATGTTGATAATTGGGATTTTAAACTGCTCAACCTAAAAGCAGAGGTCACACTTCTAAATAATGCTGCCCATAAGATGAATAATTTAAGAGACTTTGGTGTTAAGTTACAGCAATAACAATTAAAAGACAAAATCCAAGTGCAAGACCTCCATAAAGCTGTAGAAATGATACACCGCTGAGAAAAAAAGACATTTAACAACTTAACCACTGGAGAGTCTTTTTGTTTAAGGCTGCAATCCTTTGTGTGTTTATATGGCATTGTTCAAAACACATTCAGCTTTCTTCTAGTGAGGGCCATAGAAGAAAATGAAGATGGCTGGATGAGAATTAAAGGCATCAAAGAAATGACAGGACAGATCTGGGAACAAGAATTTGTCCAGGAAAAGAACCAGAGAAGATCCTCACTTATGGATGACCAATTAATTAACTAATCAGTGTGTGTGTGTGTGCGTGCATGCATGCATGCACACGTGTGCGTGTGTGCGTGCTCAGATGCAATTCCTGGTCCTGGGGATTTTATGGAAGAAGTCAAACTGGCTGGCAATGATTTATCCTACATTATTGTTTTCTTTTATCTAGGGACATGAAGACTCAGTGGCTAAGACACCATCAAATGACTTAGGAGATACTCCACTCTTAATAAATAACCAATTACACTCAAGGTCTGCTCAGGTAGGTCACTTCCACCATACTAGGTTCCCTCCAACCAGGTTAGGAGCATCAAAATATAAATGCTGAAAACAGGATAGAAGCTCAGAGAGTTTGTAGAAAAAGAACCATTCCAATTTGCCATTTGGTTCAAATGGCAAAAAGTATAGGTCTGGTTTCAGAGTGATGCAGTGGCTCAGTGGCTAAGATCGAAAGGTCGGCAGTTCAGTGGTTTGAATCCCTAGTGCCGCATAATGGGATGAGCTCCTGCTACTTGTCTCAGCTTCTGCTAGCCTAGCAGTTCAAAAGCACGTAAGAAAGGCAAGTAGAAAAATAGGGACCACCTTTGGTGGGAAGGTAACAGCATTTTGTGTGTTTAGTCATGCCGGCCACATGACCACAGAGACGTCTTCAGACAATGCTGGCTCTTTGGCTTTGAAACAAAGATGACCACCACCGCCTAAAGTCAAGAATGACTAGCACATATGTGCGAGGGGAGCCTTTACCTTTACCTTATTTTTTTTCTTTTAGTCCATCCAAATATAAATTCCAATTTGCATTTTTACTCTTTCAAAAATATTATAGATTTTCTTGGACAACAATATATATTTAGTTTTGCACGCCTTCAGGTCTTTAAAAAAAACTCATATTAAACCTCACAGTTGTGGAGAAAATATTTTCCGTTTTATGACATAATGTTATTATTAATTACTAGAGATTTTTTTTTTTGCTTGTTAATAAATTGGAGTTTTATAGTTACTGGCATATTTTTTAACCTGGCAACCTCACACATTCACACCAAGGGAAGAGATGGTAAAAGGGAAACTTCAAGGTTTCCATATCTGGACTATCAAAATCTCAGAGGCCACCACAAACAGCAACAGATAAATTCCTTCTCTGAGGAATAAATGTTTCTTGAATGGCTGCAAATTAGCCACTTAATTATTTTGAAGTGAGGGTTGGGAATATCAAAGAGTGTTACAAAAGATTTGCCTAAAGGAATCCTTGATAAACAAGGTTTATTATTATTATTACTACATTAACATAAGTTGTTTTGATTATTAAAGTAATCCACAGCTTCAAAGGCAGATATTCTGAAATGGAAGATGCAAATTGTCCTAAGGAAATAAAAAGCAGAGCAACAAGAATGATTAGGGGGCTGGAGGCTAATATATATATATAAAGAACAGGAAATATATAAAGAACAGGAATTGGGTAAATCTAGTGACTGATGGAAAGAAGGAGTAGGGGTGGCATGATAGCAGTGTTCCAATATTTGAGGGGCTGCCACAAAAAAGAAGAGGTCAAAGTATTTTCCAAAGGACCAAAAAGCAAGACAAGGAACAATGGATGGAAACTAACCAGAGAAAGAAGCAACCTAGAACTAAGGAGAGCATACTAAAAAACAGAGACATCACCCTGCCAAGAAAAGTACATATAGTCAAGGCTATGGTTTTCCCAGTTGTAATGTATGGTTGTGAAAGTTGGACCATAAGGAAGGCTGAGTATCAAAGAATTGAAGCCTTTGAGCTATGGTGCTGGAGAAGACTCCTGCGAGTCCCTTGGACTTCAAGGTGATCAAACTGGTCAGTCCTAGAGGGGATCAACCCTGACTGCTCTTTAAAGGCCAGATCCTGAAGTTGAAATTCAAATACATTGGCCACCTAATGAGAAGGAGGGACTCACTGGAGAAGAGTTTGCTGGGAACGATTGAAGGCAAAAGAAGAAGGGGATGACAGAGAATGAGGTGGCTGGATGGAGTCACTGAAGAAGTCAGTATGAGCTTAAATGGACTCTGGGGGATGGTAGAGGACAGGAAGGCCTGGAAGAAAGTTGTCCATGGGATCGTGATGGGTTGGACATGAATTTGCAACTTAACTTAATTCTAACAAGAACTGAGGGGAATATTCCTAATGGTTAGAGCAAACAACTAATAGTTTGTGTCCAGTCACTGGAGACTTTCAAAAAGGAACAACCATTTGTCTAAAATGGTATAGAGTCTCCTCCTTGAACAGGAGATTGGGCTAGAAGACCTCCAACATCCCTTCCAACTCTATTATTCTATGTTTTATGAAGTTTTGTTCAAAAATAAATCTAACAGTTATACAACATTATCCAAGATTCTTCCAGAACAGCAAATTCCTGGATTTTTTCCAAAACTTCACGAGTCATTCCTTTCTTTTCCAGCTTGCCAACATAAAACTGAATATTTTCCCCTAAGGACATGCAATGTCTTAATAAATATAAAAGCAGTAGGAGCCAGAGACTTGGACTAAATTTAATATCCAGGATTACAAATTGATACCAAATCCCTGAAGATTTTCGATAAAACAGGAGGGAATAGGATATAATTCCCAACTCACAAATAATTAAACATATCAGCAGTCTTTATAGCCCAATCATCAAAGCATTCCACTGGAACAGCAATAGTTTTATTAGTCCCTAGGATTTCTGCTGGTTGAGCTGCCCCGAGGATTGGTGTCCAAGAGCTTTGTAATATTAGCCTTTTCCACCAACTTACTGCTATGCAAATCAGAAATGAGTTACACAGCTAGACAAACGGCAATGGCTAGCTTTAGAGAAAAATAGCCATGCTGAAGATGGTTGTGATTTTTGTGCCCTCAAAGTACAAACTGAAGACTCACCATTGTAAACAAAGATCTTAAACATGAAAGAAGTCAGAAATTGAAAAGCGGGCAGAAAATTATGAAGAGGTAGCTGGATGAAAATGTGAAACTCCTTTTAATCCCCTCTCAGTTGACCAGTCATTCTCTCTTAATCCAAATGAATGGAGCAGGGCAGAGCAGAGCAGAGCAGAGGAGAAGAGAATGGAACGGAACGGAACGGAACGGAACGGAACGGAACGGAACGGAACGGAACGGAACAGGAGTAGAATAGAATAGAATAGAATAGAATAGAATAGAATAGAATAGAATAGAATAGAATAGAATAGAATAGAATAGAATAGAATAGAATAGAATAGAATAGAATAGAATAGACTTCTTTATTGGCCAAGTGTGATTAGACACACAAGGAATTTGTTTCCGGCGTGTAAGCTCTCAATGTACATACAACAATATGATAGATCATTAAAATAGTCATTGTAAAATACATTAATCATAAAACATTAGCTACAACACTTAGTGATAGTGATGGATATTGAATAAGGAATCAACATAAATCATACTAGGATACTAAGTAAACAATATAATTCATAAGATACAAGCAATAAAGTTATAGTCATAAAAAGATACGGTGATAGGGAATAGGGAAGATGAGAATAATGATGGTAATACAGTCCTACTAGGTAGTTTGACAGTGTTGTGGGAATTAGTTGTTTAGCAGAGTGATGGCATGGGGGGAAAACTGTCCTTGTGTCTAGTTGTTCTGATATGCAATGCCACAGAGATACTGTTGTGGATTGAAAAAGGAAAGAACATTACGTACTCTAGAACTCCTGTAACTAAAGCAGGTTATAAATCTAATCAATAAAATAAATTTGAATATTTTTGGGTCTTTTTAGCTTAGAAGGAAAAGTAAAAAGAAGGAAGGAAGGAAAGGAAGGAAGGAAGGAAGGAAGGAAGGAAGGAAGGAAGGAAGGAAGGAAGGAAGGAAGGAAGGAAGGAAGGAAGGAAAGAAAGAAAGAAAGAAAGAAAGAAAGAAAGAAAGAAAGAAAGAAAGAAAGAAAGAAAGAAAGAAAGAAAGCTGAGCCTCCTTCCTTCCTTCCTTCCTTCCTTCCTTCCTTCCTTCCTTCCTTCCTTCCTTCCTTCCTTCCTTCCTTCCTTCCTTCCTTCCTTCTAACATGTATAGGCTATCATCTTACCTCAAGACGATTCTTCCCAGAATATTGGAATTCGGGATCATCCAATGAGGTAGGGAGATATAAAACAGTTTAAAGAGGAATTTCACGTAGCACCAAGTTAAAATTGTGGAACATTGCAGATATTGTGAAGTGATGGCTACCGAACTGAAGGAGTCTCCAAGGCTGTTAGCTGAAACCGTTGAAGGTAAGACCGTCCATGAGGCTTTTGTGGAGCAGAAGGAATCCTGAAAACCTCAGTCTCCAATCAGACGGTTGGTAAATAAGCTCAGGATATTTTCTTCCCAGTCTACAAGCAATTAACTATGACATGGGTAAAGCTTTGAAGGTCTTCCGAAGGTTATTTTTAATGAGTAACCAGAAGACAGAACATGAGGAACAGCCCTGTGTCACAAAACAGGGCAAGTGGTGGTAGTTAATTTTTTTTTTTACTACAGGTTCTGTGGGCATGGCTTGGTGGATGTAGGGTGGTTTGGTGGGTGTGGCAGGGGAAGTATACTGCAAAATTCCCATTTCCACTCCACTCCAGGGGAAGGATATACTGTAAAATTCCTATTCCCACCCCACTAACCTGCTTTCCAGCTGTCCAGGGCAACAAAAGAAGACTCAGTCAATCAGCTGGGACTCCAATCAGCTGGGACTCAGGAGGCAGCAAATAGATGGGGGTGGGACCAACCAAAGGTAGTATTTACCGGTTCACTAAACTACTCAAAATTTCCGCTACCAGTTCTCTAGAACCTGTCAGAACTGGCTGAATACCATCTCTGAAGAGGACCACGTAAATACTTGTAGATGTGGTTTGAAGCCTTTCCCCGAATTTCCATATGGAACGAATTTTGAACTGGTTCCAAACTGATTGATTCATTTTGAATGTGCAGCCCTCTTTTGTCGTTTTGTTGTTTCTCTAAATGAGAAATTGAATCAACTTAATTTTCCGAATTGCATTAAAACCTCATTTCTACAGACTGCTTGGGGAGAAGGTTATTCCGTTAGATTGCGAAATAAGGGTTGAAACAGTTCAAACCTCTTGCATACTTGATGTAGGTTTCATGCAAATTGTATAATATTCAGACACCTTTGCGTAATTTATATAAAATGTGAGTGAGTTATACAAAAGGTACAAAGATCGTTTTAGTCAAATTCGGAAAGGATGGCCCTTGTCCATCACTTGAAGATGAAGTCTGAATTCCAATTTTGACCATTGCATCTGAAGTCTGCCGAATGGGAGCTTGATAAGGTAGACTAGCTTTGATTTATTTGGCACAACTGATGAAAATTCTATGAAAAGTCAATTGCACCAGATCAATTAACTAAATCAAAATGGTCATTTAAATCAGAGTTAATATGCCCGGAGAAATATCAACATCACTTCATTCTTCTCCACAGGTCAAACCTAAACCTCAGTATCGGCTAGAAACTAATAAATACAATGGTCTGAAGTCACCTTCACATTCTAAAATATTTTATTAGAATGAATGAAGGTATCCTGAGATGCAAGTACACCGACAGCAATTCTTGTTCCTTGATGATGACACATTGTATTTGTTTCTAATAAGCAAATAACCACTCTAAAGAATTAAATTTGTAAGTGACCACTGTGTCATTATGATTACACAACTTCATATATTGCCTCTCTCACATGGCTGCTCCTATGGAGCTATGTTGGACGGAAGGTTTTAAGAGGCTATCAACTGATTTGTGATCAGCAACAATTTTCTTGATTATGAAACCTATTTTCCTGCCGATGCAATCACAGCAATGCTACTGACAATCTATACATTAGAGTGTAGATAGGTGGTCTATTTGGGACGTTGGAGTACTTCAACAAGGATGCTGTGGATGAAAATAAGGAGAAAAACAATAATCTCCGAAGGCATATTCAGGGAATACTTTTATTAGAACATAGAATATCAGAGTTGGAAGGGAGTTTGGAGATCTTCTATTCCAATCCTTCTCTCTCTCTCTCTCTCTCTCTCTCTCTCTCTCTCTCTCTGTTTTTCTTTGTCTCTCTGTCTCTCTTTCTCTGTCTCTCTGTTTCTGTCTCTGTCTCTCTCTGTCTTTGTCTCTCTGTCTCTCTTGCTCGCTCTCTGTCTCATTCTCTGTCTCTCTTTCTCTCTGTCTCTGTCTCTCTGTCTCCCTGTCTCTCTCTATCTGTCTCTCTGTCTCTCTGTCTCTGTCTCTCTGTTTTTCTTTGTCTCTCTGTCTCTCTCTCGCTCTGTGTCTCTGTCTCTCTCTTTGTCTTTGTCTCTGTCTCTCTTGCTCGCTCTCTATCTCACTCTGTCTCTCTGTTTTTCTTTGTCTCTCTGTCTCTCACTCTGTCTCTCTGTCTGTCTGTCTCTTTCTCTCTGTCTTTGTCTCTGTCTCTCTTGCTCGCTCTCTGTCTCACTCTCTGTCTCTCTGTCTCTCTCTCTCTGTCTCTATCTCTCTTCTCTCTGTGTCTCTCTGTCTCTCTCTTTCACTCACTCACACACATACACACACACACACACACAAAACACAGAAGCAAAAAAAAAAAAGAATCACACAATCCAGACCTTAGTTCTAAAACAGATTTGATATCTTGACCATTTCTACTGACTGTTGTATGAACTGCTAGATCCAGTTTTGTTGTTAGTGACTGCAGGGACTTTCCCTCTTATATGCTTTCAGATAGCCTAAAAAGAGAAAACAGATAAACAGAAAGAAAAGAAAAGAAACTTCTCTTCTTCTCAAAGTCCCTAAAAGGAATATCCTAACATGCTTTTCCTGGCCCCTATTTTTAAGAATGATTACTTAAATGAATAGGTCATATAGGGTTTTTTTAAGCCTTTCACTCGAAGCCGTAGCAAGGAATTTTCCCTACATTCACTATATGTAACAGTCTGAAATTCATCTATTACCCTTCATTATTTGCTCTCATTGTATCTGCTATTTAAGCTCCTTTGTATTTTGAACACTTTTATTATTCACATTGAAGAACTGAAGGTACTTATGAGGTGTCTACTTCAATGCTTTCTGAATGCTACCAAGTCTTCATCAGAAGAGTGTGCAATTAGCTGTTAAAAGACGAGAAATACAGAATTGAACTAAATAACTATAGCATCAGTATCAATGATATCATTTATCTGGGACAAATACAATATTAAACCTTTGCTAGTGAGTGCTTTCATTCACTTCAGGAATGAAAGAGATATGTCATCATTCCAAAAATTTAGAAAAAAAAATTCCAAAGTTTTTTTTTCTTTTTTTAAAAAACATCCTTTGGAAATGTTCATTAGAATTTGCTTGATTAGAATTAAGCAAAACAGTTTAAAAAGTCTCTTGGGGACATTCAGTTACTGAGTAACCAACCCTACCTTGCCTTAAGCTCAGCCTGTAATACAATAGATCTCTGCTTTTTTTAATGTTATTTTATATTTCATTTATTAAATTTATATGTCACCCATCTTAACAACTCTTGTCTTCTTCAAAAAAATATTTCTTTCTTTCTTTCTTTCTTTCTTTCTTTCTTTCTTTCTTTCTTTCTTTCTTTCTTTCTTTCTTTCTTTCTCTTTCTTCCTCCATCCCTCCCTCCTTCCTTCCTTCCTTCCTTCCTTCCTTCCTTCCTTCCTTCCTTCCTTCCTTCCTTCCTTCCTTCCTTCCTTCTTCTTCTTTCTTTCTTTCTTTCTTTCTTTCTTTCTTCCATATGTTTCTATCAATACCTATCCCAATTATATTTCTCAATTTATGCACAGGACCAATTATCTGGAAAACAGTGCAGAGAATGAGACAATGCTACAACATCTCAGAGTTATTGATGATCAATGCATTTTTTGTTTGATTTTTTTAAATTTTTCAATCAATGAACTAGGAGAGCTAAAAATATCTTCAAGTAAAGGTAGTTCTTGACTTACCACAATTCTTTTACTGATTGTTCAAATGTACAAAGTGTCAGCGTCAGGGTTCCAAGTAACACCCCCAATGAAAGAAGACTCTGAGGCTTGAAGTTCCTCAAAGTTCATTTTTATTAGAGATGTCATATTGGCACATCTGGAAAAACCCAAATCTGAAACCTTCCAGGTTTTCCCCACCCGAAGAAAAGGCCAAGTCCCTGCCCTGCACCCACATGTCCATCACGTGGTTCAATCAAAGTGCTGTCCCAACTGAAGAAGCCTCCCAGCCACACCCCTTCAGGTGCAGGGCAAGATGTCCTTGA